>CAWUFW010000462.1:7500-607500 GCA_963921515.1 Calotriton arnoldi
CATCTGATTCCTTCTCCACAGCTCCTTTTCATCGGAGCAGTTCTGGACACGACGCAGTTTCGGGCCTATCCTCCCGAACGGCGAGTCCGGGATATTCAGGCTATGATTCCGATCTTTCAGCCTTTATCCTGGGTTTCGGTACGGATGACCCTGAGGCTGCTGGGCCTCATGGCCTCCTGCATCCTGCTGGTCGATCATGCCAGATGGCATATGCGGGCTCTGCAGTGGGACCTGAAGTTCCAGTGGGCGCAGCACCAGGGCAACCTGTCCGATCACGTCCAGATCTCGGAGGGGACTGCAAAACAGTTGCAGTGGTGGCTCTCGAACCGGCAATGGGTCATGGGCAGATCCCTCTCCTTCCCCAGCCAGAGCATACAGTTGTGACGGACGCGTCCCTTCTGGGATGGGGCGGTCACATGGGAGAGGCGGAGATCAGAGGCCTCTGGTCTCCGGCGGAGTCCCGGCTCCATATCAACCTTCTGGAGCTCTGGGCGATCCGGCTTGCACTCAAGGCATTCCTTCCCTCTGTCAAAGGGAAGGTAGTGCAGGTGTTCACAGACAACACCACCGCCGTGTGGTACTGCAACAAACAGGGCGGGGTGGGGTCTTGGACCCTTTGTCAGGAGGCTCTGCGCCTCTGGACATGGCTGGAACATCAGGGCATGTTCCTGATGGTTCAACACCTGGCAGGTTCCCTGAACGCCAGGGCGGACAAACCTCAGCCGCAGGTGCATGATGGATCACGAATGGCGTCTTCACTCGGAAGTGGCGCAAGGACTCTTTCTACAGTGGGGAGAGCCTTGGTTAGATCTATTCGCCACCCAAGAGAACGCGCAATGTCATCAGTTCTGCGCGTTGGAATTTCCAAGGCGGCACTCGCTCGGCGACGCTTTCGTCACGAGTGGAGTTGCGGTCTATTGTACGCCTTTCCGCCTATACCACTTCTGCCCAGAGTGTTGAAGAAGATTCGGCGCGACCGGGCCCAAGTCATTCTTGTGGCTCCGGACTGGGCTCGAAGAGTTTGGTATCCCGAGCTACTCAATATGAGCGTAGCTCCCCCGATCCGTCTGCCTCTTCGGGAGGATCTTCTGTCGCAGCAGCAGGGGACGGTCCTCCACCCGAACCTGTCCAGTCTACACCTGCTTGCGTGGAGATTGAGCGGCGGCAGTTGATTCCTTTCGACTTGCCTCCCGAAGTTTGTGATGTGATTCTGGCAGCCAGGCGTCCCTCCACTAAGGTGGTATACGCCTGCAGGTGGAACAAATTTGTGGCATGGTGCACAGCAAAGGCTGTGAATCCCCTTTCTGCCCCTCTTTCTGAGGTCCTTCTGTTCCTTCTCTCTCTGGCCCAACAGGGTTCTGCCCTGGGTACCATCAAGGGTTATCTTTGTGCTATCTCGGCCTTCCTCAGGCTCCCTGATCAGCCCTCCCTTTTCAAGTCCCCTGTTAACAGATTCTTAAAAGGCATTACTCACCTCTTCCCTCCTGTTCCGTTTGTGATGCCTCAGTGGGACTTGAACTTGGTTCTTACCTTTTTAATGTGCGCTCCCTTTGAGCCTCTACATAACTGTCCTCTTCGTCTTCTGACTCTGAAGACCGCCTTTCTGGTGGCCATCACCTCCGCTCGGCGGGTGAGTGAGCTCCAGGCTCTATCTTGCAAACCTCCCTTTCTGTCTGTTCATCCAGACAAGGTTGTTCTTCGGACGCGTCCGTCCTTCTTGCCAAAGGTGGTTACTGCTTTCCACATTGGGCAGACCATCACTTTGCCCACCTTCTTTCCGCCTCCGCATCCTTCCAGAGAGGAAGAGAGGCTCCACCGTCTGGACCCAAAACGTGCGCTCTCCTTCTATATCGACCGCACAAAACACTTCCGGCTGGATGACCAGCTCTTTGTTGGCTACGTGGGCGCCAAAAAGGTCGGGCGGTGCACAAGAGGACCATCTCCCGCTGGGTTACCTTGTGCATCAAGACCTGCTATTCTTTGGCCAAGAAGGAGCCTCCTGTTGGGCTGCGTGCCCATTCCACCAGGGCAACGGCTGCTACCACGGCCTTGGGCCGCGGTGTTCCGCTGCCGGTTATCTGTCAGGCAGCTACGTGGGCCTCGCTGCACACGTTTACAAAGCATTACTGCCTTGACAGTCAGGTCCGGAGGGACGGCTTCTTTGGCCGTTCTGTCCTCCAGGACTTCCTTGTCTGATCTTTGTTCGCAGACCCACCTCCGGGGTTGGTATTGCTGGGGTATCTATTCTAAGGTAAGGAATCTGTCACTAACGTGTCTCTTTCAGATGCACAAGTTACTAACTTGTGTAACGATATATCTGTAAGAGACAGTAGTTAGTGACAGATTCCTTACCGCCCACCCATCCTCCCCGTTCTGCGAACTGATTTCTAGGGTTAAGGACATCCCTTTCAGGGCCCTAGTATTTTTCAGACACCTGTGTCAGCTTCTTGCATGGCTCTGCGTTCCTGGCGCGGAAAGTCGTGTACAGAACTGACGTCAGCGCGCAGGGGCGGCGCCTAAGTACTGCCCGCGACGTCATCCCGGCGATCACGACGCCGACGACGGACGCGGAGCCGCACGACGCCGCCTACCGACGCGCAAGGGTACTGCTACGCAAAACTTTCCGGATCCAGCCTGACGCCTGGGGATATTCTAAGGTAAGGAATCTGTCACTAACTACTGTCTCTTACAGATATATCGTTACACAAGTTAGTAACTTGTGCATATGTATGTATATATATGTGTATGTATATATATGTGTATGTATATATATGTGTATGTATATATATGTGTATGTATATATATGTGTATGTATATATATATGTGTATGTATATATATATATGTGTATGTATATATGTATGTGTATGTATATATGTATGTGTATGTATATATGTATATGTGTATGTATATATGTATATGTGTATGTATATATGTATATGTGTATGTATATATATGTGTATGTATATATATGTGTATGTATATATATGTGTATGTATATATATGTGTATGTATATATATGTGTATGTATGTATATGTGTATGTATGTATGTGTGTATGTATGTATGTGTATGTATGTGTGTGTATGTATGTATATGTATGTATGTATATATGTGTATGTATATATGTGTATGTATATGTGTATATATGTATGTATATGTGTATGTATATATATGTATATGTATATATGTATATGTATATGTATATGTATATGTGTATGTATATATATATGTGTATGTATATATATATGTGTATGTATGTGTATGTATGTGTGTATGTGTGTATGTATGTGTGTATGTATGTGTGTATGTATGTATGTGTATGTATGTGTATGTATGTGTGTGTATGTGTATGTATGTGTGTATGTGTATGTATATATATATATATATGTATGTATATATATGTGTATGTATGTATATGTGTATGTATGTATATATATGTGTATGTATGTGTGTATGTATGTGTGTATGTGTGTATGTATGTATGTGTATGTATGTGTGTATGTATATATATGTGTATGTATGTATATATATATGTGTATGTATGTATGTATATGTGTATGTATGTATATGTGTATGTATGTATATGTGTATGTATGTATATGTGTATGTATGTGTGTGTGTGTGTATGTATGTGTATGTATGTATATGTATGTGTATATGTGTATGTGTGTATGTGTGTATGTGTGTATGTATGTGTATGTGTATATGTATATATATATGTGTGTGTGTGTGTGTGTATATATATATGTATATATGTGTGTGTGTATATATATGTATATGTGTGTGTATATATCGATATATAGAGAGAGCTACATATATGGTTTTCACATATGTGATGTTTCCGGGGTCCCGCGCATGGGCGGGAATATTCATGTGCTTATGACTTTGAGGATACCCCTGGAAGAGAACTAGGATTACAGGTAAGTAACTTATCCTTCACCGTGCTCCCCTTTGGCCTCACCAGCGCCCCTTGGGTGTTCACCAAGGTGATGGCGGTGGTTGCAACTCATCTGCACAGATCAGGGGTGCCAGTCTTCCCCTATCTCGATGACTAGCTGTTGAAGGCGAGCTTGCCCCAGGCTGTCATCTCCCACCTCCAGACTACGGCGCACCTCCTGCAGTCGCTGGGGTTCACTATCAATGTGCCGAAGTCGCACCTGACTCCCTCTCCGATGCTCTTTTTCACCGAAGCTGTTCTGGGCAACGTGCTTTTTAGAGCCTTTCCTCCCAAGCGGCAAGTCCAGGATATTCAGGCTATGATACCGGTGAAAATGACTGAGGGTGCTGAGCCTCATGGCCTCTTGCATCCTGCTAGTGACACACACCAGATGGCATATGCAGGCTCTGCAGTGGGACTTTAAGTTGGAGTGGGTGCAGCATCAGGGGAATCTCTCCAACATAGTCCAGATCGCGGAGAGAACTGCACAGGACCTATAGTGGTGGCGCAACAACCGCTATTGGATCAGAGGTAGATCACTCTCCCTTCCCCAACCAGAACACAGTAGTGACCGTTGCCTCTCTTCTGGGATGGGGCAGCCATCTGGGAGAGGAGATCAGAGGACTCTGGTCTCCGGTGGAATCCAGACTCCACATCAACTTGCTGGAGCTCTGAGCTATTTCTTGACATTGAAAGCCTTTCTTCCTTCAATCAAGGAAAAGCTGCTTCAAGTGTTCATGGACAACACCACCGCCATGTGGTATTGCAACAAACAGGGTGGGGTGGGGTCGGGGACCCTTTGTCAGGAGGATCTGTGCCTCTGTACATGGCTGGAACAGCAGGGCATATCCCTGATGGTTCAACACCTGGCAGTTTCTCTGAGCTCCAGGGCAGACAAACTCAGCCGTTGATGCCTAGCGGATCACCAATGGCGTCTCCAGCCAAAGATGGCGCAAGATCTTTAAACAGTGGTGTGATCCTTGATCAGATCTGTTCGCCTCTGCCAAGAACGCGCAATGTCAGCAGTTTAGCGTGCTGGAGTTTCCAAGGTGACACTTGCTCAGACGTTTTTTCGTCTCAAGAGGAGCTCAGTAGTCCTATACGCCTTTCCGCCAATACCATTCCTGTCCAGAGTGCTCAAGAAGATCAGGAGCGACCGGGCTCAAGTCATTCTTGTGGTGCTGGACTGGGCACGGAGAGTCTGCTATCCCGAGCTTCTCCAAATCAACATCGATCCTCCTGTCCGGCTTCCCCTTTGCGAGGATCTTCTGTCGTAGCAGCAGGGGAGGGTCCTCCATCCGCACAGGTTAACTCTACGCCTTCTTGCCTGGACATTGAGTGGTGGCAGTTGATAGCTTTCGACCTTCCTCAGTCTAATGTTCTTTTGGCAGCCAAGTGTCCCTCTACTAAGTAGCAAACCATTGTAAAATATTGTTCAAAAAGGTCTATTGATCCTCTTTCAGCTTCCCTTTCTCATGTTTTGCTTTTCATTTTGACCCTTGGCCAGCAAGGCTCTGCACTGGGCACTCTCAGGGGTTATCTTTCGGCCCAGTCTGCCTTTCTAAGGCTGCCAGACCAACGCTCCTTATTTAAATCCCCTTTTGTAAATAGATTAACGGGCTTGTACATATGTTCCCATCTGCCCCTTTCATCATGCCTCAGTGAGACCTTAATTTGGTTCTCACCTTCTTGATGTGTGCTCTGTTCGAACCTCAGCACAACTGCCTCCTCCGGCTGCTTGCCATCAAAACAGCCTTTTTAGTGGAAATCACTCTTGGCAGTGGGGTGAGCAAATTGCAGGCTCGGTCCTCCAAGCCTCCTTACCTGACCATCTTCCCTGATAAGTTGGTGCTTCGCACTAGGGCATCTTTCATACCAAAAGTGGGGCAATCTGTCACCTTTCTACGCTCCTCCACACCACTCTAAAGAAGAGGAGCGACTTCGTCTGGACCCAAAAAGAGTGTTGTTCTACCGTGACTGCACTAAAGAGTTCCGGGTGGATGCAAAAAGCTGGCACAAGCCCATTGCACCCCTGGGTCACTATCTGTAAAACGGCCCCAGGAGGGTTATATTGGCCAACCATCCTGATTTGAATGTAAATGGCTCCTTTCTCCAGTTTAATGTTGCTAGGTTCACTCTCTCCCTCTTAAAACATTTTTCTCTTTCAGGGAACTGAATGAGGGTACGTTTCCCAATTTCTTTCTCTAAATCTCCTCCTTATGGGTTCCAAAGATGGGCATGTTGGGAAGGGACTTAGAGGCCTGATCATTCATCTTCTGGTGGGTTGGTTCCATAGCTTCGCATCTGTAGAGGTGGCGTAGAGGCAGTCTTGGTCCTGGAGCCTGTAAGTGGTAAGCTGGCTTGACTCCCTTCTCTTTTGTGGCTGAAAACAAAAGCTCCACTCCATCGTATGCCGCCTATTGTACGATGGAGTGTAGGTCACGTGATTCTGTGTCAGAGCTTCACGGGTGCTTGTGCACGTGGAGTGAACAATCAAAATGCCGCCACTTGGTAGCTTAACACCCCAACAGTGTTCAGCTTTGTTGTGGGTTTTCTAAAATGTAAATGTCAGACAAAGCCAGTGGTGGATGGGGCAGACCCAGGTGTCCCCATTCCAACTGCCAGGATGGAGTTTGAGATTGATGTGTTGCTTCCTGCCTCTTAAAGCTGCAGTGCACGTGTTTCAGCTTGTAAAAGCTGATTATGCTGTTTCTGGGACACACATTTAGGTTTTCCTTATAGGTATTTTCTTCCATGTTGCGGTCAGGCTTTATTTGCTTTGGCCTCTTTTTAAAGACAAGTTTGTTCATGCTGCCTGTAAACCGGCACCTTCTTATTTAAAAAGCTGGGACAAGGCAAAGGACAAGTGGACTAGTCATTCTGTCCGTGCTGAAATATCTTGTGGTTACGGTTTATGAGACATTGTTACAGGCCAAAGGCAGATGTTAAATCAGTCAATGAAGTGTTATCCATTCTTTGCTCTAAGTTTAGTATGCAAGACATGGTGAACGACTTGACTACACCTGCCTGTGGAAGCCCTGTGCCATGTATTCTCTGACTGCTTTGAGTACAGTGTCCCCTAGTTTAGGATTACTGACTGAGGCAAGAGTAATTGTTGGACTTGGTGTTTGTGCTTTAGGCGATTACGAGTAAATGTTGGGTCCAAAAGGCAATTTTTATTTATCGAAAAAGCAAGAAATGGTGTTTGAGGCAATTCCCTCCTCCTCTGATGAAATTTGCAGAGCCTTTTGTGTCTTGTAGTCTCACAGCTGCATGTAGGTAACTTGTTAATTATGCAGCTTTTGATTACCCAGGAATTTACAGAAGGCTAAGTTATCAAATATTTGTAGAGTTTTTCAGTTGTGGAAATTGAAGAAGATTCTTAAGAATACAACCCAAGCAATGCTGGCATGTGCATTGATATATTGCATGCGCTCTGTACATTGTCCAATCTTGTCACATCTGTTGTGCTCAAATCGCCCAAGATAGAACCTAAATACTGTGTGAAACTTCTTTGTTTAGATTTCACAGTTGCCTGTTTATTTGTGTACCGGTTTCCCCCTTATTCAAGTTGGGTGTACTGGCTTGGGTACTCCCTTTCCATGACAAGGTCTTAAACGTTTTGTAAGATACATATTGATTTGTAAAATAATGCCATGCGAGTGTATTGAGGAAACTAATGTCTAATTTGTATCACAGGTGGAAAACCACTTTCTGTCCCCATACGTCTCACCGAAGGATGTTCCTTTCAGACACATCATCTACGGCTTTGGAAATCACACACTGTCCGCTATGCTGGATCACGTCCGCTTACTGAAGACTAACAAGAACCTCTTCGACGAAGGCCTGTTTAAGAACCAGCTGGCTCTGGCGACATGGACTATTCAGGGTGCTGCCAATGCCTTGGCAGGTGATATTTGGGACATTGACAATGAGTTCTAACCAGACCACTGCTTCACATTGGATGACTAAGGCGCACAACCAGTCCATCACAGTACTCGGACATTGGCTTACTGAGACCGACTACCAGACAATTCGACCTTTTTTCCACCAGGCATCTTTTAAAAAGAATATTTTACAGTAAGGCGCAGACCTGTCAAAGATCTATATTTTAATGGGTACAACCCGTGTTGCTGCGCTTATTTTAATAATTTCAATATTCAGATAGGCAGAAAGTTAACCATGAATCATCCCCTTTGTGATTAGAGGAAAGAAGCAGGCATTTTCTCTTTGGGTTCCACCTTTCAGCTGCTATCTGTATCACCTTCTCAACAATTCATGTTCTTGTGGCTGAAAGAGGAGTCTTGGTTCGGACCTCATTCAGATTGTTATTGCGAATGGTCGGAGAAGGAAGAAGTCTGTTGAGCACATTTCTTATCAGATATGCAGCCAGGCTAGATTTCCTTATGAGATATTCACTTCCAATGCTGGCTTTCCTTTAGATTACTTGAACATTGAATGGATTCCGATAAAAGGTTGTCTTATGGTGTAGCTTGTTCCTGAATGTAACGCACATACCATATGAAGTCGACTGTACATTATTTAAGGGCTTTGTTCTTTTTGCGTTGTTTTGTGGCAGGGGCAAGGTATATGATACCTTTAGTTGCATTCAGGCAACTTGTAAAACAGAATTTTTTGTTTTTCAGATTTTGTAGTCTGGGCTGAAAGTAGATGTTGCCTACTTTTTTGTGTTAAAAGAAATACACCTGGTCAGTCTGAATTGTAGTTTTAGGACCCTGCTACCTACAAAATCTATCCCTGCTGAATGTTCATGGTACTCTGGTGATTGCTACGACAGGGATGTTATACAGCAGATCTATTACATCTCTTGTCTTTCTGATTGTAATGCTTGGGTTCCAGGTGTGCACTGGTACAAGCCCCAAGACTAGTTGCTTTTGTAGATGACTACTTTACTGTCTCTTGCCTTTGGAAAGTTTTCAGTGAGGTCCAGCACAGACCATCTCTTCCATCTGTGCTCGTTTCTGGGCACCTCTCGCACACATTGGGCGAATGACTCAGATTGCTTTAGTTTAGACTGCCTTGTCTGGTAATAATGACATATTAGCACTTAGCCATTAGTTGTATCACCAAATTGTAAGGTGTACAGCGTGGCAGGCTTTTTTGTGCACATCTCCACTTTCCCTGGCGTTGCACCATTGCTTAGAGAGCACTTTTTAAGTTAGCGAAATTGTGTTCTGACCAATGTGTTCCTTCGTTGTGCCTATTGCTGGGGGTTACAGCATGGTTTAATAAAGCAGACCCATAGACAATAGCTGCTCAACATAGGCCTGATCATAAGCATGTGATGGGCCGGGTCAGCAGCAGCCGGTTACTTTGAATCTACCAGCTTTGATTGGATATTAATTATTGACCTAGAGGCAAAGCTTTATCTTCTATGTGCCAATAGTACAACTGCCCAGGCCCTCTGTAGAGTTGGATCTGCTCTTGTAAGTTTGTTCTTAGTCTGTGCAGGGCAGACGGTACGAGCCTCCTTTCCCATAAGTAATTTAAGGTGCTATCAACAAGCTTTTGTGATCTGGTGTGAGTTAAAGGGGGGCTTGCCTTTTCAGGTTCACTTGGTGATCTGAACCATGTACAAGTGCACATATGGACATTTTGAGTTTCCTGTGCTCGACAAATCATGTGTTTAATTGGCTTGCGACCATGATCATGTCGCAGGCTCTGCATGATTTTATGTAATTGGCTTTGAACGCTGTCTTGTTTGTTAGTTTTGCACGAATAGTGTCTGCTGTTGCTAGGGGACTTTGCACACGAGCACAATGGGAGAACCATGGGTTGTCTCCATGCAGACCTTTCACTGCTTAGCAATGGTGGCTCTGGGACATGAGGCATTCTGTCTTGTGTGTGATTGACACATGTAACTGAGCTACCAATAGTGTATGCCGGCTGCCTGTGTCCCCAGCATCATGTGTGTAAGCTAGACACTGACACTTCGTAACACACGGTCCACAGAATGTGTTCAAAGTCATCCAGGAAAGGTTAGCACACTATGGAGTCAATCACTGGATTACTTGCAAGACCCATATCAAAGCGAACTCATGTCTGTCTCGTCCAGTTCAAACCGAGCTAAAAGATACTTACAAACTCCAGTCTTTTGGCACAGTTATTTATTTTGTTATATGTTAATTTATTTATCAGTGACAGGGATCACTATAAATGTTTTTTTTTATAAATAATTATCGGAAGCAGTGTCTTCCATAATTGACTGTTATACTGTCGAATTTTTTGAGTAACAAAGCAGTATCTGCTGTAAGGATTGAACAGGAAACTGGAATCTCTGCATTATCTGTCTTGGAGCCCATCCGGGAGATTTGACCATTTTGTGACGTATTGCAACAGGTATTATGACCACTTAAAAAAAATAATTGTGACCCTTTTGAACTCTGTTATAAATGCTGAAATAACAGAGCAAATACCGACCTTTAAATTGGTCATTCTAACAAGTGTTGCACTCAGTATGCAGGAAACGTATTGTAAAGATCCCTTGTTCTCTTCTGTGAGGTTTGGGGTAAAAGGAAGGGGTGGTTTCCAAAGGTGAGGGAACTTGACATTCTAAAGGGCTGACTTTTCATGGAATCCCTTCTCAGGCTTGAACTACTCTCCACTTGCTGTCTTGGTCACTCTGCAGCAGTCTGGCTGCATTATGCACCTTTCACCTCTGAGTACATCACAAGGTTGGGTGCTGGACATCCCTTTTTTTCCAAAACACATGGACACAAGTTTGGGTTTATTCATACACATGACAGTTTACACAGTCGGCCAGTCTTCTAAAACAACTTCAAAAATGGCCTGATGTGTGCTACAAGACAGTTCTTGGTGCAGAAATTCCAGTAGCCTTATAAAACCTGATGTACATTATCGGAGGCAGGGTCTTCCATAATGGTTTGAGAACAAGGTAGCTTTTGCCTACCACAGTGTTATATCGGGGGCAGTGACCCCCATATGTCACACTAAGTAATTATCGGGAACAGGGTTTCCCATAATGGTATTATGATGCTTAGTGCTTTTCATGCTATGAAATTTGCAGCATTTAAGTCGTTAGTATCTAACATGCGTTTTGTGTCCTGATTGAATGCAGCTTTTGCTTTTAGTTCGTTGGGCTGCCTTTTCAATCTATTGAAATAACCTCTCCAAGAATTGTATGTTCTTGATGGCTTTCTAATATGTATGTATTCCCATTGCTTCAAACCCCACCCACTATAGTTTGTGGTACGTTTTTTATAGTTTTCTTTTGAACGTTCTCAGTGGAATACTTCGTGAATTCATTAGTGGAAACGGGCAAGTTCTCTACCCATGGAAGGTAGATTACTTCCTGGTAGTCCTGTGAGCTGTGCCTTAAATAAGGCTCGAAGTTTTGACCTTCTGAGAGGAACTGGGGTTCTAAAGACATGCTTTGTAACTATTTTAATTTGTAATGGGTGGGACATCGCAGGACTAGTTTGTTACATACATCCAAATAGTGCTAATTTGGTTCTTGTGACTTTGAAAAGGGAGTGCTACATACTTTAATTCTGATTTTTAGTCTTTAGGCACAATATTAAGTGGGAGGCTCGATTCATCTTAAGCACGGCCTAAAGCTTATTTCTGCATCGTAGGATCTTCATTGATTGTCAAAAACACTAATTAATTCTCAGCTGCCTGCGCAGAATTATTCAGTATTCATGACTTCAATGAAGATTCCTACAGTGTAGAACAAGGACCACAGCTATGTAACCATTCCAGCTTATGTGAATGTATGTGATGTGTAGATATTAGTGTATGAGTACCTTCCCCTTAAAATTGTCTAGTTACCATGACAACCGCATACTTAAGAGCAGGGTTCTCCAAAGTCGGTCCTGGAAGGCCGGACCCATGCCAGACTTAAAGATAACTACATTTATCTAAATGGGGATATGCTAAAAATCTGGGATGGATCCGATCCTCCAGGACCGACTTTGGAGAACCCTGCTTGGGAGGAACACAGTTTATTTTGGCAGCTTTATTCACTTGATGGATAACATTTTGAAGTCCATCAAGTTGATGACTGAAGAATGAAACTCCTCTGTGCTTTGTGGTTCGTCGACCTAATTAATTTTGAACCAAAGGTTTGTGTTTCAATTGTGAGTATTTGACTTCCTTGATGTGGCTTAGTACCTACCTCAATAGGGCAAATGTCATGTTTAATGAATATCTCATTAGCCCTTTGGAGGGTGAAACCTATCGAGTCAGTAGAAAATCCTGTTGGATCAAAATGTGGGATGTTTTAACGCATTTTGTCAGGTTGTTTTGCCAGTGGCAAACATATGTTGCATGCAATGGCTAAATTTTCCCTTGTACGGTTTTATGGAAAGGTGCCCATGTTCAATAGTTGTGGCATGTAAACGTTTCTCTTCTATTCTCTTAATCTGTGGAAATTCCTGATACTAATGCTTGATAAACTATTGATTACTTTTACAGTCGTCTTAGTAGCTTTTGAAAACTTGCAGCAGTTCTGTAGTCTGCGCTTGTCTATTTAATTCATCTGTTAAAAAATGCTTCCTGCAGTGTCTGCTTGCTCATCTGAAACTCTTTGGTGATGTTGTGCACTGTAAACATTTCTGAAAAGTTGTTCTAGATTTGCTGAATTTTCTGTAGCTCTTCAATTAAATGTTTGCAAATTATCATGTTGTTGGTACATTAACATTTCATAAATTCATTCTGTGTCTTCCAGATTACAAATCCGTAATCAATGGCATTTAAGATCCAATACCTTACCCTCTACCATTCTAAGGATGTTACGTACAAAACATTTTTTAGTACTGGTGAGACGTTAGCAGCAGTGTTCATAAAGTCCACCAATTTCCCTTTTACAGGAGCCAAATTTGGGGAATGTGGGGGGGTGGTGGTCATAAATCACTTGTGGAATCCTTGGTGACTGGCTTAGTTCTTTTCGGCTCATGATATAGCACTTATTTATTCATGTAATGTACACGCTGTTGCCATGGTCAGTGGAAAGATCCTTTATGTTCTGCATAGCATGTGACATTTCTGACGGATACATCTTCCCGCTAATTCCTCTCCTTATTTTACCACTCTGTCTTTACACAGTTTCCATGCTGCTGGACACTTCCTGTCTGGTGTCTCCCACCCCCATGGAGCTTAAGTAGTGGAGACTAGAGTTTACCAGTCCTTTGGCCAAACCTGTACAGTTCGAGGCCTTCCGGCTAGTGATGCTGGATCTTTTCTGGATGATCAGCAACCCTTAGAGCTACTCCCCTCAGTATTGGGAGAGAAGTCCAAGGTAGAGGTGTGAGGGCTGTCCCATGCCTATCGTCCAGCCCCAACGCTGCATCTGCATGGACTTTGGCAGTGGCACCTGTGGTGAAGACAAAACTGACTAGGATGCCGGCCCATGTTTGCACCGATTTAGAAGCAAGAGCTGTCCATGGAGTGGACTCTGACGGCTGCCAAGAAGTCGATAGGTGAAAGTATCTGAGTGGCAAAGGAGGTGATCGGGGGTAATTTAAAGGGTGCACCCTATTGTGAACACCATCCCAGGGATAAAGAATGGCCCACATGGAGGGGTTTAGTTCAGATTCAGATGCTACGGCTAGGAGATTTTAGGACTATAGCTGTCTGAGGATGACTGAGGCTGATCACCCCCCCCCCCCCTCCTGTCTTCTTGGCTGCACAGATGCTGGCCTCTGCCATGCTTGCCAAAATGCCAATGTCCTACATAAGTCCAAAAGAGTTCCTGCCCCTCTAACCCTGATTTGGTGGAGGTTTTCTTTTACAAAAGTTGTTAGGACTGCAACGGGAGCCTTGGCATTTACCTTCTGCAGAAGCCTAGTCTAACATTCTCAATTAAATGTTCCAACTTTCAGTTTCAGGGCAGAGCCCTTGTGTCCGTTTAAAGTGTGTGTGTGTGTGTGTGGGGGGGGAGGGGGGGAATAACATTTTACATTTGCTTCTGTGCTGTATGATAAATGTGTGAAATGTGGCAGTCAGCAAGACCAACCCAATGCATTTGTCTGGTTTCGTGCAGATCCGACAGGAGTATGAGGGGGTCAAAACATTTTTGATTTGCTAATTGCCACCGGTTGATGGATCTGCACTAAATGAGGCCCGGTCTGAGCATGTTTAGCCTCAATTTGTTTTTCTCATTTTAGTCCTGCTGTTGGAACTGCATGAAATTTTGCAGGTAGCAAATTAAGCCCAGTGCAAGATTAGGCAGGTCCCCCAATCAACCCACATCCAAAGTAGTTTGGAAACACTGAAGGCTGTATGCAGCGCAGGATGGGTTCGTAGCAGGTGGATGTAAGGCTGTACACAGCGTAGAATCTGTTCGTAGCTGGTCGGCTGTACCCAGCGCAGAATGGGCTCATAGCAGGAAGATGTAAGGCTGTACACAGCGTAGAATGGGTTTGTAGCAGGTGGATGTAAGGCTGTACACAGCGTAGAATGGGTTCGTAGCAGGTGGATGTAAAGCTGTACACAGCGTAGATTGGGTTCTTAGCTGGAGGACGTAAGGCTGTACGCAGCGCAGAATCTGTTCATAGCAAATGGATGTGCTACATCAGAAAATCCTATGAAATTGAATGGGAAAAAAACAGATCTGAAAAAGACTATTAGTTATAGATTCCTTACCTTAGAATTACCCCCAGGTGTCAGACTGGATCCGGAGAATTTTTTCTCAGCAGTACCCCTGCGCGTCAGTAGGTGGCGTTGGTCGACTCTGCGTTCGTTGTTGGCATCCTGATGGCCTGAATGACGTTGCGGTATCTACTTAGATGCTGCCCCTTCGCGCTGACCTCAGTTCGTTCTTTTTCTGCGCCAGCCAGTGCAGATCCGGAGAGAGTGGTACCCTTAGTCATTTTTTGACTAGTGATTTTTCGACACTTGTCAACATCTTTTTCGAGTCGTTCGACTCCTGGTGCACGTAGATATGTCCCATCGGCGAACCAGCTTCAAGCCTTGTGACTCCTGTCACAAATTGATGTCGGTCACGGACCCACACCTCGTGTGCCTCTGGTGCCTGGAGCGCGACCACGACCCAAAGACGTGCTCAGACTGTCGGGCCATGAACCCGAAGTCTTTGCGGGAGCGGTCCTGAAAGCTTCTGGAGGCCCGGCAGTCAGCTCCGCGCCGCTCGAGGTCCTGGTCAAGAGGGACGTCACAGGACTGGTCGCGGAGTCACCACCATCATTCCTCCTCAAAGTCTTCGTCATCGGGTGAGTCGAACACAACAAGAAGGCGAAGAAGCACCGTCGCCTTCTCCCAGTCTGTCGGCCGACGGGACGGGGAAGGTCGTCGTCCTTCGGCTCCGCCCACGGACCCAGCTGGGACGGCCCAGAGTCCCGTTCCCCGGAGCCGGAGCGTCCCCTGCCCAGCTTTGTGCATTTTACGAAGCCCTCCACTCCATTTTTGGTTAGCCAGACTCTGCTGGTGCGCTTTCAGGCCCTGCGGACTCGGCTGGGGGCTCTAGGCCTTCGATGCCGGCGGCTCCGGCCTTGGCGCCGCAGGGCCCCCGGGATCCAGGCCTGGATCCGGAAAGGCGCTGGTTGACCTCACCACACCTCCCCCGGCGTGGATTCCTCTGAAGACACCTCTGACACCAGTTGTGTCCCCGGCCGGCGTTGACCCCGGCCTCCCCCTCGACTTGGGCACTGAGGCGGACCGGCGTCGACAGACACCGGTACCCGTGCCCGGCTGGTATTTTTGTACCACTGTTCTAACCTGGCCTTCCTTTTTGCCCTGAGTGGCAGCCAGAGGACGGTGAGGAGGACTGGGAGGGGTCTGTTGACCCTCTGGCTGACCAGCTGGAAGAGCCGGACTGGAGAGAGGAGTTTGGTGAGGCCAGTGGTCTGGATACCTCACCAGACCTTGGTATGCTTTCTCCCCCTACCGTGGCCACGGAGGAGGGAGCCTCCTACGCTGTGGTGTTGCGTAGGGCGGCTTAGGCCTTGGGCCTTGAGCTTCCTACGGTGGCAGTCAGGACTAACCTCCTAACTGAGGTTCTTCAGCTGGCAGCAGCCTCTCCGAAGCCCCTGCTGCCGTTCAATGTGGCCCTCACAGACATCCTTCTGGGCACTTGATCCAAGCCCAGCACAGGGGCTCCTGTGGATAGGATGATTGCCCGACGCCACCGCTCAGCCCCAGGCGACCCAATTCTCCTCTACCAACACCCTACCCCTGAGAGCTTGGTGGTCCAAGCCTCAACATCCAAAGGTGCGTTCCCTACTGCTCCCCCAGATAGGGAATCCAAGAAGCTGGACCATCTTGGGAAGATGTTTTCTTCCGCCAGCTTAGGAGTGCGGTCGGTGAACACCGCATATCTCTTGGGCCGCTACACCCACTCTGTGTGGGACACATTTGCGCAAGTGCTGCCACAGTGCCCAGAGGAGGCCTGTGCTGTACTCTTCCGTGCGGTCGTAGAGGGTAGAGACGCAGCGAAGTTCGCCATTTGGTGTGGGCAGGATCCTGCCGACTCGCTAGGTAGAACGATTTCTACTCCTGTAGCCTTGAGACGCTACGCCTGGCTGAGGTCCACTGGCTTTTCCGGGGAGGTCCAATCAACCCTTTTGGACATTCCCGTTTGATGGCCGTCACCTGTTTGGCGACAAGGTGGACAATGCGCTCGAGTGCTACAAGGACTCTAGGGCTACGGCCACATCCTTGGGCCTCGCTGCCACCTCTCGCCCCGTTCAGTCCGCCTTTCACCCCTTTCGTGGCTATGGAAGGGGTGCCCCACCACGTTCGGCCGGCGCAAGCTGCTCAGCCTCTGCGCGGCCGGGGATGTGGGACCCAGTGCAGTGTGTCTGTGGGACAGCGGGCGGGCCAGTCCACCAGTGCCCCCTCTGCCTCAGCCTCCAAACCCTCCTAGTCAGACCTTTCAGAGCCACCAGTTGCCAGTGGGCGGCAGGATCCGCCATTACCTCCCCCACGGTTACATCACGTCGGACAGGTGGGTTTTGCAGATAGTCCGAAGGGGCTACTCCCTCCCCTTTGAGACTACCCCTCCCTCCATGCCATTAACACTCCATCGCATGTTGGAGGATCATTTGGCCCTTCTCCATCAGGAAGTTACGGCTCTCTTGGCCAAGGGAGCTATCGAGCGAGTCCCTGTGCCAGAAGTAGGTCGTGGTTGTTATTCCCACTACTTCCTGGTACCCATGAAGGACAAAGGCCTGCGTCCTATCTTGGATCTCAGGGATGTCAACCGCTTCCTCTAGAAGGAGAAATTCAAAATGTTTACATTGGCCCAGGTCCTATCTGCCCTCGACCCTGGAGACTGGATGGTAGCGTTGAACTTGCAGGACGCTTATTTCCACTTACTCATCCTGCCAGCCCACAGGCGTTCCCTGCGGTTCACGATAGGCCACGAGCATTTTCAATTTACCATGCTCCCCTTTGGCCTTACCAGCGCCCCTCGAGTGTTCACGAAAGTGATGCTTTGGTCGCAGCTCATCTATGCAGATGAGGGGTTCCAGTCTTCCCCCTATCTCGACGACTGGCTGTTGAAGGCGAGCTCGCCCCAGGCTGTCGTCTCCCACCTCCAGACTACGGCGGACTTCCTGCACTCGCTGGGGTTCACTATCAACGTGCCGAAGTCACACCTGATTCCCTCTCAGAAGCTCCTTTTTCATCTGAGCAGTTCTGGATACAGTGCAGTTTCGGGCTTAGCCTCCCGAGCAGCGAGTCTGAGATATTCGGGCTAGGATACCGATGTTTCGGCCTCTATCCCGGATTTCGGTGAGAATGAGACTGAGGCTGCTGGGCCTCATGGCTTCCTGCATCCTGCTGGTGGATCATGCCAGGTGGCATATGCGGGCTCTGCAGTAGGACCTGAAGTTCCAGTGGGCACAGCATCCAGGGAAACTTTCAGATTGTGTCCAGAACTCGGAGGGCACTGCACACCAATTGCAGTGGTGGCTAACGAACCAGTATTGGGTCAACGGCAGATCCGTCTCCCTTCCCCAACAAGAGTTCACAGTAGTGACAGATGTGTCACTCCTGGGATGGGGCAGCCACATGGGGGAGGCGGAGATCAGAGGCCTCTGGTCTCCAGCGGAGTCCGGGCTCCACATCAACCTTCTGGAGCGCCGGGCGATTCCTCTTGCGCTAAAGGCATTCCTTCTGTCAAAGGAAGGGTGGTGCAGGTGGTCACGGACAACACCACCGTCATGTGGTACTGCAACAAACCGGGCGGGTGGGGTCGTGGACCCTATGTCAGGAGGCTCTTCGCCTTTGGATGTGTCTGGAACATCTGAAAGAGACACGTTAGTGACAGATTCCTTACCTTCGAATAGCCCCAGGCGTCAGGCTGGATCCGGAAAGTTTTTGCGTAGCAGTACCCTTGCGCGTCGGTAGGCGGCGTCGTGCGGCTCCGCGTCCGTCGGCGCCGGGATGACGTCGCGGGCAGTACTTAAACGCCGCCCCTGCACGCTGACGTCAGTTCTTCTTTTTCCGCGCCAGTAAGCGCAGATCCGGGAAGAGCAGTGCCCTCGTCATCTTTTTTTTTTACTAACTTTTTGGTGATTTTTCACTGTTTTTCTACACGAGTCTCTCGACTCCGAAGGTGTCGGTAGGGATGCCCGGCTTCAAGCCCTGCGACGTCTGTGGTCGCATGATGTTGATCACAGACCCGCACTTAGAGTGTCTCTACTGCCTCGGCCACGACACGAAGTCGTGCCCCGACTGCCGGGCCTTGCACCCGAAGGCTTTGCGAGAGCGGTCTCGAAAGCTCCTCGAGGTCCAGCAGTCGGCTCCGCGCCACACCAAGCCCCGGTCACGTGAGAGGTCGAGGGGCTGGTCGCGGTGTCCTCATCGGTCGTCGGGGTCCAAGTCTTCGCACTCCTCCAGTAAGTCAAAGCATAAGTCTAAGAAGCGTCATCGCTCGACGACTTCGCCTCGCCGGTCTCGCAACTCGGCTGAGGCTCCTATCGGCACCGTCCCCGCGGCTCCGGGAGTGCCTTTGGAGCCACCCCCGCATTACCCGTCCTTCCCGGGTTCGGGGGCGACTCCAGCCGAGATACAGGAATTCCTGTCTGCCATGGCCCGCCTCTTCGGGCCTCAAGGTCCCCCCGGTGCGCCTGCGGGCCCTGATGGGGTTTCCCCGGCGACTCCAGTCCCGGCGCCGCCTGTAACACCAGCCTCAGTCCCGGCCCCGATCCCGGCTCCGGTGCTACCGCAACCCCCATCGACGCCGGTTGACCTAACTACACCTCCGCCGGCGCCGATGTCTCCGGTGCCGTTCCCGACGCCGCCCGGGGCTCCGGGCGGCGTCGTTCCCCGGTTCTCTCCGGATCCGGACATGGCGCCGGACCGGCGTCGCTCGACGCCGGCTCCAACGCTGCTGGGACTTTGGGTCCCTCCTCCTCCTTATTTTGAACATGACTTGGAGGACGGAGATAACTGGGAGGGGTCTGATGACCCTCTCACACAGCAGTGTGAGTTTGATCAGGACTGGACTGAGGAACTTGGGGATGCCAGTGGGCTGGACACCTCCCCTGACTCTGGCATGCTGTCTCCTCCATCCGTGGCAACGGAGGAGGGAGCGAACTTTGCAACGGTGTTGCGTAGAGCAGCTGGGGCCTTAAACCTCCAGTTGCCTACAGTGGCTGTCAGGACTAACATCCTGACGGAAGTGCTTCAGCCGGCGGCTACCTCCTCGGAGCCACTGCTGCCGTTCAACGAGGCGCTTTCCGACGTTCTTTTGGGCACCTGGTCCAAGCCCACCACAGGGGTTCTTGTGGATAGGAACGTGGCCCGACGCCATCGCCCTGCTCCGGGCGACCCCCCCCCCCCCACGTTTCTCTCTCTACACCCCACCCCTGAGAGCTTGGTGGTCCAAGCCTCTGCTTCCCAAAGCGCCTTCCCTACCGCTCCCCCGGATAGGGAATCCAAACGCCTGGATCAATTTGGGAAGAAGGTCTTTTCTTCCGCCAGTGCTGGCTTGCGGTCAGTCAACACCACTTGCCTCTTGGGCCGATATTCCCACTCTTTGTGGGACTCGGTGGCGCAAGTTCTGCCCCAGTGTCCTGAGGAGGTCCAGACACTGCTTTCCTGCACCATTGCGGAGGGAAGGGATGCGGCAAAGTACACCATCAGATGTGGCCTTGATACCGCCGACTCGCTAGGCAGATCGCTTGCGACGACAGTGGCGCTGCGCCGTCACGCCTGGCTGAGGACCACTGGTTTCTCGGGTGATGTCCAAAACTCTCTTATGGACATGCCCTTTGATGGAGTCGGTCTCTTTGGGACAACAGCAGACCGTGCGCTGGAGCGCTTTAAGGACTCGTGGGCTACAGCCACGTCCCTGGTCCTTTCTGCTGTGCGCCCTCAGCAACAGTCCGCTTTTCGCCCCTTTCGTGGCCACGGAAGGGGCGCCCAGTCATGTCCGCTGCCCAGCCACCGGCCCGCGCAGCAGGCGCCTACGCGTGACCGAGGACGTGGCTCCCGCCGTGGCGGGTCAGGCAACCAGCGTGCGGGTCAGGCCACCAACCCCGCCCCGTCCACGGCCTCCAAGTCCTTCCTTTCAGATGCACAGCACGCCAGTAGGGCGCAGGGTCCGCCATCACCTTCACCACTGGCGTGCCATCACCTCGGACAGGTGGGCCTTGGACATTGTCCAAAGGGGCTACTCCCTCCCCTTCGTGACCATCCCCCCCAGCCATGCCACCTCAATTCCACCGCATGTCAGGGGATCACTTGGTGCTTCTTCAAAAGGAAGTTGCGGCCCTCTTGGCCAAGAGGGCCATCGAGCGTGTTCCGACCCCAGAAGTAGGGCGTGGTTGCTACTTCCACTACTTTCTGGTGCCCAAAAGGACATGGAGGACATGCGTCCTATCTTGGACCTCCGGAACGTCAATCGCTTCCTCCGGAAGGAGAAGTTCAAGATGCTCACCCTAGCTCAGGTCTTGACTGCTCTCGACCTTGGAGACTGGATGGTAGCGTTGGACTTGCAGGATGCATATTTCCACATCCCTGTCCTGCCGGCCCACCGGCGTTACCTGCGGTTCACGGTAGGCCTCGAGCATTTTCAGTTCACCGTGCTCCCTTTTGGCCTTACAAGCGCCCCTCGGGTGTTCACGAAAGTGATGGCGGTGGTCGCAGCCCATCTGTGCCGGGCAGGGGTTCCAGTCTTCCCCTACCTCGACGACTGGCTGCTGAAGGCGGGCTCGTCCCAGGCAGTCGTCTCCCACCTCCAGACAACGGCCGAACTCCTGCACTCGCTGGGGTTCTCCATCAACGTGCCGAAGTCGCACCTGATTCCTACTCCACAGCTCCTTTTCATCGGAGCAGTTCTGGACACGACGCAGTTTCGGGTTTATCCTCCCGAACGGCGAGTCCGGGATATTCAGGCTATGATTCCGATCTTTCAGCCTTTATCCTGGGTTTCGGTACGGATGACCCTGAGGCTGCTGGGCCTCATGGCTTCCTGCATCCTGCTGGTCGATCATGCCAGATGGCATATGCGGGCTCTGCAGTGGGACCTGAAGTTCCAGTGGGCGCAGCACCAGGGCAACCTGTTCGATCACGTCCAGATCTCGGAGGGGACTGCAAAACAGTTGCAGTGGTGGCTCTCGAACCGGCAATGGGTCATGGGCAGATCCCTCTCCCTTCCCCAGCCAGAGCACACAGTTGTGACGGACACGTCCCTTCTGGGATGGGGCGGTCACATGGGAGAAGCGGAAATCAGAGGCCTCTGGTCTCCGGCGGAGTCCCGGCTCCATATCAACCTTCTGGAGCTCCGGGCGATCCGACTTGCACTCAAGGCATTCCTTCCCTCTGTCAAAGGGAAGGTAGTGCAGGTGTTCACAGACAACACCACCGCCATGTGGTATTGCAACAAACAGGGCGGGGAGGGGTCGTGGACCCTATGTCAGGAGGCTCTACGCCTCTGGACATGGCTGGAACATCAGGGCATATTCCTGATGGTTCAACACCTGGCAGGTTCCCTGAACGCCAGGGCGGACGAACTCAGCCGTAGGTGCATGATGGATCACGAATGGCGTCTTCACTCGGAGGTGGCGCAAGGTCTTTCAGCAGTGGGGAGAGCCTTGGTTAGATCTGTTCGCCACCGAAGAGAACGCGCAATGTCAGCAGTTCTGCGCGTTGGAATTTCCAAGGCGGCACTCGCTCGGCGACGCTTTTCGTCGCGAGTGGAGTTGCGGTCTGTTGTGCGCCTTTCCGCCTATACCACTTCTACCCAGAGTGTTGAAGAAGATTCGGCGCGACCAGGCCCAAGTCATTCTTGTGGCTCCGTACTGGGCTCGAAGAGTTTGGTATCCCGAGCTACTCATTATGAGCGTCGATCCCCCGATCCGTCTGCCTCTTCGGGAGGATATTCTGTCGCAGCAGCCAGGGACGGTCCTCCACCCGAACCTGTCCAGTCTACACCTGCTTGCATGGAGATTGAGCAGCGGCAGTTGATTTCTTTCGACTTGCCTCCCGAAGTTTGTGATGTGATTCTGGCAGCCAGGCGTCCCTCCACTAAGGTGGTATACGCCTGCAGGTGGAACAAGTTTGTGGCATGGTGCACAGCAAAGGCTGTGAATCCCCTTTCTGCCCCTCTTTCTGAGGTTCTTCTGTTCCTTCTTTCTCTGGCCCAACAGGGTTCTGCCCTGGGTACCATCAAGGGCTATCTTTGTGCGATATCAGCCTTCCTCAGGCTTCCTGATCAGCCCTCCCTTTTCAAGTCCCCTGTGGTTAACAGGTTTCTTAAAGGCATTACACACCTCTTTCCTCCTGTTCCGTTTGTAATGCCTCAGTGGGACTTGAACTTGGTTCTTACCTTCTTAATGTGCGCTCCCTTTGAGCCTCTACATAACTGTCCTCTTCGTCTTCTTACTCTGAAGACAGCATTTCTAATGGCCATCACCACTGCTCGGCGGGTGAGTGAGCTCCAGGCTCTTTCATGCAAACCTCCCTTTCTGTCTGTTCATCCAGACAAGGTTGTTCTTAGGACGCGTCCGTCCTTCTTGCCAAAGGTGGTTACTGCCTTCCATATTGGGCAGACCATCACTTTGCCCACCTTTCCGCCTCCGCATCCTTCCAGAGAGGAAGAGAGGCTCCACCGTCTGGACCCAAAACGTGCGCTTTCCTTTTACATCAACTGCACACAACAGTTCCGGGTGGATGACCAGCTCTTTGTTGGATACGTGGGCGCCAAAAAGGTCGGGCGGTACACAAAAGGACCATCTCCCGCTGGGTCACCTTGTGTATCAAAGCCTGCTATTCTTTGGCTAAGAAGGAGCCTCCTGTTGGGCTGCGTGCCCATTCCACCAGGCCTACGGCTGCTACCACAGCTTTAGGCCGCGGTGTTCCGTTACAGGATATATGTCAGGCAGCTACGTGGGCCTCGCTGCACTAGTTTACCAAACATTACTGCCTTGACAGTCGGGTCCGGAGGGACGGCTTCTTTGGCCGTTCTGTCCTCCGAGACTTCCTTGTCTGATCTTTGTTCGCAGACCAACCACGGGGCTTGGTATTGCTGGGGTATCTATTCTAAGGTAAGGAATCGGTCGCTAACGTGTCTCTTTCAGATGCACAAGTTACTAACTTGTGTAACGATATATCTGTAAGAGACAGTAGTTAGTGACAGATTCCTACCGCCCACCAATCCTCCCCGTTCTGCGAACTGATTTCTAGGGTTAAGGACATCCCTTTCAGGGCCCTAGTATTTTTCAGACACCTATGTCAGCTTCTTGCATGGCTCTGCGTTCCTGGCGCGGAAAGTCGTGTACAGAACTGACGTCAGCGTGCAGGGGCGGCATCTAAGTACTGCCCGCGACGTCATCCCGGTGGTCCCGACGACGGACGCGGAGACGCACGACGCCGCCTACCGACGCGCAAGGGTACTGCTACGCAAAAACTTTCCGGATCCAGCCTCACGCCTGGGGATATTCTAAGGTAAGGAATCTGTCACTAACTACTGTCGCTTACAGATATATCGTTACACAAGTTAGTAACTTGTGCATCAGGGCATGTCCCTGGTGGTTCAACACCTGGCAGGTTCTCCGAACGCCAGGGCGGACAAACTCAGCCGCCGGTGCATGATGGATCACGAATGGCGTCTTCACTCGGAGGTGGTGCAAGGTCTCTTTCAGCAGTGGGGAGAGCTTTGGTTAAATCTGTTCGCCACTGAAGAGAACGCGCAATGTCGGCAGTTCTGTGCGTTGGAATTTCCAAGGCGTCACTCCCTCTGCGACGCT
Organism: Calotriton arnoldi; assembly: GCA_963921515.1. Taxonomy (NCBI): domain Eukaryota; kingdom Metazoa; phylum Chordata; class Amphibia; order Caudata; family Salamandridae; genus Calotriton; species Calotriton arnoldi. The sequence goes on from CAWUFW010000462.1 coordinate 31,633, forward strand.
TTTCGTCGGGAGTGGAATTGCGGTCTTTTATACGCCTCTCCGCCTATACCACTTATGCCCAGAGTGCTGAAGATCAAGCGCGACCGGGCCAAAGTCATTCTTGTGGCTCCGGATTGGGCTTGAAGAGTCTGGTACCCCGAGCTCTTGAACATGGCCATCGATCGTCCGATCAGACTGCCTCTTCTGGAGGATAGAATGTCGCAGCAGCAGGGGATGGTCCTCCACCCGAACCTGTCCTCCTTGTGTGGAAATTGAGTGGCGACAGTTGACAGCTTTCGACCTTCCTCCCGAAGTCTGTAACTTTATCTTGGCAGCCAGGCGTCCCTCCACCAAAACGGTATACGCCTGTAGATGGAACACATTTGTGGCTTGGTGCACATCAAAGGCTGTGGATCCCCTTTCTGCCCCTCTTTCAGAGGTTCTGCTCTGGGCACTCTTAAGGGCTATCTTTTGGCCATTTCGGCCTTTCTTCGCCTTCCTGATCAGTCTTCTCTTTTCAAGTCCCCTATTGTAAATAGGTTTCTTAAGGGCATTACTCACCTTTTTCCTCCTATTCCTTTCGTAATGCCCCAGTGGGACTTGAGTCTTGACTTACCTTATGTGTGCTCCTTTCGAGCCACTACATAATTGTTCTCTCAGACTCTTGACTTTAAAGACTGCTTTTCTGGTTGCCATCACCTCTGCTCGCAGGGTGAGTGAGCTTCAGGCTCTATCTTCTAAACCTCCTTTCCTTGCTATCCATCCGGACAAGGTTGTCCTCCGGACTAGACCTTCTTTTCTTCCCAAAGTGGTTACCTCTTTCCACATAGGATAGACCATCACTTTGCCCACTTCTTTCCGCCCCCGCATCCTTCAAGGAGGAGGAAAGGCTCCACCATCTGGGTCCAAAACGTGTGATCATTTTATCTGAATCGCACAAAACCATTCCGGGTAAACTATCAACTCTTGGTTGGCTATGTGGACGCCAATAAAGGTCGGGCCGTGCAAAAACGAACCATCTCTCGGTGGGTCGTTCTTTGCATTAAACTGTTATTCCCTGGCGAAAAAGGAGCCTCCAGTAGGGCTGCGTGCCCATTCCATCAGGGTGACGGCAGCCACTACTGCTTTGGGACGTGGAGTCCCCCCTCAGTGGCATCTGCCAGGCACCCACGTGGGCATCACTGCACACGTTCACTAAACATTATTGCCTGGATAGTCAAGTCCGGAGAGACTGCTTCTTTAGCCGTTCAGTTCTCCAGGACTTTCTGGTGTGAACTTAGTTCGCAGACCCACCTCCGGGGTTGGTATTGCTGGGGTATCTATAACTAATAGTCTTTCAGGTGAACAAGTTACTTAACTTCAGTAACAATATATCTGTGAGACGTATATTAGTTATAGATTCCTTACCGCCCCACCCATCCTCCCCTTTCTGCGAACTGACTTCTAGAGTAAGGGACTCCTTTTCAGGGCCCTAGTTTTGTGCACCAGTGTTCACTGTCTTGCATGGCTCTGCGCTTGTGGCATGGAATGTCGTGTAAAAGAACTGACGTCAGCGTGCAGGGGAAGCGTCTAAGTAGATACCGCGACGTCAATCCGGCAATCACGACGCCAACGACTAACGTGGAGTCGACCAACGCCACCTACCGACGCGCAGGGGTACTGCTGAGATAATTCTCCCGATCCAGCCTGACGCCTGGGGGTAATTCTAAGGTTAGGAATCTATAACTAATGTCTCTTACAGATATATAGTTACCGAAGGTAAGTAACTTGCTCTTTAAGTTTAGGTATGATTCATGAAACGCAAAGCCGAAAAAGCCCTGAAATTCACCAGTTATGACTTACAGCACACACCAAAACTCGCACAATAACCTCACGCCATGCTAATTACTCCCTTAGCCGATAGCATGTAAACAAGCATTTACAATGCAATAGGTCTCGCATTTGTTGAAGTTAGAGCTCTTGGCGTTGAAAATGACTTTTTTTACTTTTGGTTTTTTATTTGCAGTTGAGTAGCTATATTTGCCTAGTGCTATTCCCATTGGTATAAAAAAGTAAAAAATATTGTAATTAACGCCAACAGCTCTAACATTAACAAATGCGAGACCTATTTCATTGTGAATGCTTCTTTACCTAGCCATGTTGCAGGGTTCAGTAACATATGTGGCCAAAAGAGACGCAGCTATCCTTGGAGTTGGTATATAAAAATAGTGACACATTGTTAATTTTAAATACGTTGGTTAAACCCGACATGAGTGAAACTAACATGTTAGTGAATTTGACAATGTTTATAGGCTACCAATGGACCTGAAAAAAGGGCAATGAATAATTTAACAACTAAATTGCAGCTGCCACAGATTTCAATACAAAGCACTTCAGAACCAGTTTTCGCAAAGTTATTGAAGATGGCAAAACTTTTTTGCCAATTCTCTGAAAATTCCTTTTGTGAAATGAGCTCATGAAATATCTGATAGACTTATAGCTGCAGATTCCTCACCTTAGAATTTCCCAGGCGTCTGGCTGGATCCGGAAACTTTTGCTGAGGAATTCCCCTTCTGCGCGCCGTCGGGTGGCTCCATTCGGCTCCGTGTGACGATGTTGGCGTCTGTTATGATGTCGGGGTACCTATATAGGCACCACCCAGGCGTGCGGACGTCCGTTCTTTTCTTTCCGAGCCAGTTAAGCACTGATTCGGGTAGAGCTACCCCTCTGTCTCTTTTTGACAGGCCTTCTCTCGACTTTGTCGAATTCGAAAGAGTTTCCATCATGTGCGAGGATGTCTTCGAGGAAGACCGGGTGCAAGCTGTGCGGGGCCTGTCCCCGCACGATGTCTGTTACCGATCCCCACCTCGTCTGCCTCTGGTGTCTCGAGCGCGACAACGATCCAAAGTCTTGCTCGGACTGTTGTGTCATGGCTCCCAAGACCTTGCGAGAGCGGGCTTTGAAGCTTCTTGCGGCCCGGCAGTCTACACCATCCAACGAGACTCTGCGGAGGTCCCGGTCCCAATCGAAAAAGGTCGCAGGACCGCTCCCGGAGCCCAAAGTCCTCTTCGTCCCACTCGAGGTCGTCGGGACACTCTGGGTAGAGTCATAAGAAGAAGTCCAAGTGGACTTAATCTTCACCTCGAATGTCATTCATCGACGGAGGTAAGGAGCACCAACGCTCTAGGGACGGTTCTTCGGAGCGGGGGTCGACTTCGCGCGTCCCTCCCTTTCCATGAGCTGGAGCGACCCCCCGCTCAAATCAAAGAATTCTACGATGCCAAGCACCGCTTCTTTGAGCAGGCCGACCCCTCTGGTGAGCCCTTGGGCCCCGCGGGGTCAGAAGGGGCCCCATCAGATTCGATGCCATTGGCTCCGGCCACGGCGCTGGTGGGACCTCAAAGATCCAATCACGGATCTGGGTTGACGCCAGTCGTGCCATCACAACCTCCCCCAGTGTCGGACCTAAAGTCGATGTCCATCGGCGGTACCAGCCCTATTCTTATCCCCGACGACACGGAGTAGGAATGGTGTCGCTTGATGCGGATTCCGACGTCGATTGAACCCAGGGGTTCTATGTTGTCGCCTGAACACTTTGAGGATGTTAGGCTTTGGCGATGAATGGGTGGGGGTCTATGGACCCTTTGGAACGCCAGGATGACTCTGCAGAGCAGTATGACTGGTATGGGGAACTTGGGGAGGCCAGTGGACTGGATACTTCTCAAGATACTGGCATGCTCTCTCCGCCAACTGTGGCTATGGAGGAGGGGGGCATCTTTTGCCATGGTGGTCAAGAGGGCAGCGGCGGTCCTTGGACAGGAGTTGCCCTCCGTGGAGGTTAGGACTAATTTACTGACTGAAGTGCTTCAACCTGGGGCTTCCACCTCAAAACCCCTATCTGAAAGAAAACCAGTGATAGATTCCTTACCTTAGAATATCCCCAGGCGTCAGACTGGATCCGGAAAGTTTTCGTCAGCAGTACCCCTGCGCGTCGGTAGGGGCGTCGTGCGGCTCCGCGTCCGTCGTTGGCGTCGTGGTCGCCGAGATGACGTCGCGGGCGCTACTAAGACGCCGCCCACGCGCGCTGAAGTCCGTTCCTTCTTTTTCCGCGCCAGCAAGCGCAGATCCGGAGAGAGCTGTACCCCTAGTCTTTTTTGACTAAGTTTTTTTTTTTAGATCTTTTTCTCACCCTTTTCGAGTCGATTCGACTCCTGGTGCAGTTAGGGATGCCCGGGTTTAAATCCTGTGAGGACTGTCATCGGATGATGTCGGTGATGGACCCGCACCGCGTGTCTCTTCTGCCTGGGGTGCGACCACGACCCCAAGTCGTGCCCCGACTGCCGGTCCATGGCGCCGAAGTCTTTGCGGGAGCGGTCCCGAAAGCTGCTTGAAGCCCGGCAGTCGGCTCCGCGCCGTGAGAGGTCCCGGTCCAGTGGGAGGTCGAGGGGCCGTGCGCGGAGTCATCGGCGATCGTCGGGATTGAAGTCTTCGCAATCGGGGTCAGGTAAGGCGAAGCACAAGAAGTCGAAGAAACTTCATCGTTCTCCGACTAACTCTTGCCGGTCTCGGGATGCGGCTGAGGGTACGGGTGGTGCCACCCCCGCGGCTCCGGCGGAGTCCATGGAGTCGCCGCCCGACTACCCGCCCTTCCTGGGGTCGTCGACGACTCCGGCCCTTCCTGGGGTCGTCGACGACTCCGGCCCAGATGCAGGACTTCCTGTCGGCCATGGCTCGCCTCTTTGGGCCGTCGGGGTCCCGCCGGTGCGCCTTCGGGCCCTGCAGTCCCGCATGGGTGCCCTCGTGTTTCCTCCTCGCCGGCGGCCCCGGCGTCGCTGTCGGCTCCGGCGCCGCAGGACACTCTTGGATCCAGGCCTGGATCCCGGTCGACGCCGGTTGATCTTGTTACGCCTCCACCGACGTCGACTCCACCGGCACCGATCCTGACGCCGCCCCCTCCTCGGGACGACGTCGACCTCTGATTCAGCCCCGAAGTGGACGCAGCGTCGGTCCGGCGTCTATCAATGACGTTCCCGACGCCGTTTGGGGATTTCTATCCCCATGTCCCTACTCCTTATTTTAGGCCTGTTGAACAGCCTGAGGAACAAGGGGAGGACTGGGAGGGGTCGGACGACCCTCTCGCTGCAGCCTGCGAGTCTGAACAGGACTGGGCTGAGTAATTGGGGGACGCCAGTGGTCTGGATACCTCACCAGACCTTGGCATGCTGTCTCCTCCTACCGTGGCTACGGAGGAGGGAGCCAGTTATGCAGTGGTGTTGCGTAGGCCCTACACCTCCAGCTCCCTACTGTGGCTGTCAGGACTAACCTCCTGACAGAGGTGCTTCAGCCAGCAGCTACTTCTGCGGAGCCGCTGCTCCCCTTTAATGAAGCCCTTTCGGACGTTCTTTTGGGCACTTGGTCCAGGCCCACCACAGGGGCTCCTGTGGATAGGAACGTGGCCCGACGCCATCACCCGGCTCCGGGTGACCCCATTTTCCTCTCCCAACACCCCACTCCCGAGAGCTTGGTTGTCCAAGCCTCTGCTTCCCCAACCGCCTTCCCTTCCACCCCACCAGATAGGGAATCCAAGAAGCTGGATCAGTTTGGGAAGAAGATTTTCTCTTCCACCAGCTCTGCGCTGTGGTCCATGAACACCGCATGCCTCTTGGGCCGTTATTCCCACTGTCTGTGGGATATGGTGGCGAACGTGCTGCCCCAGTGTCCAGAGGAGGCCAGGCCTGCTCTTGCCCATGCTGTTGCAGAGGGGAGAGACGCAGCGAAGTTCATGATCCGTTGTGGTCTAGACACCGCCGACTCACTGGGCAGATCCATTGCAACGACCGTGGCGGTTCGCCGTCACGCCTGGTTGAGAACCACTGGATTTTCAGGGGATGTCCAAAACACCCTTATGGACATGCCCTTTGATGGCTGTCGCCTCTTCGGCGACAAAGCAGGCAGCGCGTTGGAGCGGTTTAAGGACTCACGGGCTACGGCCAAGTCCTTGGGACTCTCTGCAGTCCGCCCTCCTCCGCCTTCTGCTTTTCGCTCCTTTCGTGGCACCGGAAAGGGCGCCCCGCAGTGTTCGCAACAGAGCCACAGGCCGGCGCAACAGTCATCCCAGCGCGGACGCGGGTTCCGCCGTGGCGGACAAAGGGGCCAGCGGGCGGGTCAGTCCACGACCACCCCGGCCACCACTGCCTCCAAACCTTCCTAGTCTGAACTTTCAGGCCCATCAAACGCCAGTGGGCGGCAGGCTCCGCCATCACCTCCCCCACTGGCACACCATCACTTCGGACAGGTGGGTTTTAGAGATAGTCCAGAGGGGCTACTCCCTCCCCTTCGAGACTACCCCCCCAGCCATGCCACCTCAATACCACCGCATGTCGGGGGAATCACTTGGTGCTTCTTCAGCAGGAAGTTGCGGCCCTCTTGGCGAAGGGGACCATCGAGCGCGTTCCGATGCACGAAGTAGGTCGTGGTTGTTATTCCCACTACATTGTGGTGCCCAAGAAGGACAAAGGCCTGCGTCCTATCTTAGATCTCCGGAACGTCAATCGCTTCCTCCGCAAAGAGAAGTTCAAGATGCTCACTCTAGCTCAGGTCTTGTCTGCTCTCGACCCACAAGACTGGATGGTAGCGCTGGACTTGCAGGACGCCTATTTCCACATCCCCGCCAGCCCACCGACGTTGCCTGCGGTTCACGGTAGTGCAAAACACACAAGATGATGGACGGAATGCTGCACATTGGCAAACATTCACCCCCAGTCACAGATCTGGGTTTAATCCATCGTTATTTTGCTTCACCACGCCACCCCAGTTCAGACATAGCCATATGCAAATCAGTCTTGACCCTGTGCCTCATGGGAACAGTCCAGACCGAACTGCCAAGCCATGTCTTCCCTGGACCGGAATCAAGCATCCTAGGACCGGTTTCAGGCTATCAGCCTTCATCAGTTCGGGCTGGACTGTTCCCATGAGGCACAGGGTCGACTGATTTGCCTATGGCTGGGTTCAAACTGGAATGGCATGGTGAGCAAAAAACGATGGATTTAGGCCCAGATCTCTGTACTGGGGTGAATGTATGACATTGTTCTGCATTCTGTCCATCAATTGTTGTTTTTGCATTTGTCACCCCGAGTGGGACGGGTATGCCCAGACGTGGGTCCCGTGCTCTCCATGCCACTGGAATCAAGCTATCCTGGCTGAAGAGGGGTGAAACCCCGAAACCGGTCCTAGGATGCTTGTTTCCAGTCCAGGGAGAACCTGGCTTGGCAGTTCGGGCTGGACTGTTCCCATGAGGCACAGGGTCAAGACTGATTTGCATATGGCTGGGTTCAAACTGGAATGGCATGGTGAGCAAAAAACGATGGATTTAGGCCCAGATCTCTGTACTGGGGTGAATGTATGACATTGTTCTGCATTCTGTCCATCAATTGTTGTTTTTGCATTTGCGGTTCACGGTAGGCCACGAGCACTTTCAATTTACTGTGCTCCCCTTTGGCCTTACCAGCGCCCCTCGGGTGTTCACCAAGGTGATGGCGGTGGTCGCAGCTCATCTGCGCAGATCAGGGGTCTGTCTTTCCCAATCTCGACGATTGGTTGTTGAAGGTGGGCTCGCCCCAGACAGTCGTGTCCCACCTCCAGACTACGGCCGACCTCCTGCACTTGCTGGGGTTCTCCATCAATGTGCCGAAGTCGCACCCGATTCCTTCCAGAAGCTCCTCTTTATCGGAGTGGTTCTGGACACGGCGCAGTTTCGGGTCTATCCTCCCGAACGGCGAGTCCGGGATATTTGGTCTCTGATTCCCATCTTTCAGCCCTTGTCCCGGGTTTCGGTCAGAGTGACTGAGGCTGCTGGGCCTCATGGCCTCCTGCATCCTGCTGGTCAATCATGCCAGGTGGCATATGCAGGCTCTGCAGTGGGACCTGAAGTTCCAGTGGGCGCAGCATCAGGGAAACGTCCAGATCTCGGAGGGCACTGCACAACAATTGCAGTGGTGGCTCACGAACCGGCATTGGGTCGACAGCAGATCCCTCTCCCTTCCCCAACCGGAGTTCACAGTGGTGACGGATGCGTCCCTCCTGGGATGGGGCGGCCACATGGGAGAGGCGGAGATCAGAGGCCTCTGGTTTCCGGCGGAGTCCCGGCTCCATATCAACCTTTTGGAGCTGCGGGCGATCAGGCTTGCACTAAAGGCATTTCTTCCCTCTGTCAAGGGGAGAGTAGTGCAGGTGTTCACAGACAACACCACCGCCATGTGGTACTGCAACAAACAAGGCGGGGTGGGGTCGTGTACCCTCTGTCAGGAGGCTCTGCGTCTCTGGACATGGCTGGAACATCAGGGCATGTCCCTGGTGGTTCAACACCTGGCAGGTTCTCTGAACGCCAGGGCGGACGAACTCAGCCGCAGGTGCATGCTCGATCACGAATGGCGTCTTCACTCTGAGGTGGCGCAAGGTCTCTTTCAGCAGTGGGGAGAGCCTTGGTTAGATCTATTCGCCACCGAAGAGAACGTGCAATGTCATCAGTTCTGCGCGTTGTAATTTCCAAGGCGGCACTCGCTCGGAGATGCTTTTCGTCGCGAGTGGAGTTGCGGTCTGTTGTACGCCTTTCCGCCTATACCACTTCTGGCCAGAGTGCTGAAGAAGATCAGGCGCGACCGGGCCCAAGTCATTCTTGTGGCTCCGGACTGGGCTCGAAGAGTATGGTATCCCGAGCTACTCAGTATGAGCATCGATCCCCGATCCGACTGCCTCTTCGGGAGGATCTTCTGTCGCAGCAGCAGGGGACGGTCCTCCACCCGAACCTGTCCAGCCTCCACCTTTTTGCGTGGAGATTGAGCGGCGGCAGTTGATTCCCTTCGACTTGCCTCCTGAAGTTTGTGACGTTATTCTGGCAGCCAGGTGTCCCTCTACTAAAGTGATATACGCCTTCAGGTGGAACAAATTTGTGGCATGGTGCACAGCAAAGGCTGTGGATCCCCTTTCTGCCCCTCTTTCTGAAGTTCTACTGTTCCTTCTTTCTTTGGCCCGGCAGGGCTCTGCTCTGGGCACTATCAAGGGCTACCTTTCTGCTATTTCGGCCTTTCTCAGGCCCCCTGATCAGCCCTCTTTTCAAATCCCCTGTTGTAAATGGGTTTCTTAAAGGCATTGCACACCTTTTTCCTCCTATTCCTTTCGTGATGCCTCAGTGGGACTTGAATCTGGTTCTAACGTACTTGATGTGCGCTCCTTTTGAGCCCCTTCACAACTGTCCTCTTCGTCTTTTGACGTTAAAGCCTGCCTTCCTGGTGGCCATCACTTCTGCCAGGCGAGTGAGTGAGCTCCAGGCTCTTTCCTGTAAGCCTCCTTTCATTTCAGTCCATCCGGACAAGGTTGTGCTCAGGCCCAGTCCTTCCTTTTTGCCAAAAGTGGTTACAGCCTTTCACATTGGGCAGACTATTACCTTGCCCACCTTTTTTCCGCCTCCGCATCCTTCCAGAGAGGAAGAGAGAGGCTCCACCGTCTGGACCCAAAACGTGCGCTTTCTTTTTGTCTGAACCGCACACAGCAGTTCCGGGTGGATGACCAGCTTTTTGTTGGCTACGTTGGCACCAAGAAAGGTCGGGCGGTCCATAAGACCTACCACGTCTTGTGCCACTTTATCCTCATTCTGAACGTTCTGGAGAACCTATGCCTGCTCCAATACGTGTCCTCTACAGAGAACCCTGCGGTCCACGAGTTGGCCTTCTTTGGGTTCATGATCTTCTCCCGCAGCCTCATGATTCTGAACCATCTCCCCTGGATAATGAATGGGTTAATCACTGTTAGTTCTGAACATCATCCTCTGCAGAACTTAATATGATAACATCTGGATTGCTGATGTGCAGCGTACTATAAACTTCTGTGAATTGTGAAAAATAATTCAAATTACAAACTGTGCTTCATGTCTTGGATGGCAAAGCTTCTGGAATGGCCTGTGCTAGGTTTTTAGGTCTCGCGCCTAGCGTTGCAGTGCGTAGCACTGCTCGCGCAGCGCGAGACCTCATGTAGGGGGTTTAGAAGGGGACTTAGGAATCGCACACGCTCGTGCGTGTGCTTTTCGTTTCTCCCCCCGGCTATTGGGCTTTGCGTGCGTCTTTATAAGAAAGACAGCACGCAATTGGGCAAAAGCGGGCGCATGTCCCGCCTTTGCCGCGCCCATTCCCACCGGTGTCTAGCACACGCAGCAGCGCGCGTTCGCCTGGCTGCCGCGCTCCCTTCCCCCTCCTCTTCCCCCCCCCCCCCCTGCTGCTCTGTGGTGAGCGCGCACCACTGGTTCCTGTTTTCGTTTGAGCACACCGTGCAACGTTGCAGTGCTGTCCTTTCAAAAGAGCATGGGACAGGAGCGCGGTACCTAGAGCCTTCGATGCAAACATCAGCAATTTGAAGGCACAGAAGCTGTTGGGGTGTGACATAAGAATGCGAACCCCAGCCCGGATGCCGTTCTTAGGTTACCGAACAAAGAAAACAAAAAAACGCTCTTCACCACATGGAGCCTTCTCAGTTTAGTGTGAAACTGGAACTAGAGCTTTTCACTTTGATAATTGCGCAGCCCACTGCATCCTTCAACATTGTTTACGTTTCATCAGTGAACATTTTCTTGGCTGCACGGACGTCATCTAGAGGCAAACTCTCAAACTGCTGGACAATCCAGAAACATTCATGCAAATATAAATTTTTATTTTCATGAAGCAACGGCGTTGATTAAAAACTGGAGATTTGTACTGTTTAAATGACTGTAGCAGACCTCGACTGTTTTATCGCAGCTAACAGTAAGTAGCGGGGACCTTCTTGATGAAGATTACATACTGATTAGGAAACAATCCACTTATTTGGCTAATCGGTTTTAAACCAATTAGATGCACACTTAGCCGTTTGAAATGGAGCCACATAGTTTGTTTGACGGGCCACGTGGAAAATCCACCCGCTTCAGTGCCTGACTGGTGACCTATGTAAACGCCGCCATGTGAAGGCACTGTGCCACTCCAGTAGAATTGCTCTCACCAAATCATTGGCGGCAGCTGCACGTGTACCCAGACACACGCATCATTACATTGCAAACAACTGAAGGATAGTTTAAAAAGTTTGAAGAAAAAAACATTTACAATGTGGGTAAAAGAAACACGGATATGGGACACAGGATAAAGGGAAGTCCTTAAAATGGTGTTATGGGTTAGTTCGTGGGCTTGGATTATAGTTATTTGAAGAGTTTCAAAACAGATAACATTTAAGATTAGACCTTGGGTTTTGCGATTTAATGGAGAAAAAATATGATGGGTATTCAAACCTGTAGAGAAAAAGAACACTAAATGTTTTCTTTTCCATTTCCCATTTAAAATGTATTCTAACTAAGTGTTTCTCGATTTAGGGTTACTACTTAAAATCTTCCCCATTTGTTCACTTCGAACCTCGCGTATTTGAGGCGAGGGCTTGCATTGTGGGACACAATGGCATTTTTCATGAATGGGCATAGCCTCTGATGAGCTTCGTTAAATGTTCACCTGAGATGACAACGGAAGAGAAAAGTAGGTGATGTCTGTTAGCTGAGGCCAGTCCCAGGCCAGGCTGTAGGTAACTAGGTGGCCACTTAAGCAGTACAGGAAAGGTGGGATACCGAACTACCCCTACAAGCTACTCTCATCCCGATGAGTGGTAAACCTGACTGTATGGGATACCAAACATCCTTGCACTTGCTTTACTGTTAACTTGAGTGACAAAGTGACTGGATTTTAAAGTTTAAAAAAAAGAAAATTCTTTTTAAAGTGGGATAATGGATGCAAAATGATCACACTAAGAAATGTTAGAGAATGTATCCGAGGCATTTCCATGGCAAAAGTAGGATCTCCCCACTTCCAATACTGATGGGCAGAGAGGGCTAGGAGATATTGCTCATATTTACAGACAGTTGAGAGAAGCAGGTCATCTTATATTACTTCATTATGTCAATTGTGAGACTTTTAAATTTCCTCTGACATAAAGGATGTGAAAGATGTTAAGGTGATAACTCCTTGCCAATAACAAAGGAGATGTTAAATACATTTTCCTGGTGCATGAGACAGTATAAAAATTGGAATGGACTTCCTTCTTTTCAAGTTTTCATCTGCATCTTGTGTTGCTGGAGCTACTTTTTTATTTGTAGCCAATGACTTTTTTTGACGGCATGTTTTTTTTGGGAGCTGTGATTTTTGGGAACACTAGTCCATTGTTTCATCACCATCTGCTTCTGTCCCTTGTTTAGTCCCTCCTCTCCCCACCACCCGTTTTTCATCTACCCACCCCACCCTTCCTCCGTCCGTTTCTTGCCATTTACACCCTCTCCCTTTGTATTGCTTGACCCTTCCCCAACCTCTCGCCCAACAAGGGTCAGATGTGCTTCTTCATTGAACTCCGTTCTGGAACCCTGTACATGGCTGTATCCTCTGCCACCATCTATGATTTCTTCCATCGTCCGTTTTTTTAAAAGATGTTGCAGAGCAGCGTGGACTGCTGTGCAGCATGGCTTCAAGTAAATAACAAAGAGCTATGGCGGGGCCATCGTTAACCTTTTCTTAGTGCTTTTTTTGTCTACTTTAAACAATGTTGCACAGCAGCCCACACTTCTGTGCAACATCTTTAAGAAACATTAGCAAAGTCCGATAGATCTAGGCTACCTTTTTGGCTTTGGTAATTGTTTTTTCAAAGATGTTGAACATTAGCCAGCATTAACCATGCCATAGCGCTCTGAACCTTGCAATGCTGCCCTGCCCCACAGGGAAAGGCAGGAATGCACCATATTTATCCAACACACTGCACACATAGCTTAAAGACAATGGCAAAGCCAATAGCTCTGGCTAAACACTTCTAAGGTCCCAAAAGCGAGACCTATTGGCTATGTTAAGGGTAGTTGGGGGAGTGAGATCTGAGTGGGAGAGTATTAGGAGGCAAGACCATACTGGCCTGGCTGCAAAGACAGATGTTAGACTTTTTCCCAGTTAATTTATCACATTTTAATTAATTTTTTTAATGAACTGTAAACAAATGATAGATAAACAATATACCCTAAGTGGTGCAAACAATGTGTGAATCTGCCTCTTTTGTGGATTTGTCTTGATTATTTGAGAGAAGTTTTGAGATTTAGTTGTGTTTTATTGATGTTTTCTTTTGTTATGTCTAGTTACATTTTCACTCTAGACAATAGACTCCGATAACACAAGTTTGGTTGTTTACTGTGTTTTCTTTACGTGCTTAATACTGAATAATGATATCAGCCATTTATTAATGATTACATAGTTGTACCTAATATGCCACAACCCAATGGTACTTATAGTTTTTAAGTTACATTTTTATAAGAATGCTACATAGATATTTTAATTTTGAAAAAGTCATGTTGATGTTATGAATTAAAACTAGGGTCTGCAAGTAACAGACATCTCTGCACCAAGTACTCAACCCACCAGGTTACCTTTCTAAGACAACTAAAAAAGGCCAAAGCATCCATTAAATATTTACTACTAGTACTACATGTGCACAACCTGACTTGGAAATCAAGTCAGCAGCATGCAAAGAACTCCGATTGTTTGATCTTGAGCACATCTTGTCCCTGTAACGCTTACCCGCTTAAATTGACAGTGTTTAGTAATAAGATGGCTGCCCATGTAACCCTGTATATCGAAATGTACATTTGTACAAGGGTAGCTGGAAAGGGACACGCTCTATTGCGTTTGAGTAATTTTGCAAATACTCATAGTAAGAATGTAGTTTTCAGTGTAATTGCTACTTTAACATTACTTTATTTGCATTTGCACTCCACCATCATCAAAAGAGCAGCTTCGCCACGATTCTGGCTGACGAGGAATGTTTTTTGGTGGATTAAATTTGTGTTCTGGCTGTGTGTTCTTGTGTGATTAGGCTGGCATTTCTTTTACTTGCTCCAGTTCGAGGGGCCTGCTTGGACAGAAACCTGCCATTGTTTTGGGGTTCCCTTTGACGGGGACACCAGCCATCCCTGCTAACCCGGTGCCGGGCTCTGACAGCCCCTCTGAAAGGAACGATTGTGGAGATTGACAGCTGGTGGTGGGAGGCAGTCAAGGACACATATGGCACACATACCACACAAGGAGTGCACAGGTGGGGCTGATTCTCAAAGCCATCTCAGCTCGGATGCTAATGAGGGAGTCGGGCCTGGAAGCGCCTACAATGAGCTCACATGGGCCTCATCTGTACAGGGCTCCTGGCTGCCTTCCTTCTCACAATAAATGATGGCTAGAGCTCCATAAGGAAGGAGCTGAGCAAGGGCAGTGCTGGAAGGGTAGTAAAGAACATTGATGTGTAAGATGTATGTTTCTGGTGCAGGCGTACGTGTAGACTTCACATTCACACACTGTCCCAGAGAGCACGTCTTGCATCTACAACTCACCCTCTGCCACTCTCCACTTAGGTGGGAAATCCAGCAACTTTAAGTCACACTATAACTTATTTGCCAAAATCTGTTGCACATAGGTTCTCTTCTGCGGAGATGACTTGCCTTTCAGCCTGGAGCGCTCCATGTGTAACGACAGACAGTTTGTCTGGCAGATATTTGTCTTCCGCTGATGACGAATGCTGCCCCCGTGCGTCACTGGCAGCGGCTTAATGCAGACCCCTAAAGCCCCTGATGTACAGGGGCACACCAAATATTCAGAAGCCCCCCCAATGCTTAAGGGACTCCCCATTGAATCCCAAGGTCAATGAATATCATGATGGGGTCCCTCCTCACGTTCTGCAGGGGGCTCCCATCATGTTGCGTTACGCCACCTGTCATGGCAAAGAGCAGTCAACTATATTTTGACACTTCTGCCACTGTGACAAATTAGTCGTAATCCCTCCGGCATAGTATGTGCCAGTGTTGCCAGTTCCACTTGCGGGCTTTCCATTGATAGAATTTCTGTAAACATGTGCTGCATTAATGCCCCTAATTAATAGGTGTGCTATCACCATTGAAGGTCCCCTCCCGCGGATCTTGTGTTGAAGTGTTTCTGTATCTTAGAGAACACAAAGAAATGGCATTGGTATCACCATTGCCAGTGAGAGAAATACTAATGTATTTTTTGTGGCACAATAACGCCGACAAATGTGAGCCCAATTTCTTTCACTAAACTTGTTCACAAGTACACACAAGCCATATGAGTGGAAATAGTTGTTGCTAAGTTTCTGGCATTTGTATAATTCCTCAGAAAAATCTTCCATCATATAGGTGGACTTTCTGCCGTCTGTATGGCAGGTTTACCACAACGTTTTCTTGTGGATTTAACAACGGACATTGGCAGAGTTTAAAAAACAAAAAAAACGTGTAATTTCTACAGTTTTGTGCAACTCTACGTTAGCCTTTTTAGGTCGCAGCCTACTTTGCTAAAGACCTCTTGGGGACATTCAATTGACCTACGAATGCATTTCGCCATTGCTTACCATTAGCTTTGTGGTTTGTAACTCATATTTTCCGGCTATATTTGCTTTAGGCTGTCCAGCTCGAGTTCGTCCCTCCTATTGCCCAAACCTTGTTTAATGTATTCTTCTACAAACCCGCTTTCTGTAAACAGGCCTTTAAATCTTGCTCTTAACTTACTATCTTACTGAAAGTTTGAGCTATAGGCATTGCATTATTATTAGCAACGCCAATAGCTCAAACTTTCAGTAATGCGAGACCTATTGCATTGCAAATGCTTGTTACCTTAGAGATGGGGCAAATTCATGGCCACAGAGAGAAAACAGTCTGTCCCCCTAACCGATGCTGTCCATTCTCATTTAGTACTCGTTCTTTCTTTGTCTACTCCTTTTACTCCTATCCCCTCTCACCTGAATCTCTCCCCTTGCCTGCTACACCACCTAGCCCCCTGTCCTTTTGTACCCTTTTGACTAAGCACTCCTCCCCTTGTTGGGGAAAGATCCAATATTTATACTCTGGAGTCTCAACGAACCCGCTGAGAGAGTCCACAGCGCCAAGGGAGCCACCCACAGTAGAGGTATGGGATGGCACCCCTTGCCAAAGCACTCCTCTCCCCTTTTGGGGAAGGATCAAGTATGTAGGCCTTGGAGTCTCAGAGACCCCTCTGAGAGAGTCCACTGCGTACAGGGAACCTATCGCAACATAGATGGGGAAATGATACCACTTCCCCTGGGATCACAGCTTACTGGACGTTGGACGCAGCTTTGACTCGTCTACCGGTTAGTGTCCCCGTCACCCTCCCCCTCCTCTTTCCATGCTGTCTCTCACCCTCCCCTCCTCTTTCCCTTCTCCTTTCTCTGTCTACTTCCCCTGCTCCTACCCCCCTCCCCTGAATCTCTCCCCTTGCCTGCTTTTTCCCTTACGTATGTCCTTTTTGTAGTTTCGACCTTACATGTAACTATGTTTGCCAAGCTCTAATAACTGTGTAACCTTTGTAACAATGTAACCTGCAACTATGGTCTGATACTCATGTAAAGCGCTCTGATACCTCCGGGTCTAGCCAGCGCTATATAAAACCTTTAAAATAAACCTTTAAATAAAATAAGAGAACCATCTCCCGCTGGGTTGTCTTGTGTATCAAAGCCTGTTACTCTTTGGCTAAAAAAGAACCTCCGGTGGGGCTGCGTGCTCATTCCACCAGAGCTACTGCAGCCACTACTGCATTGGGACGTGGTGTCCCCCTGCAAGACATCTGTCAGGCACCCACGTGGGCCTCGCACACGTTTACCAAACATTATTGCCTGGACAGCCAAGTCCGGAGAGACAGCTTCTTTGACCATTCTGTTCTCCGTGACTTTCTGGTGTGATCTTCGTTCGCAGACCCACCACCGCGGTTGGTATTGCTGGGGTATCTATTCTAAGGTAAGGAATCTGTCACTAACGTGTTTCTTTCAGATGCACAAGTTACTTACCTTCGGTAACGATATATCTGTAAAAAACATTAGTAGTGATAGATTCCTTACCGCCCCACCCATCCTCCCCGTTCTGCGAACTGATTTCTAGGGTTAAGGTCATCCCTTTCAGGGCCCTAGTTTCAGTGCACCAGTGGTCAGTATCTTGCATGGCTCTGTGTTCCTGGCGCGGATAGTCGTGTACAGAACTGACGTCAGCGCGCGTGGGCGGCGTCTTAAGAAAGCGCCCACGACGTCATCTCGGCGACCACGACGCCAACGACTGACGCGGAGCTGCACGACGCCCCTACCGACGCGCAGGGGTACTGCTGACAAACTTTCCGGATCCAGTCTGACGCCTGGGGATATTCTAAGGTAAGGAATCTATCACTACTAATGTTTCTTACAGATATATCGTTACCGAAGGTAAGTAAATTGTGCTTTACCCTTTAATGAAGCACTAACAGATGTCCTTCTAGACCCGTAGTCCAAGCCTAGCACAGGGGCTCCTGTGAATAGGACAATTGCACGCCGCCATTGCCCAGCTCCGGGCGACCCAAAGTTCCTCAGCCAACACCCCACCCCAGAAAGTTTGGTGGTGCAGGCCTCTACATCACAGGGCACGTTCCCTTCTGCCTCTCAGGATAAGGAATCCAAGAGGCTGGATTCATTTGTTAAGTTGTTTTCTTCCTCTAGCCTGGCATTGTGGTCAGTGAATACCACATGCTTATTGGGCCGTTTCTCAAATTCCCTTTGGGAGACTGTTGCGCAAGTGCTGCCACAAGTACCGGAAGAGGCCCGGGCTGTGCTCCCTTAGGCAGTTAAGGAAGGAAGGGAGAGATGCAGCAAAATTCACCATAAGGTGTGGCCTTGATATGACAGATTTGCTGGGCCGATCGATTTCCAAGACAGTGGCCTTGAGGTACCACGCCTGGCTTAGGACAACTGGCTTCTCGGGTGATGTCCAGGCTAATTTGATGGACATGCCCTTTGATGGAACACGCCTTTTTGGGTAAACTGCAGATTTGGCCCTAGTGAGGTTCAAGGACTCTCGAGCTACGGCCAGATCCTTTCTCCTCTCCTACTCGCCAGTCTACCTTTCGTCCCTTTCGTGGCAACAGGGTTTCCAGCCGCGTCAGCCCTATGCCAGCCACCGTCCTGCACAGGCTTCCCAAGCTGTGTGGGGAAGTGGACGCGGTTCATTCCGGCCTAGGAATGGAAGCCAGAAGTCGCCGCCCACCCTGCCCTCTACAGCTGCAACCTCTAGGCACTCCTAGTCTGATTCTGCAAGACCACGCCACTCCAGTTGGCGGGAGAATACATCACCATCTGCACCGCTGGAGGTCCATAACATCGGACAAGTGGGCCTTGCAGATCATTCAGGAGGGTTATTCTCTTCCTTTCCTGTCTTTTACTCCTCCCATTCTGCCAAATTAGGAATGGCTGACGGAGGATCATCTAAAATTGCTCCAGGTGGAGGTTACAGCTCTCTTGGCCAAGGGAGCTATAGAAAGGGTCCCGGATTCAGAAGTAGGAAGTGGCTGTTCCCGCTACTTTCTGATTCCGAAGAAGAACAAAAGGGTTGCGGCCCATTTTAGATCTTAAGACCGTCAATCTCTTCCTCAAGAAGGAGAAATTAAAAATACTCAGTCTGGCTTCAGTCTCGTCCGCCCTAGACCAAGAAGACTCGAAGGTAGCGTTGGACCTGCAGGATGCGTATTTTCATATCCCCATTCTGCCAGGCCACAGGCGTTACCTGCTGTTCAAGGTAGGTTGCAAGCACTTTTACTTCACCGTGCTCCCCTTCGGCCCTACCAGTGCCCCTCGGGTGTTCACCAAGGTGATGGCGGTGGTCGCAGCTTATCTGCGCAGGTTAGGGGTGTCAGGATACGCCCTGAGGTTGAAGTTGAGCTAGGGATGGCATGTCCATTAGGATTTAAGACATTCCATAGACCCAGGCCAGTAGGGAGGGGGGGTGGAGTAGGAGTGATATATAATGAAAAGTGGTCGCTTACTCCTATGAATATAGATGCAGTAGAGGGATTTGAATTATTGGGATTCTCGCTTGAGGATGACAATAGACAAGTAATTTCTGGCATACTTTGTTACAGACCCCCAGGGGAGGAGCTCCTCTACATCAAGATTTGATTGATGTGATTTATAATTTTTCACTTACTCATTCTAGATTAATTATCCTGGGAGATTTTAATCTTTGGCAGAATGGTAATTATGAATTGGCCTTAAATGAACTATTACAGGCCTGTGAGAATCTTAACCTCCAACAGTTGGTGTTACACCCTACTCATCAGGGGGACATATTCTGGACTTAATTTTTGCCAATCAACTGGAGGTAGAGGTGGGAGAAATTCTGCCACTCTGTTGGTCGGACCATTCTTTGGTCCTTTTTTGTTAAAACCTCCCAATCTAAGTAAAACAGCTCATGGACAGGCCAGTACCCGGAAAGGAAGGGAATGGACGAGATTGCTGAAGAATGAGAGGCTCCCACAACTTACCGGAAAAATTACTTTTGATATTAATAAACCGGTAGATGAGAATTACTTGAACCTATGTAACCAAATTATCCACACACTAGATCAAGTGGTCCCGATGAAAAATATTAAAAATGGAAACAAACTGTCAGCCCCATGGTATAATGAGGAGCTAAGGTTACTTAAGAATAAATGTAAACAGGCCGAGAGAAAATGGAGGAGGCGATATATAGAGGAAGATAAAGCTGCTCTGAAAACTGTACGGTACAGCTATAAAGGGACAATTGCTAAGGCCAAAGCTAAATATTATGAAGAAACTATTATGCAGGCATCTAACAAAACCGGAACTCTATTTAGTATAGTAAGAGATATGACGAACCCGGAATGTATGAAAACTAAGACTATAGCCTCACAAGAGCTATGCGATGGCCTGTCAGTATTCTTCGCAGATAAAATTAATAAAATTATTAGTGGCCTAAATTCCAATATGGAAATAGAGATAGATAGAGAAAACGATAAGTTGGAACAAGCAATAGAAAATATTCAGAAGGAGGGAAGTGATAAAGAGATCAGAGTAACCCTTGAATCCTTCCCAATTCCTACAGAGGAGGAGTTTAATATACTAGCAGGTACTATCTCATCTGGTTCTCCGTTGGATCCTCTCCCACATAAACTATGGAAAGCTTTCCGAGTAGAGCTTTTCCCTCAGCTCTATCAAATTTGCTGCCAGTCCCTAATTAGTGGTTCAGTCCCAGAATGCTGGAAAAAGGCAGTGGTGACTCCTCTGCTGAAAAAAGCTACACTTGACCCCGACTGCCCATCAAATTACAGACCTATATCTTTGTTGCCATATCCGGTAAAGATCGTGGAAAGAGTGGTTAGCAAAACTCTCTCGAAACATGTAGAAGAAAACAATCTACTGGATGAAATACAATTTGGGTTACGTCCCGGACATGGCACAGAAACAGCCTTGGTGACAGTTTTGGATGCCCTTAGAATGCGTGCCGACACTGGCCAAGCAGCTATATTGGTATTATTGGACATGTCGGCCGCTTTTGATACGGTCAATCATAGGACCTTGATTAAAAGATTAATGGAGGCTGGAGTTGTGGGAAGGGCACTGAACTGGTTTCGGTCGTACCTAACAGGGAGACAGCAGGCAGTGGCCATGTCACCTTTTATTTCTCACAGTAGCGATATAAAACATGGGGTCCCGCAGGGCTCAGCCATAAGTCCCATTATCTTTAATCTTTACCTGCGTCCACTCATGTACATTGTTAAGTCTTTTGGTATTGAAGTGGTTAACTACGCAGATGATACTCAACTTGTTTTCTCTTTTGAAGGGAATCAAGCAGTATCACTGGATAAATTTCACAGCTGTATGCGTGAAACTGCAGGTTGGCTTAGGGAGAACTCGCTGCAATTCAATGGAGACAAGACTGAGGTCATATATTGTACAGCAAAGAAAATACCCCGTCCATTGCCAGTGGACTTCTGGCCGGTTTCTGCGAACAATCCACCACGGCCAGCCAAGACAGTGCGTAACTTGGGGGTGTTTCTGGATAGTAATCTACAGTTAGAATCCCAAGTGAATAAAACAGTGAATACATGTATTTCTCTACTCCGAGCTCTACGGAAAATACTCCCTCTTTTACCAATTTCGGCTAGACCCCAGGTGGTAAGGAGTATTATTATGAGTAGACTGGATTATTGTAATGCACTGCTTCTTGGAGCACCGGTGACTCTAACAAAAAGGCTGCAAAGAATACAAACAATTGCGGCTAAAATGGCACTAAAAAGACAACGCAGATCTTCTGCGTCGTTAGCACTAAGGGATCTCCATTGGCTTCCTATTCTGCAAAGAATTCAATTTAAGGCACTTTGCATTGTTCATAAGGCGGCACACAAAATGGGGCCTAAACCATTACAGAGAATGTTTACTTGGTACTCCCCAGCTAGAAGTCTTCGTTCCTCGGCAGCCCACCTAGTATGTACCCCACGAGTTAAGAAAACCCGACTAGGAGGTAGATCATTTGGCTATGCAGCCGCAAGGCTATGGAATGAACTACCAAGTGAACTCAGACTGACGACTTACTGCAGTTTAGAAAAAAGCTAACAACCAGGCTCTTTCCAAGAGAATAGCCTTGAGAGATCGGCGCATGATGATTCATAGTTTTATAGCTGCACAGTGATTTAGGTAATCCCAGCGCCAGGATGCCCGTTGGGTGACAGCTGCGCTATATAAATGCTTACATTACAGTCTTCCCCCTACCTCAACAACTGGCCGTTCAAGGCGTCCTCGCCCCAGGCTGTCATTTCCCACCTTCAGACTATGACGGACCTCCTGCGGTCGCTGGGGTTCTCTATAAACATGCCAAAGTCACACCTGACTCCTTCTCAGACGCTCCTTTTCATCTGGGCTGCTCTGGACACCATGCAGTTTCGGGCCTATCCTCCAGGGCTGTGAGTCCAGGATGTTCAGGTTATGATTCCGATGTTACAGCCTCTATCCTGGATTTCGATGAGACTGACTCTGAGGCTGTTGGGCCTCATGGCCTCCTGCATCCTGTTGGTAAAGAATGCCAGGTGACGTAGCGGACTCTACAGTGGGGCTTGAAGTTCTAGTGGGCACAGCATCGAGGAAATCTCAGACGTGTTTCAGATCTCGGAAGGAACTGCAAAAGATCTGCAGTGGTGATCTGATAAAGACTTCTAGCTGCAGATTACTTATCTACTTATCTTTGAATTTCCCAGGCGTCAGGCTGGATCTGGAAACTTTTGCTGAGCAATACCCCTTGCTCCACGTGACGTCGTCGGCAGCATTGGTTAAGACGTCGCGGTGCCTATATAGGCACCACCCAGGTGCGCAGACGTCAGTTCTTTAATTTCCGCACCAGTTAAACGCCGACCCGGGAAGAGCTACCCATCTGCTGCTTTTTGACAAGCTTTTTCTCGACTTTTGTCGGAATTTTTGGAAATCGACTTCGTGTGCGAGGGATGTCTTCGAGGAAGACTGGTTTCAAACCATGAGGGACTTGTTCCCGCATGATTTCGGTTACGGATCCCCACCGCGTATGTCTTTGGTGTCTCTCGAGCGCGACCAGGATACGAAGTCGTGATCGGACTGTCGGGCAATTGCTCCGAAGACCTTGAGGGAGCGAGCGATGAAGTTACTCGCGGCCCGGCAGTCGACACTGTCAAGCAAGACTCCGAGAAGGTCACGGTCCCGTTCGAAGAAGAGGTCGTCGCTGGACCGCTCCCGGAGCCCCAAACTCCTCCTCCCGCCCCCCTTCGAGATCCTCGGGACACTCTGGGAAGAGGGACAAGAAGTCCAAGCAGACTTCGTCTTCACCTCAACTGGCGTCCGTTGTCGAGAGAGGTAAGGAGCACTGATGCTCCAGGCAAGGTTCCGCAGAGCCAAAGCAGACTTCGCGCCTCCCCCCCCCCCCCCCTTTCCGGGAGCTGGAGCGACTCCCGCTCAAAAGAATTTTACGAGGCCATGCGGCGCGTATTTGAGCGGATCAACCCCGCTGGAGAGTTTTCAGGCCCCGTGGGGTCGGAAGGGGCCCCATTGGGTTCGACGCAGTCTGCTCCGGCCATGACGCCGGTGGGGCCTCGTGTATCCGATCCCGGATCCGCTCCGACGCCGGTCATGCCAACACAGCCTTCCCCGGTGTGGACCCCAAAGTCGGTGCCTGCGATGTCGCTGATGCCAGTCTGTGGCGCAAGCCCCATCCTCATCCCGACGACACTGAGCCGGAACAGCATCGATCGACACCGATTCCAACATCTACAGAACCCAGAGGTTCTATGTTGTCGCCTGAGCACTTTGAAGACATGCTAGGCTCAGAAGAGGAATGGGAGGGGTCTGGGGACCCTCTTGAGTACCAGGAAGTCTCTGAGGAGAATTTGGACTGGTATGGGGAACTTGGGGAGGCTAGTAGTCTGGATACTTCCCCCAGATACTGGCATGCTCTCACCTATGGTGGCTACGGAGGAGAGAGCGTCCTATGCCATGGTGGTAAAGAGGGCAGCTGAGGTCCTCGCACTGGAGCTGCCCTCCGTACAAGTCAGGACTGATCTCCTGACTTAGGTGCTTCAACCTGAGGCTTCCACTTCCGAACCCCTGTTGCCCTTTAATGAGGCACTTACGGACGTCCCTCTAAGAACTTGGTCCAAACCTAGCACAGAGGCGCCTGTGAATAGGTCGATTGCACTTTGGGTCGCCCAGCTCCACGCAACACAAAGTTCCTCAGCCAACACCCCACCCCAGAGAGTTTGGTGGTGCAGGCCTCTACGTCCCAAGGCGCATTCCCTTCCACCCCCCGTTTAGGGAATTCAAGAGGTTGGATTCATTTGGGAAGACGTTTTCTTCCTCCAGCCTTGCATTGCGGTCGGTGAATACCACATGCTTATTGGGCCGTTTCGACCATTTCCTTTGAGAGACGGTTGCGCAAGTGCTGCCACAAGTCCTGGAGGAGGCCCGGGCTGTGCTCTCCCAAGCTGTCAAAGACGGGAGGGATGCAGCAAAATTCGCCGTACGGTGTGGGTTAGATACGACCGATTCACTGGGCAGATCGATTTCAAAGACGGTGGCCCTGAGACGCCACGCCTGGCTTCGTACCACTGACTTCTCGGGCGATGTCCAAGCTAATTTGATGGACATGCCCTTCGATGGAACCCACCTTTATGGGGAAAAGGCACTCTCCCCTAGTCAGGTTCAAGGACTCTCCTGCTACGGCCAGATCCTTGGGCCTTTCCTCCACTCCTCGTGGCCAGTCTTCCTTTTGCCCCTTTCGTGGCAACGGAAGGGGTTTCCAGCCGCGTCAGCCCTACTCCAGCCACCATCCCGCACAGACTGCCCAAGCCGTGCGTGGATGTGGACGCGGTGCATTCCGATCTCGGAATGGCGGCTAGAAGTCTTCTACCATACTGCCCCCAGCAGCCGCAGCCTCCAAGCATTCTTAGGCTGATTCTGCGGGACCACACTACTCCAGTTGGTGGGAGAATTCGTCATCTCCCCAACTGGAGACGGACAAGTGGGTCTTGCTGATCGTCCAGGAGGGCTATTCTCCACTTTTCCTTTCCTCCTACTATTCTGCCAAGTCAGGAACGGCTGACGGAGGATCATTTAAAGTTGCTCCAAGAGGAAGTTACGGCTCTTTTGGCCAAGGGAGCAATAGAAAGGGTCACTGTTTCAGAAGTAGGCAGTGGCTGCTATTCACGCTACTTTCTGATTCCAAAGAAGAACAAGGGGCTATGGCCCATTTTAGATCTTCGGACCGTCTATCTCTTCCTCAAAAAGGAGAAATTCAAAATGCTCACTCTGGCTCAGGTCTTGTCTGCCCTAGATCAGGAAGAATGGATGGTAGCGTTGGACTTGCAGGATTCATAATTCCCATCCTGCCGGGCCACAGCGTTCCCTGCGGTTCAAGGTAGGCCGCGAGCACTTTCAGTTTACCGTGCTCTTTTTCGGCCTTACCAGTGCCCCTTGGGTGTTCACCAAGGTGATGGCGGTGGTCGCAGCACATCTGCGCAGGTTAGGGGTGTCTGTCTTCCCCTACCTCAATGACTTCCTGTTGAAGGCGTCCTCGTCCCAGGCAGTCGTCTCCCACCTTCATACTATGGGGCAACTCCTGCATTCGCTGGGGTTCTCTATAAATGTGCCGAAGTCACACCTGACTCCTTTTCAGACGCTCCCTTTCATCGGAGCTGTTTTGGACACAGTGCAGTTTTGGGCTTATCCTCCTGAGCAGCGAGTCCAGGATATTCAGGCTATGATTCTGATATTTCAGCCTCTATCCTGGATTTCGGGGAGATTGACTCTGAGGCTGTTTGACCTCATGGCCTCCTGCATTCTGTTGGTAAGACACGCAAGATGGCGTATGCGGGCTCTGCAGTGGGACTTGAAGTTCCAATGGGCAGAGCATCGGAGAAATCTCACCGACATGGTTCAGATCTCGGAAGGAACTGCGAAAGATCTGCAGTGGTAGTTAACGAACCGCGATTGTGTCAACAGCAGACTGCTCTCCCTTCCCCAACCAGAACTCAGTTGTGACAGATGCATCACTTCTGGGATGGGGCGGCCATCTGGGAGAGTGTGGAGATCAGGGGACACTGGTCTCTGGCGGAGTTGGAGCTTCACATAAATTTATCGGAGCGCCGAGTGATTCAGTTGGCATTGAAAGCATTTCTTTCCTCTGTCAAGGGGAAGCTAGTGCAGGCGTTCACGGACAACAACACAGCCATGTGGTACTGCAACAAACAGGGCGGGGTGGGGTCGTGGACCCTTTGTCGAGAGGCCCTGCGTCTCTGGACGTGGCTGGAACATCAGGGCATAACCCTGGTGGTTCAACACCTGGCAGGTTCTCTGAACGCCAGGGCGCACAAACTCAGCCGTCGATGCCTAGCGGATCACGAGTGGTGTCTCCAGTCAGAGGTAGCGCAAGGTCTCTCAGCAGTGGGGAGAACCTTGGTTAGATTTGTTCGCCTCCGAAGAGAACGCGCAATGTCAGCAATACTGCGCGCTGGAGTTTCCAAGGCGGCTATCGCTTGGTGTCGCCTTTCGTCGCAAGTGGAGCTCAGGCCTGCTGTACGCCTCTCTGTCCAGGGTTCTGAAGAAGATCAGGACCGACTGGGCCAAAGTCATCCTTGTGGCTCTGGACTGGGTGCGGAGAGTCTGCCATCCAGGGCTTCTGAAGATGAGCATCGATCCTCCGATGAGGTGCCCCTTCGGGAGGATCTTCTGTCGCAGAAGCAAGGGAGGGTCCTCCACCCGAATCGGTCAACTCTGCGCCTCCATGCGTGGAGATCGAGCGGCGGCAGTTGATGGCTTTTGACTTTCCTCCCGAAGTATGTAATGTTATTTTAGCGGCCAGGCTGCCCTCCACTAAGACGGTATATGCCTGCCATTGGCAGAAATTTGTATTATACTGTACAGAAAGGTCTGTTGACCCTCTTTCTGCTTCTCTTTCCACTGTTCTTTTGTTCATTCTGACCCTTGCCCAGCAGGGCTTTGCTTTAGGAACTCTCAAGGGTTACCTGTCTGCTCTGTCTGCTTTTTTGCGGCTGCCAGACCAGCCCTCTCCAAGTCTCCAATTGTACATAGGTTTCTAAAAGGGCTGGCTCACTTTATTCCACCCACGCCCTTTGTTATGCCACAGTGGGACGTTAATTTGGTTCTCACCTATGTTGTGTGCTCCCTTCTAGCCATTGCACAGCTATCCCCTCTGGCTGCTGACCATCAAGACAGCCTTTGTAGTGGCGATTACATCTGCCCAGAGGGTGAGTGAGTTGCAGGCGTTATCTTGCACGCCTCCCTACCTGATGTCTGTTCCAGACAAAGTGGTGCTTCGCACCCAGGCTTCCTTTTTACCAAAGGTTGCGACCCCATTCCATCTGGGTCATTCCATCATGTTGCCCACCTTCTTTGCTCCCCTCTAAAGAGGAGGAGCGTCTCCACAGACTGGACCCAAAAAGAGTTGTTCTACCTTGATAGCACAAAAGAGTTCCGCGTGGATGACCAACTCTTTGTGGTGTACGTGGGAGTTGAGAAGGGAAGGGCAGTGCAGAAAAGGATCATCTCTCACAGGGTCGTTCTCTGCATTAAGATCTGCTAAGCCCTGGCAAAGAAGCAGCCCCCTGAGGGATTGAGGGCCCATTCCACCAGGGGAAGGGCTGCGACTATGGCCTTGGCTCGGGGTGTCCCCGTCGTGGACATCTGTCAGGCAGCAACGTGGGCACGTTTGCCAAGCACTACTGCCTGGACAGTCAGATCCGTAGGGACGGGTATTTTGCCAGTTTGGTCCTGCAGGACTTCCTAGTTTCAGGTATTGGTCCGCACCCACTGCCGGGATGGTATGGCTTGGATATCTCATTCAAAGATGAGGAATCTGCAGCTAGAAGTCTGTATTAGATGAACAAGTTACTTGCCTTCGGTGACACATTATCTGGTAGAGACTCTAGCTGCAGATTCCTTACAGCCCCACCCATGCCTCCCCGCTTTGCGGACTAATATTGTAGGGCTAGGGTTTCTCCCCTTTTCAGGGCCCTAGTTTGGCACACAAATACTTGTTACTTCGTGGCTCTGTGCTTCTGGCGTGGAAAAAACGAAAAGTACTGACGTCCGCGCGCCTGGGTGGCGCGTATATAGGTACCGTGACGTCACAACGGACGATGACGTCACGCGGAGCCGAATGGAGCCACCCGACGGCACGTGCAAGGGGTATTGCTCAGCAAAAGTTTCTGGATCCAGCCTGACACCTGGGAAATTCAAAGGTAAGGAATCTGCTGCTAGATATTTAGTTGCTACCAAGTAATGCGTTACCATAGGTAAGTAACTTGTTAGCTAATTCCATCTTCAGAAGTAAGCTCCTGTTTGATTGTAGACCTAAGGTACATTTTCAGTCTAATTTTCGGGACATTGCAACATATTCTGGTTTGAGGCTGCAATCATGTACAGGTCTCGGAGTATTGAACTTAGTGAGTTAACTCATAGGATTTGGGGATGCATGGTTAGTGAGTCTATGGTTTGACTCCTAATGTATCTTTAAATTTCTCATGAGATTGAATAACTGAGTGCCAGTCAGTTGGCAGTAAGACTGCCTGTTAATTAGTCTGCACTATTCTAAATCAAAATACAGGGGGTGGGGCTAACCAAGATGGCGAGTGGACGTGACCCATGAGGGCTCTGCAGCAACTACAGAGCAGATCAAGGCAATTGTGCTACTAAAGTATCGATGCAAATTGATCAGGGACCTACACATGTGTCTCGCTGAGTGACGCCTGCACTGGAGGGCCTCTGGTGCCCCTGGGGAAGGAAGGCTGCGGAGACCCCCGATTGTTCTACGACAACAGGGGTGCGAAACCTATGGCCATAAGGTGAAGAGACTCTTACCACCCGCCCCCTTGGAATATTTTTGACAGTGGCAGGAAAAATGTGTAGGAGACGGGGGAACTGCAGTAATCATAGAACCCAGGGGAGGCAGTGCAGTCAGGACTGTGATCCAAGTGTAGTGGTGGAGGGGTAGCCCCACGAGGGACAGACTCTGGTCATGGGGAAGATACCATAGCTCAACCTCCCCTAGGCGTGCTACAGTGATGGCAGTAGGCAAGGGGGCCACTGCCTGACTCCAAGATGGCGACACTGATGTGACCAGTGAGACGGGGGTGGGGGGGAAATCCCCTAGGCTCCTCAGAGTTCATGAACCACATTTGTGGTGGAGGAGCGAGCATTTTAGAATCTGGCCCATGCTGACAGTTAAATGGCTGGAACCTCTGCTAAGCTGTAACCTGGCTCTAATATGGTGGAGAGCACAGATGCCTAATGATTATGGGTACCAGACAGCGTCCAGCTACTTCACAAAAGAGGACCTCCTTAACTCACTCAAAGATTTCAATTGGAACTTCGAAAAGAGATAAAGAGTGACCTAGATGCCTCGTTGTAATCCCTCAAATCCGATGTTAATGGTAGGTTGGCCTCTTTGCGACAAGATGTTTACTCTGTGGGTACCCCAACACTAGATCTCTATACTGGAGTGCAAGAGCTAGACTGATGGACTGGTCAGATAGAAAATTCAACCCACATCCTCCATGAACAGCTACACGCCACCATCCTAAAATGTGAAGATCTCAAATAGATGATGACCCAATGATATTTTCATCCGGGTCCTGGAGGAGGGGGCTAAAGGCCTGGATCTAGAGGCCTTTGTGACAGGTTTGTTTTTAGATGTGCTTGGAGCTGGGTCACTGAAGGTCAAGATTGACAGAGTCCATCGAGCAGGTCCTCAGCCACTCAGGGTCGGCAAGTGCCCAAGTGATGTTCTAGCAACTTCATTTAAAAAAATATAAGACGCTATCCTACAAGCTGCCCGTAAAAAGGGAGAGATCTTGTTTCAGGGCGTGACGTGCTCTTTTCCAGGATATAGCCCCAGCAACTTTGGCACGTAGCCAGCAGATGCGCCCTGTTAAAGATAAACTGTGACGAGAGCACATCAGAAATTGTTAGACCTACCCATTTGGTCTTGCTTTTGATTACCATAATAAGTCATACCACTTTACAGATCTGTCAGAAGCATCTGCCATAAAGAGAGTTGCAGCCACAGAAGCCCAGCAGTCCGTGGACGGCCTGGAGGAGTCAGCCAGAGGCTCCACCGGAACTCGAGACAAGGGGCTGTGGCTCTCGCAAAGGCATCCTTGCCCCAATAGAGGAAACATTGAATTTCTGACTGTATTGCTCACTCTTTGTTGGTGCTTTCTCATGCACGACGGACAACATGATCCAGTTGACCACTAGCTGGTCTTTGGGGGTGTGGTCCACACCTACAACTTCCCCGGGGAGACTGTTTGCCATTTGGGGGAAACGTTAGCCTACACATGAGAACATATGGATTGTAAGACGCCACATGCGCACTATTCAGATTACATTAGTACACTCCAAAAATGCCCTGATAAGATGTATTTCATCACACCATTTGTTTCATGTTTGGGACAAGAAGCCTGATTTGTTAATATTTTGGGATTTGGGTTGAGTTTCCTAACGGTACATTGTTGGCAAAGGTTAGTAACACTTCAGAGGGGGGGAATACTGATACTGGACTGGGAGTCGAGATGTGGTGCTATACAGTAGGGGGTGGGGAGTGGAAGGAGACCCTGATTTGGGGGGGAGCTGTTGCATATAACGAAGTCAACATGGTGATTACCACGCTCACATGGAATGTTAAGGGCCTTAATTTGCCTGCCAAACGTTACAAACTATGGCGATATCTGCCACCACCAACGATATGATGTGGTGGCATTGCAGGAGACCCATCTCAAACGAGATGAGGAACATAGATTAAGGCATAAAGCATATCCTGTGATATGTCTTCAGCATCCTCTAAACACAATGGAGTAGCCCTCCTCTTCCACTCATCCTTGAAATTTCAGCCAGACAGTTATAAAACTGATCGAGAGGGAAGAATTTTTATAGTGAAGGGATGTATTATGGGTAGGATGTGTACCTTCGCCTCGGTGTTCGTCCCTAACTCTAATCAAGCCCAGTTTGTACATGCCCTTCTAACACTGCTAGGAGTATTTACAGAGAGCAAGATCGCGAGATCTTTCTGATGGGTGATTTTTAATCTGAACTGGGATTCAGGGGTCGATGTTTCTATCCTGGGTCCCTCACCAGCGATGGTCTTCGAGATTAACTGTGCAAAGCCGTTTGAGAGTATTTCTAACTCAATGACTCAACAGATACCTCCCCTTTTAACAATTGGGACACATTTAAAGCAGTAAGACGAGGGAAATGCTTTGGACTGATGTCTGCGCTCAACAAAGATCCCACGATAGACACTCGAAAAAGAACTTCAGACGGCTGAACAGGAACACAAAGATAATCCGCCAAGGGCCCTACAATGGAAAGTCACTACTCTGAGGGGGAAGATCAATGCCATGTGTACTAATAGCAAAAGACATGCAGAGCAAATCGAACATTCACCGCCAGTCAATAGATCTGGGTTAAACCCATCGTTCTTTTGCTCTCCATGCCACCCCAGTTCAGACCCGGCCATATGCAAATCAGTCTTGACCCTGTGCCTCATGGGAACAGTCCGATACAAAAGGGGATGATGGACGGAACGTTTGAGCCAATCAAACACTCACCCCCAGTCAACTGATCTGGGTTTAATCCATCATCATTCTTTAGCTCACTCCACCACCCCAGTTCAGACATGGCCATATGCAAATCAGTCTGACCCTGTGCCTCATGGGAACAGTCCAGCCCGAACTGCCAAGCCATGTCTTCCCTGGACCGGAAACAAGCATCCTAGGACTGGTTTCTGGCATTCCAGCCGTCATCAGCCAGGCTTGCTTGAATCCAGTGGCAAAGTGAGCAAGGGACCCACGTCTGGGCATACCCCCGCCAACTTAGGGCGAACAAAGCGATACAAAAGGGGATGATGGACGGAACGTTTGAGCCAATCAAACACTCACCCCCAGTCAACTGATCTGGGTTTAATCCATCATCATTCTTTAGCTCACTCCACCACCCCAGTTCAGACATGGGAACAGTCCAGCCTGAACTGCCAAGACCAGGTCCTCCCTGGACCGGAAACAAGCATCCTGGGACCGGTTTTGGGGGGAGAACCTGGCCTAGCAGTTCGGGCTGGACTGTTCCCATAGGGAGCTGGGTCAAGACTGATTTGCATATGGCTGGGTTTAAGCTGGAATGGCATGGGGAGCAAAAGAAACGATGGAATCTGAAAGAGACACGTTGGTGACAGATTCCTTACCTTAGAATATCCCCAGGCGTCAGGCTGGATCCGGAAAGTTTTTGTGTAGCAGTACCCTTGCGCGTCGGTAGGCGGCGGAATGACGTCGCGGGCAGTACTTAGACGCCGCCCCTGCGCGCTGACGTCAGTTCTTCTTTTTCCACACCAGTAAGCGCAGATCCGGGAAGAGCAGTGCCCTAGTCAATTTTTGACTAAATTTTTGGTAAATTTTTCACTGTTTCTTTTCGAGTCTTCTCGACTCCTAGGTGTCGATAGGGATGCCCGGCTTCAAGCCATGATATCGATCACAGACCCGCATTTAGAGTGTCTCTACTGTCTCGGCCGAGACCACGACACGAAGTCGTGCCCTGACTGCCGGAAACTTCACCCGAAGGCTTTGCGAGAGCAGTCTCGAAAGCTACTCTAGGTCCGGCAGTCGGCTCTGCGCCAAGCCCCGATCCCGTGAGAGGTCGAGGGGCCGGTCGCGGAGCCCCCGCCGGTCGTCGGAGTCCAAGTCTTCGCGCTCCTCGGGTAAGTCGAAGCACAAAAAGTCTAAGAAGCATCATCGCTCTAAGACTTCGCCTCGCCGGTCTTGCGACTCGGCTGAGGCCCCTGTCGGCACCGTCCCCGCGGCCCCGGACGTGCCTGTGGAGCCGCCCCCGCATTACCTGTCCTTTCCGGGTTCGGGGGCGACTCCGGCCGAAATACAGGAATTCCTGTCGGCCATGGCCCGCCTCTTCGGGCCTCAAGGTCCCTCCGGTGCGCCTTTGGGCCCCGCGGGCCCTGATGGGGTTGCTCCGGCGTCGCCGACGACTCCGGTCCCGGCGTCGCCTGTCCCGCCAGCCTTGACCCCGGCCTCCGGCCTCGAATCCGGCTCTGGTGGTACCGCAACCCCCATCGACGCCGGTTGACCTAACCACGCCTCCGCCGACGTCCCCGGTGCCGTTCCTGACGCCGTCCGGGGCTCCGGACGGCGTCGTTCCCCGGTTATCTCTGGCTCCGGACATGGAGCCGGACCGACGTCTGCTCCGATGAGACCTTGGGTCCCAAATGTCCCTCCTCCATATTTTGAACCAGAGGAGGACCAGGAGAGCTGGGAGGGGTCGGAAGACCCTCTCACACAACAGTGTGAGTATGATCAGGACTGGGCTGAAGAACTTGGGGATGCCAGTGGTCTAGACACTTCCCCTGACACTGGCATGCTGTCTCCTCCCGTGGCTACGGAGGAGGGAGCTAATTTCGCAACGGTGTTGCGTAGAGCAGCTGGAGCCTTGCACCTCCAATTGCCTACTGTGGCTGTCAGGACTAATCTCCTGACGGAAGTGCTTCAGCCGGCAGCTTCCTCCACGGAGACTGTGCTGCCGTTTAATGATGCACTGACTGACGTTCTTTTGGGCGCCTGGTCCAAGCCCACCACAGGGGCTCCTGTGGATAAGAACGTGGCCCGACGCCATCGCCCTGCTCCGGGCGACCCCTTGTTTCTCTCCCAACATCCCACCCCCGAGAGCTTGGTTGTCCAAGCCTCTGCCTCCCAAACCGCCTTCCCTACCGCCCCTCCGGATAGGGAATCCAAACGCCTGGACCAATTTGGGAAGAAGGCTTTTTCTTCCTCCAGTGCTGGCTTGCGGTCCGTCAACACCGCTTGCCTTTTGGGCCGATATACCCACTCCCTGTGGGATTCGGTGGCGACTGTTTTGCCACAGTGTTCTGAGGAGGTCCAGACACTGCTTACCCGCACCATTGCGGAAGGTAGAGATGTGGCTAAATACACCATACGTTGTGGCCTTGATGCCGCCGACTCGCTGGGCAGATCGCTTGCAACGATGGTGGCGCTGCGTCGCCACGCCTGGCTGAGAACCACTGGTTTCTCGGGTGATGTCCAGAATACACTCATGGACATGCCCTTTGATGGAGTCTGTCTTTTTGGTTCCAAAGCAGACCATGCGCTGGAGCGTTTTAAGGACTCACGGGCTACTGCCAAGTCCCTGGGCCTTTCTGTTGTGCGCCCTCCGCTAACCTCTGCTTTTCGCCCCTTTCGTGGCCACGGAAGGGGCGCCCAGTCACGTCAGCTGCCCATTCACCGGCCCGCGCAGCAAGCGTCTTCGCATGGCCGAGGACGTGGATACCGCCGTGGCAGTTCGGGCAACCAGCGTGCGGGTCAGGCCACCTCCTCCAACCCGTCCGCGGCCTCCAAGCCCTCCTAGTCCCTCCTTTCCGGTGCACAGCACGCCAGTAGGGGGGCAGGGTCCGCCATCACCTTCACCACTGGCGTGCCATCACCTCGGACAGGTGAGTCTTGGACATTGTCCAAAGGGGCTACTCCCTCCCCTTCGAGACCACCCCTCCAGCCATGCCACCTCAATTCCACTGCATGTCAGGGGATCACTTGATGCTTCTGCAGAAGGAAGTCACGGCCCTCTTGGCCAAGAGAGCCATCGAGCATGTTCCGACCCCAGAAGTAGGACGTGGTTGCTACTCCCACTACTTTCTGGTGCCCAAAAAGGACAAGGAGGACATGCGTCCTATCTTGGACCTCCGGAACGTAAATCGCTTCCTCCGGAAGGAGATGTTCAAGATGCTCACCCTAGCTCAGGTCTTGACTGCCCTCGACCCTCGAGACTGGTTGGTAGTGTTGGACTTGCAGGACGCTTATTTCCACATCCCCGTCCTGCCGGCCCACCGGCGTTACCTACGGTTCACGGTAGGCCTCGAGCATTTTCAGTTCACCGTGCTCCCCTTTGGCCTTACAAGTGCCCCTCGGGTGTTCACGAAAGTGATGGCGGTGGTCGCAGCTCATCTGCGCTGGGCAGGGGTTCCAGTCTTCCCCTACCTCGACGACTGGCTGCTGAAGGCGGGCTCGTCCCAGGCAGTCGTCTCCCACCTCCAGACTACGGCCGAACTCCTGCACTCGCTGGGGTTCTCCATCAATGTGCCGAAGTCGCATCTGATTCCTTCTCCACAGCTCCTTTTCATCGGAGCAGTTCTGGACACGACGCAGTTTCGGGCCTATCCTCCCGAACGGCGAGTCCGGGATATTCAGGCTATGATTCCGATCTTTCAGCCTTTATCCTGGGTTTCGGTACGGATGACCCTGAGGCTGCTGGGCCTCATGGCCTCCTGCATCCTGCTGGTCGATCATGCCAGATGGCATATGCGGGCTCTGCAGTGGGACCTGAAGTTCCAGTGGGCGCAGCACCAGGGCAACCTGTCCGATCACGTCCAGATCTCGGAGGGGGCTGCAAAACAGTTGCAGTGGTGGCTCTCGAACCGGCAATGGGTCATGGGCAGATCCCTCTCCCTTCCCCAGCCAGAGCACACAGTTGTGACGGACGCGTCCCTTCTGGGATGGGGCGGTCATATGGGAGAGGCGGAGATCAGAGGCCTCTGGTCTCCGG
Source organism: Calotriton arnoldi (assembly GCA_963921515.1). Taxonomy (NCBI): domain Eukaryota; kingdom Metazoa; phylum Chordata; class Amphibia; order Caudata; family Salamandridae; genus Calotriton; species Calotriton arnoldi. The sequence continues at coordinate 66,595 of CAWUFW010000462.1, forward strand.
CGGAGTCCTGGCTCCATATCAACCTTCTGGAGCTCCGGGCGATCCGACTTGCACTCAAGGCATTCCTTCCCTCTGTCAAAGGGAAGGTAGTGCAGGTGTTCACAGACAACACCACCGCCATGTGGTACTGCAACAAACAAGGCGGGGTGGGGTCGTGGAACCTCTGTCAGGAGGCTCTGCGCCTCTGGACATGGCTGGAACATCAGGGCATGTTCCTGATGGTTCAACACCTGGCAGGTTCCCTGAACGCCAGGGCGGACGAACTCAGCCGCAGGTGCATGATGGATCACGAATGGCGTCTTCACTCGGAAGTGGCGCAAGGACTCTTTCTGCAGTGGGGAGAGCCTTGGTTAGATCTATTCGCCACCGAAGAGAACGCGCGATGTCATCAGTTCTGCGCGTTGGAATTTCCAAGGCGGCACTCGCTCGGCGACGCTTTTCGTCGCGAGTGGAGTTGCGGTCTGTTGTACGCCTTTCCGCCTATACCACTTCTACCCAGAGTGTTGAAGAAGATTCGGCACGACCGGCCCAAGTCATCCTTGTGGCTCCGGACTGGGCTCGAAGAGTTTGGTATCCCGAGCTACTCAGTATGAGCGTCGATCCCCCGATCCATCTGCCTCTTCGGGAGGATCTTCTGTCGCAGCAGCAGGAGACGGTCCTCCACCCGAACCTGTCCAGCCTCCACCTGCTTGCGTGGAGATTGAGCGGCGGCAGTTGATTCCTTTCGACTTGCCTCCCAAGTTTGTAATGTGATTCTGGCAGCCAGGCGTCCCTCCACTAAGGTGGTATACGCCTGCAGGTGGAACAAGTTTGTGGCATGGTGCACAGCAAAGGCTGTGAATCCCCTCTCTGCCCCTCTTTCTGAAGTTCTTCTGTTCCTTCTTTCACTGGCCCAACAGGGTTCTGCCCTGGGTACCATCAAGGGCTATCTTTGTGCCATTTCGGCCTTCCTCAGGCTTCCTGATCAGCCCTCCCTTTTCAAGTCCCTTGTTAACAGATTCCTTAAAGGCATTACACACCTCGTCCCTCCTGTTCCGTTTGTGATGCCTCAGTGGGACTTGAACTTGGTTCTTACCTTTATCATGTGCGCTCCCTTTGAGCCTTTACATAACTGTCCTCTTCGTCTTCTGACTCTGAAGACAGCCTTTCTGGTGGCCATAACCTCCGCTCGGCGGGTGAGTGAGCTCCAGGCTCTATCATGCAAAACCTCCCTTTCTGTCTGTCCATCCAGACAAGGTTGTTCTTCGGACGCGTCGGTCCTTCTTGCCAAAGGTGGTTACTGCCTTCCACATTGGGCAGACCATCACTTTGCCCACCTTCTTTCCGCCTCCGCATCCTTCCAGAGAGGAAGAGAGGCTCCACCGTCTGGACCCAAAACGTGCGCTTTCCTTTTATATTAACCGCACACAACACTTCCGGGTGGATGACCAGCTCTTTGTTGGCTACGTGGGCGCCAAAAAAGGTCGGGCGGTGCACAAGAGAACCATCTCCCGCTGGGTAACCTTGTGTATCAAAGCCTGCTATTCTTTGGCTAAGAAGGAGCCTCCTGTTGGGCTGCGTGCCCATTCCACCAGGGCAACGGCTGCTACCATGGCTTTAGGCCGCGGTGTTCCGCTGCAGGATATCTGTCAGGCAGCTACGTCGGCCTCGCTGCACACGTTTACAAAGCATTACTGCCTTGACAGTCAGGTCCGGAGGGACGGCTTCTTTGGCCGTTCTGTCCTCCGGGAGTTCCTTGTCTGATCTTTGTTCGCAGACCCACCACCGGGGTTGGTATTGCTGGGGTATCTATTCAAAGGTAAGGAATCTGTCACTAACGTGTCTCTTTCAGATGCACAAGTTACTAACTTGTGTAACGATATATCTGTAAGAGACAGTAGTTAGTGACAGATTCCTTACCGCCCCACCCATCCTCCCCGTTCTGCGAACTGATTTCTAGGGGTTAAGGACATCCCTTTCAGGGCCCTAGTATTTTTCAGACACCTATGTCAGCTTCTTGCATGGCTCTGCGTTCCTGGCGCGGAAAGTCATGTACAGAACTGACGTCAGCGCGCAGGGGCGGCGTCTAAGTACTGCCCGCGATGTCATCCCGGCGATCACGACGCCGACGACGGACGCGGAGCCGCACGACGCCGCCTACCGACGCGCAAGGGTACTGCTACGCAAAAACTTTCCGGATCCAGCCTGACGCCTGGGGATATTCTAAGGTAAGGAATCTGTCACTAACTACTGTCTCTTACAGATATATCGTTACACAAGTTAGTAACTTGTGCTTTAGGCCCAGATCTCTGCACTGAGGTAAATGCTTGACATTGTTCAACATTCTTTCCATCAATTGTTCTTTTTGCATTTGTACTAATAGGGCTGTACTCACTCTTCTGCGTCTGAAACACACAACCTGTAAACAAGGTAATAGTGGGATCCCATTTAGACCGCAGCTTAGGGTTAAACAGGAGAAAGAACATATAAGGGACGTTTACTGGGAATCAGGTGGGCTAACCGACATGGATGCAGAGAAGGCCCAAGTAACTGATGCCCAGAATGAGGTCCTGGGGGGACTTATTAGTGAGGAAGAAGTTCAGACAGCAATCACAATACTGAAACTCCACAAATCACCGGGCCCTGGTGGACTTGCGGCCCAATTTTACAAGGCTTTCAGCTCCGATCTCGTGCCGCACCTGACGGCCATGGCCGACACTAGTATGGTCACTGCATCTGAGTGAAGCACTGGTATCGCTCATCCGGAAGCTGGGTTAGGAGGTCCTGCGGTTCATAGCATTACTCCATTTAGACGCCAAGTTGTACTCAAAGATACTTGTCTCCAGACTTGACAGTCTGATGCCAGTCCTGACTCAGCCGGATCAGTCTGAGTTTATTAAAAGGCAGACAAACTCATGACAATCTGCGAAGGGTGATCTACCTGGTCGAATAAGCTACAAAAAAGGCCATACCAGCAGTCTTGCTAGCTTTAGACGCAAAGAAACCTTTCGAATGGGTAGACTGGTCCTTTTTATTCCACACCTTGCGATGTTTTGCGTTTTGTGACAAGTCAATTGCTATGAAACGAGCCAACTACACTGCCCCACGATCCTGGGTTTTGGTCAATGAAGTGGACTCTGACCTTTTCCTATTGGGAGGGTGATGAGACAGGGGTGTCCCTTCTCCCCACTATTATTCACCCATAGTATCGAACCCCTCACAGCCAAAATCCGGCCAACCGACTACATCCACGGTCTGTCCTTTTGGTCCATACAACATAAAATGTCTTTATTTGCCGACGATGTGCTGCTGACGCATCACCCCAGACTTCGCTGGCAGCCTTACAAGTTTAACTTCGAGTGTTCCAAGGCGTAGCAGGCTTCCGCATTAATCTAATCATTCCTGTTTAATTTGACCCTACTGACCTGTGAAATGGAGTCGTTGGTTGGTTCCCCCCCCCCTGCTTCAATGGGCTAAAAAAGAGATCACTCCCAAAATATATGACCGCTATCACTAACTATCTGCCCCTTCTACAACTGCTGAAAGCAGACCTTAAGCACTGGGCACCCATGTATATATCATGGCTTGGATGCATCCATGCCATTAAAATGTCTGTCTCACCCAAACGTTTATACTTCTTTCAAGGGCTACGTGTAGAGCTAGACTGCTGAGTTCCTGCCTGCTCTGCGATCTTTAATCTAATTTATCTGGCAAAACTGTAGGGCCCACCTCTCTCACAAAATGTTAAGACTATCTAAAGATTCGGGTGGCCTAGCCCTTCCAGATATTCATTGATATTATAAAGCCGCACAGCAGAGTGATTTCGGGTGGTCATTATGCAAATCAGATAAGCATTGGGTACACATGGACAGGGTGTTGATGGGGAGATATGTATGGGATGTGTTGTGGAAGACAAAGGCCGACTGTCCTAATGCCTACCTGAGCACCCCCACGAGAACGACCCTTAAAGTTTGAGATGAGGTGAACAGAATGAGAGAATGGACAACTTTCCCTTCCTCATTCACACAGGTTCATTATAACCCCGCATTAAGACCTGCAATTCAAAACGGGCCCTTCAATGCTGTGAGGGAGGGAGGATGTCTTACCATTTTAGATATTTCACAATTGGGATATTCCCACTTTTGAGTACTGTAAGTGGGACTTTTAGCTCGCAGACGCGGAACATTATCGCTATACGCAATTAGAACATTGGGTTCTTCATCCATTAGGGCTGCTGCCACTAGAGAGCTTACCCCTTTTGAACAATTTGTTAAATGGACGGGAAGCCCTAGAGGTTGCATCTCCTTTCTATACTCTCTATTAATGGCTACACTTCTCACCCTACGGCCCCGTCACATAGCCTTCTGGGAGGGAATCCTTGCGGAAGTATTCCCGGACACAAAATGCTGCAAGCTGGAGAGACATTTCCAAGTTCAACCACTCTGTGGGAATGAGGCACACTGTAAAGTACTATTTGACTGCTACGTCTACTCCACCAAGTTGAAAGAGATCTTCCTAAACACATCAGACTTGTGTTGGAGAAGCTGTGCGTTACTGAGAGACTTCCGTCACATATGGTGGGACTGACCAACTATTCGCCTATCCTGGACCGAGATACTAGCTCAAATCAAAGACATCCTGGGACACCAGATTCTAGAAACCCCCGGCTTTGCACTGTTGGGGCTGCGGGATGACCAACCTCGGGTGTCCGGGTAACACGGTGGCTATGCCTAGGAGCCACTAAACTTGCGTTGGCAGCAGCATGGAAGAGGAAGGAAGCGCCATCCCTTTCCCACTGGCACGCCAGACTCTGGCAAGCTATTACAATGGAGAGAATGGTGGATATTTTTCTGGATAACTACAAATTATTTTTATTTATTTATTTGGGGTCCTCTGGTGGAGTATCTTTCACCGGACCTCCCCTTGTGTGCATGCCCCACACGCACGAGAGCGCTGCACCTCTTCCAATTTTAACAGTAGACCTCGACCAGGCCCCGCAGGGAGGCAGTTCTCCTCTATGCAGAGATTTCCACCTAGTGTCCCTTCGTTATAGGCTACTCCTACCTGTTGTATTGTGATACACCCATGTACCTCAGTTGTTTAGGGTTATTGTTTGGGGGTGGGTGAGGGATTATTGGGGGCATGATTGTTTATGGGTACAATTTGCTTGTGACATAGGAGGAATGTGAACTGTTTCATAGCTGTTTCCCTTTTAAGGAAGAAACTGGTAATTACATTGGCTTCCCTGCTATTGGTAGAGGAGACTTGAAATGTGTTACCTACAGATGCTGGATATTTGCACAAACCAACAAAGAAAGTTTTGACTAAAAAAAATCTAAATACAATGGTTGAGCAGTTCTCATGAGATGACTGAGCTACACCCATACAGGACACCACCCGGCCTAAAGAACTGGCAAAAAGGGTAGTTGCCTTGAAATAACTTTGCAATAAATGGTGTTCTAGCATGCAAATGATACAAGTATTCCTTAAAGCGCCGGAACTCTTAAAATGTATGGCCGATCGGCACCCCAACAGAAAAGGACATTGTTTTTCTCAATAGCACCTGTTTTAATAGCATCAATGGTTTCAATTCTGTTCTTAGGCCCACGGACCATAAAGTATTAATGTTTTTAAATACCACAGGGCTGATGTACATTTAAATTTTTTTTACAAATTTCTCCACAATGACTTTCAGAAGAATGAGCAGATTCTCCAAAATGGTTGTTCCTAAATGTCTGTACAAATTGTATTGATTAGCTTGGCCTGGGTAGCGAGAAGGAGACTCGGATGGGGCGCAAGCGAGCCACCAGGTAGACAGGTTACCAGTTTGTCATTGAGACACTGGCACAAGTGGTGCAGAAAGTAGTCTTTTCATTGTACAATATCAGAATCATGCTGCTTTTGACAGACCCTGGCTTAGTTTGACCGCAGAATAAGCTTTCGCAAGCCTTTTGCTGCCGAACTGCACTAGGGTGTCTAGGCAGGACACAGCGATGCAGTGCCTACTCAAGGGGAGTGCTGGTCTTCAACCTCTTTGGAGACGCCGCCCCGGAGAAAAAAAAACACAAGGCATACGTTTTTTTAATTTTTTTTTTTAAATTTTATTAAAGAGTTTTATATAGCACGAACTAGACCCGAGACATCGGGTATCAGAGCGCTTTACACGAGCACCAGTTTCGTTACAGATGGACACATTCATTTTTGTTAGGCACGGGGAGATTAAGTGATTTGCCCAGAATCACGGGATGTTGAGTGTCATCGCCGGGACTAGAACCCAGTTCCCCAGCTTCGAGGTCGACCACTCTAGCCGGAAGGCTGGTAAAGCAAATACTACATCTGTCTTACAATGCACTCGGAGAAACTGATCACAGAGGCATTTGCTTTAGGTGGCGGGGTAAGGCATAAATTCTATTCACATAGCTGAGGTATAGCTCTCTGTACCCAGAGGTCAGGAATCGGACACCTGCGCTGTCTCTCAGGTGACAGCGCTCCGCCACCAAAGGACAAGAGCCACAACCAATTATTTCTGATCAATTTCTTCTAAAGTTGCCACATGCCACTGCGTTTAGTGCTTGAGGGCACCCACTATATTTAGAAGTTATATATGCTAGATAGGAGTTTGGTTTTTCACTAATAAAGTAAAACGAATGCCAGGGCCGTACTGGGAACGTAAAGCAGCCCTGGCAATTTTCTCGGGAGGATGGAAACGCTCGCTTGCTGCTTTTGTTACTGAGGGCTGATATTGCAACACCGCTGCAAAACCGGCCTCCACCCTTCCAGCCTCCTGGGGGAAACGCCCGATGCCCAGAACAGCCCTGACAAATGTTCCAAGGCATATTGGCGCTGTACTAACAATATCAGAGAAGATAGGAAGATAACCAATAAAATAGATACATTTAAAGCTCTTCCTTTTGCATAGAATGCTCTTCGTTTTTGTGCAGGTCAAGACGAACTGCAATCCAAACAGAGGAAGCAACAAAAGAGAAGGAACGTCGACCCCCTACTACCATCCCTTCCCTTCCTAAAGCCATTTTGTTATTGTGTTTATTTTTCTGTTTTGTGTATTATATTTTATACGTATTTACCTGAAGGTGAAAAGCCTATAAAATAGTTGCAGAATATTTTCTTCTTTTTCTTTAGCCCCACCTCTTGCCCAATCCTCATTGCACTCAGGATCACAGTTCTCATGCTTTTCTTATGCACTTTATCGGCTAAACAATTGTGGGTGTCCTGGAATGCTGGAGCCCGGGGGATGGGGCATAAGACAGTGGGGTGGGGGCTGAAGCCTTTAAGCCCAATGGGCCTTGCATGCCTGGTGGACTGCGACTGTCTCGCTCACAGGAATCTCATCCCTACAGAGATGTTCAACTTCTTTAAAGAGCATCTGAAGCAGGGGTGTCCAACTTACGTCCATGGTCGATCCATGCCAGATGTTCGACAAAGCCATGTAAAATATAGACATTTAGAAATAATGAGTCTGAATTAATCAGTGTTCATCATGAAAACATGGCGTGGATCAGGACCTACGTTGGACACTATTGACCTAATGAAGGCTGGCATCCTTGAGCACCAGAGCTCTGTACTGGGCTTGTAGCATGTTAATCCTTTATCGAAGGCGCTTGCAAAACCAAGCTCTGAAGGAGCATTTGGTATAACCGGCCTCAAGTTCATGCGTGATTAGTGCATTTAGGGGCTCATTTACACGCCCCTCGCGCCGTCAGTGCGTCACTTTTAATATGGGAAAAGGCATGTACCCAGTCGCGTCCCGTGCAAGTAAGCGGGGCGGAGGTGGAAGTCGACATACGACGGGATAGTGAAACTAAAATAAAGACAACTCTTACCTTGCGCTTGCCGCGTCTGCAGTGCAGCGAGCGCAAGGTAAGTGGTTTTATTTATTTTAATGTCACTATCCCGTCTTATGTTGACTCCTACCCCCCGTCCCCCCTCCTGCCCGCCTTACCGCGCTTACCTGCATGGGCCGGCCGTCACTGCCACGTACCCACGGTGCAAGGGGCTTGTAAATAGGCCCCTTAGTCTAGGCGTTTCCTCTGCATTCTGGAGCTTCTAGTCCTGATGTTATAATGGGATGGACAGGACTACGAATCCCAGAATGCAAAGATAACTCATGAACTGAATGAGCTGCTCAAGCATGGAACTGGGAAACGTAAGAGCTTCTAAATAACAAACAGATCCGAGTTGCACATTTCAAGGCAGAGTACAGCGGCTCGTTCATCGATGGCGATGCCAGTGGAAGACAAGTGCTTTGGTTCGTGTATTATTACTTGTCGCCACCAGGTGTCGCTGCTGACCTGCTCTGCGAATACAGCAGAGTGGTTCTGTACGGCAGCAGCCATGCTCAGATAGTGAAATGTGGGCTCTCGGGAACTCACCATAGGCCAGGCCACGGGCATTATGGGTTTGTGCGGCTGCGGCGATTTTCTCATAATTATAGATTAGCCGCATTTGCCACATAATCCATCATCTGATCCATAACCTGCAGATTTGAATTTAAAAAAATTGTTCAGTGATTAAACCTGTTGAAAAGTTACTAAAGACGCAGCGAAACGTGCTGCCCCAGTGCATGGGTACTCGCAAACATTTTCCCAGGGGCCAAAACGTTTGGTCTGTGATGAGGGCCGCATTGATGCCAGCAGGTTGGTGATCTGGCGAGGGTTGGATGGGGTGGTGTTTGCTTGGGGGAGGTGTTGTTCAGGGCCGGACTGGGAACCAAAACCGGCCCTGGCAAAGAGCTTGTCCGGCCTGGGGGGGGGGGCAACTAGCGGAAAGCTTTGTGCCGTTTTTTTGTTGCTGGGGGCTGATATTGCAGCTATGCTGCAAAATCGGCCCCCAAGTACAAAAACGCCCCCAGGGGTCTAAAACCAGCCCCCACCCTGGCAGCCCACCGGGGAAACGCCTGGTGCCCGCTATGGCCAGTCTGGCCCTGGTGGTGGTGGTATGTTGGGTATAGGGGAAGCAAAACATATATTTATCTAGTGGCTGAACTGCACAACGTGAAACCAGAAAACCTGGGATTAGTCACAGCTTCCCCACTTTACCAAATAGTGTGATCCTTGGCAATTTTTTATATTTTATTTCATTTCCTCACTTTTTTCTTCATTATTACATATAAAAGAACCTCGAAATACATGACTCCAGGATCTGCGCTGTACAAAACTTTCTCCTGTGTTTAATGTAATAAACAATAGTGTTGTTCGTGTAGAATAGAAACCCAGCCCACCCAAAGAGTGCACATAACTTACTTGCCTCTTAGTTCACTATTGGCATTGTCAGGATGTGGGTTAAGAACATGTTTCTAAATTCATGATTGAAAGCTATCACTTTTAAAGTTTTACTTCTCAATGCACTGATAATCTCATGTACAAAGGAGGAATGGATTTGCATGTTAATGAAATACGCTTTTTGCATTTGAAAGATACTATCATATTTTTACAAGTTTGTTGCAAGATGTCTTTAAAAATGGAGGTGTTCCTAATGTTGTGGTGCAAGACACCCTAGTTACTTCCTTTTTTAACTTCACTTAACCTTTAAATAAATGTTTGCCTCTTTCTTTAGCATTTTTAATGTTAATGCTGAGTCGAGTAAACAGCAGCCCAGCGCTGATGTTGACCATGGGGCCACTTGTGAAGGTCAGGAGGCCGCATGCGCAGTGGCGGCTAGTAGGGAATGGGGATGGGGGGGCAGACGACGACTGGGGGGGGTTGCTAATATATATATATATATATATATATATATATATATATTTTTTTTTTTTAACGCACTTACCTTTTTTCTCCGCCGGCCGCATCACTATTCTGCTTCTCTCGTCTTCCTGACAAGCTGCAGAAGCTCCCGGGCACACAGGATCCCCTGAGCCAATCACAACGCTGCAATTGGTCTGAGCGCAGTGGATCGGCGCTCAGATCAGGACAGGGAGCCTGTGCATATTCCCTACCAGGCTGTCCATTACAGCCTGGTAGGGAATATGCAAAGTGCGCATGACTGCTTGGCCGGCACTTAGTCTGCACAGTCCACTCCTCCTCCCAGCCCTGCCCTGACCCAGCCTGTAAAAATCAAAAATAAAACAATAGCCTTGTTATCGTTTTATTTTACCCCTTTTCACTGTTCTAAAAGCAATCGTGCGACGCTCCTTCACCTTAGCAGAGGAGCTCCCACTGTGCATGCTGCCCCCGGGCCGTACTTTGAGTATCACTGCCCTAGTGGAAGGCTGATGTGAAAGATTCACTGGTTGCTTATGGCTGTATGTGGGTGTTAAAATGAGGTGCAACCAATACCCTGACAGTGTTAACCAGTGTAACAAGCATCTGCAATGCAATAGGTCTCGCATTTACGCGAGTTTGAGCCATTGCCATTGTAAATGACAATGCCTTTTATTTGTTTTGGTTTTTAAAACATAAATAAAAGGCATTGTCATTTACAATGCCAGTAGCTTAAACTCTCGCAAATGCAAGACCTTTTGCATTGCAAATGCTTGAAGGCATCGCTAAGTTGCCCCCTTCTGTCTCCCATGGCCCCCGAAGAGCTCCCCGTTTGCTACGAGCCGGTAGTGTCAAACTGTGCACGAGAGACCCTCCTGCAGTTGGAGAAACTCATTAAAGAAAATAGTGCTTACAAACTAAAGAAGACGTACCGTGTAACAACCGAAGTAAAAGGCCAGTCCTCATGGATGGTTACAAATGAAGATAAGGCGGTACTAAGGAGGGACTAACAAGCCTAATAATGAATCAGAAGCCAGCATTTATGAAGGACAATGAGACAAGCCAATAACACCTATGGGTGTGGCTTCAAGTACATACTTCAATACAGCATGGCTTGCAGTGCAGTGCATGCGCTGCCCAGGCTCGACCTAAAAATCACAGAATAACGAAGTGGTACTGTCATAAAATGTGCCTCATTACGTCGCATAATTTGCCATTTATTGTTCCATAATTTACTCAACCCTGCCGCATAATATGGCCCTGCGCTGCTGCATAAATCTAGTGGCCCTGACTAGAGTTGAGCACTTTTAAAACAACCACTGACAAAGAAAAGTGTTTTCATTTCACTAACACACGGATTATGCTGAGTGAGCAGCAACAGTGCAAGTGTCCCTCCCTTACAGAATATTACAGCCAGGCAGGTATTGTGCAAGCATCACTTCCTTACAGTATAGTACAGCCGGGCAGCTATAGTGCAAGCATCCCTCCCTAACAGAATAGTACAGCCTCCCTTACAGAATAGTACAGCCGGGCAGCTATAGTGCAAGCTTCCCTCCCTTACAGAATAGTACAGCCGGGCAGCTATAGTGCAAGCATCCCTTCCTAACAGAATTGTACAGCCGGGCAGCTGAAGTGCAAGCGTCCCTCCCTTACAGAATAGTACAGCCGGGCAGCTGAAGTGCAAGCGTCCCTCCCTTACAGAGTAGTACAGCCGGGCAGCTATAGTGCAAGCGTCCCTCCCTTACAGAATAGTACAGCCGGGCAGCTAAAGTGCAAGCGTCCCTCCCTTACAGAGTAGTACAGTCGGGCAGCTATAGTGCAAGCGTCCCTCCCTTACAGAATAGTACAGCCGGGCAGCTGAAGTGCAAGCGTCCCTCCCTTAGAGTAGTACAGCCGGAGAGCTATAGTGCAAGTGTTCCTCCCTTACAGAATAGTACAGCCGGAGAGCTATAGTGCAAGCGTTCCTCTCTTACAGAATAGTACAGCTGGGCAGCTATAGTCCAAGCGTCCCTCCCTTAAAGAATAGGACAGCCGGGCAGCTGAGGTGCAAGCATCCCTCACTTACAGAATAGTACAGCCGAGCAGATATAGTGCAAGCGTCCCTCCCTTACAGAATGAGTACAGCTGGGCAGCTGAGGTGCAAGCGCCCCTCCCTTACAGAATAGTACTGCCCGGCAGCTATAGTGCAAGCGTCCCTCCCTTACAGAATAGTACAGCCGGGCAGCTGAGGTGCAAGCGCCCCTCCCTTACAGAATAGTACAGCCGGGCAGCTATAGTGCAAGCGTCCCTCCCTTACAGAATAGTATAGCCGGGCAGCTGAGGTGCAAGCGTCCCTCCCTTACAGAATGATACAGCCGGGCAGCTGAGGTGCAAGCGTCCCTCCCTTACAGAATGAGTACAGCCAGAGAGCTATAGTGCAAGCGTCCCTCCCTTACAGAATGAGTACAGCCGGAGAGCTATAGTGCAAGCGTCCCTCCCTTACAGAATAGTACAGCCGGGCAGCTGAAGTGCAAGCGTCCCTCCCTTACAGAATAGTACAGCCGGGCAGCTATAGTGCAAGCGCCCCTCCCTTACAGAATAGTACAGCCGGGCAGCTATAGTCCAAGCGTCCCTCCCTTACAGAATAGTACAGCCGGGCAGCTATAGTCCAAGCGTCCCTCCCTTACAGAATAGTACAGCCGGGCAGCTGAGGTGCAAGCGTCCCTCCCTTACAGAATAGTACAGCCGAGCAGCTATAGTGCAAGCGTCCCTCCCTTACAGAATAGTACAGCCGTGCAGCTATAGTGCAAGCGTCCCTCCCTTACAGAATAGTACAGCCATGCAGCTATAGTGCAAGCGTCCCTCCCTTACAGAATAATACAGCCGTGCAGCTATAGTGCAAGCGTCCCTCCCTTACAGAATAGTACAGCCATGCAGCTATAGTGCAAGCGTCCCTCCCTTACAGAATAGTACAGCCGAGCAGGTATAGTGCAAGCGTCCCTCCCTTACAGAATAGTACAGCCATGCAGCTATAGTGCAAGCGTCCCTCCATTACAGAATAGTACAGCCATGCAGCTATAGTCCAAGCGTCCCTCCCTTACAGAATATTACAGCCGGGCAGCTGAAGTGCAAGCGTCCATCCCTTACAGAATAGTGCAGCCGGGCAGCTATAGTGCAAGCGTCCCTCCCTTACAGAATAGTACAGCCGAGCAGGTATAGTGCAAGCGCCCCTCCCTTACAGAATAGTACAGCCGTGCAGCTATAGTCCAAGCGTCCCTCCCTTACAAAATATAGTACAGCCGGGCAGCTATAGTCCAAGCGTCCCTCCCTTACAGAATAGTACAGCCGAGCAGCTGAAGTGCAAGCGTCCATCCCTTACAGAATAGTACAGCCGGGCAGCTGAAGTGCAAGCGTCTCTCCCTTACAGAATAATTACAGCCGGGCAGCTATAGTGCAAGCGTCCCTCCCTTACAGAATAGTACAGCTGAGCAGGTATAGTGCAAGCGTCCCTCCCTTACTGAATAGTACAGCCGGGCAGCTGAAGTGCAAGCGTCCCTCCCTTACAGAATGATCACAGCCGGGCAGCTGAAGTGCAAGCGTCCCTCCCTTACAGAATAGTACAGCCGGGCAGCTGAAGTGCAAGCGCCCATCCCTTACAGAATAGTACAGCCGGGCAGCTGAAGTGCAAGCGTCCCTCCCTTACAGAATGAGTACAGCCGGGCAGCTGAAGTGCAAGCGTCCCTCCCTTACAGAATAGTACAGCCGGGCAGCTGAAGTGCAAGCGTCCCTCCCTTACAGAATAGTACAGCCGGGCAGCTGAAGTGCAAGCGCCCATCCCTTACAGAATAGTACAGCCGGGCAGCTATAGTGCAAGCATCCGTCCCTTACAGAATGAGTACAGCCGGACAGCTATAGTGCAAGCATCCCTCCCTTTCAGAATAGTACAGCCTTGCAGCTATAGTGCAAGCACCCCTCCCTTACAGAATAGTACAGCCGGGCAGCTATAGTGCAAGCGTCCCTCCCTACAGAATAGTACAGCCGGGCAGCTGAAGTGCAAGCGTCCCTCCCTTACAGAATAGTACAGCCGGGCAGCTGAAGTGCAAGCGCCCATCCCTTACAGAATAGTACAGCCGGGCAGCTATAGTGCAAGCATCCGTCCCTTACAGAATGAGTACAGCCGGGCAGCTATAGTGCAAGCATCCCTCCCTTTCAGAATAGTACAGCCGTGCAGCTATAGTGCAAGCGTCCCTCCCTTACAGAATAGTACAGCCTTGCAGCTATAGTGCAAGCACCCCTCCCTTACAGAATAGTACAGCCGGGCAGCTATAGTGCAAGCGTCCCTCCCTTACAGAATAGTACAGCCGGGCAGCTGCAGTGCAAGCGTCCCTCCCTTACAGAATGAGTACAGCTGGGAAGCAGCTTTTTAAGCTTCCTTCTGTGAGCACAGCAGGGCTGCAGCAGTGCAATTTTTTCTCCCTTACAAAATGGGTGCAGCAAGGGGAGCAGCAGCAATGTAGAGGTGGGCGAGCCAACACATTTACAGGGAGAGCCGAGCCAAGTGTCTGGCTTGGATCTTAGAGCCCGAGCCCTGAAAATGTTTGCTACTAAAATCACACAACCAACATCACGTAAAATGATGATGTTTCATAACAATCATTTCTTTAACGTGAAGCTTAGACATTAATACGTCACTTTATAGCACTGCACTGAGAAGTACTTCTTAAAAGTAGTCGTTTTTAAACATGAACCATTAGTGAACTAAGGGGCAAGGCAGTTATGTAAACCCTGTACGTGGCCCAGAAGAGCAATATTATAGTCTTTTAAATCAAGCACAATCGGTTTTTAGGTCTCGCCTACGCAGCGCGCATGCGCTGCATATAGGAGGGCCTTTAGCAGTCGCTCTGCTCATTTTCAAGCACACACTCGTGCTTGTGGCGGCATCCACCTTGCGGGAGCGAGCAGGGGCGCACCACAAGCACGAGTGCAGTGCTTGAAAATGAGCAGACTGCGCACGCACGCACCACTCCCGGGCTCACCTCCTGCTCCCCCTCTCTCTCACGCGCATTCCTTGTTTTGTCATCTTGCGGGTGACTCATCTCCCCGATTTCCCGGAGCTCATGGTTGTTGACCATTGATGAGAGAAGCCTGGGTGTAGCTGTCAGTCCTATTTAAAGAGCCGCTACTGTGACATTTGCATAAATGTAGCTTGGGATAATTAATGCATAAAGGTGGACGCTCCTCCACCCTGTGGCTGGATGTCTCGTTGGAGAGAGAGAGAGAGCCCTGTTTGAAGCATGTGTTAAGTAGATTTAATAAGAATTATTTTTTCTCCATCACCTTAAAACGCTTTTCCTAGGGAGGACGCAAAGAGGACACCATTAAAGTGACAAGTGAGCTCTGCTGCTTTTTGAGACCCTTCTCAGAAGTTTAGCGTGTTCAACGATTGTGTTATGAAAACTGTCTCGCGCTGAGCTGCAAGGCTGTGGAACTGCATAGAAAATCCGGGTTTTGGCGCAGCAAGAGATGTGTTGGATTATGTCTCCACCTGCTGGATATTCTGCGCCAGTGCATGGTGTGAGTTTGATATGCAGGAACAAATCATCGATAAACATCACTGACGCAAGTGAGGAATGTAAAACATTCCATGTACTTGTGCATTCGGAAGAATATGTTTCCATGAGCTCTACACCGCACATCGGCATTCCCCATACGGAAGTATTTGAGAGTCGCAGAAAAAGTAGAAGCTGCAAATTTTAAAAATCCCAGTTGATGTCGTTATGTGATCTTTAGTGACTGCAAAAACCCACAACCCGTTTTCTATTTTAATGAAATTATGCAAAACGTAAAAAGAAGCCCTGGGTGATACGCCACATGATGCTCAGTGAAATGTGCATCAAGCCATCGGCAGCATATGGTATATTTAATCAAAATCTTTAAGCAAAATATTACCCAAGCGGATCTAGAAAGGGATATAACTATTTATCAATCCAGGAAAAGAATTATAGCTTTTGAATTAGTGGAATAAAAACTCCTGCCATACTTTGCATATTTTAGCCGCGCCTGTGTTTGTCTTCTGAGTAACCCTGTAAATGTATTAGCAAAAGGTGCTGTCATTGTTGTTCTGCCAGCTCTGGATTCCTGTAGCTGCATTGTTGGTTGCATGAGTTTTAACCCCATTTTGTTGCAGACATGAGTAACCTCCTCAGATCTTGCTGTAGTTCTAGAAGCAGTGAACCACACACTCTCCACACCATTGACATCATGCAGGATATGTCCTTCAGTGGACATTTCTGATGCGTGAATCTTGGGCACATCAGCACCAGCTGTATCTTAAGTGGCTGCATCCGGGATAGTGTTTGAAAACTTGAGCATGGGTCAGTGGGTGTCGGCTCAGGTACATCTTTCTGTACCAGATCCGGTGACACCTGTCAGTGTCCCAGAGGCCCCTTGGCTTCCACCCCACCCTCTGATCTTTGGCACTGCGGTGTAGGCAGTAAATCTAGCTCTCATCTTCATCCTGCCCTGCGCCGTCTGAAAGACCAATTCATCCTGCCTTCTGAAAGACCAATCAGCCCCAAGGATGCCATCATTTCAGACTAGGTGAATTGCTCTCAGCTTTGCTGTTATGGGTGTACTCAAAATGGCTTTCACAAGGGACTTTCTAAAGATGGATCATTTTTTTCTATGGAAAGCATTTTTACATCACCTTCAGGTTTTGGGAAATGCCCTCGTTCTGATATTTACTCATAGACTTTCTCTACATTAATTTCCATCCAGATTTGGAGAGAAAGTACAGAAGCCTCAAAAAGGGGGGAAGTATGTCTGGGGCCACGGATGCTAGCATCACCGCCTGCCTGCACTGACAGGGGCACCACAAGCTTCTTTGATGGGGACCACTAGGACAGAGCCACTCAGTCGCACAAATGTTGAATGTGGCAAGCACGTGTCCGCTCTTACTTGCACAAACCTTCAAAACTGGACTGAGACTAGTGGGGTGAGGCTGACAAGGTGCACAAATGAAGTGGACAGTGATTCTGCAAGTTTCAATTAGGTTGGTTTCAAAACATTCAGGAATGTTGAAGATAAAGATTGAGTTAATTTTATATATTTTTAATATTTAAAAAGAGCCACATTCAGCCAACCGGCATCTTGGCGCTGTGGCAATGTCAGTTTATGCAGAAGGTCTTATTTGCTGCAAATGTTACGGGTAGAAAGATTGCATTATATCTCGCTTATTTTGGGGAAGAGTCATATTTTCAGGCTTTTTCTGAAACTCAGCAGATTTGAGCCTAGTCTCAGAGAATTTGGGCGTTTATTGCAAATTTATGCTGCTTTCACTTGAAAGGACCTCCCTCTATACCTTAACTTTTTAAATCTAGGTACGCAGATTAAGTTTGCTGAGCATGATATTAAGGATTTTGGAAGTTTATAGTAGCAAACTTTCTTGTAAGAGCCTAGGTCCAGTTCCATTGAGGACTTAATGGATTGATTAGACGCATGGCCTTAAAGATGCATCTCTCCTTAACCGGTAACCAGTGAAGTTCTATCAAGGTTTCAGTTGCCGAATCAAATCTGGTTTTGTTCAGTGCTAGTTTGGCGGCTAACACTTGTATCCTGCAGAGTCTTTTCAACAGGTAATCTGGTGTTCCACTCAAAAGAGAGTTACAATAATATAGTCTGCTCAAGACTGTACATTGTACTACCAGCTTCCTGGCAGGCTCTGGTGTCAAGGAGGCCATTTTTCTCAGGTTTCTCATATTAATAAGCATTTGCAATGCAATGGTCTCACATTTGCAAGAGTTTAAGCTATTGGCATTGTAAATGACAATGCCTTTTATTTATCTCTTTTGATAATTAACACATAAATAAAAGGCTTTGTCATTTACATTGTCAATAGCTCAAACTCTTGTAAATGCGAGACCTATTGCATTTCAAAGAAGTGGCCGCCATTGTCCCGGGCTGCTTGGAAAGTGAAAGCACGCATGGAGCGCTGACTGTTGCAGGAAAGCGTGTCGTGCCTGCAGTAGGAGAAACTCATTAAAGAAAATAGTGCCTACAGACTAAACAGATACAAAAGGGGATGATGGACGGAACGTTTGAGCCAATCAAACACTCACCCTCAGTCAACTGATCTGGGTTTAATCCATCATCATTCTTTAGCTCACTCCACCACCCCAGTTCAGACATGGCCATATGCAAATCAGTCTGACCCTGTGCCTCATGGGAACAGTCCAGCCCGAACTGCCAAGCCATGTCTTCCCTGGACCGGAAACAAGCATCCTAGGACCGGTTTCTGGCATTTCAGCCGTCATCAGCCAGGCTTGCTTGAATCCAGTGGCAAAGTGAGCAAGGGACCCACGTCTGGGCATACCCCCGCCAACTTAGGGCGACCAAAGCGATACAAAAGGGGATGATGGACGGAACGTTTGAGCCAATCAAACACTCACCCCCAGTCAACTGATCTGGGTTTAATCCATCATCATTCTTTAGCTCACTCCACCACCCCAGTTCAGACATGGCCATATGCAAATCAGTCTGACCCTGTGCCTCATGGGAACAGTCCAGCCCGAACTGCCAAGCCATGTCTTCCCTGGACCGGAAACAAGCATCCTAGGACCGGTTTCTGGCATTTCAGCCGTCATCAGCCAGGCTTGCTTGAATCCAGTGGCAAAGTGAGCAAGGGACCCACGTCTGGGCATACCCCCGCCAACTTAGGGCGACCAAAGCGATACAAAAGGGGATGATGGACGGAACGTTTGAGCCAATCAAACACTCACCCCCAGTCAACTGATCTGGGTTTAATCCATCATCATTCTTTAGCTCACTCCACCACCCCAGTTCAGACATGGCCATATGCAAATCAGTCTGACCCTGTGCCTCATGGGAACAGTCCAGCCCGAACTGCCAAGCCATGTCTTCCCTGGACCGGAAACAAGCATCCTAGGACCGGTTTCTGGCATTTCAGCCGTCATCAGCCAGGCTTGCTTGAATCCAGTGGCAAAGTGAGCAAGGGACCCACGTCTGGGCATACCCCCGCCAACTTAGGGCGACCAAAGCGATACAAAAGGGGATGATGGACGGAGCGTTTGAGCCAATCAAACACTCACCCCCAGTCAACTGATCTGGGTTTAATCCATCATCATTCTTTAGCTCACTCCACCACCCCAGTTCAGACATGGCCATATGCAAATCAGTCTGACCCTGTGCCTCTTGGGAACAGTCCAGCCCGAACTGCCAAGCCATGTCTTCCCTGGACCGGAAACAAGCATCCTAGGACCGGTTTCTGGCATTTCAGCCGTCATCAGCCAGGCTTGCTTGAATCCAGTGGCAAAGTGAGCAAGGGACCCACGTCTGGGCATACCCCCGCCAACTTAGGGCGACCAAAGCGATACAAAAGGGGATGATGGACGGAACGTTTGAGCCAATCAAACACTCACCCCCAGTCAACTGATCTGGGTTTAATCCATCATCATTCTTTAGCTCACTCCACCACCCCAGTTCAGACATGGCCATATGCAAATCAGTCTGACCCTGTGCCTCATGGGAACAGTCCAGCCCGAACTGCCAAGCCATGTCTTCCCTGGACCGGAAACAAGCATCCTAGGACCGGTTTCTGGCATTTCAGCCGTCATCAGCCAGGCTTGCTTGAATCCAGTGGCAAAGTGAGCAAGGGACCCACGTCTGGGCATACCCCCGCCAACTTAGGGCGACCAAAGCGATACAAAAGGGGATGATGGACGGAACGTTTGAGCCAATCAAACACTCACCCCCAGTCAACTGATCTGGGTTTAATCCATCATCATTCTTTAGCTCACTCCACCACCCCAGTTCAGACATGGCCATATGCAAATCAGTCTGACCCTGTGCCTCATGGGAACAGTCCAGCCCGAACTGCCAAGCCATGTCTTCCCTGGACCGGAAACAAGCATCCTAGGACCGGTTTCTGGCATTTCAGCCGTCATCAGCCAGGCTTGCTTGAATCCAGTGGCAAAGTGAGCAAGGGACCCACGTCTGGGCATACCCCCGCCAACTTAGGGCGACCAAAGCGATACAAAAGGGGATGATGGACGGAACGTTTGAGCCAATCAAACACTCACCCCCAGTCAACTGATCTGGGTTTAATCCATCATCATTCTTTAGCTCACTCCACCACCCCAGTTCAGACATGGCCATATGCAAATCAGTCTGACCCTGTGCCTCATGGGAACAGTCCAGCCCGAACTGCCAAGCCATGTCTTCCCTGGACCGGAAACAAGCATCCTAGGACCGGTTTCTGGCATTTCAGCCGTCATCAGCCAGGCTTGCTTGAATCCAGTGGCAAAGTGAGCAAGGGACCCACGTCTGGGCATACCCCCGCCAACTTAGGGCGACCAAAGCGATACAAAAGGGGATGATGGACGGAGACGTTTGAGCCAATCAAACACTCACCCCCAGTCAACTGATCTGGGTTTAATCCATCATCATTCTTTAGCTCACTCCACCACCCCAGTTCAGACATGGCCATATGCAAATCAGTCTGACCCTGTGCCTCATGGGAACAGTCCAGCCCGAACTGCCAAGCCATGTCTTCCCTGGACCGGAAACAAGCATCCTAGGACCGGTTTCTGGCATTTCAATGCAATGCAATGCAATGCAATAGGTCTCGCACTTACGCGGGTTTAAGCTATTGGCATTGTAAATGACAATGCCATTTATTTATATTTTAAAAACAAAAATAAAAGGCATTGTTATTTGCAATGTCAATAGCTCAAACCCGCGTAAATGCGAGACCTATTGCATTGAAAATGCTTGTTCTACAACTGGTATTCTGAACCCCCATATTTGAAAGTGCTTTCATACATGATTATGAAGAAAAAAGAGTTTTGGTGAAATAAAATATTAGCCTAAGATCTCACATTTTAATCAAGGAAGCTGCGATTTATCCAGGTTTTCTGGGTTCACCATGTACAACTCAGCCAGGAAATGGGTATCTATTTGTCTTTCCTTATGTTGAGGCTTTAGCTTTACATCTTTGTGCATTTGTCTGTAGTTTTTAACAGCCTGAACTCAACTCAAAGGCATTGGAGTTCTTTACATGCGTCCAGTTATAATAATAATTCCTATATGCAAGCGCGAACATATCACCCTTATGGGTTTCAAGGCACTGGGAGATTAAGTGAGCGATTGCCTAGAGTCACATGATCGTGAGCTAAGCTGACACCGGTGCTGGGGATCGAACCGTGACCCCCGCATTGAGGAGTCAGCCGCTCTGGCCGCTGCACTACATCTCTCCCTCAACTTGCACAAATTCATGTGCACCAGTTACATTACGCAAGGTCACATGCATTGATCATAGGCACGTGGAGATAAAGTGATTTACCCAGAATCACAGGCTGTTGAGGCACGCTGAGACTTGAGCCTGGTTCCCCTGTTCTAAAGTTGGCAACTCTGACCCTAACGCCACATCCCGGTTGGAGGGACAGTGGCAAAGAGAAGTCGCATGAAAGCTTGGCTCGTTATGGGCTTGCGGTTCCAACAGGACCTTGAGCTGAGGCAGAGCCAGGCTTCAAGCTCGAGCCTGGCTCAGGGTTTCAGCCGCTTGCCACCTCTACAGCAAAGCGTACTTCAGTCCCTCACAGAACAGGTACAACAGGACAGCAGCAGTGCACGTTCTCCTCTGGTTTAGAGATGGTGAAGCACACACTATCGCAATCGTGCAAGTTTTTCTCACAGTAATGATGCAGAACAGGTACAACACGAGCAACAGCAGTCAGTCAATCAATCAGGATTTATAAAGTGTGGCTTATCACCCGAGAGGGTATTCATTGCAAGCTTCTCGGAGATACAGTGCAGACAATTGCAGTGAAAGCTTTGTTTCACTCACTGAATTGGTGGACGGATGAGACTGTAGCAGTTGAAGTCTTTCTCACTATGTGGAACAAGTGCTCTGTAAGCAGCGGAAAAGTAGTGCAAGCTTCTCTCATACACAGAACAGTTTCAGTACAGGAAGTAGTAGGGTAGGCTCCCTCGCCCATAGAGCAAGTGCAGCGCAGACAGCACTAGTGCAAGCTTTTCTCATACACAGAACCGTTTCAGTACAGGAAGCAGCAGGGTGGGATCCCTCGCCCATAGAACGGGTACAGCACAGACAACACTAGCGCAAGCTTCTCCCATACACCGAACAGTTTCAGTATTGTAAGCAGCAGGGTGGGCTCCCTCGCCCATAGAGCGGGTGCAGCACAGACCGCACTAGCGCAAGCTTCTCTCATACACAGAACAGTTTCAGTACAGGAAGCAGCAGGGTGAGCCCCTTCATCCATAGAGCGGGTACAGCACAGACAGTACTAGTGCAAGCTTTTCTCATACACAGAACAGTTTCAGTACATGGAGCAGCAGGGTGGGCTCCCTCGCCATAGAACAGGTACAGCACAGGAAACACTAGCGCAAGCTTCTCCCATATACCGAACAGTTTCAGTACGGGAAGCAGGAGGGTGGGCTCCCTCGCCCATGAGGGGGTGCTGCACAGACAGCACTAGCGCAAGCTTCTCTCATACAAAGAACAGTTTCAGTACAGGAAGCAGCAGGGTGAGCCCCCTCATCTATAGAGCGGGTACAGCACAGACAGCACTAGTGCAAGCTTCTCTCATACACAGAACAGTTTCAGTACAGGGAGCAGCAGGGTGGGCTCCCTCACCCATAGAGTGGGTGCAGCACAGACCGCTCTAGTGCAAGCGTGTCTCATACACAGAGCAGTTTCAGTACAGGAAGCAGCAGGGGGGCTCCCTCGCCCATTGAGCGGCTACAGGACAGAATGCTCTAGAGCGGGCTCTACTCACGAGCAGGCATTTTCTTTTTTTATGTCCTCATTTGTGCAATAAGCATCTTGGAAGGAAACAGGGGGCCTCGCTTTCTCACTGTACCGAGCGGATAGATTTTAGAGCAAGTTCCCAATCTTCCTGTCCCATACGGTCCAAAAGGGAGAAGTTCCCGAAACTCCAGCACTTATCCCTGGTACATGGGATTATTGCAGTATTGCTTAATCATTGGACTACCATACCATTTTGCCCGGTCTCCTGTGTCCCGAAACTACAATTCAGCTCCCATATAGCCCAAATTTCATACCTCTTATTTTGCTCCCTGCTCTGGTCCAATTTCCATATCCTTTGGACCGAGACCAACCACTCACTTCTCATAGGAGGATTCTGGGATACCCGTTTGATACATATTTCTCGTCTAGCTGATAAAATTAACACAAATAGCAGATTCCTCTGTTTATTTCTTAATTTAACCCCCACTCCCTCCTCATTGACAACCTCAAACAGAACTAGACTTGTGCTTACCTACAGGTTAGTACCCAACACTGTCAAAAGGACCTTGCTCACATCTTGCCAAAATACCTGGAGTAAAGGGTGTTGTTGAAACATGTGCATGTCATCAGCTTCTTTCTCCCCACACTTGGGACAGCACTTCACCGTTTGTTTGCATTTTTTCGTCAGTTTTTTCGGTGTCCAGTACGCCCTGTGTATCGTAAATAAATGATTTTTCCTGAGTGGAGGTGCACCGATAACATACCACAAGGTAGATCTTGATACTTGCCAGAGATTTTGTACTTCCAGCGACGGCAGGTCTTTTCCCCAAATCTCTATAGGTAGTGTAAACTCTTCTTACCCGGCAAGTATAAGCATCCAATACCAGCCTGATATCTTTTTTTTTTTCTGTGTTGAGCTACTTCGAAATGTCGCTTCTAGGTCATCATTCCCTTCAGCATCCTTCTCCAGTGATTTTGCCCCGCTAGCCAGTTGATGGTATTTAAATCTGGAGATACCACCATTTGTTATTAGCGACATATGTTCCCAATCTACCAAGGTCTTCCCTTCTAGTAGTTGGCCCCATCTCATTATTCCCCTTCTGCTAACGGGTTTGAAAGTTTGTCCTTCAGACACTCGGGGGGGGGGGGGGGGGTTGGGGACACCCATATTGGGGCATAGCCACAAAGGGATTCTTCAGTTTCACCTTTAAAAAAAAATTCAGATGACCAAAATTGTACAGAAAAAAATCCCCCTTCAACTGAGTCATAGCTTGAAGATGCGGAGCATATACTTGATGTTCTCGAAGCACAGGTCTCATATTTTTAAATTGAAATGCCCTACAATATTGGAAAAAGTCCGGACTTGCAATACTTCCCTGCTCTTCCTTCCTTCCAAGCTTTTACCAGGCGATTCTTATTGCTTTGGAGGCCCATTAAAACTGTTCTGATAACCTTGTAATTTTTTTTTAACTAAACTTGTTTCAACTCTAGAGGTATTGATTTAAACAAAAAAGTAAATTTTGGTAATATAGTCATTTTTAAAATGTTAGTTCTTCCCAAAAATGATAATGGAAGCCCTACCCAAGCTTTTAATAGTTTCCTGGATTCCATTACTGCTTTCTCAAAATTCAAACGTGCTACATCTTCAAGATCCTTTGTTACCATGATGCCCAAATATCTTATCTTCTCGCTTACTAGGGGATTGTTACTTTGGGTATTCCATTCCATAGTTTCTGTTTTCTGCCAGTTTACTTGATAACCAGGAACGTCCCCGAATTTGTCTAGAATATCCAATATTATTGGAAATGACAGTGACAAGTTCTTTGTAAATAACATCAAGTCGTCTGCATATAAGGCCACTTTCTTCTCCCAGCCCCAGAACTCAAAAGAGGAGATTTGTTGACTAGCCCTGATTTTACAGGCTAGTGGTTCGATATAGAAGTCAAAAAGGAGGGGGGAGAGTGGGCAGCCCTGCCGTGTACCCCTTGATATAACTATTTTCTGTGTGAGATTACCATTAACCAATTTCCTTGCCGTGAGGTTTTTATAAATCGATTTTAAGGCCCCCTTAAACACCTCCCCTAAGTCGTATTGCTCCACGACTCTATGCAGAAAAGGCAAGCTCGCTCTATCAAAGGCCTTTGCCGCGTCAAAAGTAATTATCGACAAAGGGGGCTTTCCTTGTGTTGCCATGTCTATTGCCCCAAAAAACTTGTGTTAGCTCATACATCAGCCTGCCTTTAATAAATCCTTTTTGATCTGGATGTACCAGCTTATCCACCAACCTCCCCAATCTCCCAGCTAGAATCTGTGTGAAGACCTTGTAATCGCTATTTAGCAGTGCTATAGGTCTATAAGACCTGCCACACCTTGGGTCTTTCCCCGTTTTCTGCAGAAGGCAAATAGTTGCCTCCTCCCATGACTTCTGTATATCTAGCCCTTTTAAAAAGATTGAATTAGAAAGATTTGTTAAAAACGGGGCAACCTCCTCTTTTAGCGACATATAGATTTCACTTGGTAAAGCATCCGGGCCGGCTGCTTTCCCTCTTTTTAATTTCTCTATCACTCCCATTACCTCCTCAGTTGTAATTTCCAAATTCAGCACCTCCTTTTGTTCGTTTGACGGCGTATGGGGTAACCATACCCTCAAAATGTGAGTCAATTTGTTCTTTTGGGCTTAGACACATCTTTGCAGTGAGAGTGAGGTACAGTCACACTCTCATTGGGCCAGAGGCTGGGAGTATTAAAAAACAGACGCTTTAGTGCAGTGAGTTTGCCCACCAAGCGGTTTCTTCACAGGGGCACCTAACCTGCACTTGCAGACAGTGTGCTGGTCAGGTCTCCCAAGGCTCAGATGATCGAGGGCAGACGCTGCTCCCTGGTTTCACAAAGATTGTTCCTGGCCTGTGTTCTCCGGTCTCACCTCACTAGAAGATGCTTTCAGATGCCAGGCACGTCAGGAGGGCCGATCAAGGCCAGGAGGTAACTTTGTCCAGCCTGGTCCCAACTGGAAGGAGATTGTGCCACACAAAAGCAGCTCCTGGAAGGCCCTTGTTAGCGCTGCAAAGCTTGTTGAGGGGTTCCAAGCACTGCCTGAGGCAGCTTGTTATTTATACTTTTCTGGGAAGCTAGAAGCGCAAGTCCATCCGGCTCCCAAATTTACTAACTTTAAGGCGTTTTGTATACTGATCCATGTTGACTTTTAGCAAATTCAGAGCCCTGGCCAATGGGAAGTGCAACTGGTTTGTTGGAAGAAGAAATGGGTATGCTGGGGATGGGTGAATAACCATGTCCGATATTCTTATGGTCAATTCCTGTTCCTAGTCGATTTAAAATAAAGACAAGTCTGAAAAGTTCAGTTTTCAAGATTTTCCTGAGCTTCATGTGCTTGGGTTCATCTTGTAGGTTGAGGTCACGGTGGTTGGTCCTTGCACATCCTGAGATCTTGAAGAAGTGCTGGTTGAGCTGATGGGCAGACATTGAATGGAGGTCTCTGTTGGGCATGTACGGAAGTGTCAGTTTCTGGGGTCTGCCGGATCCTAACCTGTGCATGCTTTTGTGGACTGTGCACCACACCTTGAATGTATTTACTGCACCTCCCGGGGGCAGTGGAGCGCTTATGAGCCTGTTTGAGGGGTTCCCGCTTTCAGAGCTTAAGGAGCATCCTGGCTGCTTTGTTGTGAAATCTCTGGATCTGAAATGAGTTTCATGGGGAGACCAGTATGGATGAAGTTGAAGTGTAACTGGTCGAGGCTTCTGGTCAACTCAATTTTGGGTAAAATGTTTGAAAAAAATTCTTAAAAATAATTCACTGGTTCTTGTCTTCTGATGAGCTAGATGGAGACATTGAAAGGTTTGCAGGCAAAGCAACATTTTATGCTCAGGAACGTGTTTCTGCTGCTCAATTGTGGAAGCTTTTGTGCTATAAAGGACTATGGAAAGGACATTTTTTCATTTTCTGCTTCATCAGGCTGGTCACGCTTGCTGTGTTTTGATATCCTGGGTGCCTTATGCGCCATCTTCTATGGGGCTTTGGGACCCATCAGTATTTCGCGGCTTGTGGGACAGCCCCGGCTAGCAAAGGGACAGCGACCTTTAATTTGTTAATTGTGGCCTGAACTGTCTGAGATGCTGAGGAGCAGAAGTGACTTAAGGAAGGGCTAGTTTGTTTATTCAGAGACAACAGCTATGCTGCTAAGCCTAAAGTGACCACCAGGGGCCTTGTTGGCTCATTACAACGCAATAATAGAATGATATCTGAATGATTCAAGCAACAATTTCAGAATTCCATCTCTCTGAATAATGGGAACTGCTCCTCATGTCAAGAATGTATCTGCTGAGAAGGCAAAAGAACTCAAGGTGTAGATTGGGAGTCATTCCTACCAAGTGAAGCACTTTGCCTGATTATTAACCAATAGGAAACCTTAAGACCTGCTCTAAACATCATATCTCTGCAGTTTCCCGGTTCCATGCATGAGCAGTTCATTGAATTCAGTTTTGGTAATTCTAGTCCCTATTTTCCAAGGGGACGATCATGGCTACAAATCCCAGAATGCCAAGAAAAAATCTAGATTGGATGAGTTAGTCATGTAGGATCTGGGAAACTTAAAAATCTCTGAATTTAATAGTCACCTAATAAGGAAACAATAAATTTAAAATGAGCATTGGAAAGCCAATAGTTCTTGGTTTCATTTAATAATACACGCAAACTGAGGCATCCAGAAATGTGTTTCTGTGTGATAGCACATTAAAGCCATACCTATTGGCTTTGAAAAGGACTGCTAGTGGTGGTGTTATTGATAGCGCCCTTGGTAGTATTGGCATTATTAGAATTGGTGGAGTTGGTGCTATTGGCTGTAGTATGGGTGGGAGTGGTACTGCGGTGATGGTATAGGTGATAGAGGTGAGGTACTGGCAGTATTGCTGTGGGTGGTGGTTGTATCTCTTTTGTTATTGGTGGTGGACCTGGTTGTATTGATGATGGTGTAACATTGTTGAAAGATATTGTTGATCTGGTTGTAGAATTGGTTGTGGTGTGCAATTCTGTGGTACTGTGATAATTGTGGTGTATTGGTGTTGATATTTGGAGGTGGTATTGGTGGTGCTGGTGATGGTTTTGTTATTGGTAGTGGTGCTGGATGTGGTGGTGAAGTAGGATTGGTGCTTGTTTGACAGTGGTAGTGGTGTGATATTGGTATGTTATTGATAGTAGTGTGGTATTGATGGTGCTGCTGCTGATGGTGTTATTGGTACTATTGGTGGTGCTGATGGTGGTATAGGTGGTGGTAGTGATGCTGGATACAGTACAATAAATTGTATAAAGCAGGCGGCTGCCTCCGAGGAGGTGTCCCGGTGCTGGCGGTTCTGTTGTGTACTGCAGGAATAGTCTGAAAACCTATCGGTGGTGGTGAAGTGGTGTTGGTTTGGCAGTGATAGTGGTGTGGTATTGGTGGTGTTATTGCTAGGATTGGTAGTGGTGCTGGATGTGGTGGTGTTGGTTTGGCAGTGATGGTGGTGGCGGTATTAGTGGTTCTGGTGTTATTTGTAGTATTGGTGGTGGTAGTGGTACTGGATATGGTGGTGGCATTGGTGCTTGTTTGGCAGAAAAGTGGCGTGGTATTAGTGGTGGTATTGATAGTGTGGTATTGATGGTGCTGCTGATGGTGTTATTGGTAGTATTGGTCATGGTAGTGGTGCTGGATGTGGTGGTGAAGTGGTGTTGTTTTGACAATGATAGTGGTGTGATATTGGTGGTGCTGGTGTTATTGGTGGTGTTATTGGTAGTAGTAGTGGTGGTGGTGTTGAAGTAGTTTTGATGCTGGCTTGACAGTGGTATTGGTGGTGGTAGTGATATTAGTAGGGGTATTGCTACTGCTTGTTTGAGATGAAGAACTGAATGTAACAAAAAGTGTGATGTTGAGTGTACTTTTCAGATTTAAATAGTCCCCTGTGAATTGCAATGCAAGTGCTCCATCGGTGGTGGAATGTTACGCCAAACAGCCAATATAATGAGGTGAGAGAGTAATACTCCTCTGAAAACAGCCAAAGTTATATATATTTTAAAGAATTGGTAACAAAACGGTCTATTGACACTTAAAGCTGTCTGTAGCCAGGTCTAAAAGGTGCTGCTGTTGGATGAACATTCCTACTGAAGTACACGAGAACATTACAAAACAGCAAAATGTGGCGCCAAATGTTATATAGGAAAAAGTTATTTCTTTTTTTTTTTTTAAATCTTTATTTTCAATTTTTCTTATACATCTCTTAAACACAAATGATTCAGGGTGGTACATTGTCAAGTATCAATTCACATAACAATCGTCTCATATATAGATTCTCATGTAATGTGGCTCAATCACATGGGCATCCTCAGCGGTCATAGTATTAAATTTGAATCATGTCAGACCCATCAGTCCCCCCTTCCCCCCCCTCCAAGCCGAAGGGGCCACCATCACCCATACCCCGTCCAATAAGGGAAAAAGGAAAACAAAGGGAACAAAGGGATTAATAAACATCCTGCAATTGTGGTGAATCGCCAACAGCGCACACTTAACCCACCCCCTCTGGGACTATCCCACTTTCAACCTGGGAAGCAGATTTCTGGCGTTCACGTTCAATGTATGTCTTGTATGGTCCCCATATGTCCTTTGGGCGCGACGAACTTGGCATTAGAGAAGAATATAGATCGCAGTTAACATTACAATAGGACAAACTACGTAACCATCTCTGAAGGGTAGGTACAGTGCGTTGGCCCCATAGCAACGCTATTTCCCGTTTAGCCAGTAATAGCCCTAGTGCTGCAAATCTCCTGACCTTTTTAGGGAAGTTAACTGTATAGCCCAGGAGCGCAATTTCCGGTGTGGGAATAAGTGTTAGCTCTACCATGTCTCCTAATGTATTATGTATTTGTTCCCAATATGTCTGTAGTTTGGGGCACGTCCAAGTAAGGTGGGCAAAGTCCGCGTGTGGGGCGAGACATTTCAAGCAGTGATGGGGTCTGGAATGATCAATTTTATGTGCCATGGCAGGCGTGTGATATAAGCGGCGGAGAAATTTAAAGTGGATAAGTTTGTGTCTGCTGTTTAGGGACACTTCTCTCGTTGCCATGCAGCATTTTTCCCATTGATCGTCTGTGATGGGACGGCCTAGGTCTTGTTCCCATGCAGTGCGTATTTTAACATCGGTCACTGGTCGCAGACTAGCACATGATTTATACATTTTGGAAATGAGGTGAGTGCCCGTGTCACTCTCAATAATCAATGTCAGTGGGGCCATGGGGACAGGTGCAATCGGATAAGTGGGTAGCGCTGCTTTCAATGCAGAATGAATGCGTTGCAATACACAGGTATCCATAAAAGATCTATCTTGGAATCGGGCCTCTTCTGCCACAGAGAAGATATGATCGTCAGGGTATAGGTCCCCTATCCTTGTAATGTTAAATTTGGTTAACGTGCGCCGTACTAGTGTTTCATCTGTGATAGGGAGCCATAGAGGATTAGGAAGTGGTAGAGCCGGAGAATATATTGTGTTAAGCCCAAGGAGTCTCCGCAACCTGTCCCACGCCCAGCTAGTAGTCGAAACGGTTTGTATGTCGCACGGGTCTCTGGGTATGCCTTTCGGTAACACCGAGTATAACTTCTGGGGAAGTACAAAGTCAGGCTCCGGTCTCAAAAATGGAATACGGGCATCTGGGTGATATCACGCATATGCATAGCTACACTGGGCCACTAAATAATATAGATAAGGATCAGGTACTCCATGGCCCCCTCTGTCACTCGGAAGAGTAAGTACCTGCCAGCGGACACCAGGTCTCCCCCCCCCCCGACCAGTCTTATCAAATGCGTGCGTAATTGTAAAAAGAAAACCTTAGTGAGAGGGATGGGGATGTTATTGAATAAATACAAAAATTTGGGAAGAACTATCATTTTAATTATGGCGACCCTGCCTGCCATGGACAACGGAAAGCGCAGCCTGCGTTCCACCTGAGCCTCTAATCTGTGTATCGCCTGTCCATAATTTAAGCTAATAATTCTAGCAGCGTCTAAGTGTACGTGGATGCCTTGGTATTTGACCGAGTCGTGGCACCGCTCCAAAGGAAATCCACAGTCCCAGGGAGAGGTGTTCCCTGTTAATGGAAAAATGACAGATTTGTGCCAGTTAATGCCTAGCCCTGAAAAGCGGCCAAACCGAAGAATTTCCCTTATTATTGGTTCAAGATTATCTTGTGGGTGACGCACATATAGAATGGTGTTATCTGCATATAGTGAGACCAATAAAGGTCCTGTGTTGAATTGTAGACCTCGGTGTAGATGCCGTTCTTGGAAATGCCTGATCAGAGGGTCCATTGCTAATATAAATAAGAGGGGGGGGAGAGAGGGCATCCCTGCCGCGTGTTAAAGAAAAGGGAGGCGAAAGAGTACCATTTATACGGAGTCTAGCCGTTGGGTTAGTATACAACAGAGCAGTGGTGGCCACGAAATACTTCATTAAACGAGTGGCATTAACAACGACTCCGACCTATAAACACGAACACAAATGTAATTAATTTAAAGATCACTTAGAATGAAAACTATTTTTATTAAACAATCTTGAACAGAGAGACAGTTTTAATTTACCTTGTGAGGACAGTAGATGGCACTGTAGGATTGTTTTCAACTGATGTTTTAATGCTGACGTGCATTTTATTTAAATCGATCTCTGGCATTTTGCACTTTTTTATTCAGATTCTATAACTCAGTGCTCAGAAATAAAGTAAGTTAATGTGTGTGGCCTGCTGCTTCAAACTACTACTGGAATATATATTATCATTTTAAGAACAGACCACCTGGCACTTCCTCTTTCTTTATTTGGTTCTAGCAGGTTCTTTTTCATCTTTACGATCGCCCTTTTCGCAGGTTTCCTTACTTTCTTTTCCTCAATTCTTCTCTCTTTTCTACCATTATTTCTGCAGCTCTAGGAATGTGCGAGTATTTTCATGTTCGATGACAACATCCTAAAACAGCGTGGCCCAGTTCGCAAAGTGAAAATAGATTTTCCGTAATCAAACGTCAATAGCAGCAATATTCTTCTTTCATTTAAGTCTGGAGATTAACGCTTAGTAGCATTGTAGAAAATGTCATTAAAATCTGAGGTAATCGTCTACGTGTAAATATTAGTATTGTTAAAAAAGAAAAACACTAAGATTGGCATTTCCAAGGATAGCAGGTTTTTATTTCCACCAGTTTAAACATATGGTTTACTGAAAGCGACCGTTGGACTGTAGCAGGGCAGGATAGTGATCTGGGCCACCTGTCATTCAAGCCACATATTTTGTTTTGTAGATTTATATAGCAAGGTAGATTCGGTTTGTATGTCAATAGAATTTTTTTCGTGGTTCAGTAAGTCGTGGTTCAATACTTAGTGGTTAGGATTTGGTCGTTGATTAGCATCCGTGGTTTAGGCATTCGTGATTTCAGAGGTAGTTGTTTAATCATACAACCGCTTGTTGTAGCAGCGCACCCGGGGGTCTCGCTCAGCGGCTGTCTCCGCTTCCTCTCCCTGAGGTGCAGCCATACTGCCCACTGGCATCCCCGGTACAGGGCCGGGGCTTGCCGCCATTTTCTTCTTTCAAAAACAGTTCCACCAAACCGGAAGCTCTGCGGTGCGCGCGCATCACGCGTCCCCACTCTACAAGTGGGAAGCACTCTTTCGGGTGACAAAAGTTCCTCGGAAAACAACTTTTCCTTAACTTTTTGTCGTATTGTTGCTGTACCACCTAAAGAAGGGGGAGGATTTAGAAAATGTTGAACTATGGAATTGCATCATTAGTGTTTTAATTTACTTTGTAATGCACTCGCGAAGGTTGCTGCTTGAGTGGGAAATGGGTTTTAAGTTATTTGTAAAATATTTGTAGGTATGAAACACATTAAAAAACATCGTTTATTCCATTTTGCATAGCTGCCAAATTTTCAGATTGCTTACTTGTGATATTTCCATGGTTTCAGTCTACGTATGAGTGACATTCAAGGGCCAAATGTATGACACTTTCTCGTGGGTAACCAAGCAATGAATTGCATAGAAAGTGATGAATATATTAGAAGTGACAACCTATTGAGCAATAAGAAGCTCTAATAATAACGAGCGGGGAGGAGGGGGGGCGACGCGAGTGGTGCGCGCGCGCCACAGCGAGACATCTGTTTTGCATTATCGGGGACGATAATGCAAAACAGATGTCTGCCGCGCGCGTAACCGCAGGGAAAAGGCCATGACGCACAAGCGTCTGGTCAGCTTTTCAAACTCCCTAACTATAAGTCTCGCAGAGCAGCGCTTGCGCGCTACTCGAGGCTCGACCTAAAAAGGGCCATTCTAAAGAGTCAAAGGCCTTTTCGGCGTCCAACAGGACAGCTGCAGCAGGGACTTTAGGATCAATCCTGTGAATGACAGTGAAGAGGGTCCTAAGATTAAGAGAAGTGGAACGGTGTGGGACAAACCCAGACTGTGCAGGGGATATAATAAATTCCATTAATTGAGGGAGCCTGCTGGCCCGAACCTTAGCCAATATTTTGTAATCTAAATTCAATAACGAGAGGGGTCTATAGGAGCTACATAGTGAGGGGTCCTTGCCAGGCTTGGGAAGGAGAATAATAACTGCCTCCCGAAGCGTGGGGGGGGGGAGTACTTGTCTCTCGAGTGCCTCTGCATAGACTTCGATCAACTGGGGTGCCAGGATATCTTTGTAGGCCTTGTAAAAGTCTCCGGTAAATCCGTCCAACCCGGGGGCTGAGGAACCGCGGAGTGCTTCTATCGCCCCCACCACATCTGCCTCCGATATGGGCTCAGCTAGGAAATCTAGCATATATTTTTCAAGATACACCAGTGCAATTTCAGATAAGTAATTTTCCTGGTCTTCAAGATCGTGTCCTATCTTGGAGCTATATAGCGTTTTAAAATAAGCTGTAAAAGTGTCGCAGATTTCCGATGTGGAGGTTACCGGATGCTCTGGGGGTGTGCAAATCTCGGTTATATATGCCTTACTATAGGGGGGGCGGAGCATTTGTGCCAGTACTCTTCCAGGTCTTTCGCCCTCTCCGTACCTCCTAGCAGATTGATATTTCCCCAAATACAACAGTTCTCTGTCCGCGGCTTCACGGAAGTCCACCAAAAGTGCTAAACGCTGAGTTTCAGCATCTGTCGTGGTGTTTAGAAGTAATTCAGAGTCTAATGCAGATATGTCACGTTCGATTCGGGCCAGCGTGTTGCGCAAGTCTTTTAGCACGCCTGCACTCTTAGCGATGCAGACACCTCTTATATATGCTTTAAAGCCCTCCCATAGGACCGCCCAAGTATCCACCGATCCCGTATTTATAGTGAAATAATCCTCAATGGCTTCACGTATCTCTGCATTAAAGACCTCATCTTGTAGCGCCCTGCCTGGAAACCGCCACTGCCGCTCAAAGCCCTCCGGACGGGGAACAGCTAAGCGAAGGATTAACGGGGAATGGTCCGAATATGTCCGTGGTAAGGTTTCTAGGTCTCTAAACCAGCCAGCAATACCCGGCGAAACCAACCAATAATCTATCCTGGTCCAAGTGTTATGATAGCCAGAATAATGGGTGTAGGACGTATGGGTAGGATTGTGCATCTGCCAAATGTCAATTAAGGAAAGTTGTCTACAAATCTCTTGCAGTGCACGTCTGGAGCGTGGCTTGGAGTCAGAGGACGAGGAGGTACTGTCTAATCCAGGATCCAATAATAAATTGAAGTCCCCACCCATAATAATCAAATTAGGTTTGAGCATCATCAAGTGTGTATGTAGGGAATGGAAAAAATCTGGAGTATCAACGTTTGGGGCCATAGACGCCCACTAAGGCTGTGAAATGACCCAGGAGCATGCCAGTGACAATAAGGAACCGGCCCTCACTGTCCGTCACCACTTTGCCAGGGCTGAAGGGGATCCTCTTATGGATGAGAAGAGCAACGCCCCTTGCATAACTGCTATAATTGGCAAAATATCTATGCGCCCCCCAACTGGAAGCCATGTGTGTATCCTTGGTTTTGGGTAGATGTGTTTCCTGTAAGCATGCAATGTCGACTTTATGTCGCACTAAATAATTGAGTACCTGGCGTCGTTTGCGGGTGTTGTTGAGACCTCGTACATTCCAGGACATAAAGGGCAAGACCTGAGGGACCCATCCTATTACCTAACTGAGCCATAATGGGTATTTACAAAAGAACCATGTGACGAATTGCAGACTGAAAAAAATTGACATGTGAAAGTGACCTTTTCGTACCATCAGTGAAATGTATAACCATCGCAAAGTTCCCCCCACCTCCCACCACCCAGCCTCACCCGATCCCAAGTAAGGCAGTACCATGACCCAATGATTAGCAGGAAGTGCCAACTTACTTCACAAAAGGATAAACAACCATTGGAAAACCACTTCCGCACATATTTAAACAAAAACAAGAATAAAGTATACACCTTGAGGAGTGGCAACGCCACGTTGGCCGCAGCTAACTTATGACATCAAAGCTGAATAATAAGCATTACCCAATGTCATCACATAGTACAATAAAAGGTTTGGGGAGCCGTGTCAGCCGTTCCCAGCGTTCGAAAAGAGTTCCATGCTGGCGTCCGAACCGCTGTGTGGGGGAGAAGGGCCCCTGTCCCCAGCCCTGTGTCCGCTGTTATTTTTCTTGTAGGTGTGGCAGAACTCCTGTGCCTCTGTTGGGTTGTCAAATACTCGAGAGCGACCTCCCACGTCTACTTTAAGCCTGGCAGGATAGAGCATTCCATATTTCAATCCCAAGTTTCTAAGGGTTGCCTTCACCCCGTTGAACTCGCGGCGGGCGTCCTGTACCATAACAGTGAAGTCAGGAAAGAAAGACAGTTTGGAGCCCTGCCAAATGTTATCACCACGTTCTCGGGCCAGGCGCAAAACTGAATCTCGATCTCTGAAATTCATGATCCTCGTGATTATGGGCCTCGGTGGTAAGCCAGCATTGGGTCTAGGCCCAAGGGATCTGTGCGCACGTTCTATTACAAATCCTGGGGTGAAGGCCTCCCTACCAAACAAATCAGATAGCAATTGTTCCACAAATATATCCATCCTCCCAGCCGTAGCAGTCTCCGGCACGCCCAAGATGCGAACGTTGTTGCGCCGACTTCGCGCCTCCAAGTCCTTGTTCTTAATGGTGAACTCTTTCAAAATTCGCTCCACTCTGTCCAGGCATTTCAACGACTGTGCCGAGCTATCCTCCATGTCCGACACGCGGGCCTCCACTACGTCGAGGCGTCGGTCATGTGCCTGGAATTTGGCACCCATGTCGGCCAAGCTTTTGTCAAGCGTGTCGAATCTGCCATCGAGAGCCCTGAATCCCGCCCTCATCTCTTGAAGTATCGATGTGGACAATGAGGTGGTCTCGTCCACGTTGTCTGCGCTCTGGGTGCTGCTCGCCATGGTGAGGGACTCTTCAGGGGTGGTGTCCGCTACTTGTTCAAAGGGTAGGGTCCTTTGCTTAGGATCTTTGTGGCCCATGCCACGGCGCAGGAGTGTAACGTGGAGGCAGAGTGATAGCGAGACACCAAGCATAGTTCAGAAGGGTCAGAAACAGCCTGTCGCCGACCAGAATGAGTGCAGCCGTGGATGAGGGAGACACCCGTGACCCTGCTATTAGTCACCACAAGGCTATAATGTAGGAGAGGATATTGTGGGTCGTGCGCACTTTATATCATGCAGAGGGCCCTTTAAATGCAATCTGGCACGGAAAGGTGGAAATAAGGGCCCGAAAGCAGCACCACGAGGCCCGGTAATATTAATAGCACTCCTCTAGTATCATGGGTGGAGCACAGTGTCAACGGTGCCACCGGGGGCTCCTGACTGGAGCATGTGATATGATTGTAGCTCCCGTTATCTTTGGCTGTGTCTCCAACTGCTCACAGTTGCCGAAAGTGGAGCGCCACGCGGTTCAGGGGGCACTTCCCAGGCCCCTATGTATCACACCGTGGGGTCGCGCACCAGGCAGGGTAGCCGTATGTGACTCATCCGTTGAGGAGTGCTGCTGCAGGGAAGTCAAGGAGAGGAGGCAGCAAGGCGCAGATCGTGCTCTTCGCTCGAAACTGCCAGCACATAGAATGCTAGCGGTGAAGGCAGCGGGGACCTGGAGCCCAATCCAGTCACGATGGAATGGCGGCAGCTCGTGTCTGCAGGTAGGCCTCTCAGGATGGGAGAGAGAAGGGGCCAGTCAGCCGCACAGCCGGCCGTGGCAAGCTCCAGGATTCGGGAAGCCGGGCCGCCCCCCCCGTCACGCACGCACCCGCCCACAGCAGCGCCTTGCATAGACCGATGGGCCCTGTCCCCGATATGGTCTCTCAGCTGTGCTCGTCTTTCACTGCACCGGGCGGGCGCGGCCGCGCCGGAGCGGCCCAAGCGACACTATTCTGCGCTGTAGGGGGGGGAGGGGGAGAAAGCAAGTCAGTCTGCCAGCACCCAGACCGGCCGCCACGGCCTCCGACCCCCGCTCACCTCCAGCTTAGGCGGATCCTCATTTGTTCGGCTCCGATAGACAGGCCCCGGGCATTTTCCTCACAGCCCGCCACGGTCTCCGCACGTCGCCGCCGAACACAGGGATTGGAGGCCTCGTAGCTCCCCAGAATGGGATCGATAGGTTCAGGATC
Source organism: Calotriton arnoldi (assembly GCA_963921515.1). NCBI lineage: Eukaryota > Metazoa > Chordata > Amphibia > Caudata > Salamandridae > Calotriton > Calotriton arnoldi. The sequence goes on from CAWUFW010000462.1 coordinate 103,712, forward strand.
CCTTCAGGCGAATAAATGTCGCGAACAGGTCCGGACAGCGGGGCATCACGGGGGTAACGCAGTAATCTTTGCAGATCCCTCGGCTTTCTAGGCGCAAAATTGTGGAATAGACTCCCTGAGTCTCTGAGACTAACCACAGACCTACTCTCTTTCAGGAAGAACTTAAAAACCTGGCTTTTTAATAACTGATGGGTCTTTTATGCACATTTTCCTCCCCCTGTCATGCGCCAGGACACTCTAGTGTGAGTAGCTGCGTGCTTTATTAAATACACTATTTCATTTCATTAGGTCCCTGACAGTGCAAAAGAACCCTCGTCCAAATTCTAAGGGCCTTATTTATGAGGCCTTGCTTCACTTTTATGCCGCCGGTGCGTCACTTTTTGTGACGCACTGGCAGCGTAAAAAATGTGCCATGTTGAGCCCTATTTACAAAGTGACGCATCTAGGCAGATGCGTCACTTTGTAAACCCCTGCACCACATTATACCTGCGCCAGGTATAATGTATGCAGGGTGGATGTTCCCCCGCAAAAAGCCTCATAGAAGTGGCGCATTGAAATCTATGAGAACTCAGTGCGCCACTTCTAGGACGCCATTGCATCAATATCTTAGACCAGCCTCACAGCAGGCGTAAGACTGATGCAGGCCCTTTCCCACGGGGCTTGCCCCATGTGAAAGGACACATTGCTGGAGTTGCGTCTATTTTCAGACACACCCCAGCAATGCATCACTTTTGCGCCTACAGATATGTCAGAAATTCTGACGTATCTGTAACTCCTTGCGACATGATGCGTCATACAGTAAATATGACGCATCCATCATGTCGCAAGTAGGGCGCACTAAGAAGTGACGCATCCCTGTTGTCACACAGCGATGCATCACTTCTCATAAATAAGGCCCACAATGTGTTTACATCTAATATTCAGGGATGGTTATGTGTGTTTTCAGTATTGTAACACGGCAGCAGCTCACCAATATTACTGCAGATAATCTCTGTGACGCCCTCACATTTCTTATGTTAGGCCTTGTTTTGATCTAAAAGAAACTTTTTTATGTATATTGCATGAAACATAAACACAACATTTTCTCTGCAAAGTGGCTGTACTAGACTCTCACACATCAGGTACATAAAAAATAAATTAAAGGAAAACAGTATTTAAAACAATCAGTTTAAGAAATATTCAAGGTCATTAGGGCCAAACTCTGGAGAACGGAGCTGACTCTGTCAGGGGGCCCCCTGACAGAGTCCACTTTGCCCATGCATTAAGACGTCTCTGGGTGGTCCCCCCCAACCCGATGTTAGCAAGTCTCTCCAGGAGCCTCTCCTGTGGGACCATATCGAAGGCCGCCGACAGATCGAGCAGTATCAGAACAGCCTTGCCTCCCTGGTCCGGCTTACCCTTGAGAAATTCAGTCACTTCCAGCAGAGCGGACTCCGTACTGTAGTTAGCCCTAAAACCGGATTGGGACTCATGAAGGAGCTTCCCATCTTCAATGTGTTTTTGGAGGGCCTTGTTTACATGCTTCTCTAATACTTTAGAGAGGGCCGGAAGAAGGGAGATTGGCCTGTAGTTGGCACGGTCCGTCGGTTTGGCGTTAGCCTTTTTTATCAGTGGAAGAATCTTAGTATTCTTCCATAATTTCGGCATGTTGCCTGAGGAGAGGGAAGCATTAAAGAGCTGGTTTACCGTGGGGTTTATGGTGGAAGCTAATAGGTTCAGGATATTCGCTGGACATGGGTCGGTAGGAGAGCCAGACTTAATGCTTTGGAGAAGGGTCAGTGACTCTTCAAGCTGAAACTCAGGGAAAGCTAGTAAAGATGGAGGATCCAAGAGGTGAAATTTGCTATTAGAACTAAGGTAGAAGGTCAGTTCTTCCTCTGAGATGTCAGTGAAGGCTTGTTGGATCACAGAGATCTTTTTGTGGAAGAATTGAGCTATTTGCTTAGAACGTTTTTCCATGCATGGCCCTTCCTTTGTGCCGGCTTTCGGGGCGGTAAAGGATGTAACTATGCTAAAGATTTCCTTTCTCTTATTTTGGGCATTTTCTATCTTGGTTTGAAAGAATTTTTTCTTGGCTGCCTTCACAAGAATGTAATGAGCTTTTAAGGTGTCTTTATACACCTTTCTGTCCTCAGGTAGATAGGATTTACGCCATTTCCGTTCCGTTTTTCTACAATTTCTTTTGCTAGATCTGAGGGAATCGTTAAACCATGGAGCTGTTGGGGACGACATCTTTGAGAAGCGGGAAACAACCGGTACCGCTGCACCAATGTTGGTTCGGAGAGGGCGTCCGAGTCGGGGCAGCCAGACGGCTCCGGTGAGGAACGACCGAGGGCATCTGCTAACATCGGGATGGATATTTTATGGAACGTCCTGTAATTAGGGACCCTCTGCCCTGCGTTAGCCCGAGGGGCTGTGGCAGAGTTGGGAATTTTAATATGAGGTGGTCAGACCAGGTAATGGGAAGAGGTAGGCTTACTGATATGTCAAAGTTGTGAAAGATTTGGTCTAGGGTATGGCCCTTCTCATGGGTGGCCGAAGAAATAGATGGAAACATGTTGCAGGCCTGCAGCGTCTCCAACAAGGAAATTGTTTGAGGGGCTTTTCCATTGTCCATATGTATATTGAAATCTCCCAGAATAAGGCAGTTGTTGTATTTTAAGGCCAGGGAGGTGGTGGCTGTATTAAGCTTAGTAATAAAATTTCCAATTGCACCGGGAGGTCTGTAAATCAGAAAACCAGCTATGCTATGATGGGGGGATAAGGTACAACAGAAGCCTAAGGACTCTGTGCCCTCGATGTTTTCCATCGGGATGGGCGAGCAGTCTAGTTTTTGATTGTAAATTATGGCGAGCGACGGTCCCTCCTAAGGATTTTATAACCCGTAGGGATGGCCGAGGTGATAGTAGGGTTGGAGGCTTCAGACAGCCAGGTCTCAGTGAGAAATAAAAGATCAGGCTGTTCATCTAAACGTAGGCCATAAATGTGTGGTTCATGCTTTTGCATAGAGCGACAATTCAAAAGGGTGGCCTTTAAGTCCTCTGTTTTCCTATTGTTTTTACACTTATTGTTCGGTGGGAGGATCTTGGGTGCGAGTTTCCTGGTCTGGAGGAGAGACCAGTTGCACTTATTGCATCGAAAGTCTACCTCCAAGCTCGGATCAGCCGCTGTACACTAACATAATGGTAGCCGCCTAAGGCTAAGCAGTTTTTCCCTATTGTAATATCGTGGAAGAAACTCACCGGAGGAGAACTGGGCAGCATGGCCGGCGCCGGACGCCTCCGGGGGCGCAGACGGGCTTGCCTTTGGCGCGCCAGTGGCATGCCCGCTGCACGCGTCCGTTTGCATCGGGAATATATAGGCTAATGCCTATGATGCAAACTGGATCGCTAACGCAGCTGAGGAAGCAGAAACTGCATGGGCGGAAGTGAGGAGCCCGATGGTAGCCCCAGCCCTCCGCACAATCGGCATATCAGCCATGGCGGACCTGGACTGGAGGAAAAGCGAGATGCGAATCGGAGCAGCTAAGGAGGTGTAGGCAAGCAGAATCAAGTAAAGTGCAAGTGCGCGTAGGTAGGAGAAATTGTTAAAAAGCACAGAGTAATTCAGCCACACATATACAATTTAAAAAGTATTAAAAACCTAGTAACAGGGCAGGAAACACTAAATCCTACCGCTGTCAGCTGCGCGCGTCCGTTTTCATCGGGAATATATAGGCTAATGCCTATGATGCAAACTGGATCGCTAACGCAGCGGAGGAAGTGGAAACTGCGTGGGAAACAGAGGCTCAAATTGGATCATAAATTCAAAGCTGTTCTGAACAGGGGCCCCCAAAATATGTTTGGCCCAGGGCCCCCAAAATCCTTAAGCTGTCCCTGATGACAATGTCTTTTATTTATATGTTTTGATAGTTACCAAAACGTATAAATAAGAGGCATTGTCCTTTACAATGCCAATAGCTCAAACTTTCGTAAATGCGAGACCTATTCAAAGAAGCGGTCGACATTGCCCCGGGCTGCTTATAAAGTGAAAGCGCGCATGGCGCGCTGAGTGTGGCAGGAAAGCATGTCGTGCCTGCAGTAGGAGAAACTATTTAAAGAAAATAATGCTTACAGACTAAAAAAGACGTACCGTGTAACAACCGAAGTAAAAGGGCCGGTCCTCATGGGAGGTTAGAAATGAAGACAAGGCAGTACTAAGGAGGGACTAACAAGCCTATTAACGAATCAGAAGCCAGCATTTACGAAGGACAATGACACGAGCCAATGACAAATATAGGCGGAGAGTGGGCGGGGCTTCTATTTCATACTCCAATGCAGCATGGCTCGCAGAGCAGCGCATGCACTGCTCAGGCTCGACCTAATAAATGGATGGATGGATGGATGGATGGATGAATGAATGGAGAGGAACGTGCACAAAAGTCATTAACGCCCCGGGCCCCCTTTACACTTGATGAAGTCATAAGCACTTCAAAGCCCATCAGGGTTTTAGAGTGATACAAGTAAAGCATTAAGACACAGACATGGGTGAAAAACGGGAGATGTGTAATTACTTCAGTGGAAAGTTAAAAAAAAATTTTTTTTAAAAAGACACAGGCCTGACTTCGTCAATAAAACATGAAATAGGCACGGAAGACTCTGTGAGCCATGAAGCTTTATGTATATGTACACAAAATTCCTCCACAAAGCTCATACAATTGCACCATGACCCACGGAATTGTCACAGCCACTGTGAGTAAGAAAGTGTCCCTTCAGCTAGGAGTTTCCCCCATAAGCCATGAAATTTCCCGCACTTACACATATAATGAGGGGGAAAACTATAGGGGGAGAAAAGGAGATGGGAGTTAAGTGGAACAAAATAGAGCAAAAGCTACAATAAGGCCAGGAAGAGGGGATAAATGTGAGCAAAAGAGGCAAAATAAAACGAACGAATTACCAGACAGACCGTAAGCAACACACACAGAACACATGACTCTATTAGTTTCCTCGGACACAAGAAATGAATGCACACATTAACACCAACAACTCGGTGAAAAAAGGCACAAATATTGAACATCCACATGGAGATTAAGGATGAACCCTGTTTACCCCAAGCACACCTTGAAACCCCTCTCTCTCTCTCTCGCTCTCGCTCTCTCGCTCTCTCGCTCTCGCTCTCTCTCTTCCTCTTCCCTCCCCCCCCCCTCCCTCTCTCCCTCCTCTCTCTCCCCCCTAATGCACCATACATGAATGGATGCGAACACACCATAACATGCACTCACAAAAATCACCGGATGCGAACACACACATTCATGCAGCCACCGTTAAAGGCACATATACACTAATCAAACACACATTTTCAAATGCGCACACACGCCATCATGTTACACAAACACACACACATACATCAAGTCCACACACACTCGTTTGTTATTTTGTCATTGGGATAGAAGCAAAGACGCACCCACAGAGCTGACACACTCATAAAACACTTGCATTTTCACAGTACGTGTCCTTTAGCAAGGACACACAAAACAGCAGCAGAGATAACACGTCCCAACGAAGACCTTGAAAACAGGAAGCTGACAACTTTGCAAGCAGTCGGTATTGTGCACCGTGGGTGCAGCATCCGCAGACACACAATAATAAGCAGTATACATTGATCCTTTAACAACGTGTGTGACTGAGTGCAAAAATACAACTGAAGCAGCATCATGCATTCCCCATGCACTAACTAGTCATGTCTTCTGCTCCGACCCAGCCCTTCCCTCCCCTTCCGAGCCCCCTCCATCCCCGTCCTGCCCACGCTCCTCTGCTGTCCCGTCCCGATCGCCTGCTAAAGAAATAAAATAAAGGCGCAGCTCACCAAACTCTTTTTTTTTTTCAATATTTTATACTTTTAGTAAGCAGCGCAGCATGTTGCCTGTGCCGCGCTGCTTATTAAAAGAATAAAATATTGAAAAAGTAGAGTTTGGTGAGCCGCGCCTTTCTTTGGAGTGGGGTGAGGCGGGGCTTGCAGAGAGCCCAAAATGAGGTTGGTAAGCGGCGCCGTGTAAAAGAAAGGCGCGGCTCGTTAAACTCTATTGTTTCAATATTTTATACTTTTAGTAAGCAGCGCAGCATGTTGCCTGTGCCGCGCTGCTTATTAAAAGAATAAAATATTGAAAAAGTAGAGTTTGGTGAGCCGCGCCTTTCTTTGGAGTGGGATGAGCGGGAGCTTGCAGAGAGCCCAAAATGAGGTTGGTAAGCGGCGCCGTGTAAAAGAAAGGCGCGGCTCGTTAAACTCTATTGTTTCAATATTTTATACTTTTAGTAAGCAGCGCAGCATGTTGCCTGTGCCGCGCTGCTTATTAAAAGAATAAAATATTGAAAAAGTAGAGTTTGGTGAGCCGCGCCTTTCTTTGGAGTGGGATGAGCGGGGCTTGCAGAGAGCCCAAAATGAGGTTGGTAAGCGGCGCCGTGTAAAAGAAAGGCGCGGCTCGTTAAACTCTATTGTTTCAATATTTTATACTTTTAGTAAGCAGCGCAGCATGTTGCCTGTGCCGCGCTGCTTATTAAAAGAATAAAATATTGAAAAAGTAGAGTTTGGTGAGCCGCGCCTTTCTTTGGAGTGGGATGAGCGGGGCTTGCAGAGAGCCCAAAATGAGGTTGGTAAGCGGCGCCGTGTAAAAGAAAGGCGCGGCTCGTTAAACTCTATTGTTTCAATATTTTATACTTTTAGTAAGCAGCGCAGCATGTTGCCTGTGCCGCGCTGCTTATTAAAAGAATAAAATATTGAAAAAGTAGAGTTTGGTGAGCCGCGCCTTTCTTTGGAGTGGGATGAGCGGGGCTTGCAGAGAGCCCAAAATGAGGTTGGTAAGCGGCGCCGTGTAAAAGAAAGGCGCGGCTCGTTAAACTCTATTGTTTCAATATTTTATACTTTTAGTAAGCAGCGCAGCATGTTGCCTGTGCCGCGCTGCTTATTAAAAGAATAAAATATTGAAAAAGTAGAGTTTGGTGAGCCACGCCTTTTGTTGTAGTGAGGTGAGGCGGGGCTTGCAGAAAGCCCATCAGAGTTTTGGTGAGCGGCGCCGAGTTAAAGAAATGCGCAGGTCATTAAACTCTATTTTTTCAATGTATTATACTTTTAGTAAGCAGCGCAGCATGCTGCCTGTGCCGCTTATTAAAAGCATAAAATATTATAAAAATAGAGTATTGCGCGGCAAAACCCGGAATACAAATAACACCATTACTGCTGAGGCTGCCGCAATGTTTAACGAGCTGTCACTTCGCGAATAAGAAAAAAAAAAGTGCTCACCCACCAGATAAAGCCCACTGTGTAACGCCGCAAGTAAAAGATCCAGTCCGGATGGGCCGTCCGAGAAGGAGACAGGGCGGTAACAAAAAAGCCTCATTTTGAATCGGAAGCCAGCGTTTAGCATAAACGATGACGCCAGCCAATAGGAATGATGGGTGGGGCTTCAAGTCCACTTCTGAAATCTACTCGATTACAAGAAGCCTCGCAGAGCGAGCAGCGCATGCGCGCTGCAACGCAGGTCTGCGAGACATAATAAAGGAGCAGCTTTGAAGCATCCGCTCCATATTTCACTGAATGCGCTGCTCCCTCGGCAGCATGAGTGAGCGCCTGCCCTGGGAGCAGCACATTCATTGTAATAAAGCGCACTGTCCCTGTTTGCGCCTGGCTTAACCTGTGTGAAGGTGCACTGTGGCACAAAGAAAGCGAGCCCTTTCACTAATACGGGCCCTGGTAGGCAATATATGTTAAGAGCTCTTCATCTGGAGAAATGAAGGGGCAGATTTGCAAAGTTTTCATACACCACACCGCGGTAACCAAAGTTGCTGTGAGAACAGGAGAGAGCACAACAGCGCCATCTCTACTAGGAATGTTGCTCATTCACCGAGCTCTGGCTTACCTTAAGCTGCCTTGTGCCAATGCACAAACCCTTGCTCCATAGTTTAATAGTATGTATGTGATGTCAAGCATAGGTTTTGTACTGGAAGGGTATCCTACTAGTACAAACTTCTGTGCTTTGACAAGGTTTAACACTTTACCACTTTGTATGTGTGCTGAATAGTTACGACTGCTTTGAGGAGGTATCATTTTTGTATGTAAATCCTTTCTACCAATGGTAATAGGTATGTATCATCAAAATTCCTATTTGGATGCACAGAACGGTCGATGTACCACCCAAGGTATGTCCCCTAAACACAAAGTAGCGCAAGGTAGGACATAGTGCTACTTCACGTTACTTTAGAGCTACTTTCCAACACAATTCAAGATTTACATTGGAAGTAAATCCCAAAACAACACTTTACACAAGGTTTGTGCCACTTTTGTGATGCAAATCATGTGCAAAGTGTCAGTATATCTGCCACACAAAGTCATGTTATAAAATGTAACACAGTGGTTGCCTAGACGAATAAAAATGTATTACTACCCAAAGGAATGCTTTTCAGCAACCTTAGAATGAAGAAAGATTAAGAAAAAAACCCAAAAGGCTTCTAAACCTATGCTTTGCAGTTTGGCTGCAGCACTTTGATGTCAATTCATAGCTCACTTTGCTATTTTAGAAGGATGGTAACTTAGGAAGTGCAAGTAACAGAATGATCTCTGTGACAAAAGCAGTAACCCACTCAGCTATCTACAAAAATACAAATGGGTGCTGTGCATGCTACACGTTGTAATTTGCAGCAGGAACATTAACCCTCTATGCTACTTCAGCATAAGTCAAAACTATCCCTCCATACAGTGCATCAATCACCCACCAGAGTTTGCGTTCTGGTCTTATCACCTGAACAATACCGCGCACACAAAGATCTCTGCAGGCTGCACTTATCCCTCCTCCGTCTCTTTCAAATGGCGCCCCTCTGCCCTGGTGCCCCGTGCGATGGCACAGGCCGCACTGCCCTAAAGCCAGCACTGGAAGAGCCAACCAATGGGCCCAGCACAGCCCAAGGCCTCAGACTGGAGAGAGGAATATAAAGGGGATGACCATGGGAGCGTGAAGCAGCCGCAGCACCAGTCTGAGTGAGTGTCTGTGGCTGGATTACATTAGTTTTTAGAGCCTTTCTTACTTCTCAGCTGCAAGACAGCAGCAGAAGCTAATACATAAAAGAAGGACACCGTTGTTGGGTGGGGGCAGGGGGTGGTAAAAGAACCAAACTTGACAGGGAGAATGAAGAATGAGGAATAGCACACCAAAAATGTCGGCGTCAAATAGAATGAGTGCGCGAAAGAATAGAGGAAAAAAGAATGCAAAGAACGAAAGAGATCGAAGGAAAAAAGAGAACGGAAGGGATAGAAGGTTTAATGGAACAAAACAGAAACTGAATGAAGGAAAGAAAAATGGAAATAGAAGGAAAGGAAGAAAGAAGGAAACTTTCTTTCAGGGTACAATTCTTGGGGACCTTCCTTAAAAGGGTCAGGATCACACGCTTCGTTTGCCTCTCAGTGGCACCTACATAGTTCAAAGGAGGGATATTTTATTTCTCTAACCACTCCCTTGGTAACAGCTCACCGCAGTGGTCAGGCTGCACCCACAATGACAAGCCCAGAAGAACTCAGTGGAACAGCAGTCACCAGGCCCAGCCCAGCGCCAGGACGCCAGCATCAAAGAGGAGAGCGAGGGATGCACAGCAGTGGTCAGCCTGAGCACACAATGACAAGCCCAGGAGAACTCCATGGAACTGCCACTCCTAGGTCTATCATGAGGCCCATCCCAGCACGGGAGAGGGAGGAGGATAGAGAGGGAGAGAGAAGAGGAGAGAGAGGGGGGAGAGAGAGAAGAGAGAGAGAGAGAGAGAGAGAGAGAGAGAGGGGGAGAGAGAGAGAGAGAGAGAGAAGAGGAGAGAGAGCGGAGAGAGAGAGAGAGGAGAGAGAGGAGAGAGAGCGAGAGATATGCACAGCAGTGGTCAGCCTGAGCACACAATGACAAGCCCAGAAGAACTCCATGGAACTGCCACTCCTAGGTCTATCATGAGGCCCATCCCAGCACGGGAGAGGGAGGAGGATAGAGAGGGAGAGAGGAGAGAGAGGGGGAGAGAGAGAAGAGAGAGAGATAGGAGGAGAAGAGGAGAGAGAGAGAGAGAAGGAGAGAAAGAGAGGAGAGAGAGATAGGAGGAGAGAGAAGAGGAGAGGGAGAGAGAGAGATAGGAGGAGAGAGAGAGAGAGAGGAGAGGGACAGAGAGAGAAGAGAAGAGGAGAGAGAGAGAGAGAGTGAGATATGCACAGCAGTGGTCAGCCTGCATACACAAAACAAGCCCAGAAGAACTCCATGGAACAGCCACTCCTAGGTCTATCATGAGGCCCATCCCAGCACGGGAGAGGGAGGAGGATAGAGAGGAGAGAGAGAGAGAAGAGGAGAGAGAGGGGGGAGAGAGAGAGAGATAGGAGGAGAGAGAGAGAGAGAAGAGAGAAGAGAGAAGAGAGAGAGGGGAGAGAGAGAAGAGAGAGAGAGGGGAGAGAGAGAGGGGAGAGAAGAGAGAGATAGGAGAGAGAGAGAAGGAGAGAAAAAAGGAGAGAGAGAGGGAGAGAGAGATGAGAGGGAGAGAAAAGAGAGAGATAGGAGGAGAGAGAAGAGGAGAGAGAGAGATAGGAGGAGAGAGAAGAGGGGAGAGCGAGATATGCACAGCAGTGGTCAGCCTGCGCACACACAAGACAAGCCCAGAAGAACTCCATGGAACTGCCACTCCTAGGTCTATCATGAGGCCCATCCCAGCACGGGAGAGGGAGGAGGATAGAGAGGAGAGAGAGAGAGAGAGAGAGAGAGAGGAAGGAGAGAGGAGAGGAGAGAGAGGGGGGAGAGAGAGAGGGAGAGAGAGAGATAGGAGGAGAGAGAGAGGAGGAGAGAGAGAGAGGGGAGAGAGAGGAGGGAGAGAGAGAAGGGAGAGAGAGAGATAGGAGAGAGAGAGAAGGAGAGAAAAAGGAGAGAGAGATGAGAGGGAGAGAGAGATGAGAGGGAGAGAAGAGAGAGATAGGAGGAGAGAGAAGAGGAGAGAGAGAAGAGGGGAGAGAGAGAGATAGGAGGAGAGAGAAGAGGGGAGAGAGAGAGAGAGAGAGATATGCACAGCAGTGGTCAGCCTGCGCACACACAAAACAAGCCCAGAAGAACTCCATGGAACAGCCACTCCTAGGTCTATCATGAGGCCCATCCCAGCACGGGAGAGGGAGGAGGATAGAGAGGAGAGAGAAGAGGAGAGAGAGGGGGAGAGAGAGAGAGAGATAGGAGAGAGAGAGAGAGAGAGAGAGAGAGAGAGAGGGGGAGAGAGAGAGAGGGTGGAGAGAGAGACGAGAGAGAGAGAGAGGGGAGAGAGAGAGGGGAGAGAGAGAAGAGAGAGAGAAGAGAGATAGGATAGAGAGAGAAGGAGAGAGAAAAGGAGAGAGAGAGGAGAGGGAGAGAGAGATGAGAGGGAGAGAAGAGAGAGATAGGAGGAGAGAGAAGAGGGGAGAGAAGAGGGGAGAGAGAGAGATAGGAGGAGAGAGAAGAGGGGAGAGAGAAGAGGGGAGAGAGAGATATGCACAGCAGTGGTCAGCCTGCGCACACACAAAACAAGCCCAGAAGAACTCCATGGAACAGCCACTCCTAGGTCTATCATGAGGCCCATCCCAGCACGGGAGAGGGAGGAGGATAGAGAGGGAGAGAGGAGAGAGAAGAGGAGAGAGAGGGGGGAGAGAGAGAGAGATAGGAAGAGAGAGGGAGAGAGAGAGGGAGAGAGAGAGGGAGAGAGAGAGAGAGAGAGAGAGAGAGGAGGAGAGGAGGAGAGAGAGAGAGAGAGGGGAGAGAGAGAGAGGAGAGAGAGAGAGGAGAGAGAGAGGGGAGAGAGAGAAGAGAGATAGGAGAGAGAGAGAAGGAGAGAAAAAAGGAGAGGGAGAGAGAGATGAGGGAGAGAAGAGAGAGATAGGAGGAGAGAGAAGAGGAGAGAGAGAGATAGGAGGAGAGAGAAGAGGGGAGAGAGAGAGAGAGAGAGAGAGAGAGAGAGAGAGAGAGAGAGAGAGAGATAGATAGATATGCACAGCAGTGGTCAGCCTGCGCACACACAAAACAAGCCCAGAAGAACTCCATGGAACAGCCACTCCTAGGTCTATCATGAGGCCCAACCCAGCACCAGGCCGCCATCTGCAAACGGGAGAGGGGGAAGGGGAGGGAAGGAGAGAGAGAAAGGAGGGAGAGACTCACGGCAGCAGTCAGCCTGCATCTACATTGACAAGCCCAGAAGAACTCCATGGATCCATGCCCTGCCCAGTGGTGCTAGAACTAGGGGTGTGGGACCTGTCGCAGCACCCCATAAAACTTGAAGGAGCTCAGATGGAGAATGAACATAGAAGGGACCCTTTCAATGTTCATCTTCTGGCAGCATTTGTTGTGTTTTCAGAACGGCCCCATGTCCACTGTGCCTTTAGTGAGGTGACGTTATTGGCCAGCCCCCCCACTCTATGAATGGTTCCACCTCCATGGCCCTGATGGTCTCTTCCATCACCACAGCTCCGTCCCAGCTCCACGGGCGCAGCTCCGCAGCCAGACACCACACAACTCACCGATCACGCAGGTCCCACCAGGTCCGTCAAGGGCGTTAGAGAACCAACTCCTGAACAAAAGATTCTGGCCAGGGTTTCTTCGTGTGACCATCAGGGTTTCAATGGCAGTCCTGCACAGAAGCCATGCATCTGAAATGCTTACGTCACAGACCCAATTCAGGCGGGAAACTCCTGATTTTTTAAGCCAAAAATATCTTTCACTATCCCCCCTTACTGTTTTCTTTGCGTTAAAGTATATCAATGGGGAAAATAAAGTCCCTCGATTCTTTTTTCAAAATCTCCCTTTTTCTATTTGTAAAATGTTGGCAAGTATGGGCATGGCATCTGATGGACAGACCAGCCGGTGCCACTTGCGACAGTGTCGGGGTGATGCTGACAGCCGCCCTCGATTACGAGGAGGAGGGTGGACACGACATCTACCTGTATTTTATAATGTGCTGTTACCATCATTTCCTAAATGAAGCTCTGTCTCCTTCACAAATCCCCTCGTGGCCTTTGTCCCGCCCACTTCTGTAAGACCTGCCCACACAATTCATGAATTTCTGCTGTCCCTCTTCAAGACAAGGAGATCGCGGCATGGCCGGACTGGCCAGCCGGGCAAGGGGCAGTCCCCCGTGAGGCCGGAGCCCCTGGAGACCAGTTTTGACACTTGGAGGCCGGTTTCGGCCCCCAGGAGTGGTGGTGCACGCGGCACGCCCCGTGATCCTGGCTGCAACTTGAAAGAGTTGCTCTGGTTCTAGCGCCATGCGCACGTCTGCACATGGGGGCTGAATGTATCATTTCTGCCAGCGCTGTTTTAGGTTCTCAGTCCGGCCCTGGCTTGGAGACATCCAGATTTGACGCCCGGGGGCGCCTGTCCATCTGTGAGTGTTTGGGCTCCACCCTCCGAAACATCCTCCCAGAATTCAGCAAAACCTTTGAAAATGTCTCTCCTTATGGAAACTAGAAGTGGGCTAGCCAACAGATTCACAGGGAGAGACGAGCCAGAGCCGAGCCAAGGGTCTGGGTCGGATCTTAGAGCCCGTGCACGAGCCGAGCCCTGAAAATGTTTGCTATGTAAATCACACATCAAATAGCACGTAAAAGCATCACGAAGCTGCCTCAAAATTCAAGAAAGTGTATTTCCTTAACAGATGAACCTCTGACATGAATAAATCACATTATAATACTGCCGCACCTTCGCTGAACCTCGCTCTAGCTACAGCCCCGACTCTCAGCTTCGGTGCCAGCCTCTGTGCCCCGAAAAAAATTAGCAAGAGACTCGGTGTGGCACAGGGGGCTGGAAAGGCAAGGAGAGCCAGGCACATCTGAAGGATGCCCATAGTGCCATTATCGGCAACTTCTCTCACCCCCCCCGTCTGAGCATGCAAGAAAGAATAAATACACAAGACAACTTTGTAGTGGGAAAATATTGCTGCAGGTTTATTCCATACAGGAGTATGCAATATGTGGGTTATCTTACGGGCGATCCAAGGGCGGGCAGCTGTGCCAACCTATGCTGCCCCCGCCTGCCTGGCGAGCCAGCACTGTGGGGCACCCCGTCAGTGCTACCTTTGATGATCCTCTTCCGGATCACGTGACACTTTGGTCCGTTCTACTCACGCCCTTTTCAGGGCGGAGCGTAGCAGGGCAAACCCCCGGTTGGTCAGGCCCCCAACCGCCCGAAGGACTAACGGGGCGCCGTCGCGGTTTTCCAGGAACCTGCCCTGCGGCTCCTGGTCTTTGGCTCTGGCACCCCTACTGTGCCACGCAGAGGTACCCTTACTGTACCAGTCTGCCGCAGAGGTACCCTTACTGTACCAGTCTGCTTCCAGATCGCCCTGTAACTCCGCCACAGCTCTGGAGGCGGCCCCCGTCGCCGCGAGAGCCCCCCCACCAAAACAGCTCATTTCCGACCTGCAACCTGCTTTCTAGGGCCTCGTGCATGTCCAGTGGAAAGTGTCCATGTCCACCTGTGACAAATGCACCCCATGTTTGTCAACCTAACCTAGGCGTACGCCTGGATGGCCATGGTGACAGTGGACCCCATCTTTAGCAAAGTAGCCTTTAACATTAGCCTGAATCAGCTTGTGTCTGATGAAACCCAGACCCCTCTGGTCTGCAAACTTACGCCATTAATATTTCCCTCTTACAGGGATGTTCAACGGCCTCGTCAGACTTGGCTCCGTGCCACCTCTGCAGGGGATCATCTCAGACCACCAGAACTCACATTGACCCATGTAGTTGCTGAACTCACCAAAACAGCGCATTTCACACCTGCGACCGCTCATTTCCAGGCCTCCTGCAAATCTAAGGGAAGGGATCCCTCCCTACTGGTGATAGATGAACCCCATCTATATCACAATAGCCCTTGACGTTAGCCTGGATCAGCTAGTGTCTTAAGAAACAAAAGACCCTTCTGGCCTGTGAACCTGTGCCAAGAACTATTCACCCTCCTGCGGGAAAGTTCCACTTCCTCACATGACCTAGCCCCGTGCCAACTCTGGGCGGGACGAATTCAGACACCAAGGCTCACATTGCCCCATCTATTTGCTGATCCCACCTAGCTGCCGTCCATCTAGCACCGTGTGTGCCTGAAACCCTGTGTCCCCCATCTATGGGACAGCAGCCCACTTGTTAGGTAACCGCTCCCAACCCCTTCTGCCTACTTTGGCTATTCGGGCGAGGAGGATTATGCTTAACCTTTGCCGTCCCTTTGCCTTCTAAATCATGACGCCCAGGAATGTCATAACTAGCAGTGTGTGACAATTAGCAAGGGGGGCCCACCTGCCCATGCCATGCATCCCTTATTCCTTATGGGAATTCCGCCAGCTCAGCTCCCTCTGTGGTGAAACCCCCTAGGCATGCCAGCTAAGGGAATCTGTCTGATGTAATACAGTGCACACTGAGCGATAAGGTGCCTAACAATAAGGATTGACTCAGCCCTACCTAACCCCCAACCTAGAATATTCTCGAAAAGGGGGACAGGGGCGTTCCCACTGCCCACCCTTGGTCAACCCCATAGGTGGAAAATTACCTGCTCCGCTAAATTTTAATCATTGTTGATCACTGGACGAGCCAAATGTTCTTTTACATAGTAGCCTATTGGGCTTGACACCTTGTTTCCCCATTTCTAGGGACACTATGTTGGCTGACAGCGTCACCACCCAGCGAGGCTACCATGGCTAACCGGGCAGGCATTTGAGCTTAACTGCAGGAACTTGTCCCTACCTTAGGTTCTGGGGTGCACTTACTTCCCCGTTGACCAGACGGTTGCACAAACCCCTTTGATTGCTAAACCCTGGTGAACACCTTAATGGTATCAAAGCTGGTTTGAAACAATATATGTCTTGTACCCACTATTGGAGACACCTCACCCTTTCGTGCAATTACAACTTACGCAGCGCACCCCGCTTGCCTCACTGCCGTCGGATCACAGATGCACAGTACCTACTGTCCATCTCCGACCCTGGATGCTTTAAACCTGCCAAAGTGACGGAAACCAAGATTCCCAGTTCCCTGTTTAGCTGCAGTACACCTTCAGTGGGTCCGCTAGGAGATACCACCAACCGCATTGTTCATGCAAACCTTAAATACGCAATTTTCACCTGGGCATACCTCTAAATGAGACAGGCTCCACACAGCTGTAAGGCCAGAGACACACATATATGTGTTATTCCCACTATTGGAGACAACTCACCCCTTCGTGGAGTGACAACTAGACAGGTGCCTACACAAGTCACCCAACAGATAAGTTGGCCCAGACTACCTTGTGTTCTTGTGCCAGATTTTGAAAGAGCCTTGCCTCCACTTGCTGCCCCCTGGGAAACACCCAGTGCCCGTGCTCTGGCCACAACACGGCGATGCCCTCGTGTAGCATCGAACCCCTGGTCAACTAAGAGTGCCACTCCAACTACTTAAACCTACACCTTGACCATGTGTGGAGTCTAGCTCTCCCCAAACTTCTGCTGGTGTAACCCCAGACACGCCTCCTGTTCAGTTCAATTTAGTAATTCATAGCACTGACAACCACAAGGGCCTGCTGCTGGGCTGGGTAAATGTGTCCCAGGGTGGCCTAAACAATCAGCTTGGTGTGGATGGGTGCTCACATTACCTGGCTTAAGTGCAATCCCTTTGACAATCACTCCTGACAAGATGGCCAATGCAGGTAGAAGCAAGAGGTATCCAGCTCGCCTTACTTCCTGTCCCAGTTATCTGAGTAAATTAGTGAAAGATGCATGTTTGAACTGGCAGCTGATACTGTTACTTACGCCTGCAACTGCTCTGCTCAGAGCAGCCCGCTAGACAATGGCTTCCCTTGAAAGGCGGTGCCAACAGACCTCCAAGCACGTAAGGTGGTACCTCTGAGTAGGGCTCTAATCTAACAGATGCCCCTTGCATCGGATACCGCCTCTGGCTGTAAGCCGCTCAGTGCTACTGATGCATTGGCGCTTCCTGACCCACAGCCAGCTGACCCTGATAGAATCCGCTCGTGACTGGGACTCAACAGTGCGGTGAAAGCACGAGACATCCTAGCCTGACCTTAGCTCTTCACCAGGCTCCCACACAATTTTTAATTACCCTTCGTATCATCCATACAAGAGAGACTTAGTACCATCTGCCCCTATTACCCTGTGCTACCAAACCTCATGACATCACAGGGATTACATAACTCACTAGGTCAATCGGGCCACTGTCCTACAGCTCAGTAGTGAGAAAAGTCCTACCAACGTAGCCAACCAACTGTTTATACGCAAGTGACTGCCCCCTTTATGGACGACCAAACCAGGGGTGAAGCAATGGGAGCATGAGGCCGTAAGCAACGGGTGTCTATGTGTACTGGAAACATTAACTAACCACGCAAAGAACCATGGACCTCAAATGCGAGTCGCCGATCGTCAAAGAAATATTGATGGATTCGAGACATCGGCGCCATCCAAACTACTGAATTAAAATTGGCGAGAATAGTTCTTTGAAAGAAAAGCATGGACTGAATCGCTCATCAAAGTCAAAGGACACATCAAACCGCTTTGGTCTACCTTGCTGAGAAGGAAGGAGCGATGCCCATTATTGGTATTAGTGAATGAAGACATTGTTCATTCACGTGCGGCCAATGTGCGGCCAACAGTGAGAAACACTGCCCCCAAATTCCCCCTTTATGGCACCCTGGCCGTGCAAATTGGTTTAACGTACCAATAATCAACACCGCTGATATACTGTTTTGCCCCACCCAGGGCACCCTGTCCGGTTGCTGCCAGGGCAGACGCCCCGCCACGCAAAATGAAATCAAGTATGTGATGTCATAGACGCTACCTCCGGCATATTCTCATAAATCGCCATATATGACTGACACCGCACTCATCCTATGCTTTGTGCGATCTAGGCCCACTTTAGTGTGAGCAGAGCCCCGCAATGCATACTTGGCTTCATGGTCGATAATGCACACGTAAACTACCCTAGCTGCTCCTTGCCGCTGGGTCATCCTACCCTATGGAGCCCTTCAGAAAGACCAGGGAACATTATATCACCCTCAACACTTAAGCTTAAATCTTTGCTTAGCATAGGTGATGAAAGCGATGTGTACACCTTCCACCTGGTCCCGGACACAGCGGTGAAGAGTTCCAGAAGGACCTGGCCAATATAAAAGACACCAACAGAGCTGAGGGAGCCCTGAACAAGCTTCAAGGATTATTTAAGAGTTAAAACTAATCTGCAGGGCTACCTAGCCTGCTCAGGCAATGACTATGGCATTCAGACCGGCCACCGGCACACCGCCCATGTACTAGGTATTCCGCTCTCTGAAAAGCCTGACCGATCCGCCATTCATAGCGTTAATCTAACGCGCATTGAGAATTACATATTAATTACACAAATGTAACGTGTATGTGACTGCAAATGTGTTGAAACGCTATACATGAGCGCCAGTTACATTACATATTCAGCACATGTCATTGCATCCTTATATTTACTCCAAAAGGAGCACTACCTACGACGAGCCCATCTATTGGCTAATCAGTGCTTCTATTTGCATAAGGTGAAATAAGCCACAATTATAGCTCAGTTGCATAGCCAACCGAGAGCTAGCCGCCCCCCATCCATAGCTGCCCAGGTTTCAGATTGCTATGTGTGATATTTCCATCATTTCAGTACAACTGTGAGTGACATTCAAAAGACTATGAATGACACTTTCTTGGAGCATAATCAAACAATGATACGGTGCATATCCAACCTACCCATGCCAGCTACCCCCTGCACATTTCAGGACAAGGTAGTCGACAGAACACTATGAATGGGGTATTTTGTGATGAAATGTGTTGTGGAGTTCATCAACACTATCGAAGACTTTATTCGAGTATAATGTCAACGTGGGCCTCAGACTCACCATCATACATCACCGACGACCTATGCTGCCACCGGGCTCAAGGCACCCCGCAACACAAAGCAGGGGGACAACATATCCAGCGAGACCAGGGACCGCAAGGGCACCCGCGACATGACCAGACGGCGTGACCAGGAGGAAACAAAGGGGGAGGGGGTCGACGTTTTTGAGAAGCACGCCCGAGTGAGCGCTCCCTCCCCCATGGCGGCGCAACTTGCCCGAGCCATGCCGATTGCTTTTGGATTCAAAAGGATGCGAGGACAAACTCACTGCACAATAGGCCAAGGCTTGAAGGAGCCCGTGGGGACAGCCCACAGCGGCGACGCGACCCACAGTGCAAAAGCAGAAAGCCGGGCAGGAGGAAAACTAGCAGCAAGGGACAGCCCCACCTGGGGTGGCACGAGCCGGCTGCAAAAACTGCATAATAGGCTCCCCATGGGCACTTTAGACTGGCCCTGCGCTCGGACCACAGACCCCAGTCGGCAGGTACTCCCCTAAGTCTCCCAGCCAAACATGGGTGCCAAATGCCACCTTTGAGAAAACTGTGCAACTTCTCGTGCGTAACACTGGGTGCTGCTGGCTGAATAGATAAAGATGCAGCCGAGCCCAGCAATTGTGCCGCCTGCCCGCCGCCGGTCACAACAGAACCGTGACCCGTGGCGGCACCTGACCTCGCAATCCTTTGTTGCCACAATGCCCAACCCGGGGCCCGGGCGGACGGCCAAATCCCGGGAAGGATAGAATCACTAACTGCCCGCCTCACACCGCACACCTAGACACCCGGCCGGAAATGAGGTGCCAGCGCGGGGAGTCCAAGAGAGCAGCAGCTGCAGCCCATAAAACGAGAACTGCACCTCGGTGGGCGTCATATGGCATGGAAGCAAATCCCAACTAGGCTGAAATAAAAACATTTCCCTTCCAAGCACACACCTTACAAACCAATGCAGCATACTATCCATGTGGGGAAGCACTACAGAGCCTCCCATAGTAGTACGCACTATAAACACGCTACAATACATCCTGTGTGATTGTCCGACTCTGGCCCAAGAGGTCGTCTGCTATGGCGGTGGACACCTACCCCGCTCCAGTGCAAGACACCATGACACACCAGGCGCCATCACAAAGAATGTACCAGTGAGTGTACCAAGATTTGCAGCATGGCAGGGCACTATGTGGTGGGAACTTCAGTGCCTTATAAAGAACACTTGATTCCTCCCAAGTTGAGAACATATGCCCCAGTGCATTTATCAATGGGTAACATTATCGCTTCGATCACGTCCTTCCACATGTGTTCCCTCGAGGAAAACAACCACTTCCAAACCTACCCCGCGAAGTTACCTCAATATTGTTATCAAACTTTGCGAATATGGGTAGCTTAACAGCCCAAGAGGCCCCAATATGTGGAGAAGATACGGCGCTTAAAACTATTACACTGTGCAGACACTTAAAAGCATTTCCCCCCGCAAGGCAGGAGCACAAATGGTTGCTCCCAGTAAAAGAAAACTGCACTCGGCCGTGTGACACATTGTCTGAAAACCTCGGTCGTCACATGCCTTCCTGGCTGTAGCCACGATAAAAGTTTACAACTGCCTGCATAAATTCCTTTCCCTACGCCCTGAGCGAAACGCTCCACAGCCCCCTGTCTACCGGCCTCAATCCGACCTCCTGGATCGATCTGTCCCCGGCGGGTTTGGCCAAGATTACCTCCCGGGAAAATTGACACGAGACAAGATTTCTCAGCTCTGTGACCCAAACCGCGTGGTATCACTGCCGCTGTGCAGGCGAACGCCAACGTTTACGTTTCGGGAATTGCACTTACATAAATAATTTCACCGCTCTGAGGACCAAACAGCTAAATATCACTGTCCGGTGTGCAGGGGAACGCCCGGGCCTCCCCGAGGGACAAAGCTCGCCTCCCCTCGTTCCCGACACCGTGTGGACATCCCGGTGTGCAGGGCAGGGGCATATCCCACCTCTGCCCTACTCCCTACGCTCACCTCCTACCCGCCTGTGATGTGAATGCAACCCCGGGCCCTTCTCCCCTGCTTCTGCTACCTGTGCCTCAGGAAAAAGAACCAAATGCCCATTTAAACGAAAAGAACACAAAATACAGTCCTCATTCCAATTCCTTCAAGATGTGCTTCCCTGCGATCTCCCCACACATCTTCCAGCGCCACCGCAGTGTCACAAACGACAGACCCACAACGCGGTGGCGGCCGTAGACCCACGGCAGTGCAAACAGAACGTCCCGCAACTGCACACAACAAACACCCGCGGCCATGCCTGCTCCCCGCAGCCAGTGGGTACAGATCCCAATATGCTCAAAGGCCTACAGAGAACCCGCAAAACACCAGAAATGCGGCCCCCACCGTGTCACCCCCCCCACTCGCCCGATCTCAAATCACACCATCGAGCCAAAACTGGGGGTGAGCAACTGTCCCAGGTAGAGGGGAACAACAGGCCCCCGAGGCCCAAACTCACCAAAACCAAACCCCGAAAGCCGACTTGGACCGGGAAACGCGACGTAACACGAACAACACCGGAATGCTGCAGACGGCGTGGCTGGTGAACAGAGACCGCCAGGAAGGGCAGGGGAGGCATATATGCCCTCCCCCCACCTGTCGCACCGGAAGGACGTCACAGAGGCGACCTAGCTAGAGGGCTCCACAGAACCCCTCCAAAGACTAGAGCGGGAGGGCGGTGCCAAAATGGCACTAAAGGGCCGCCCTGCTGAGGTGGCCCCCTGCGGGGGCCGCGGACAGCCGCATTTTCGCCGCATTTGGAGCAGGGGCACTGAGTGGAGGTGAGGAAGCAAGCTGTGGGGGTTAGCGGGTAGCTCAACAGGCTACGCCCACCCCCCAGATCGACACAGCCCAAACTGCCCCGTACTCCCCTCCCCCCCCCGAAAAAAAGGCAGCCGGGAGGCCGTAAAAACGGTATCTGTGAGTGCTGCTGCTATCAGTCGGTGGCGGCAGAGAGTGGCGCCAGGTGGATTGCCGAGGCGGGCCGAAGTAGCCCCGGGTGCAGCCTGCGGCCCACTTGGAGGGCCCCACTCACCACAGCCCCCCTCCAGCATGGATGGGCTGACACAGGAAACTTAATCTTGGGTTCACAACCCTAGAGCCTCCAGGGGCCGCAAGAGGGGGCCAGTGGTTAAAGGGGCAACTTCGACCACTCCACCAAGATCCTCTGCCATAGCTACAAGGAGCAAGGCACCTACATCGACAACCTTAAAACTCCAACAACATTGCAGCACTCTTCTGACCATCTTCAGCGTCAACTGGGCAGAGGTTGAGCCTGGAACCCGGCAGACCGGAAGAGCCGGGTTGCAGTGCCACCCCCTTCCACATAGAGGAGTAGCACGCCAGTCGCCGAATCCCGCATCAGTCCCGCAATCCTGCCCCCCTGTAAGGCAAAGAAGGAAGGGAGAAGTGGAGAAGCAGAGAAAAGACATAGCAGCCCATTCAGGGGCGTAACACAGGCCCCCGCATCCCCTGCGGTGCGGGGGGGGGCAGCTGCAGGGGGCCCCCTCAGCACTGTACTCAGGCCTGAGCGCTCTGGATAAAATCGGGAGCGGGGGCTCCTCCGTGACCATTGCAGGGGGCCCCTTAAACTTTCGTTACACCACTGGCCCCATTACTAAGCCGCAATAAGTGCAAGTGCCACATAAACACCAGCACGCCTGCCAAAGAGAAGGCACTGTCCATCTGTCCATCTGCCGTACCCGGATTAAATCGAAAGTGGCACGACGGACAGCAGTGAGACAAGAACATGAAACCAAGGGCCTCTCCAATTAGGAGACAATCCAAGATTCCTCCCGAGAGGGCACCGCCTGGGGGCGCAGCACCTGGCACTAAACTTTATCGAAACTGCAGCTAAATCAGTCAAGCCATGCGCTCTGGAAAACCAAGGGGTCCAGCGGGACCACTCAAGAAATGGAAGCGGAGGGCTGACCGACCGGAACCCGCAGAGGTACCCGACCAACCACACCACCGAGCAGCCTGCCGACCAATCCAACCCTACACAACATGGCAACCAGCCTCTTAAGACCCAAACCCACCCTCTCCCAGCCAAAAATCACATCTAAATTCACCTACCTCAAAAACACAGGCTCTGCTATCTTCTCCAGCAATTTGTGGATTAGGGGCCTGCCCATCCCCCTGAGCCCAATAGTGACTGTCAATAAGGGGGGCACAAACCTTAATTCACTATTCTCTCACCCGGAAATCCACCCTGGAACAAGCAAATCCTCTGGGCCCCTTGAGTCAAATAGGGGGCCGCTCCAAAAGGAAGGAGCGTTTGTCCCCCTCCCCCTCACTTCGGGCAGGCTGGGGGTCCAGCTGCCATCTTTTGCCCCAAACCTTGGAGCACAGCAGGATCACCACAAGAAGAAAATGAACAAACCAACACATGTTGGTCAGCAATGCTATCCCTAAAGCTTCGCCAGAAGGGGACCCCGTGCAGCCTCTACTCAACTCTTCACTGGGCGGAGACGACTTATCCCACCTAATTTCCAGGATAGAAGAGGAAGAAGAAGACAGGATGTGGGCGACCCAGGGCATGAAGGAAAGCCCTGGCATGACAATCGAGCAACGAATGGAACAAACAGAGCAAGAACCACCACTCGGGGACGCCTCAAAAAAGTCAGATAGTAGAACACCACTGAAATGGACGACCTCAACTGTCTCCCTACGAGGAAGACTCCTATCACTTCGAAAAGGACCTATCCTACCTTCGATCCAAGGAATGGGAAATCATGCTCTCATCATATGGAAAAGAAGCCCCTCACAACACAAGCCCCCCCAACCACCTCAAATGAGGAAAACAAGCCCAAACAGGAGTCGGCCTGGACCACAGCCTTAGGCATCCTACAGAGGTCGGTGGACGCAATGTTGTTCCAAGCCCAAAAAAATGGACATACAGATAAGCCTATTAAACACTCTGGCCTTATACGTCGCCAGCATCGATGAAAAGATCACAAACCTGAACAACCTGATAAAACGGGCCCAGGCGGATGCTGATCACCTACGCCAAGCTTGCAACTATTCGCTAGTCTTAGGCAAACTAAGTGCGCTCCCGGGGGTGATGGCAAAGCTTGTGGGAGAGCTGAAAGAATTAACCAACGCAAAGCCCCCAATCCCCAGAGGCAGGACCTTGGATGGAGGCAACATAAAACCTCCAAGAGGAGCCATTACATGAGGCAGATGGGGCTGCTGAAGCTGACCCACTTCAGCTCCCAGCTACAACGGAGTGCAGACAGCAGCTGCTCGCAAGCAACTGTCACGGCCAAAAGCTTCGGGCCCAATCTTACACCCTCACCCGGTCAAAACACAGAAGAAGCTGACCCTAAAGGGAAAAGATCAAAAAGGAGAAAAGGCTGCAACAAAACCCAAACCATAAAGTACAATTTGGCGCCCTACCCCCTACTTAAAACTCAGAACTGTGAAGACACCACCCAGAACAAGGACCTAACCCAGTCGAGCAGCCCGGTAGGAGCTACGAACGATCCAATTCTAACCCCAGAACCTGCAGCAAAGCAAAAGAGTATCACTACGGTATCCACCGAAGCGAGGACCATGGCAGCCGGAACAGACTTGGCAACAATAGCAATTAGGACCCCCCACCCCCGTGGATCACGCCAGAATTCCAAGGCAAGACATGGCTACTGAAGTCCAGAGTCAAGTGGCGGGGAAAATAGCACTTGGCTGACCGTCCCGCCAGCCAGCAAAAACAGAGCTACTAGGCTCCAAGCAGTTCAAATCGAGGAACCTGCAGAAGCAAGCGTCATGCAAAACATCACTGACACAGCCTCAATGAGTCCAAAGGAGCCCAGAATCGTATTCAACTTGCCTCTCAAACCCCGCAAATTCCGGTCTGGAATCTAACATGCTTGTAGGAAGCCTCTCTTCAGATCCCAGCAATCGGACCATCTCAACTCTGGGAACGACGAGCACCTCCCTTGGCTTAGGGGGGGGGGGGGCCTCTGACTGGCCTAGTCCTCCCTTTCTGAATGAATCCAGTCTAACACGTCACACTCCTCCAAAGCTGGCAAACAATACGCCTCTAAGTCTCCGAGATGGCCGGATATATATAAGGCAACCACAAGCACCAACTGCCCATACACTATTCTACCTGGAATGCAAGTTGAAAGGCTCATTTGATATCTTAAACCGTGGAAATATCCTGAAGCTAATCCAGGCAACGGGCCTGATGGAAGAAGTCACATCGTACGAGATTGCATCTGTTGAGTTCATCGAACCTGTGCATGGTCAGATCAACGGATCAACCAAGGTCACCTGGCGATCCACCGAGCTCGCCTCTAAAATCCTGAGATACACGGACATCTTCAAGCAGAGGGGAATTTCCATCACTCCCGGCAAGGAATCGGGTTACCCACACATCCTTGACAGCTCGTCGGACGCGGCCAGTTCAACGGCGCAACCAAGATTGGTTTACTCGGTCCTCAGAGGCGCCCTAAGCAAAACCCCGGTTTTCAGTTCAAGGGACATAAATGGTGGCCACAAAATCCAATCCGCGGGCCCTGTAGGAGCAGAAAACTGGCTATGGCTGTCTGGGACCCTGAACTCAACCCGACTGCTCAGGTGACAAAGCAGCTGCCACAACGTACATTCGGAAAGCCCACTTAAGTTATGCTCCTGGAACATCAACGGTCTGGCTAATAAACTGAGCGATCAGGGCACCACATCTTACTTACACTCCTTCAAAATCATTTTACTACAAGAGACATGGCTTCAGACGGCACATCAGAGGAAGGGTACATAAACCATCACATCCCTGCATCTAAACAAAGGAACTTTGGCCGCAGCAGTGGAGGCCTTGCAATCTACGAATCGGCCAATAGCGCAATTCGCTCTTGGGAACAAGTGAGCGACGACTCAGGGCTTCAAGTAGTCGGTACCTCGCTTATAACAGACAACGGCAAGTCAAGGAGTATAACCCTGATAAATGTCTACATCCGTCCAAATTCAGGCTCAAGGTCCAGTAGGGAAGGTGTTGGAATAGTAAATCTTACTATTCCTTAGGTTATAGCGCCCTGCAGTGCAAGTCGATGTAACGCTTGCGTTGTAATGGCAGCGTTCTAAATGCATCGCGGTGTAATCACCGCGATGTAAAGGATGTTTCCCCCGCGATGCCCAAGGAACTGACCACCTCATTTAGCATCACCATCTTAGTAACATGTAATATAGGTCTTTTCTGACATAATGATTTTGTAACTAACGTTTTAAGCTTGTATTTTTTTTTTTTTAAACGTGGCAACCTATGAAATATGTAAACTGTGATTTGATGGCACCGTTTTCGGTTGCATAGGTTTTAACTAATCATGCAATAAAGTCTTTACTACTTGAAACATTATAACACTGCACCAAGAAGTTCTTATTAAAAAGTGATCGGTTTTTAATCATGAACCCTTAGTGCACTAAGAAGCAAGACCATTGTCATGTAAACACTGTACGTGACCCAGGTTATTATACAGCAAAACTATAGTCTGTGAAATCAAACAATAGATTTTAGTATGACTAGTATTATGAACTTATATATTTGCAAGTGCTTTCATATGTGAAAATGAAGAAAAAACATTTCGTGTGGAATAAAATATTTGCCTAAGATCACTGAAAATAATCGGAGAAGCCGCGATTTGTCCTGGTTTTGTGGTTTCGCTTTCTACAAACCATCCATGAATGGTTATGTATTTGTCTTTCCTGATGTTAAGGCTTTGTCTTCACATCATTGTGCATTTCTTACAATATTTATATAGCGTGAAGTCGATCCGAAGATATGGGAGCGCTTTACATGAGCGGTAGTTGCATTGCACAAGGGCACCCTTCATTGTTTATAAGCAGAGGGAGATTAACTGATTTGCCCAGAATCACAGGACGTTGAGCAGACGCCGAGATTCCAACCTGGACGTCAATTCTGGCCGTAACGCTACATCCTTGGTGGAGGAAGGCAGGCAGACAGACGCCACATGGAAGCTCGGCTCGTTATGGGCTCGAGGTTACAACAGGACTGTAGTGTCCTGCTGGACACGTTCTAGTGTCTCAGCAGACACTGAGTTAATTGCCACTCCCCTATGGGAGTGGGCACACTGCACCCCCACGCCCATCCATCACGGGTGTCACGCGTGACGTGGCCCCGCTAATAAAAGGGCCCGGGTGCACGTGCTCGTGGCCAGTTACCAGTCTACTTTCACCTGGTGTCCATGTCCATTCATTCTGCAATGTCGGCCTTAGGCCCAACATTACACTGGCGACGAGGCGGGTAGTTGACCCCGCGTGCCTGCAGCTCTACACTTCCTCATTCCTCGTGGGAGAAGAAAAGGAACGTGCCGGAGAGGTGGCACCCCCACGGCGATGTCCACGGCCACCAGCGACTGCAGTGCTGCTCTGGCGCGACACCACTCCCCGCAGTTCCAGAGCAGCGTCCGAATCTAGCCGTGCCCCCCCCCCTTCCCGGATGTCAGAGGCGGAGGAGGGTGAACAGGCGACCCCAGAATAAGCGTCGACGCCCAAAATTGAAGGTACCCAAGCGGCAAGCCAGAGCACTAGTCCGTTCCAGCAGACAAAGCCCCAAGGCTAGCACAGCGAGCAGCCTGCAGCGACTAGAGAGCCTGCCATGCCCCGCAGCGACTAGAGAGCCCGCCATGCCCCGCAGCTCCGTTTGCACCCACCTGCCAAGACTGTGATTTCCCGCGTGCCGGCAGCCTCCACTGAGCGGGGCTCGGGCAGTGCTGGACTGCTGCCTGTCGTCTCGCCAGCACCGGGGCATTGTGTGCGGGTGCACCCGCCTGACGAGAGCACAGCGTGACCCACAGCGAGAGGGGAAGCGGCACGCCTGACCAGGACAAGGTGGCCTAACTGGGCCCAAGCAGGAGATCGGAGGCCCCTGAAGTGCGCCTGCATGTCCCGCCGCGCAGATGGACAATACCCGCCACTGCCGCAAACGTCCAGAGGCCGCACCCGCCTGGTGTGAGGCGGTGAACCGTGCGGTGCCGGAGAGAGTCGGCGCGGCCTGATGGGTGGCACTCAGCGTCTGCGTTGGCACTAGTTGACTGGTGGTGCGGCACCCCAGTAACATCGACCGGGTGAACGGCAGATGACAGACAAGCCACCCTGCCACCCAGCATAGTCAAGCGACAGCTCGCAGTGCCCCCACTTACCTCCACAGCACACCCGTAGCAGCG
Source organism: Calotriton arnoldi (assembly GCA_963921515.1). NCBI lineage: Eukaryota > Metazoa > Chordata > Amphibia > Caudata > Salamandridae > Calotriton > Calotriton arnoldi. The sequence goes on from CAWUFW010000462.1 coordinate 131,785, forward strand.
AGGGTAGACTCTCCACTTTGCATGCCAGAACTGCACGGCCGCAGTTCCAGGAAACACTGCCGGGACCTGCAAAAGAAGCGCAGCACTGCCATCTAGTGGCCGCCGGTGGTACTGCAGCCCAACCAACCAAGCACACTAGAATGAAACTACCAGCAGTGCGAGACAGACTACCGTACTCTTTAAAGTTACCCAGTGGCACCACTTACCGGGGAACGTTGTCGGAGGCAACCTTGACTCGAAATAGCAGCAAGTGAAAACCGTGGCCTGCTAGCACCACAAACTACCTTTCACCTGCATCACCACCAGCTCCAGCAAACCTGCTGCCTCATGGAAAAGAAGCCACAGTGCCCCTAGCACAGTGCACGACACAGCACCTCCACACAGCGTGCACAATGCTCGCAGCAAGAGGAAACCTACCAAGGATCAGCGGACTGCCCTGCACAGCCAAAGGAGCCACAGCAACACAGGAGAAGTAGCCAGCGGCAGTGCAAATGTCGCTGTCACCACCAACAGCACAAGAGAGACTGGTGCAGAGCGTGCACCACACGTGGCTGCCCAACGCCACCGCCAGAGATATCGCACCACTCGCTCCTACTGGTATACAGACACGACCGCAAGCTACACCACAGGCACACCAAGTGCCAGAAGAGAGCGCCCGAGAAGAAGACGGAGAAGGCCGCGCCAGCGAACCTGACAGCACGGGCAGGCGCCCGGGAGATAGAGACATCTCCACAAAGAAGCATTGCTGAACACAGCACAGAGAGCAACTACATCTCTACTGCACCAGCGAAACACCACACAGAGTGTCCTCCCTCGCACTGCCTCAAGACGGAGTCGGCAGTGACCCACGACAGGCAAGAGAGGAGTTGCACACCCCACGTGGCAGGCCGCCACAGTGACAGGCGCTCCGACAACATGGCGACACGTGACCGGACGTCACGTCGCACATCAAGCAAGGAGCACGTCACACGAAGTGATGAGTCCCGACAAGCACGCCGGAACGAAGGCAGAAGCAGGCGCCACGCCAGCGCCGCCTCGAGGTCCCAGCACAACACCCTCGAGAAAAGAAGAGTGACAGCCATGTCACACAAAAGGGAAGAAGAGTGACAGCCCTGCAACACCCTCGAGAAAAGAAGAGTGACAGCCATGTCACACAAAAGGGAAGAAGAGTGACAGCCATGTCACCAAAAGGGAAGAAGAGTGACAGCCCTGCAACACCCTCGAGAAAAGAAGAGTGACAGCCATGTCACACAAAAGGGAAGAAGAGTGGCAGCCCTGTCACACAGAAAACTGAACACAGGTGTGGTGAAAAGACCAACAGGAGGAGAAGACCGAGGACTCACACAGCAAGCCAAGAGCACACCCAGACACACCAGACAGCCACCAAGGCGGACCGACGTCCCTGGACACAGCCTCACGGGAGAACCGAGCACAAGCCGCAGCAAGCACAATCCGCGTCTCTCCCCAACGCTTCCCCAGGCGACCGTCCATCCCAGAGTGTCGGCAGTCCAAGTCAACGGCATCCCTGCTGCAGGCCGCAGATGCCGTGGGTGGAGATCAGCACCGAGTGTCCCTCTTCACACCGCCTCAAGATGGAGTCGGCAGTGGCCCCCAAGTCTGGCACGAGAAGATCTGCACACTCGCCGTGCCAGGCCGCCACCAAAGATCAATCTCAGCACGACGGAGACACCTGGCAGCTAAGTCCCTCCTCACCTTCAACTCTCCCAGCAAGTCACCACCACCTGTCATTCCGACTCACCACCGGGCTGGCCTCCGCCATCATGCCAGCCCTCAGCACAAGCGTCAACCAACATCACTCCTAGAGCACCAATGGACTGGAGTCCTACACCGTTGCCACATGAGCCGCCAAAAGAAACCAGAGGCTCCTGTGAACCTGGCCTACACCTGAACCGCGGCAGCGAGAGCAAGTCTTGGCCAAGAATCATCCACCCTCGCGGGTTGTGCGTGAGACTCAGTAACGGCTCCTCGGTAGTCCTGCAGCTGCCCCCAATCGGCACACAAGCAGCCCCAGTGCAGTCCTCCTGCAGTCCCGCAGCAACCCCGACAACGGGCCTCCCCAGGCGGGAGAGTGAAAAGAGACATTGCCCCACCGACAGGTCATCGGTTACAGCCAAGCGGTTCCACAGAGACAATCGATCAGGCAACACCTCCAGGAACTTTCACCAGGGACTCCATCCATGTTCATGACGCAACCCACCAAATGAACTGTTAGAACCCACCACAGACCATCCCGGACGTCAGCAACGTGGAGCCATGCAAGACTGCAAGACATGTCATCATCAGTGAACTGACGGTATGCAGCGGACGTCATCAAAGCCAGCGGTCGTGTCCTGAACCCCTCAGGTTAAACTACGAGTGCCCGCCGAGATGGCCCTGCAGCAGGCGGAATCACCGGCCCATGCCTGACGTCTTCTTGCCACCGGAATCGTAAAGCGATACCAAAGGGGATGATGGACGGAGCGTTAGAGCAAATCAAACACTCACCCCCAGTCAACTGATCTGGGTTTAATCCATCATCATTCTTTAGCTCACTCCACCACCCCAGTTCAGACATGGCCATATGCAAATCAGTCTGACCCTGTGCCTCATGTGAACAGTCCAGCCCGAACTGCCAAGCCATGTCTTCCCTGGACTGGAAACAAGCATCCTGGGGACCGGTTTCGGGTTCAAAACCCTCATCAGCCAGGCTAACTTGAATCCAGTGGCAAAGTGAGCAAGGGACCCACGTCTGGGCATACCCTGCCAACTTAGGGCGAACAAAGCGATACCAAAGGGGATGATGGACGGAGCGTTAGAGCAAATCAAACACTCACCCCCAGTCAACTGATCTGGGTTTAATCCATCATCATTCTTTAGCTCACTCCACCACCCCAGTTCAGACATGGCCATATGCAAATCAGTCTGACCCTGTGCCTCATGGGAACAGTCCAGCCCGAACTGCCAAGCCATGTCTTCCCTGGACCGGAAACAAGCATCCTGGGACCGGTTTCGGGTTCAAAACCCTCATCAGCCAGGCTAACTTGAATCCAGTGGCAAAGTGAGCACACAGGGACCCACGTCTGGGCATACCCTGCCAACTTAGGGCGAACAAAGCGATACCAAAGGGGATGATGGACGGAGCGTTAGAGCAAATCAAACACTCACCCCCAGTCAACTGATCTGGGTTTAATCCATCATCATTCTTTAGCTCACTCCACCACCCCAGTTCAGACATGGCCATATGCAAATCAGTCTGACCCTGTGCCTCATGGGAACAGTCCAGCCCGAACTGCCAAGCCATGTCTTCCCTGGACCGGAAACAAGCATCCTGGGACCGGTTTCGGGTTCAAAACCCTCATCAGCCAGGCTAACTTGAATCCAGTGGCAAAGTGAGCAAGGGACCCACGTCTGGGCATACCCTGCCAACTTAGGGCGAACAAAGCGATACCAAAGGGGATGATGGACGGAGCGTTAGAGCAATTCAAACACTCACCCCCAGTCAACTGATCTGGGTTTAATCCATCATCATTCTTTAGCTCACTCCACCACCCCAGTTCAGACATGGCCATATGCAAATCAGTCTGACCCTGTGCCTCATGGGAACAGTCCAGCCCGAACTGCCAAGCCATGTCTTCCCTGGACCGGAAACAAGCATCCTGGGACCGGTTTCGGGTTCAAAACCCTCATCAGCCAGGCTAACTTGAATCCAGTGGCAAAGTGAGCAAGGGACCCACGTCTGGGCATACCCTGCCAACTTAGGGCGAACAAAGCGATACCAAAGGGGATGATGGACGGAGCGTTAGAGCAAATCAAACACTCACCCCCAGTCAACTGATCTGGGTTTAATCCATCATCATTCTTTAGCTCACTCCACCACCCCAGTTCAGACATGGCCATATGCAAATCCGTCTGACCCTGTGCCTCATGGGAACAGTCCAGCCCGAACTGCCAAGCCATGTCTTCCTGGACCGGAAACAAGCATCCTGGGACCGGTTTCGGGTTCAAAACCCTCATCAGCCAGGCTAACTTGAATCCAGTGGCAAAGTGAGCAAGGGACCCACGTCTGGGCATACCCTGCCAACTTAGGGCGAACAAAGCGATACCAAAGGGGATGATGGACGGAGCGTTAGAGCAAATCAAACACTCACCCCCAGTCAACTGATCTGGGTTTAATCCATCATCATTCTTTAGCTCACTCCACCACCCCAGTTCAGACATGGCCATATGCAAATCAGTCTGACCCTGTGCCTCATGGGAACAGTCCAGCCCGAACTGCCAAGCCATGTCTTCCCTGGACCGGAAACAAGCATCCTGGGACCGGTTTCGGGTTCAAAACCCTCATCAGCCAGGCTAACTTGAATCCAGTGGCAAAGTGAGCAAGGGACCCACGTCTGGGCATACCCTGCCAACTTAGGGCGAACAAAGCGATACCAAAGGGGATGATGGACGGAGCGTTAGAGCAAATCAAACACTCACCCCCAGTCAACTGATCTGGGTTTAATCCATCATCATTCTTTAGCTCACTCCACCACCCCAGTTCAGACATGGCCATATGCAAATCAGTCTGACCCTGTGCCTCATGGGAACAGTCCAGCCCGAACTGCCAAGCCATGTCTTCCCTGGACCGGAAACAAGCATCCTGGGACCGGTTTCGGGTTCAAAACCCTCATCAGCCAGGCTAACTTGAATCCAGTGGCAAAGTGAGCAAGGGACCCACGTCTGGGCATACCCTGCCAACTTAGGGCGAACAAAGCGATACCAAAGGGGTATCGTAAGGCTGATGGACCCTGTGGTGTTTAGTTGACTGTTTATTTCTCTCCACAGGTTGAACTAATTGTTGTTGTCGTTCTTCATTAAAGTTGGGGAGGAATGTAGTGTCCTGCTGGACACGTTCTAGTGTCTCAGCAGACACTGAGTTAATAGCCCCTCCCCTATGGGAGTGGGCACACTGCACCCCCACACCCATCCATCACGGGTGTCACGCGTGACGTGGCCCCGCTAATAAAAGGGCCCGGGTGCACGTGCTCGTGGCCAGTTACCAGTCTACTTTCACCTGGTGTCCGTGTCCATTCATTCTGCAATGTGGGCCTTAGGCCCAACATTACAAGGACCTCGACCTGAACCAGAGCCAGGCTTCAGGCTCGAGCCTGGCCCGAGCTTTCAGTGGCTCGCCCACCTCTAATGGAAACCTGCTAACTTTTCTTGGCTTTCCTCTCTGCAGTACCAAAATAGCTCAAATAAACAAAGAAGGCCACGTTGATAGACTTGACAAATCCTCTTATGTTGGCCCCATCCTGAGATCTGTCGACTGTGCATCAAGGCGCTTTTGATTCACGCCCCTGCGCCGTCCCCGCCCCCAGATCCCACGCAGAGCCCAGGCCGCACAAAGCAGGGCCTGTCCACCCGCCCAAGGGTGCACGCCCACCCCACAGAGACCCGGATTGTTGTCAAGCGCTCTGCGCCCCTCCAGCTGACTGGCACCTTTCATGGCGCTAGCGCGCGGACACAAAGTTGTTTTAGTGACTGGTGAAGGGCCTCTGGCGGCGCCTCGCATCTCTGTCAAAGTCTTCTGGGCGCACTTGGCCGAGGAGTTTACTTTGACAAAACATGTCTTGCGTTCCTCGTGGAAACAGCCCACCCAGGCAGCCATGGCTGTTGCCACGGGGTTTTGGAGGGGTGTGTGTGTGGGGGAGGGGGCGGCTACTGGCGTCTGAAGTGAGAGCTCATAAATGGAACCGACCACGCAGGGCACGAGTCGGGGTACCACGCGGGTGGACGGCGTCCCCCCACTTATTTTCCAGGGTGGACGCCGTCCCCCCTGCCAAGAAGCTGGGCCCCACAGAAATATGCTGAACGTGTCCCGGTGTAATTTTCAGACACCGGGAAACGTTCAGCACGTGACGTCATGAGGTCATTTGCATATCGTCAGTCCCCCCACTTCTTTTTATAGGACTTGTGCCCTGCCGACCAGTAACGTACCATGGGTGTCGTGGGCCTAATGCAAGCAAGGAAAATGCGCCCCCGCCCCTGAGTTCGAAAGATTACAAAATAAACTTTTATTGGGCTGCATTGTGCTTCTGAGGTATCTGTGCACCGACACCACTGCACTATTGATAGCTCCGCCCCTGTGATCCATATATTCCAAACGTGATTCGGCCGAGGTTTGCCACCTGGGCAGTATTTTCAGTTGAAGAAAAGTCAGTGTCCAAACAATTATTCAAATTTGGCGTTTCATTTCGTGCCATTAAAATTCAAAATTGAAAGCAAAAATTCACGATGAAAAAACGAAAAAAGAATTTGAATGCTGTTTAACTATTCCTAAACAGATTTTGATGCACAGAGAGGCAGAATTATTCTGTTAAAAAAGAATACAGAGGGTTTTACACAAACTGCCGGTGGGAGCCCCTCTCTCTTTCAGAACCCCAAGATACACATACATTGCTGGTATTTTGTCTCAGAGAAAAGTGCCAACCCCAGCTTTGGCCCTCTAGGGACACCCTAACAATTTGCAAATTCGGATTTATTCCGCTTCAGAAATCGCTTTTGCTCAATATTTTTCAATGTGATTTGGAAAATACCTCATTTGCAGATCAAGGAAAAGGTGCTGTAGGGTTGAGTTCAGGGCCCCAAGTATCATAGGGGCGGTTCCTTTATCAGCAAGAACCCAGCAGGCCTGGGATGGAGCCGGTAAAGCCTTTTAATAATGTGCCTCCACCGTGACCAGAGGAGAGGTCAGGTGATTCCAGAAGAAAGATGCCGCCATCCACTTCCGGATTACTAAGTAGACAAAGTAGGCACCAGCCTGTGGGCCCCTCTCCTTTTAGGGGCCCCGCGACAACGGATCAAAATACAACTTAAAGTACAGAAACCAGAGACAACAGATTTACATTACAGTTTGTCTCTTAAAAGCTCATCTTCTGGCAGCTGTCAAATTGTAAACAAAATTCTGGTGCATTGGGTATTAGGAGATAATTTGCAAGGGGGCCCCTGACATTTCCACATCCTAGGGGCCTCCACAGGGTTTAATCTGCACTGCCGTCATCTCACTCCCTTGAAGAGAGCTGAGATGTCAGTGAATGACAGCACCCTGCATGGAAGGCCAGGGTCGGCAGGTCTTTTAGGAATCCAAATCTGCTATCAAGCAGCAGCAGCAGCTTCCTGGGACCCTACTTTTCAACTCAGATGCACCCCCAATTTTAGCTCCATTTAAAGAGCTTAATTTGTAAAAAAAAATAAGTGCCAGGGCTCTCGTCAGGCGGCCACTGCAGCTTGCATCACCCATCGCCCCTCCCATTCTGCCAATGATAGTAACAACCAGCGGCGGCTCGCCGAGGGAGTGCTGCGGGGCGGCGGGGCGGGGGAGGATTAGCGGACTCGGACATACGACGGACAGAACTCAGAGTAAGCCTTACTCTGAGTTCTATCCGTCGTATGTCCGAGTCCACTACCCTCCCACCCTGCCCTTCCCACGCCCCGCAGCACTCCCTCGGCGAGCCGCCACTGGTAACAACACAACTACTAACCATCACAAGTGTGACAATTTTGACTATTCCAGGCCCCCAAAGGCTATATGAATGGCTTGGGCAGCAGGTAATAGTCATTTCTAATGTATATTAAATCAATAATTGACTTTTGTTGTGGTCATCTCTATATTAGCCAGACAGCACCACCGCGTGGCAGACTGTCACAAGCGCCGGTGTTGACAATTCGGTGCCGAGCACCAGAAGCCAGCGTCACAAATTAAGCCCTGGTTCACAAAGCTGGCCACCGGTTGCACATGAAACCACATCTCTTTCATTGAAGACTCCACATTAGTCAGCCTAACCTTCACCTGCTCCAAGAGGGACTATGTTGCCACTTTCACCCATATTTCAAGTTTCTTTCAAATCATATACAGTGTTATCATTCCTCCCCGACTCTCCGTCACGCTGTCCTATCCGCATCTTCCTTTTCAGCTCCGCCTTTCTTGCTACGCTGATGAGGTTGCAAGAAATTCTTTTTGTTTCTCCTTGCGCCTTTGACACGTGTCGGGACGGGAATGTCCCCTGCATGATAAACAAGTGTGTACTCCTGCGCTGATACCAATTTTTTAATACCATCGTTTTTAATTTATAAATTAAAGTTACAATAATTTTATTAAAATACAACTAAATGATCATTAATTCTATACATCACTTTTAGTAATTTTCAATGCACATTAAAAAAAATATATTTTTCTTGAAATGGGAATATATTTTAAACTTCAGAAAAATATGTTTAATATATTTCCAATAATTAAAGATTTACTTCAAAATTGTGGACCTGATTACGATGTCGGGTTGCGGATTGGAACCGCCCGACTGCTCGGCGGTTCAAACCGCACAATTTGGATGTGTCTTCCCTATGGGCAGTCGGAAATATCCATTTTTCAATGGCAGCTTGTGCAGCAGGTGGAAAAGGCCCGCAGCACAAGCTGCCACTGAGAAATTGATGTTTTTAAAAATCCCTGCACTGTGTGGCAGGCACCATGCGGTGCATGCCACAAGATGCAGGGGTTTTTAGGGAGGCACCATTGGTGCCCACCAGACCCCATATCGGAGGGCCAAGGCGGAAGGGGGCCCTGCTAGGTGCCCCCAAAGTCACTTTCTGAAAGCCTTTCCATGTCGGAAAGGCTGACATGGAAAGGCTGTCGGAAAATGACATCATAATGCCGACAGCAGAGACAAGGCTGGCTCCGCCACCATTATGGGATTATGTGTGTTTCTGACGCTCTGACAGGCTCCTTGAGCCAGTCGGAAGCACAGCGTTGTAATGCAGTGGGCGGAACGCAATGGCAGATGTCGGCTGGACCGCAACCGACAGTCGGTCGATTGAGATCCGCCCGACTTCGTAATCGGGCCCTAAGTTCATTGTATTGTACCATTTTGTTACTTTGTTCAGCATTTAAATGAAATATATAAAATAAATCTACATTATTTAATATAAAAATATTTTTAATATTTTGGAGTTAAATAATTTATTTAACTGTTTCCTATACTTTGCCCTAGGGAGACTCTGCAGTTGGGGTGGAGCTCTCCGCATGGTAAAGCATAAGGACAAATAAAGTTCATTAAACTGAAAAAGAAATATTACAATTATTTTTATGTTAAATATTATTGTAAATTCATTTAATATATTTATTTTAAATGTAGAATGAAATTAAGAAATGTTTCTGCACTATTGACTTAATTTTGAATTAAAACATTATTAAATGGGAATAAATTAAATTACCCTTATTTTTCTGAAAGTTACATTGAAAAATACGTTTCCATCTAAACAAAAAGTATTTTAATATGCATTAATAACTATTAAAAGTGATGTACAAAATTAATGTAGTTATAATTTAATTTACTGAAATAACAAAAGGTTAAAGTGTTGCCATAGTTACGTGACAATGTCAGTTGCAACATATTTAAACAAAAAAAACTGAAATTCACCATTTATAGCTAGCTAAAGTAACTATAACTTGAGCCATGAAGTAACTATAATTCTCGCCCTCGCCATGCACAATGTTGTCATCAGTGATGGCATTTCAGATGTCATATTGATGTTATAAATGATGTCATAGATCGTGTCATGAGTGATGTAATATGTGAGGGTATAAGCAGTGCATGAGGGGACATCATCTGAATGTTAAATGTTAATGTTAAATAAACTTGTTAAGTGCTCAAATACCCGTTGGTGCCTTTGCGCTGCCTTCTGTGGGCGTGAAAGAAAACCTGCAGAGAATTCAGTACCTATAAAGAATTGAATAACCGGGTCTTGAGAGCTTTTCTGAACGCTAGAAGATTTGTGGAAGATTTAATGTGGAGAGGAATCTTGTTCTAGATAGTGGAGGCGCTCAGCACAAAGCTGCGGTCGCCCCACTACGCAAGTTTGTATTTGGGCAGAATCACAGATTTGGCTGTGGAGGATCTTAGAGGCCTGTTGGGAATGCACCAATGAAAGCTGTTCTTCAAGAAAGCGGGCCCTTGATCATGCAAGGCCTTGTAGGTGATACAGCGAGCCTTGGAAATAATTCTGGGCCTGATCAGCAACCAATGGAGTTTCCTCAGATGTTTGGACACCGATTGGTGTTTTGGAATGTTGAGGAGAAGGCGGGCCGCGGTATTTTGTAGTGTTTGTAGCATCTTAATCACGTATTATTAGCATTGAGGTATAGTGCATTGCAATAGTCCAATCTGGAAATTGCAGGAGAGGTAACTAATGATTTTTGCAAATGTGGTGGAATGAAGCGAAGAAGCTTTTTTATCAGATTCGAAGTATAGAAGTCTCTGCTTTCTGCTGGAGGAGCTGAGCGCCTGCCTGAAGGGCATAAAAGCCTGCCTGCCTCCCTCTTGAGAGAAGGAAGGTGTGAACCTGGCTCTGCAGGAGGAAAGACTGTCCTGCAGGAGGAGAGACTGTCCAGGAGAAGCACAAGGTGTTCCTGGTATGAACACAAAGTTAACTTGCATGAGAGATAAACCACGAGTGACCCGCATTGTGGAGGGTTTCCCTATTTGCTCAGTGCAGTTTCCATGGGAGCCGCATAAGACTGCGCCAGAACAGGTATCTGGTGTTGCCTGGCAGTTTGTCGCAGGCTTAAGAGACTGGTGCAGCCGGTGCTGTGAGTGAAAGTCCTGTTCCTGCCAAAGCAGGGACCCCTAATCGGCCCTGGGGACACAACTACCAGCAAGACATCAGCCCTAGGACTTTTGGCCGGGAGGGCCGCTGCAGCCAAATACAAGTGCTGCGGGAAACCCGCCCTCACCTGGAGCGCAGCTCGCATGGCTACAGTAACCCGCAGAGTAAATTGCTGGGCCTATCCTGCATCAGGGACACGAGGCTAAGCATGCAGAGATGAGGCTGACGCTCTCGCTGAGATTTTTTGCAAACGGGGTAAACATTTATTGATCTGATTTGCACATTTGACGTGCGAGTAGTTATGTCATGTGCTCCTGTGCCTATTCCTGCCTAAACCCTTGGGGGCTCATTTATGAGCTTGTGACGCAGTGCAGCGTAGCAAGTCACCTTGCTGTGCGGCACTGTGTGACAGGTGAGGGTCAGGAATGTGCCGTATTTAAGGCAATACAGCACATTCCTGTCCTTTCCTTTGCACAGGCGACCGTTTGGCAGCCTAGCGCCAATGCAGTCACCCTTGCACCATGTTGCAAAGTGTGCCTGTGATGCATGCAGGATTGTTTTTGTGCAGGAAGGGGCACCTTCCTGCACAAAAACAATTCCCTGAGGCATTTTCCTCTCTGTGTACTGCAGAATGCAGCACACATAGAAAGAGGAAGAAACGAGGAGAAATAAAGATATTTCTCCTCGTTACGCCTTCCCTGGGAAGGTGTAATATTTTGGCACCTTCCCAGGTTTACAAGCTCTTGTAAATCTGGGGATGCATCAAAATCCATGGGTGTTGCCTGGGCACACACATGCAACGCCCATGGAACCCCTTCCAAGGGCAGAGTAACGCAACGTAGCAATTTGTGTTGCATTGTGTTACTCCAGATTTTTAAAGTGACTTTGCGTGGCTTCAAAAATCTGACTTGGAGGTTTACGTCACACATGTACCACGTTGTGTGGTGTAAATGTGACGCATCCGTCTCATAAATCTGCCTGTTAGTGTGTTGTGGACTGTAGCTACGGGATCTTGACCCAAGTCAGAGGAAGGTTGATACCGGGTTTTTACATAAAAGATAAGCACTTGGCTGGACCATAATTTATTGTGTCTGTTTGATGACTTCTGAGTTCTGACCTATTGCCCCTCCCACACTACCTACCTAGCAAGCATGTGACTACTCACCCTCGCTGACCCGAGAGTCTAGTGCCGAAGGGGTTGAGCTTGGTCCATTTTACCGAGCCCTTCTAGGACCAGCCCCAGTACACCAGTGGCAAAGGACCTCAACTATCATGGTTAGAGCCCAGTGGTAGCTGTCTGCCTTCTGCCCCCCCCCAAACAGGGTCGGACAACATCCAACACTAGGCGCTCAAGTCCCCACAAATCTGTGGGCCAACTGTGGTCACAGCACCTCTCAGGGGGCGCCTCTTCATTCAGCCCTGCCACCAGCGTCCAGGACCAATAAATCCAAGTGCAGTGCCAGGCCAGGTTCAGCCAGCGCTAGTCGTCAGAATCTGGAAGATGCTCCATTCGCGGGATGTATTCATTGGCACGTCAGATCACAGGGGCCATAAACCCTACTTGCCATGTCTTGACTTCAACATCCCTTGCAGGCAGGCACTCTGCTAGCCACCAAACACCTACCACCATGGAACCTCTGCACTTCAAAGCGACAGTCTACATGGCACCATCAGGTTCTGATAAGTAACGCAGCAAAGTGACAAAGAAAGCTCGGTTGGTGGCTCTCAGAGGTTAGGTTTTAGAAATGATGCTTGGATCCTGAAAACGAGTCCGCCTTGCTCATCCCCAGCTCTGCACCACGGCCTGATTTTTCTGTGATGAAACCCCATGTACCTGGAAAATCTTTAAACTCCTCCTCTTTGGCAAGAGACACAGTGTTAGACTTGACAGTTCAGCAATTCCAGATGTCTAGAATATTTTGTTGAAGGCAAGAACCATTGCATTTGCCAACACGCTCAAATGGCTACCATCGTAAGAAATCTTGAGTATTCGTTGATGCCTTTCAGATGCAGGTACCTTTAAGAGGACAGCAGCCACTGGCTATCTCCTCCAGATGCCATTGGGTGCGGTGGACACCACTGGAGGGACAGGTGAGATTTGCTTACTCAAACTCCAACACAGGTGGTAAAAGCGGAGCATTTCTTCCACTGAGGCATCTAGGAGGGAAGCCATGGCTTCTGTCGTAATAAGCGATTGTTGCCACAGTGACGCAATTGCCCTAAGGTCTGGGATTGCTCTCTCTCTCCATCTGAGGGCATAGGAATAACCAACAAGCTCCCCAGGGAAGCAGACCTTTCCTGTGCAAGGTCAGATCACCCTGAACGCGTCTGAAAGATTTCAGCTCCTTGAATGCCTTTGGACCATCCTGTCCATGCCAAGGTTTCTCCAACACTGACTTTAAATCGGTTCAGTCACAGCAAGCAGCGCCGGGTCCTCTTGAGATGTCTTGAAAATGTCTTCCTTGTTCAAGGGCAGGGTGTGGGCCTTCTTCACCACATAACAAACGTATTTCTCAGCACTGGAGAGCTGAGATGCAGGGGAAATCTCGAAAAGAACTCAGCAAAGTTATTACTCTGTTACGGTGGGGTCATTTTACTGCTTCATTTGTGCACAATCCATGAACACCCAACCTTAATGCAAGGTGGCATCTAAGCTTCTGGGCTACCAAAACTGGTGTCAGGGCTAACAGATGCGAGCTGCATGACAGGGACCCCACTCTGTTCATTCTGTGCCTCAACACAGACCAGTACTGAGAAACTGTGGCAAGTTAGGCTGGTGGTCTGAGGAGTCCTTGGAGGGCTGCTGCAGCAGATCAAAAGAGTCAGACAGGCTGTCCTGCTGATGAAACTCGGGTTGACTTAGGACTTGTGCAGCACGATGAGGGCTGGCAGGCTTGCAGATGGTGTGGGCGATGGGGACTGGCAGGCTTGCAGATGGTGTGGGCGATGGGGACTGGCAGGCTTGCAGATGGTGTGGGCGATGGGGGCTGGCAGGCTTGCAGATGGTGTGGGCGATGGGGGCTGGCAGGCTTGCAGATGGTGTGGGCGATGGGGGCTGGCAGGCTTGAAGATGGTGTAGGTTCATGGGGGCTGGCAGGCTTGCAGGTGGTAAAGGCTCACATGAGGGCTGGCAGGCTTGCAGATGGTGAAGGCTCACACGAGGGCTGGCAGGCCTGGAGATGGTGAAGGCTCACATGAGGGCTGGCAGGCTTGCAGATGGTGTGGGCGATGGGGGCTGGCAGGCCTGCAGATGGTGTGGGCGATGGGGGCTGGCAGGCTTGCAGATGGTGCAGGGTTGATCACATGAGGGCTGGCAGGCTTGGAGATGGTGAAGGCTCACATGAGGGCTGGCAGGCTTGCAGATGGTGAAAGCTCACATTAGGGCTGGCAGGCTTGGAGATGGTGAAAGCTCACAAGAGGGCTGGCAGGCTTGGAGATGGTGAATGCTCATACGAGGGCTGGCAGGCTTGCAGATGGTGTGGGCTCACATTAGGGCTGGCAGGCTTGGAGATGGTGCAGGCTCACATGAGGGCTGGCAGGCTTGCAGATGGTGAGGGCTCACATGAGGGCTGGTAGGCTTGGAGATGGTGAAGGCTCACACGAGGGCTGGCAGGCTTGCAGATGGTGTAAGTTCATGAGGGCTGGCAGGCCTGGAGATGGTGAAGGCTCACACGAGGGCTGGCAGGCTTGCAGATGGTGAAGGCTCACACGAGGCCTGGCAGGCTTGGAGATGGTGAAGGCTCACACGAGGGCTGGCAGGCTTACAGATTGTGTAGACCATGAGGGCTGGCAGTTTGCAGATGATGTAGTCACATGAGGGCTGGCAGTTTGCAGATGGTGCAGGCTCACAAGGGCTGGCAGGCTTGCAGATGGTGAAGGCTGACATGAGGGCTGGCAGGCTTAGATATGGTGATGGCTTACATGAGGGCTGGCAGGCTTGCAGATGGTGAGAGCTTACATGAGGGCTGGCAGGCTTGCAGATGGTGAAGACTCACACGAGGGCTGGCAGGCTTGCAGATGGTGTGGGCGATGGGGGCTGGCAGATGGTGTAGGTTCATGAGGGCTGGCAGGTTTGCAGATGGTAAAGGCTCACATGAGGGCTGGCAGGCTTGCAGATGGTGTAGGCTCACATGAGGGCTGGCAGGCTTGCAGATGGTGTGGGCGATGGGGGCTGGCAGATGGTGTAGGTTCATGAGGGCTGGCAGGTTTGCAGATGGTAAAGGCTCACATGAGGGCTGGCATGCTCACAGATAGTGAAGGCTCACATGAGGGCTGGCAGGCTTGCAGATGGTGTGGGCTCACATTAGGGCTGGCATGCTCACAGATAGTGAAGGCTCACATGAGGGCTGGCAGGCTTGCAGATGGTGAAGGCGCACACGAGGGCCGGCAGGCTTGCAGATGGTGAAGGCTCACATGAGGGCTGGCAGGCTTGCAGATGGTGAAGGCTCACACGAGGGCCGGCAGGCTTGCAGATGGTGAAGGCTCACATGAGGGCTGGCAGGGTTGTAGATGGTGAAGGCTCACATGAGGGCTGGCAGGCTTGGAGATGGTGCAGGCTCACATGAGGGCTGGCAGGCTTCCAGATGGTGAAGGCTCACACGAGGGCCGGCAGGCTTGCAGATGGTGAAGGCTCACATGAGGGCTGGCAGGCTTGCAGATGGTGAAGGCTCACATGAGGGCTGGCAGGTTTGCAGATGGTAAAGGCTCACATGAGGGCTGGCAGGCTTGCAGATGGTGAAGGCTCACACGAGGGCTGACAGGCTTGCAGATGGTGAAGGCTCACACGAGGGCTGGCAGGTTTGCAGATGGTAAAGGCTCACATTAGGGCTGGCAGGCTTGCAGATGGTGAAGGCTCACACGAGGGCTGGCAGGCTTGCAGATGGTGAAGGCTCACACGAGGGCTGGCAGGCTTGCAGATGGTGAAGGCTCGCATGAGGGCTGGCAGGCTTGCAGATGGTGAAGGCTCACACGAGGGCTGGCAGGCTTGCAGATGGTGAAGGCTCACATGAGGGCTGGCAGGCTTGCAGATGGTGTAGGTTCATGAGGGCTGGCAGGTTTGCAGATGGTAAAGGCTCACATGAGGGCTGGCAGGCTTGCA
Source organism: Calotriton arnoldi (assembly GCA_963921515.1). Classification (NCBI taxonomy): domain Eukaryota; kingdom Metazoa; phylum Chordata; class Amphibia; order Caudata; family Salamandridae; genus Calotriton; species Calotriton arnoldi. The sequence continues at coordinate 147,524 of CAWUFW010000462.1, forward strand.
GATAATGTAGGCTCACACGAGGGCTGGCAGGCTTGCTGTCAGGTTGCGAAAGGGTACACTAACCTTCAGGAGACAAATCCAGCGGGGCGATGCCTAGAACCCAAAGCCCCTCACTCTGCCCTACAAGGGGACGTGTAATACTCCACCCTGCACTGCAGAGCGCAGGGGATAGGGGATAAAGAATAGGGAATAACGGGAAGAAGGCACTGCTGTCTTCCTTCTCAGCGAAACTCTCGTTCCAGGCCCCTCTAGGAAAGTGCGCACAATAGGGTGGTCCCACCGAGTCCTCACAGGGTCTGTAGGAGGGGAAACAACCAACAACAGTCGGATTATAGGCGCATCTACCTTTACTCCATCCCACCCTGCTAGTACTCCTCCCACTATCTCTCTAGCCTAGACTCACCAGGTTTTGCACTTCAGGGTCTTGCTCGGAATTGGAGAGAATGGCTTGCAGGAACATGCTGCACTTAGAACTCACATGAAGTCAACGGAAGCGCGGAAAACTCTCTCCTTGAGAGTAGCGCTGAGTCCATCGAAAGGTGAGTATCCAAAGTCTGGAAAGAGGGAGTTCGAAGGGCGTGATCCGTCTCACGTCTCGAGTCCCATGGGAAGGAATCCTGTATCCCTCCGAAGAACAATAACAGGGCAATTAGTGCCCGACGCAGTAGCCTTCACGGGACCACGGGTGTTCGTAAAGGCGAGTTCTCACCCGGTTCCCACCGTGAGGCTCGAAGGTGCTTGTTAATCCTTCACAAGCAGTCACAAGCGCCGCCGCGGGACCACGGGTGCGGGGAGGAGCCAGGACGCACCCGGTTCCAACCGCGAGGCTCGAAGATGCTGTTGGTCCTTTTCAAATATTCACACGAGCCGCTGCGGGACCACGGGTGCGGGAGGAGCCAGGACGCACCCGGTTCCAACCGCGAGGCTCAAAGGTGCTTGGAAAACTGTGCTGCGCAGCGCGCAGTGAACCGGCATTCAGGGCAGGTAAGGATAATCCAGAGACCGCTGGTAGGAAAGCGGCTTGAAGGGGCTCTTTCGAACAGTCCGTGGTAACGCTATCAGAGCTCGGGTTGGTACTGACTCTGTATAGTGACAAGCACCGGATCCCCTAGTGGAGGGCTATATATAGACAGCCTATCCACTAGGAAGGACATCCGATGTCCCTCCCAGGTGCATGCTGGGACGTGTAGTCCGGCTACCGGTTTCTGCGGGACGTGATCATGACAGTACCCCTCCGCAACGACCACCGCCCTGGTGGCCCACCTGGCTTCGTAGGGTTACGTGCATGAAAACGGCGGAGGAGCAGGGGACAATGCAAGTTGGCCGCTGGTTCCCACGTTCGTTCTTCCGCCCCATAGCCTTTCCAGTGAATGAGGTAGTATATCTTTCCTCTAGTTTTCTTGGAGTCTAATATACTTTGTACTTCATATTCCTCCTCTCCCTCTACTTCCATAGGTTTAGGTTCTGCTAGCAAGCGGGTATGAGGCAAGTATGGTCGAAAAAGGGAAACGTGGAAAACGGGGTGGATTTTCCAGGTCCTGGGTAGTTGCAACTTCATCGCTACTGGGTTTATGACTTGCACTATGGGATAGGGACCTACATATTTGGGTTTGAGCCTATTTGATCCCTTCAGCTGCAAGTTGGTGGTGGATAACCACACCTTATCCCCTACCTCGTACAGGGGCCCCGGGGATCGTTTTTGTCTGCGAAGCGTTTGGTGGTTTCTTGGGCCTTCAGCAGCTGGCTTTTAGCCTCAATGAGCACTGCACGGAGATGCGCATGGTGGGCTTGGATCGACGGATGTTTGCACATCACTGGCCAGGCGAAAGACAACATGTTAGGGTCGTAGCCGTACAAGCAGTAAAACGGGGAACACCCCAACTTGGTGTGTTTTCTGTTGTTGTAGGCGAACTCTGCCATCCACAACAGGGTACTCCACTCGGCCTCATGATGTAGGGAGAAACACCGCAGGTACTGCTCCAGGGTCTGGTTGAGCCTCTCGGTTTTACCATCTGTTTGCGGATGGTAACTGGTTGATAGCCGCGCGTCGATCTTCATAACGGAGCATAAGGCCTGCCAAAATCTGGACGTAAACTGCGAGCCTCGGTCTGTTATGAGAATCGCAGGGATACCATGTGCTCTCACCACGTGTTGCAGGAATATGAGGGATAACTCGGAGGAGGAAGGAATCGTCTTTAGCGGTACGAAATGGCCCATCTTGGTTAAGTGATCCACCAAGACTAAGATGACTGTGTGTCCATTGCTGGGGGGCATTTCCACTATGAAGTCCATGGAAACGGTGTGCCATGGAGAGTCCGGGTTGGTATAGGGCGCAGTAACCCCACTGGCCTAGAGTGTCGGGTCTTGCCTTGGGCGCACACCGCGCATCCTGTAATATAGTGCTGCACGCGTTCTCGTAATCCCGGCCACCAGAAATGCCGTTCAACGAGGGCTACGGTTTTGTAGATCCCCATATGTCCTCCCAGAGACGAGTCATGAGCCCACTGCATCACCTGGTCTTGTAAGCGGGCAACGGGTACGTACAGAACGTGATGGCGAAAGAAGAAACCCTCCTTCTTGCTTCGATTTTCGGGTTCTTCGTTTACCCATGCCTGTGCATCCACTTCTGCGGACTCCATCCGGAGGTCGTCAAGGAAGTCGTCTTTCGTCACCAAAGTGATCCGTTCTTGGGGGTATGCCGCCTTGCTTAGGATGGGGGGAGGTGTGGTGATTTCCGGGTCATCCTCCTGGAGAGGATCGGTCGGTCTTGATAACGCATCTGCCTTGCCGTGTTTACTTCCTGGCCGGTACCGTATCACGAAGTCGTAGTCCGCGAAGAAGAGAGACCATCGTAGCTGTCGTGGTGTCAGGGCTCTAGCTGACTTCAGAAATAACAAGTTCCGATGATCCGTGAAGATCTCAATAGTGTGTTGGGCCCCCTGTAGATGATGTCTCCATTCTTCACAGGCCCTCTTGATTGCTAACAATTCTTTATCGGAAATGCTGTAGTTCACCTCGCAGGGGGTAAGCTTCTTTGAGAAGAAGGCCACCGGATGCAGCTGTCCCGTGTCTGGATGTCTCTGAGAGAGGATGCCCCCAAGGCGTAGTATGAGGCGTCTGTCTCCAGGACAAAGGGCAAGTGCACATCCGGATGCCTTAGTATCGGTGCCTTCGTGAAACTGGATTTTAGTTCTTGAAAGGCGGTTTCGGCCTGTTTGGTCCATGCAAACGCTACTCCCTTCTTCAATAAGGAGGTAAGGGGCTGTAGTATTTGTGAGAAGTTCTTGATAAAACGGCGATAGAAATTACTGAATCCTATGAAGCTCTGTAACGCCTTCTGGTTCGTCGGGGATCTCCAGCCTGTGATGGCCTCCACCTTCCTTGTATCCATACAAATCCCAGTGGCGCTGATGATATACCCCAAGAACTCTACTTTGGTGGCATGAAAAAGACACTTTTCTAGTTTGGCATACAACGAGTACTTCCGCAACCGTTCCAACACCTGCGATACGTGTGTGATGTGCTCCTTGATGGATGACGAATAGATCAGTATGTCGTGAATGTAAACCATGCACATCACGTCCGTGAGCCCACGCAAAACCTCATCCATAAAATACTGGAACGCCGCTGGGGCGTTGCACAGCCCGAACGGCATTACACAGTATTCGAACAGCCCATACTTCGTACGGAAGGCCGTCTTCCACTCGTCCCCTCTCTTCATCCGCACCAGATGGTAGGCTCCGCGGAGATCCAGCTTCGTGAACACAGTGGCTCCTTTCAGTTGGTCCAACAACACCGAGATCAAGGGGAGGGGGTACCGGTTCTTCAGAGTGACTCTGTTAAGTGCTCTGAAGTCGATGCATGTCCGCAAATCACCTTCCTTCTTAGGGATAAAAAAAAGAGGAGAGGAAGCAGGGGAAGTAGAGTGCCTGATGAAGCCATTGGCGAGGTTCTCATCCAGGTATTCCCTCAAATGTAGATTTTCGGGTTCGGTTAACGCGTAAACCCTGCTACAAGGTATTGCAGCACCCGGAACCAGGTCTATTCGGCAGTCATAGTCTCTATGGGGTGGGAGATGGCTTGCTGCTGTTTTATCGAACACAGAGGCATATGGTTGATATGCCGGGGGAAGTGCCGTGGTGCACGCCAGTACGTGTGTGGTGCATCCTGCAGCCAGAAACGTAGCTTGGTTTTCCCCCAGGTCATCTTCCAACGCTTGTTGTCTAGTGCAGTGTTCCTTGCAGTACGCTGATCCCATCACCACCGTTCGGCTTGCCCATCCCACCGTGGGGTCATGAAGGGTTAACCATGGCATCCCCAAGATCAATCGGAAATGAGGTGCGTCGATTAGGTCGAACCGAATCGCCTCATAATGGTCCTGTCCGAATTGCATGAGAAGAGACCGAGTATGGTATCGAACAGGACCAGACGTGAGTGCCTTGCCATCTACCGCCTTCACTGGTTCAGGGACGGTCTTCTTCTGTAAGGGCAACCCTAAGTCTTCCGCGTACTTCTGATCAATGAAGTTACTGGTGGCCCCGGAGTCCACCAAAGCAGGCACGAGTTTGAGTACACCGTCCTCCAACCACAAAGACACGTTAACGTGGAGGTGCGGTACTGAAGGTTGTAAGGTGTTAGCGATTACTGGAGACACTTTTTCTTCCACATGCCCCAATCCAACAGTCTCATGTTGGCTCGGGCTAATCGTTTCCCTTCTCCCCTTCGATGTCCCAGGCCCCGTGGGTCACAGCTTGGGTCCTTGTCGGAGGCCTCTCCTCAGGGAACCGTGTCCGAGCCTTGCATTCTCGTATAAAGTGGCCGGCCTTTCCACAATACAGACAGAGACGTTGTTTCCGTCTCTTCTCCCGTTCCTCGGTGCTCAAAGATCCTCGGGTACTGCCAATCTGCATGGGTTCGGGGCCTCCGCCGCTTGGGCTCCTTCCCCAAATGTAGGTCGACCCTTAGGTAGAACGTATCTCACCTCGGGCCTGTTCTTATCGGTCTTTCTTTCTTGCATCCGATGGTCCAATTGCACCGTTAGATCGATTAGCTCCTCACAGGTCTGGGGCAATTGGACGACCTGGGCAAGCACGTCCTTTAGCTCCCCCGAAGCCCTTGATAGAACAACGAGGTCCTCTTGTTTTGGGGCCAATCAGTCTCCACCACCAAACGGTTGAACGTAGTTACATAGGAAAGGAGGTCCTGTGTCCCTTGCTTAAGGGTGAGCAGCTCCCTGTCGGAGGTCAGCAGATGCATCCTTCGATCGAACAACCTACGCATCTCCGTGCAGAACCCAGCGAAATTGTACAACACCGGGTCATCCCTTTCTATCAAGGGAATGGACCAGCTTGCAGCGTTCCCCCCCAGATAGGACATAATGAAGGAGGTTTTCGCCTGATCGTTGTGAAAGAGGGTTGGTTTGCATAAAAAATGCAACCTGCATTGATTGATGAATATCCCAAACTTTTTTGGGTCGCCATAAAAGCGTTCGGGAGCTTCAAGGGGTATCTGCGGGGAGTGGATCACTTGTACCGAGGTGGTTTCGCCCCCTCCCGGGTGACCTACAGAGGTTTCCGCAGCCCGAGGCTGCGGAGGGGGGAGAGTCCAGTCCTGGATATACTTCCTCCCCGGTGGGTCAGGGCCTTTTCTACTCAGCCCTGCTACTTCCCGACGCATGGTGCCCATGTCGGTCCGAAGGTTTTGTGTTTCGACTCGAAACGCGTTGACCTCCGTCTGTAGGGTCGCCATGGTCTCGAGTAGCGTGGTCAACGCTGTGTTGACATCCATCGCCCAGGCTGGATGGTCGTCTTGGGCTTGTCACTCTGTCAGGTTGCGAAAGGGTACACTAACCTTCAGGAGACAAATCCAGCGGGGGCGATGCCTAGAACCCAAAGCCCCCTCGCTCTGCCCTACAAGGGGACGTGTAATACTCCACCCTGCACTGCAGAGCGCAGGGGATAGGGGATAAAGAATAGGGAATAACGGGAAGAAGGCACTGCTGTCTTCCTTCTCAGCGAAACTCTCGTTCCAGGCCCCTCTAGGAAAGTGCGCACAATAGGGTGGTCCCACCGAGTCCTCACAGGGTCTGTAGGAGGGGAAACAACCAACAACAGTCGGATTATAGGCGCATCTACCTTTACTCCTTCCCACCCTGCTAGTACTCCTCCCACTATCTCTCTAGCCTAGACTCACCAGGTTTTGCACTTCAGGGTCTTGCTCGGAATTGGAGAGAATGGCTTGCAGGAACATGCTGCACTTAGAACTCACATGAAGTCAACGGAAGCGCGGAAAACTCTCTCCTTGAGAGTATCGCTGAGTCCATCGAAAGGTGAGTATCCAAAGTCTGGAAAGAGGGAGTTCGAAGGCCGTGATCCGTCTCACGTCTCGAGTCCCATGGGAAGGAATCCTGTATCCCTCCGAAGAACAATAACAGGGCAATTAGTGCCCGACGCAGTAGCCTTCACGGGACCACGGGTGTTCGTAAAGGCGAGTTCTCACCCGGTTCCCACCGTGAGGCTCGAAGGTGCTTGTTAATCCTTCACAAGCAGTCACAAGCGCCGCCGCGGGACCACGGGTGCGGGAGGAGCCAGGACGCACCCGGTTCCAACCGCGAGGCTCGAAGGTGCTTGGAAAACTGTGCTGCGCAGCACGCAGTGAACCGGCATTCAGGGCAGGTAAGGATAATCCAGAGACCGCTGGTAGGAAAGCGGCTTGAAGGGGCTCTTTCGAACAGTCCGTGGTAACGCTATCAGAGCTCGGGTTGGTACTGACTCTGTATAGTGACAAGCACCGGATCCCCCTAGTGGAGGGCTATATATAGACAGCCTATCCACTAGGAAGGACATCTGATGTCCCTCCCAGGTGCATGCTGGGACGTGTAGTCCGGCTACCGGTTTCTGCAGGACGTGATCATGACACTTGCAGATAATGTAGGCTCACATGAGGGCTGGCTGGCTTGCTGATAATGTAGGCTCACATGAGGGCTGGCAGGATTGGAGATGGTGTAGGTTCATGAGGGCTGGCAGGTTTGCAGATGGTAAAGGCTCACATGAGGGCTGGCAGGCTTGGAGATGGTGAAGGCTCACACGAGGGCCGGCAGGCTTGCAGAAGGTGAGAGCTTACATGAGGGCTGGCAGGCTTGCAGATGGTGAAGGCTCACACGAGGGCTGGCAGGCCTGGAGATGGTGAAGGCTCACATAAGGGCTGGCAGGCATGGAGATGGTGAAGGCTCACACGAGGGCTGGCAGGCTTGCAGATGGTGAAGGCTCACACGAGGGTGGCAGGCCTGGAGATGGTGAAGGCTCACATAAGGGCTGGCAGGCATGGAGATGGTGAAGGCTCACACGAGGGCTGGCAGACCTGGAGATGGTGAAGGCTCACATGAGGGCTGGCAGGCTTTGATATGGTGATGGCTTACATGAGGGCTGGCAGGCTTGCAGATGGTGAAGGCTCACACGAGGGCTGGCAGGCTTGCAGAAGGTGAGAGCTTACATGAGGGCTGGCAGGCTTGCAGATGGTGTGGGCGATGGGGGCTTGCAGGCTCGAGATGGTGTAGGTTCATGAGGGCTGGCAGGTTTGCAGATGGTAAAGGCTCACATGAGGGCTGGCAGGCTTGCAGAAGGTGAGATTACATGAGGGCTGGCAGGCTTGCAGATGGTGTGGGCGATGGGGGCTTGCAGGCTTGCAGATGGTGTAGGTTCATTAGGGCTGGCAGGTTTGCAGATGGTGAAGGGTCACACGAGGGCTGGCAGGCCTGGAGATGGTGAGAGCTTACATGTGGGCTGACAGGCTTGCAGATGGTGTGGGCGATGGGGGCTGGCAGGCTTGCAGATGGTGCAGGCTCACATGAGGGCCAGCAGGCTTGCAGATGGTGAAGGCTCACATGAGGGCTGGCAGGTTTGCAGATGGTGAAGTCTCACATGAGGGCTGGCAGGCTTGCAGATGGTGAAGGCTCACATGAGGGCTGGCAGGCTTGCAGATGGTGTGGGCAATGGGGGCTGGCAGGCTTGCAGATGGTGAAGGCTCACACGAGGGCTGGCAGGCTTGCAGATGGCGAAGGCTCACACGAGGTCTGGCAGGCTTGCAGATGGTGAAGGCTCACATGAGGGCTGGCAGGCTTGCAGATGGTGAAGGCTCACATGAGGGCTGGCAGGCTTGCAGATGGTGTGGTCGATGGGGGCTGGCAGGCTTGCAGATGGTGAAGGCTCACACGAGGGCTGGCAGGCTTGCAGATGGCGAAGGCTCACACGAGGGCTGGCAGGCTTGCAGATGGTGAAGGCTCACTGGAGGGCTGGCAGGCTTGCAGATAGTATAGGTTCCTATGAGGACTGGCAGGTTTGCAGATGGTGAAGGCTCACACGAGGGCTGGCAGGCTTGCAGATGGTGAAGGCTCACACGAGGGCCGGCAGGCTTGCAGATGGTGAGAGCTTACATGTGGGCTGACAGGCTTGCAGATGGTGTGGGCGATGGGGGCTGGCAGGCTTGCAGATGGTGCAGGCTCACATGAGGGCCGGCAGGCTTGCAGATGGTGAAGGCTCACATGAGGGCTGGCAGGTTTGCAGATGGTGAAGGCTCACATGAGGGCTGGCAGGCTTGCAGATGGTGAAGGCTCACATGAGGGCTGGTAGGCTTGCAGATGGTGAAGGCTCACATGAGGGCTGGCAGGCTTGCAGATGGTGTAGGTTCATGAGGGCTGGCAGGTTTGCAGATGGTAAAGGCTCACATGAGGGCTGGCAGGCTTGGAGATGGTGAAGGCTCACACGAGGGCCGGCAGGCTTGCAGAAGGTGAGAGCTTACATGAGGGCTGGCAGGCTTGCAGATGGTGAAGGCTCACACGAGGGCTGGCAGGCCTGGAGATGGTGAAGGCTCACATAAGGGCTGGCAGGCATGGAGATGGTGAAGGCTCACACGAGGGCTGGCAGGCTTGCAGATGGTGAAGGCTCACACGAGGGTGGCAGGCCTGGAGATGGTGAAGGCTCACATAAGGGCTGGCAGGCATGGAGATGGTGAAGGCTCACACGAGGGCTGGCAGACCTGGAGATGGTGAAGGCTCACATGAGGGCTGGCAGGCTTTGATATGGTGATGGCTTACATGAGGGCTGGCAGGCTTGCAGATGGTGAAGGCTCACACGAGGGCTGGCAGGCTTGCAGAAGGTGAGAGCTTACATGAGGGCTGGCAGGCTTGCAGATGGTGTGGTCGATGGGGGCTGGCAGGCTTGCAGATGGTGAAGGCTCACACGCGGGCTGGCAGGCTTGCAGATGGTGAAGGCTCACACGAGGGCCGGCAGGCTTGCAGATGGTGAGAGCTTACATGTGGGCTGACAGGCTTGCAGATGGTGTGGGCGATGGGGGCTGGCAGGCTTGCAGATGGTGCAGGCTCACATGAGGGCCGGCAGGCTTGCAGATGGTGAAGGCTCACATGAGGGCTGGCAGGTTTGCAGATGGTGAAGGCTCATATGAGGGCTGGCAGGCTTGCAGATGGTGAAGGCTCACATGAGGGCTGGCAGGCTTGCAGATGGTGAAGGCTCACATGAGGGCTGGCAGGCTTGCAGATGGTGTGGTCGATGGGGGCTGGCAGGCTTGCAGATGGCGAAGGCTCACACGAGGGCTGGCAGGCTTGCAGATGGCGAAGGCTCACACGAGGGCTGGCAGGCTTGCAGATGGCGAAGGCTCACACGAGGGCTGGCAGGCTTGCAGATGGTGAAGGCTCACTGGAGGGCTGGCAGGATTGCAGATAGTATAGGTTCCTATGAGGGCTGGTTCAAATGAGCACTATTTTTTAATCCCCTGTGTCCGGGTCACCATCTTACACCTCAGATATGAGTGCCAATGCATCAAAAGACCTTCATCATTCGTGCACATCGCAGAGATGCCAAACTCTCTCAGCCACCTGGCCCATCACATGTCCTTGAATCCTGGATTCACTTACATCCTAATTCGACTGCACACTCATCACTACTGTGGTAATAGTCTTGTTGCTGCCCCCCGGCGAGTCTGTCTTTCTCTTGGGCCAGACCACTGCTAAGTCATTGTCAGTAGAGAACATCACTGTTGGAGGGACCAGCAGGAATGCTACACTGTGGGTCACAGCAAGCAGTGATGGAGCAAGGACTCACAATGAGATTTGCTCGGAAGCAATCCTCTCACAGTATTAATTAATTTGTATTAAAACCTTGTAATGTCTTTATTAATAATGTGCAAACACAACATTTTTATCTAGAAGATGCTTGTCTATGTGTTTTCCATTAAAAAGTAATCCTTGTCTAATCCAAAATGGCTGCTAAAGCGCGGGAATTCTTCTGCGCATGTGTCAACCATGTCACGTGGTATGACGTCTTTCTTTGCTTGGAGGGAATCTTTTGCTTCTGCGCAGTGTATGCTAAAATGGCCGCTTAATGTTCTCACATGCTAAAGCTTTCGCATTGCTGCAATTAATAATGTGGTATTCTAACGCTACTAATGCGAGATAGACATTTATAATTAAATGGGATTAGTGTAGAAGTAGGAGGTATACAGTGAAAACATTTATTTTTGATTTTAATATGTTTCTTCTTTGATTTTTTATTAGTTCGTAAATGGGCCTGGGTTGGCAAAACAGCAGCTCGAGAGCCATGTGACCTGCGCATGCGCTCTGAAAACTAGCAAAGCGATGAAGGCAACTTGGAGGATGTCCAAGGACATGACCCGCTGATCACCTTCAGAGCTCAACTAAAATGTCTTATAAAATGATACATTTTGTATATATTTTGTAATAATCATGGTGTGAAACGGGTGGGAAATAAAGCAAATGTATTAATTGAGAGGGGCGGGATTCTAAAACAATGGGCTTAAGAAAATTGAACTAAAATCACATGGTGTGAGGATCAACCCCCTGTCCCTGTCCAATCAGAATTAATGGGCCCATAATTTTGAAACATTAATGGGAGGTACATGGGCGTAGAAGGGTATAATAGATATAGAATTAGCTAATTAGTTAGCGTAGAGGCACCGAGCGCAGATGAACAGATGCTGCAGCAGAGAACCGATGCTATTGCAGAACAGAACAGACTGAACCGCTTTCCGAAGAGGTCGTGAGGTGGAGGCGGCGGACCGTACTAGAGGGAGACGCGGAAGAAACCACGAGGAGGAACGAAGTGTCAGAGAGGGGAACAACGCAGGCGTCGTTGGTAGAGAGGTCATCTATCCTGTCCTGAACCTGGTCCGGAGGTCTTGGTCTTCATCCTTTCTTGGGGACCCTCTTCCCAACTCCTTGGCCAAGGGGTTTGGTTTTCACACCTTTAGGTAACTATAAATGTGTAATCTTTAGTTCGTACTGCTGTCTCTATCTTCTCCTTTCTGAGGGACCGTCATTTGTGATTAATAGGTGACTATAGTGTGCTTCCTCCTTGATATGCGATTAAGTATTATGTGGATTGTAATTTAGTCTGCTAAATAACTTTAGATAAACATTTTAAAACTTCCTGAGTCAGTGGTTATTTCAGGAGTCTAATGAAATTATGTTTAGTATGATCTCATTTCAACCCCAGTTATCAAAGGTCCATTGGTAAGTCATTACTCTTCAATCAGAAAAGGTCATTGGTAGCAGGGATATTGATAAAGAGTACAACTGATTCCCACCAGCGGTGATTATTAGTTAGTGCGAATGAATGGGCCCAGGTGAGTATTTTGTGTATGAATGCTTGTTGCTAATAACCCGCTGGATCAGCAGGAGGTGGCCAATGTTGGCGGTTCAAGTGCAGGTTCAAGGACTGCCTCATTGCTAGCAGATTCTCTCAACGAACAATGACAATATGTTTATATCAGCGGATATGCTGTTGGTAAGCTAATAATGACAGGGACACACATAGTGCACTAGGCTGCTTCCTTCTTCAGCTCTGTCATCGAACCATGGTGGAACTACTGAGTTAATGCAATCTTTGCTTGATGGACTCCTGTCTTTGAGAAGGATTAACCTCCTGAGTTCACAATTTGACAAGGAAGAGAGATGCCGCTCGAATACTGTTAGGTATCCCAAAAACGCAGTCCGCACATGCAGCGCTCTATACTCACCACAGGCTGCCCATAAGTTGCAGAATACAATTGAGGGCACTACGTATGACACATCAGGCAAGACACAAAGCGAGCCCACATGTTCTCCATCAGCTGGTCACCTCCCATTGGACCAATAGAGCTCTTAGGTCCAACAATCTCGATCTTCTAGTTGTCCTCAGAATCAAGACAGCTAGGAGTTGAGGTGGCTCCTTCACATATCTTGCACCTAAACTCTGGAACTCCTTGCCTACTACCCTGAGAATGGATGACAACTTGATGAGTTTCAGAAAGAAACTAAAAACGTATCTTTTCCCCCTAACCATCTTCTACTACCCTCACTCCAGCTAGAACTGACAGCACTGGGCAGCCCAGTGTCTGGTAGCCATGCGCTTTACAAAACAGGTGAATAGAATAGAATTGATGAGTGAGTAATGCTTGCCAAACAATTCCCCCCCCAATTCCCCCAAAAATGTGAAAAGCTATTTGACTTAAGAACTTCTCTCCAGACATCTGCGGTGCTCCATTTCTCATACTCTTCAGGGACGCCTGTTCTAATGTATTATTTATTCATTATTTAATTTTATAAGGCGCACAGCTACCCAGAGGTTTCCCGGTGCTGCCTGACATGAACAGAGTAGAAAAGGAACTATTGATTGAATAACCACGTTTTTAAACACTTTCTGAAATTTGCATAGATGGTTTCGTTACGAAGTGACAAGGGGAGAGAATTCCACAAAGACTAGCAAACCCTGACACCCTATTGCTAGCTTGGCCTTCTTCACCTCTGCAAGCCTCCTCTGGCTCTCTACACTGTTACGGCTGCTCCTCTACTCTAACCCGGTCTGTAACTGTAGTATCTCTGTAACCATGATTCCGCTGGCACGACACATTTGGGGCAAATCTCATGTTATTGATATAACTGTTAATGCTTACTTTTGACTACCAAAAGGCCAAAGTCATTCATTGCAATGTATGCCCCTGCCAGGGAAGATACCTCTCACTAAATCTAGAATTAATTATGTTAAGAGTGTCTAGACAAAACATCAAACAATAAAAACATGCCTGTCTACTCACCTCATTTGAGGGTGTAGCCCTCTTTTCAATCATATCCGCCCTTCCAAAGGAGTGAAAGGCCGCTTTTGAATTCTATGGTGCCACCTTTTGCCAACTTTTATCACTAACTGAAACATCCTTTTTAGCGAGTCAAAAGATAGACAGGTATGTGAACAACAGCGCCTCAACACCTTTGAGAATTGCAGGAAATGAAAGGGATTCAGTCAGGTCCTGGATCCGGTAGCTATAATTGAGCCAGATCCGAGCTGGCCCTAGTGAAATATGCTTAATTTTTCTCAGTGTAATTTGTCAACACTGGGACACATTCAGGATCTCACACACATTATCTGTTTTCCGTTCAGAGCAGCAACCTCTTTCACGTCCAGCGGCGCCCAACGCAGAGGCCTCACTTAAAGGGCCATCGGCCATCCTTCTGTTGGTGTCTTATCCTGGCTGAAGCTAGATGCCAATGCACTGGAGGGAAACAAAGACACTCAGCTCCTTATCACTTCACAAGAACATATGATTTGGAGGCAGGTTTTTGCCTTTGTTCAACCCCTGTATGTAAGAGATATGCATGCACAGTACGAATGTTGGCTCTAGCTGTCGGAATGAGTAATTACACTAATAATGATTTAAACAGCACCAGATTGTTTTCAGTTAATTTCTTTTTAGCGCTATTCATCCAAATGTAGTGTGTCTTAGCACTTAACAAGAGTGTAAACAATGTACATGAAATGTTACATAAGACTATAAAGTTTTCAAGGTAGAGTAGTCCCAGGAGTGTCATATTGGCATGCATTACAGGTTAAGAGTGCTTGCTCTGAAAAAACTCAAAGTTAGGATGGGAAATGTAACTCATGGTGATTGCGGTTGTCTATACTAATAAAACATTATTACTACCCAAAAGAACACAGTTTAGCAACCTTAGAATAACAAAATATTGAGAAAAAATTAATGGGGGTCCAAACCCAGGCCTTGCAGTTTGCATGCAGTTCCTTGATGCCAGTTCATAGCTCACTGTTATGTAAGAAAGGTTGTAACTTTTGAATTGCAGCAAATGAGCCATCTACACATAGCTGCCAAGGTTTCAGATTGCCATGCGTGACATTTTCATAATTTCAGTTTAATTATGTGTGACATTTCAACAACAATGATTGACACCTTCTCGCAACCAAAATCAAGCAATGAAAACCAGGAAAACATAAATATCAGCAATTACACCCATTTGAGCACCAAGACATTCTAATAAGATGTTAAAATTTCTGGAAAGCACCAGAAACTGAAGCACCTTAGTTCTCTTCTAAGCTGATCGTACTGTTAAACAAAACGAGGACTGAGATCTGCACGACTCATTGACAGTGCGCGCCGCGCCACTGCAAACAATAGAATATTTCTGTAAATTTTTAGCAAAGTCAGTTATTGTAATAGGGTCAGATTATCTCTTGCAAAAACCGGCGCAGTGTGCCTGCTACTTACTCACCTCAAGTACAGAGAATAACATAATGACTGCTGTAGTGGGGGATAAAAAGAAAAGGAGGCGGATAACGACTGTTTTCCAGATTGGGTCTCCTCACTTGAAAGCACACATCATCGTTCGCTGAGGTACGGAATCTAGCCACGGTGCAGACTCCGCTACCGAAATTTTGAGCAGGTGCTCTTGTTTAATTTCTTCTGCTCTGACAAACGTAAAATAACGAGCTTTACCTAATCACTTTCTTGACTGCTCGGCCGCTATAAATCTAGCCAATCAAATGAGCAAAGGGACATCAAATTTATTTAAGTGCACTGATAGTTTTATGAGTTCAGAGTTTATAAGTTCACTTACTTCGATTCGAGGCAGGCAACGAGCGAAGACCGTGCCATGGCAACAGGTCCCCCCCCCCGGGCTGGTACATGCTCTCACAGCTGCATGCAGCAGCCCGCCGGCAGGGTCCGGTTGGGCCCGAGTTAGTTGACCCCTGGTCCACGGGATCATGATTCTACGACAACGCACACTGCACAGAGCATGCAGAGGTCCGAAAGTGGCAAGCAGCAGCTATCTCTGCTACAGGGCAGCAGCAGGCTTACAAGAGTCCACAGCCGCCAACGCTGGTGGGGCCGGGTGAGCCTCAGAGAGGCCGAGGCAAGCCTGCGGTGGCACCAGCGGTCATGGTGGCTTGCGCATAACCTCAGCTGCCTCTGCCATGACTCAGCGACCCATCTCACTGTCCAGTGAACGCTGGCACGCATTATGGAGGACAGGCACCAAAATAATTATTGCGGCGTGGCGGGCAGCGGCAAACTAAAAAAACATAACTGCTGCTTGCCCTGCTGCACACAGTTATGGATACACTGTTTGTTCTAATCACGTGACCTCACCACGTTACGTGAATGCCATGCCCCTGGCCGGCCTGCAGCAGCTGTGCTATAATGAATGCTCATTGGTGCAACCAACGCAGCAATGAGCCACCGGGTCGGCGCGACACTCCTGACCTGCCATTCACAAATAGACTTAGCACACTTGAGACTAATGAAAAACCCTCTGCCAGAGCAGCTCGCGGTCTGCGCTGCGTGCTCATCAGGAGTGTTTGGCCAGGGCGGCAATTTCCTTCCTGCTTGCCTCTTCCTCTGCACCGGAGGTGGTGTCAATGAGGCGCTAAAAATGCGTGACCTGGCATTTTAGTGCGGTGATGCGGACCACCGCACAAAAATGCGTTAGTATCACGCCTGATCCGTGGTACTTGGTAGGGCTGTCTACAGTAAATAAAACCTGTGATCTGCATATTATCAGTTGTGCTTTGCATCAGGCACATTAACCCTTGGTGCTACTTAATGGTGATTCAAAATTGTGGTAAGTCCAAACACTCTCCAGCAAGTACATTGACCAGCTGAGTTATCGTACCATTATTATTTCCTGAAAATTTCTGAGCATACAAAGGTTTCTCCAGCAGGTGCCTTAACACATAAAATATTTTAAAATGCTGTCCGCTTCTGACCAATGAACACAATCAAAACAGGTTAACTGTCACGTGCCCTTTTACCAATTTCTTGTGTCAGTATTAAAAACATAAGTGTATAAATTGACTGACAGGTTCTGCTTTTCATGACTACGCCCCCTTTTCGCTGCCACTCCTTGGCCCAGTTGATGAGAGAAAGTGGTATTTTTCCCATTTCCAGCGCCACATTTTAAGTTTCGGCGCGCTGTACAAAATGTTTAATAAACAGAAAGTACTGATGACAGAGTCCCTCTGTGTCAGATATCAAATATACGAAGGGACATAAGAGCAATACAATACAAGACAGAGCCCCCTTCTCTCAAACTGACATCCCCCCTCTGCTCCAGGAGCGCCTCCAACAGAGAGAAAAAGACACTGCCATTGAAAGTACTGTCCCTTTAAAGATTTTACCAAACCCGCGTCTGCGCATGCGCACAGAATGTTAAGGATTGCGCGAGAGCGCCGCGTGAGGAGTACAGCGCGCATGCGTGAGCGGAGGCGCCTGGGAGCCCAGTGCGCGTGCGCTTCCCCGGATGGTGTGGGCCAGCGCGCGCGTGCGCAGTGTCACTGCGGGACCTGCAGGAGGCGAGAGGCTCGAGCTGTGCTTCACCGGTGCAGGAGCAGCAGCAGGTCCAGGGCTCGGAGAGCACCGTGGAGGGGGGCCGGAGCACGGGCTGGTGGGGACTGACCGGTAAGGGGGGTCGCTGTCCTCTCTAGCTGAGCTGCACTGGAAGCTGCAAGGGGGGCTCTGCAGGTGCTGGGGACGTGCAGTGCTCGACAGGGAAAAGTAGAAGTGCAGGTACCCTGTACTGGAGCACATGCTTGTATCCGAGAAGTGCAGGGACTCTCCAATTAAAAGTAGTGTTCCTCTGCTCGGAAGTGCAGGTACTCTCCAACTAAAAGTATTGTTCCTCTGCTGAGAAGTGCAGGTACTCTCCAACTAAAAGTAGTGTTCCTCTGCTGAGAAGTGCAGGTACTCTCCAACTAAAAGTAGTGTTCCTCTGCTCGGAAGTGCAGGTACTCTCCAACTAAAAGTATTGTTCCTCTGCTGAGAAGTGCAGGTACTCTCCAATTAAAAGTATTGTTCCTCTTCTGAGAAGTGCAGGTACTCTCCAACTAAAAGTATTGTTCCTCTGCTGAGAAGTGCAGGTACTCTCCAACTAAAAGTATTGTTCCTCTTCTGAGAAGTGCAGGTACGTTCCAATTAAAAGTATTGTTCCTCTGCTAAGAAGTGCTGGTACTCTCCAATTAAAAGTATTGTTCCTTTGCTGAGAAGTGCAGGTACTCTCCAATTAAAAGTATTGTTCCTCTGCTGAGAAGTGCAGGTACTCTCCAATTAAAAGTATTGTTCCTCTGCTAAGAAGTGCAGGTATTCTCCAATGAAAAGTATTGTTCCTCTGCTAAGAAGTGCTGGTACTCTCCAATTAAAAGTATTGTTCCTTTGCTGAGAAGTGCAGGTACTCTCCAATTAAAAGTATTGTTCCTCTGCTGAGAAGTGCAGGTACTCTCCAGTTCAAAGTATTGTTCCTGTGCTAAGAAGTGCAGGTATTCTCCAATGAAAAGTATTGTTCCACTGCTGAGAAGTGCAGGTATTGTTCCTCTTCTGAGAAGTGCAGGTACGTTCCAATTAAAAGTAGTGTTCCTCTGCTCGGAAGTGCAGGTACTCTCCAATTAAAAGTATTGTTCCTCTGCTGAGAAGTGCAGGTGCTCTCCAACTAAAAGTATTGTTCCTCTGCTGAGAAGTGCAGGTACTCTCCAACTAAATGTATTGTTCCTCTTCTGAGAAGTACAGGTAGTCTCCAATTAAAAGTATTGTTCCTCTGCCGAGAAGTGCAGGTACTCTCCAATTAAAAGTATTGTTCCTCTGCTAAGAAGTGCTGGTACTCTCCAATTAAAAGTATTGTTCCTCTGCTGAGAAGTGCAGGTACTCTCCAGTTCAAAGTATTGTTCCTCTGCTAAGAAGTGCAGGTATTCTCCAATGAAAAGTATTGTTCCACTGCTGAGAAGTGCAGGTATTGTTCCTCTTCTGAGAAGTGCAGGTACACTCCAATTAAAAGTATTGTTCCTCTTCTGAGAAGTGCAGGTACGCTCCAATTAAAAGTATTGTATTGTATTGTAATTGCATTTGTATAGCGCTTACTACCCCTGACGAGGCGTCGAAGCGCTTTTTCGGCGAGTAGCACGCTACTCCGGGACCCATAGAGGATTAGTGTTGAATTAGTATAGTGAAACATGCAAGTAAATTTTAAGTGGTGGATATGTTAGTCAGTTATTTGGATTCAGAAGGATAGCGGAGGGATAGAAGAGGGAAAAAAGGTTTGCATATATATAGCGCTTCTAACCCCTGATGGGGTGTTGAATTGCTTTTTTTGGGCGAGTAGCACGCTACTCCGGAAACCCATAAAGGATTAGTGGTGAATTAGTATGGTGAAATATGAAAGTAATTTGAGTGGTGGATATTAGTCAGTTATTTGGAGTGAGAAGGATAGTGGAGGGATAGAAGGGAAAGAAAGGTTTGCATTCATATAGCGCCTGTTACCCCTGGTGGGTGTTGAAGCGCTTTGTTGGCGAGTAGCACGCTACTCTGGAACCCATAAAGGATTAGTGGTGAATTAGTATAGTGGAATATGGAATTAGTGAAGTGAACATGCTAGTCTGTTATTTTGATTGAAAAGGATAGTTGTGGGATAGAAGAGTGAAGGATTTCTTTTGTAGGTCATAGCAGTAGGAGGAGGCTTTTTGATGAGTAAAAAGGGTTTTTGGAGGGGAAGAGTCAGAGGGAAGAGTTTAGAAAGGTTTGTCTTGGGCATTGGTACAGTAAAGGAGGTGTCAGAAGATACAAGGAGGGGTAGAGTAGGAGAGAGTCAAGAAAGGGTTATTTTGGGGAACATAGTAGTGGTATGGCGTTTGCGATAAATGAGAGAGTGGGTGTAGAGGATATAGTGATAGATGTATAGGGTGAGATAGGGTAGTGAATTGGAAAAAGTAGTAGAAAGAAGTTTGAGATGAGTCAAAAAGTTGGGCTAGAAGATATATTGAGGGAAGTATAGGCTGAGAAATAGGGTAGTGCATTGGAAATGCTAAATTAGAAGAAAGTGATAAATATATAGATCCATAAGTACATTGAGAGTATATAGATGCATAAAGGAGGTAAGTATATGCAGATTAAAAATATTGATAGAGGTAGCAGATGTGAAATAGGGTAGTGCATTAGATATGCTTTTTCAGGAGAAAAGTAATAGACACATTAATTAATGGGAAGATGGGCAGCATTCCTGGCCCTGGCCCGTCTCGAACAGGCTCAAACAGGCACTCACCCTTGTCCTCTCTGCCCTTAACAGGCTCATACAGGCACTCACCCTTGTCCTCTCTGCCCTTAACAGGCTCAAACAGGCACTCACCCTTGTCCTCTCTGCCCTTAGCCTCGACGCCCGGGCTGAGACGCCCTAACCCTGGCCTTTGATACCCCTAGTAATCAGGTGACCCCGTCAGCCAATGGGAACCCTAGCCCTAATACTATCCAATCACAACACTAGCCCTAAAAGCTAGAACCAATAGGAGATCAGGACCTTACAGCCAATCTTAGCCCTACTCCAAGCATCCAATCAGTTCAAAAACCCTGATCTCTATGTCCAATAGAGGCCCTAGCCCTACCAGTAGTCCCAAACCTAGTCCAAGCAACCAATGGGACGGGAAGCCCTAGTCACTACTTCCAATAGAAAGCCTAACCCTACTCTTAGTCCCACACCTAGTCCAGCAACCAATAACACCAGAAGCCCTAATCGCTACTTCCAATTAAAGGCCTAACCCTAGTCCTAGTTCCACCTTAGTCCCAACAACCAATAAAACAGGAAGCCCTAGTCCCTGCTTCCAATAGAAATCATAACCCTAGCCCTAGTCCCAACCCTACATTGATTGAATCACAGATCCAGAAACCAATCAGAACCCTCAAATACCCAACCAATGAGGACACTAACTCAAACCAATAGAAACATCAGATACAACCACCAATCAGTGTATACATGTAGCAGCCACTAGCAGACTATATAAGGTCCCAGCAACCTCAGACAAGGTTTGCTGCCCAGGGAGTTGGAAGCTGCTTCTCCTGTCCAGAATCTCCTAGGAGACAGACAGGCTCAATCCACACTTTGGATTTCTGCAGGTAAAGGCCTCACAAACTTGAAATCTAACAATACTGTTTGAATACAACTTTACTCCCTCTCCTGGCCAAAAAACGAAGTGCACAGTCCCTATTAAACACAGTTTAAACAGCTCACAGAAGCACCCTCTGATGTAGAAAATCCCTGTTGCTGGAGGGGGAGGCAGGGGGGCTGGTTTCACTGGCTTGATAACACAAAATGGTGGCTGGGGGTGCACTGTTTAACATACAGGTCTTAGCACAGAGCAAAGGAGAAATTTGGAGGGAAAACTGAATAGTCACCAGGAATGAGAGCGACAAACTACAGAGTTTGGACTGCAAATCCCACAATTCAACACGTTAAATGGAAGCAATCATGGGCAGGAAAACCACAAGTTTAACACACAAAACAGGTGATAAAATATACAATCACAGGCAGGTTAAAACTACATTTTTAAACTGTAACAACCACAGGCAAAGACAGTAATCACAGAAAGGGAAAATCGTTTTTTAAAAAAACTTTTTGGAGGAGGGAAGAGACAGCACTAGTCTGCCTCCTTACCACTTGCTGGACTCTGCTCACTGCAATCTGGGGCACAGGTAGGCTGCAACTCACAAGATGGAGGAGAATGATTTGGGGTGCACCCAGCAAAGCCTTAAGGGTCTCTGCTGAGAAGTGCAGGTACTCTCCAACTGAAAGTATTGTTCCTCTGCTAAGAAGTGCAGGTACTCTCCAATTAAAAGTATTGTTCCTCTGCTAAGAAGTGCTGGTACTCTCCAATTAAAAGTATTGTTCCTTTGCTGAGAAGTGCAGGTACTCTCCAATTAAAAGTATTGTTCCTCTGCTGAGAAGTGCAGGTACTCTCCAGTTCAAAGTATTGTTCCTCTGCTAAGAAGTGCAGGTATTCTCCAATGAAAAGTATTGTTCCACTGCTGAGAAGTGCAGGTATTGTTCCTCTTCTGAGAAGTGCAGGTACACTCCAATTAAAAGTATTGTTCCTCTTCTGAGAAGTGCAGGTACGCTCCAATTAAAAGTAGTGTTCCTCTGCTGAGAAGTGCAGGTACTCTCCAACTGAAAGTATTGTTCCTCTGCTAAGAAGTGCAGGTACTCTCCAATTAAAAGTAGTGTTCCACTGCTGAGAGGTGCAGGTATTGTTCCTCTTCTGAGAAGTGCAGGTACTCTCCAACTAAATGTATTGTTCTTCTTCTGAGAAGTACAGGTAGTCTCCAATTAAAAGTATTGTTCCTATGCTAAGAAGTGCTGGTACTCTCCAATTAAAAGTATTGTTCCTTTGCTGAGAAGTGCAGGTACTCTCCAATTAAAAGTATTGTTCCTCTGCTGAGAAGTGCAGGTACTCTCCAGTTCAAAGTATTGTTCCTCTGCTAAGAAGTGCAGGTATTCTCCAATGAAAAGTATTGTTCCACTGCTGAGAAGTGCAGGTATTGTTCCTCTTCTGAGAAGTGCAGGTACACTCCAATTAAAAGTATTGTTCCTCTTCTGAGAAGTGCAGGTACGCTCCAATTAAAAGTAGTGTTCCTCTGCTGAGAAGTGCAGGTACTCTCCAATTAAAAGTAGTGTTCCACTGCTGAGAAGTGCAGGTATTGTTCCTCTTCTGAGAAGTGCAGGTACTCTCCAACTAAATGTATTGTTCTTCTTCTGAGAAGTACAGGTAGTCTCCAATTAAAAGTATTGTTCCTCTGCTAAGAAGTGCTGGTACTCTCCAATTAAAAGTATTGTTCCTTTGCTGAGAAGTGCAGGTATTCTCCAATGAAAAGTATTGTTCCACTGCTGAGAAGTGCAGGTATTGTTCCTCTTCTGAGAAGTGCAGGTACACTCCAATTAAAAGTATTGTTCCTCTTCTGAGAAGTGCAGGTACGCTCCAATTAAAAGTAGTGTTCCTCTGCTGAGAAGTGCAGGTACTCTCCAACTGAAAGTATTGTTCCTCTGCTAAGAAGTGCAGGTACTCTCCAATTAAAAGTAGTGTTCCACTGCTGAGAGGTGCGGGTATTGTTCCTCTTCTGAGAAGTGCAGGTACTCTCCAACTAAATGTATTGTTCTTCTTCTGAGAAGTACAGGTAGTCTCCAATTAAAAGTATTGTTCCTCTGCTAAGAAGTGCTGGTACTCTCCAATTAAAAGTATTGTTCCTTTGCTGAGAAGTGCAGGTACTCTCCAATTAAAAGTATTGTTCCTCTGCTGAGAAGTGCAGGTACTCTCCAGTTCAAAGTATTGTTCCTCTGCTAAGAAGTGCAGGTATTCTCCAATGAAAAGTATTGTTCCACTGCTGAGAAGTGCAGGTATTGTTCCTCTTCTGAGAAGTGCAGGTACACTCCAATTAAAAGTATTGTTCCTCTTCTGAGAAGTGCAGGTACTCTCCAATTAAAAGTAGTGTTCCTCTGCTGAGAAGTGCAGGTACTCTCCAATTAAAAGTAGTGTTCCACTGCTGAGAAGTGCAGGTATTGTTCCTCTTCTGAGAAGTGCAGGTACTCTCCAACTAAATGTATTGTTCTTCTTCTGAGAAGTACAGGTAGTCTCCAATTAAAAGTATTGTTCCTCTGCTGAGAAGTGCAGGTACTCTCCAATTAAAAGTAGTGTTCCACTGCTGAGAAGTGCAGGTATTGTTCCTCTTCTGAGAAGTGCAGGTACTCTCCAACTAAATGTATTGTTCTTCTTCTGAGAAGTACAGGTAGTCTCCAATTAAAAGTATTGTTCCTCTGCTAAGAAGTGCTGGTACTCTCCAATTAAAAGTATTGTTCCTTTGCTGAGAAGTGCAGGTACTCTCCAACTAAATGTATTGTTCTTCTTCTGAGAAGTGCAGGTACACTCCAATTAAAAGTATTGTTCCTCTTCTGAGAAGTGCAGGTACGCTCCAATTAAAAGTAGTGTTCCTCTGCTGAGAAGTGCAGGTACTCTCCAACTGAAAGTATTGTTCCTCTGCTAAGAAGTGCAGGTACTCTCCAATTAAAAGTAGTGTTCCACTGCTGAGAAGTACAGGTACTCTCCAATTAAAAGTATTGTTCCTCTTCTGAGAAGTGCAGGTACTCTCCAATTAAAAGTATTGTTCCTCTTCTGAGAAGTGCAGGTACTCTCCAATTAAAAGTATTGTTCCTCTGCTGAGAAGTACAGGTACTCTCCAATTAAAAGTATTGTTCCTCTGCTGAGAAGTGCAGGTACTCTCCAGTTCAAAGTATTGTTCCTCTGCTAAGAAGTGCAGGTATTCTCCAATGAAAAGTATTGTTCCACTGCTGAGAAGTGCAGGTATTGTTCCTCTTCTGAGAAGTGCAGGTACACTCCAATTAAAAGTATTGTTCCTCTTCTGAGAAGTGCAGGTACGCTCCAACTGAAAGTATTGTTCCTCTGCTAAGAAGTGCAGGTACTCTCCAACTGAAAGTATTGTTCCTCTGCTAAGAAGTGCAGGTACTCTCCAATTAAAAGTAGTGTTCCACTGCTGAGAAGTGCAGGTATTGTTCCTCTTCTGAGAAGTGCAGGTACTCTCCAATTAAAAGTATTGTTCCTCTTCTGAGAAGTGCAGGTACTCTCCAATTAAAAGTATTATTCCTCTGCTGAGAAGTACAGGTACTCTCCAATTAAAAGTATTGTTCCTCTGCTGAGAAGTGCAGGTACTCTCCAATTAAAAGTATTGTTCCTCTGCTAAGAAGTGCTGGTACTCTCCAATTAAAAGTATTGTTCCTTTGCTGAGAAGTGCAGGTACTCTCCAATTAAAAGTAGTGTTCCACTGCTGAGAAGTGCAGGTATTGTTCCTCTTCTGAGAAGTGCAGGTACTCTCCAATTAAAAGTATTGTTCCTCTGCTAAGAAGTGCAAGTACTCTCCAATTAAAAGTAGTGTTCCACTGCTGAGAAGTGCAGGTATTGTTCCTCTTCTGAGAAGTGCAGGTACTCTCCAATTAAAAGTATTGTTCCTCTGCTGAGAAGTGCAGGTACTCTACAATTAAAAGTATTGTTCCTCTTCTGAGAAGTGCAGGTACTCTTCAATTAAAAGTATTGTTCCTCTTCTGAGAAGTGCAGGTACTCTCCAATTAAAAGTATTGTTCCTCTGCTGAGAAGTGGAGGTACTCTCCAATTAAAAGTATTGTTCCTCTGCTGAGATGTGCAGGTATTGTTCCTCTTCTGAGAAGTGCAGGTACGCTCCAATTAAAAGTAGTGTTCCTCTGCTGAGAAGTTCAGGTACTCTCCAATTAAAAGTAGTGTTCCTCTGCTGAGAAGTGCAGGTACTCTGCACCTAAAAGTATTGTTCCTCTGCTAAGTAGTGCAGGTACTCCAATTAAAAGTATTGTTTCTCTGCTAAGTAGTGCAGGTACTCCAATTAAAAGTAGTGTTCCTCTGCTGAGAAGTGCAGGTACTCTCCAGTTCAAAGTATTGTTCCTCTGCTAAGAAGTGCAGGTATTCTCCAATGAAAAGTATTGTTCCACTGCTGAGAAGTGCAGGTATTGTTCCTCTTCTGAGAAGTGCAGGTACGTTCCAATTAAAAGTAGTGTTCCTCTGCTCGGAAGTGCAGGTACTCTCCAATTAAAAGTATTGTTCCTCTGCTGAGAAGTGCAGGTGCTCTCCAACTAAAAGTATTGTTCCTCTGCTGAGAAGTGCAGGTACTCTCCAACTAAATGTATTGTTCCTCTTCTGAGAAGTACAGGTAGTCTCCAATTAAAAGTATTGTTCCTCTGCTAAGAAGTGCTGGTACTCTCCAATTAAAAGTATTGTTCCTTTGCTGAGAAGTGCAGGTACTCTCCAACTGAAAGTATTGTTCCTCTGCTAAGAAGTGCAGGTACTCTCCAACTAAATGTATTGTTCCTCTTCTGAGAAGTACAGGTAGTCTCCAATTAAAAGTATTGTTCCTCTGCTAAGAAGTGCTGGTACTCTCCAATTAAAAGTATTGTTCCTCTGCTGAGAAGTGCAGGTACTCTCCAACTGAAAGTATTGTTCCTCTGCTAAGAAGTGCAGGTACTCTCCAATTAAAAGTAGTGTTCCACTGCTGAGAAGTGCAGGTATTGTTCCTCTTCTGAGAAGTGCAGGTACTCTCCAATTAAAAGTATTGTTCCTCTTCTGAGAAGTGCAGGTACTCTCCAATTAAAAGTATTGTTCCTCTGCTGAGAAGTGCAGGTACTCTCCAACTAAAAGTATTGTTCCTCTTCTGAGAAGTGCAGGTACTCTCCAACTAAAAGTATTTTTCCTCTTCGGAGAAGTGCAGGTATTGTTCCTCTGCTAAGAAGTGCAGGTACTCTCCAGTTAAAAGTATTGTTCCTCTGCTAAGAAGTGCAGGTACTCTCCAATTAAAAGTAGTGTTCCACTGCTGAGAAGTGCAGGTATTGTTCCTCTTCTGAGAAGTGCAGGTACTCTCCAATTAAAAGTATTGTTCCTCTGCTAAGAAGTGCAAGTACTCTCCAATTAAAAGTAGTGTTCCACTGCTGAGAAGTGCAGGTATTGTTCCTCTTCTGAGAAGTGCAGGTACTCTCCAATTAAAAGTATTGTTCCTCTGCTGAGAAGTGCAGGTACTCTACAATTAAAAGTATTGTTCCTCTTCTGAGAAGTGCAGGTACTCTTCAATTAAAAGTATTGTTCCTCTTCTGAGAAGTGCAGGTACTCTCCAATTAAAAGTATTGTTCCTCTGCTGAGAAGTGGAGGTACTCTCCAATTAAAAGTATTGTTCCTCTGCTGAGATGTGCAGGTATTGTTCCTCTTCTGAGAAGTGCAGGTACGCTCCAATTAAAAGTAGTGTTCCTCTCCTGAGAAGTACAGGTACTCTCCAATTAAAAGTAGTGTTCCTCTGCTGAGAAGTGCAGGTACTCTGCACCTAAAAGTATTGTTCCTCTGCTAAGTAGTGCAGGTACTCCAATTAAAAGTATTGTTTCTCTGCTAAGTAGTGCAGGTACTCCAATTAAAAGTAGTGTTCCTCTGCTGAGAAGTGCAGGTACGCTCCAAATAAAAGTATTGTTCCTCTGCTAAGAAGTGCAGGTACTCTCCAATTAAAAGTATTGTTCCTCTGCTGAGAAGTGCAGGTACTCTCCAATTAAAAGTATTGTTCCTCTTCTGAGAAGTGCAGGTACTCTCCAACTAAAAGTATTGTTCCTCTGCTGAGAAGTGCAGGTACTCTCCAGTTTAAAGTATTGTTCCTCTGCTGAGAAGTGCTGGGACTCTCCAACTAAAAGTATTGTTCCTCTGCTGAGAAGTGTAGGTACGCTCCAATTAAAAGTAGTGTTCCTCTGCTGAGAAGTGTACGTACTCTGCAGTTTAAAGTATTGTTCCTCTGCTGAGAAGTGCAGGTACTCTCCAGTTTAAAGTATTGTTCCTCTGCTCAGAAGTGTAGGGACTCTCCAACTAAAAGTATTGTTCCTCTGCTGAGAATTGCAAGTGCTCTCCTGATCGAAATAAAGAAGTGCTGGTACTGAGGACCTGACAGCACCGACCCATCTAAAGCATCAGTGACATTACTGCTGGCGGTAACACTGCTCCGACGAAGTGAAGTAAGTCTAGTGGTACTGTTACTGTATGGGGTAACTTTACTATAGAACGAATTTCATGATGGAGTAATGCCACGGTAGTGAGCTAACTGCACTTGTACCCATTATGCTGGGCGTAGGCAATGTTACAGCAGGATTTAGCACTACTTCAAGGCAGGGAAATAACTACAGTGGTGCTAAGACGAGAGAGGGTAACTTTACTGCAGGGTAAGATGGCTCCTAGGGCATGTAATAACTGCAGTGGTGCTAAGACGAGA
Organism: Calotriton arnoldi; assembly: GCA_963921515.1. NCBI lineage: Eukaryota > Metazoa > Chordata > Amphibia > Caudata > Salamandridae > Calotriton > Calotriton arnoldi. The sequence continues at coordinate 174,452 of CAWUFW010000462.1, forward strand.
GAGGGTAACTTTACTGCAGGGTAAGATGGCTCCTAGGGCATGTTATAACTGCAGTGGTGCTAAGACGAGAGAGGGTAACTTTACTGCAGGGTAAGATGGCTCCTAGGGCATGTAATAACTACAGTGGTGTTAACACGTGAGAGGGTAACTTTACTGCAGGGTAAGATGGCTCCTAGGGCATGTAATAACTACAGTGGTGCTAAGACGAGAGAGGGTAACTTTACTGCAGGGTAAGATGGCTCCTAGGGCATGTAATAACTACAGTGGTGCTAAGACGAGAGAGGGTAACTTTACTGCAGGGTAAGATGGCTCCTAGGGCATGTAATAACTACAGTGGTACTAAGACGAGAGAGGGTAACTTTACTGCAGGGTAAGATGGCTCCTAGGGCATGTAATAACTACAGTGGTGCTAAGACGAGAGAGGGTAACTTTACTGCAGGGTAAGATGGCTCCTAGGGCATGTAATAACTACAGTGGTGCTAAGACGAGAGAGGGTAACTTTACTGCAGGGTAAGATGGCTCCTAGGGCATGTAATAACTACAGTGGTGCTAAGACGAGGGAGGGTAACTTTACTGCAGGGTAAGATGGCTCCTAGGGCATGTAATAACTACAGTGGTGCTAAGACGAGAGAGCGTAACTTTACTGCAGGGTAAGATGGCTCCTAGGGCATATAATAACTACAGTGGTGCTAAGACAAGAGAGGGTAACTTTACTGCAGGGTAAGATGGCTCCTAGGGCATGTAATAACTACAGTGATACCATTCCTGCAAAGGGGAAATTACTAGAGGGGGGCATTACTGCACGGGATTAGACGCCTTCAAAGAAGTGTAGTAACCATAGAATGTATGTGGTATTTATATAGCTCAAACATAGATGAAAGGCATAGGGGTAAAGACACAGCAACATGTCATTGGGGGAGGGGGGGGCAGCTGATTTCAAAGAGTGGAAGTGGGCTGTTACTGCAGGTAGAGAACATCCCTGCAGTGAGTGACAGTGTTCCACAGAAGGGAAACAACTGCAGTGGTTTTATCACTGAAGGAGGTAACATTACTATAGGGCAACTTTACTGCAGTGGGTAACAATACTCTGAAGTAGGGTCCCGAATTACCATATAGAACACAACAGGCCCCCCTGCCAATCTGTTAACTTGGCCAAACTGTCCCAGCTATTCTTTTTCTGTGACGGGCCTCAAAGTGTCTCTCTCACAACACATCTCCTCAGCGAGGCGCAGCTCCCCTGCGCCCCCATTCCTTGTGCCAGCACACTCTGTTCATCTTGGCCAACAGTTGCCCAAAAATCCCCCACTCCTTCGATGTGCCCAGCTTGCGATGCGCTTACCCACTAAAACCACAAGAACTGGAACTTAATGCTGAAAGAGGAAAACGTGGGGCAACAGGCCATTTTCACATCTTCTAATTTCTCAATTTATCAGCATTAGTTTCGCCAGCTTGCCTTATCGAAACTTACGACAGCTACTTGGCGTATCAATAACACCTGCAAATCTCCTATTTCTTCTGTTTTTTTTAAGGGTTCTGAGGAATGTTGCTAAACGATTTCGATAGAAACAATGTCTAAATAGAGACAGGATTTGCGTATCATTGACGTACCTTTGACGTATATGAGATGTAAAAATATGAACTTGTGGTCTAACGGTTCTGCATTAAATCACTATAAATTATCTGCCCACAGTCCATTCCTCGAACTACCTAGCTGAAATGAAATATGTGGTTCCCCTCAGCCATCTATCTAGGATCCTTGGCTGAGGCTATAACTGCTTAGTGTATTTTAAAACTGTCTCTTTCTCTCTTCTCTGCATTTCCATTGATCTAAAATATATTTACATTGCATTGCATGAGTTTGTTCTTCACTCCAGAAATGTGTCTTTAAATGCCAAGTCTTTGCTAAGACTTCCAGGTTCATTATTGAATTTTAAAGTGTTCTTTACACTTCTTGTTGAAGTGGTTTCATTGTAAATAAACTAAAGTGCAAACAAGCCTGATTCAACTTCTATCGTTTACACGTGTGTTTTCTCTTATTATGTAGAAGCACCCCCTCAAATTAAGCTGCCCTGGTCCAGTACCCTGGGACCACAAAATATCTCCCTGTAACAACTCCTAGTATGGAAAATAACTGCAATGGTGCCTTTACTGCAGGTGGTAACATTAATGCAGGGTGGATTTACTGTAAGTTCGAGCTCTCCTGAGAGGAAGTGAAATAGATGCAGTGGCAGTATTAGTGCAAGAAATAACAATACTGCAGGGCTGCATTACTGCTGTGGGTAACAATACTCCTAGGAAGGAAAATAACAGCAATGCTGCCTTTACTGCAGGTGGTAACATTAATGCAGGGTGGATTTGATTTAAGTGAGAGCTCTGCTGCATGGAAGTGAAATAGCTGCAGTGACCGTATTGTGCAGAAGATTACATTACCTCAGAGATAACATTACTGCAGGGGGTAAACCAATTCCGACCAGTCACTTCAGGGATACATTACTGAAGGGGGTGACCCATCCCTGCCAAGTACCACGCATCAGGGGTTGAACTAACACATTTTAGTGTGTGGCTCCGCATCACCGCTCTAAAATGCAGTTACGCATTTATAGTGCCTCCCGAAGCGGTCAAGCCGGAGCGCTGCTATAATTAGTACTGAGCAAAGCAGCTCGGACCGCGCACTCCTGACAGAGCCGCAGAGTGCGTGACAACTGTGACTGCTGCACTCACACTGTGCAGTGAGTTGCACTTTCTGCTGCCTCCCCTGCTGTGAATTTGTTGAGATAAGTTTTGAATCATGATCGTCTCTGCCGGGTGGGACCAGTCGCGTTGGCCAGGACTAGGGGGTGGCTCAGCTTGCGCTCGCTGGCTCGATTCACAGTGGCATTCATGTGACACGGCGTAATGGAGACTGCAACAATATGTCCCATGATTTGCCCAATGCCGAGACTGGGTTTACAATAGGGGGCTGCCGCAGCACGAGCGGACGGCAGTTTGAAATATGTTTCTTAAAGTTTAGTGTCCCGCCACAGCGCTGCTCGCACTGCTGCCTGTGCCGCCTATTTGGTGACTGCAGCCTCTCAACAAGATGATGAGGCCGTACGACTGGACCACGGCAGCTGCAGGAGAGACTCGTTATGGCCGGCCCGTAACGTGGCTCCGCTGTCGCTCGCTCTCTGTCACAGACACTCTCAGGTCTGTAGTGATCCATTATTTAACCATAATCCTGACTTTGAAAATATATTTAATTTAGAACGTCCCCTGTTAGAGCTCAGCTCTCCTCAGGCTGCGCTGGACGCTGCCGTGGCGGGCTGGGCAGTTCTACACTCAACTGCCGGTATGATTCAAATCTCAATGCTCATTAAGTGGTATTTACTATTATTGCATTGTGATTGGATAATACCATACGAGTGAGTCACTTCCTACAATTAGTTTAATTCTGGTCAGGTGACGGACAACATTTAGGCCAGCTGTGCAATATATTTAATAGAATCATGGTTACACATTTGTTTTACAGCGCGATTAGGTTACAAGGGTGCTAGGTTACTGCCCTTCCATTTCTGGTGCTTTGCAGCAGTTTCAAGATCTTCTTAGAGTTTCTTGTTGCTCAAATGGGCTCAGTTTCTGATATTTATGTTTCCCTGGTCTTCATTGCTTGATTTTGCTCGCAAGAAAGTGTCACTCTAAGTGTCGCATATGTTGTCGTTGAATGTCACTCATAAGTACACTGAAAATATGAAAATGTCACTCATAAGCAATCTGAAACCATGGCAGCTATGGTCACCCTTCTCCGACGAGGTGAAATAGCAGCTGTGAGACCAATCTCTTCAGGGATACATTACTGCAAGGGGTAAACCTACTCCGACTTGTAACTTCAGGGATACATTACTGAAGAGTGACATCAGTACATGGGTAATATAAATGGAATAAGTAATGTTACTGAAGTGTAGCATTGCACTTTATTTAGCCTATGCTATTGTGACACTCCTCCAAGGAAGTGCCGTAATAACATTACAGTGTTGTGTTACTAGGCGTTTGTGTAGTGTTTCCCAATTCCTTGGCCGCTTTGTGCCACATTTGTCTGCTGCTGTGATCCCACAGATGTTATCCAGTGGGAGATTTTCTTCCTGCACCACATTGCTGTGAGTGGATGTTTTGGAAGTTTGAGCTATGCTTGTGGAATATTCCTTAAAATTGGCTGGGCGTTGGCACTTTCTAGCGTAACCAGTCTGACTTGTCAGGTGGTTAGTGGATTGCCTCTATATAATGATTACGGGGAGAGGGTTGCGTCTGGGGCTCTTCCAGCTGTGACAGAGATGTTGTGTAGGGGCAGTGTGTCTTGTGAACTTCCAACAGACCTAGGTGGTCCCTTGTCAGAGGTTTTCTTGTCCAATGCTTGTTTATCTGTGTTCCTCATCTGGGGTGCATTGCTCCTTATTTAGATTCTAATTGAAACGTGGCATCCTGAGTCCACCAATCATTGTTTTTTCGTAGCTGGAACAAGACAGCCCTTATTTTGCGCTGTTTTTGTTGCTCTTAGGGAGTACCTCCCTCTGCTATGGAGTCTGATCTTTCATTGCCTAATGTGTTGTGAGAGTCCTTTAAACCCATCTTTCCACGTCCCCATATTTTCTCTGTCTCAATAGAGTTGTTTCTGGAGTTTCCTTTCCCAAAGGCCTGCTGTTCCCTGCCTCTTCCAAGATATACATAACAGAGATGGAGGCCGATTATCAGCCAGGTACTTACCAATAAACAATCTATAGATGTCTGCAGTAACGGATACGCCCTGATGAAGACCCCTGTGGGGACGAAATGTGTTAAAGGGGCTGAGTTGATGTGTGTTATATCAAGAAGGCAGACAAATAAATACGGATTTTATCGTTTACAATCAGCTGTTCTCGAGTTTGTATGATGGACTTAATACAGTTATGTTGCCACCATGGACATTTGGGACCTTAGCAAAAAAAAATTTGGGTGGGAATGATAACGTGACTCGGGAGTATATTTTACTCCGCATGCCCCCCTTACAGTGTGTGAGGTGCTCACCTATGTAGGATGTGTTCAGAGGCGGTGCCTGTCGCCCGTCTGGCACAGATCTGCTTTTTGCGACAGGTGAGAGCAAGCTCTGCTGTCTTAGACAAGGGACACCTGCTTTGCTGTCTCAACTGAGTGAGATATCCGCTAGCAGACCGAAGGCGTAGAGCTGAAAAGAGAGCGTAAAGTGAGGGATAGTAGTGCTGACTGTGGGAAGTGAAAAGTAGTTCTGCTATTTGTGTAAGGTGAGAGACTGCTGCGTCTTCTGAGGTGAGTGAGGAATCCCTGGGGGTCTTGCGTGACTGTGGGTTGCTCCGGTGTGGACACTATCGTGTACCCGGTGTATGCCATGGGCTCCCCTGTCACTCCTGGGTCCCCACAGAGCATTCCCTAAGGCTGCGTTTCTCCTCCACTGCCCTGTGGGTTGCTCCTGTGTGGACACTATGGTGTACCCGGTGCATGTCATGAAATGGAAGGGTGTGGGAGGTCATTTAAACTTGTAAAGCAAGAATGAATTCATGTGAATATTGACACTGAATTGAAGTGGACAGTGGATGCTTCTAATGTTTGCACGTTATTACGCTAAATTACAGATGGATTGGTTTGCCTCCGTTTGTTTTATTTTATTGTGTGACCTTGTCGTACACCAGGAGGGTGGCTTGCCAGGGCTACACCAGGGGATATTGGCCCAGAGCTGTTCTGAAAGATGGACTTGACCTCCAGATAGGACGGCCAGGGCTATAACAGGAGTTATTGGCCCTGAGCTGTTCTAATTGGAGATGGACAGTGGCATCAGGCTGGGACTGCCAGGCCTATACCAGGAGATATTGGCCCAGAGCTGTTCTAATGAGAGATGGGCCCTGACCTCTGGATGGGACTGCCAGGCCTATACCAGGAGTTATTGGCCCAGAGCTGTTCTAATGAGAGATGGGCCCTGACCTCCAGATAGGACTGCCAGGCCTATAATAGGAGTTATTGGCCCGGAGTTGTTCTAATGGGAGATGGACAGTGGCATCAGGCTGGGACTGCCAGGCCTATACCAGGAGATATTCGTGCCATTCTTGAAATTATGTGGATTTTATTTGAAAGCAATAGAAAGTGTTGGAATCAGGACGTATCACTTGGTGCAGATGTGTTATCAAGACATCTCTTCCTGTCTGCATCTGTGTGACTCGGCTGTTCTCTGTTACTGTCACCTCACACAGGTCTGGTCTTACACAGGCCTCTTTGTGTCAACACATCGGTTACTGTTTGTGATTCCAGCTGTTCTATTCGAGCACACTTGTATAGCGCCTGGCTACCCATGGGCCTCCTAGCGCTGTCGGTGCAGCACAAGACGAGTACGCGCTCTGAAACAGCCAGGTCTTGAGTACCTTACGGAAGGGAAGCTCTTTATCAACCACTCGGAGAGAGAGGGGAGGGTGTTCCGCAGTTTGTGTGCTTTGACTGAAAAGGATCGCCCTCCTGATTCTACACTCTTAATCAGCGGGATCTTAGCCAAGAAGGCATTGGAGGATCGCAGGATCTCCCTGGTTTATTGAAAGAGTGCAGTGATCGAGAGATCGCCGGTCCTTTGTCCAGCAGTGACCTGTGTGCGATGCAGAGGGATTTAAAGGTAATCCTCTCCGCTACCGGCAGCCAATGGAGGAGACGCAGGGCTTGATGCGCAGGTGACATCTAATATATATAATATACAGTAAACGTCCTGCCGAGTTCTGTACCACCTGCAATGTTTTAATTGTGGCTTTCGGCGCTCCCAGATACAGGGAATTGCCGTAATCCAGGCGGGAAAGGATAAGCGCCTGGACCACAATTCTCTTTCCAGTGGGAGGAGGGAGGGGTAGAATGTTGTGCAACTTCCTTAGCATACCATAGTAAATCGCGTCTAGGTTTAGAGGATGGAATAGAACTCAGACAGCTCGTCCAGCTCAAATACGAGAGAGGATCCGGGTTATTGCCCAAAAGCATGAGCCCCATTGGGTCTCCCCTCTTTCTCTTGACCTCGGTCCTAGGATGCTTGTTTCCGGTTCAGAGAAGACCTGGCCTGGAAGTTCGGGCTGGACTGGTCCCATGAGGCACAGGGTCAAGACTGATTTGCATATGGCTGGGTCTGAACTGGGGTGGCGAAGTGAGCAAAAGAACGATGGATTCAAACCAGATCTGTGACTGGGGGTGAGTGTCTGAAAAGTTTCAGCGCTCCGTCCATCATCTCTTGTGTTTGCTTTGTTTGCCATAAGTTGGCAGGGTATGCCCAGACGTGGGTTCCTTGCTCACTTTGCCACTGGATTCAGCTAGCCTGGCTGATGAGGGCTGTTAGCCCGAAACCGGTCCCAGGATGCTTGTTTCCGGTCCAGGGAAGACCTGGCTTGGCAGTTCGGGCTGGACTGTTCCCATGAGGCACAGGGTCAAGACTGATTTGCATATAGCTGTGTCTGAACTGGGGTGGCAAAGTGAGCTAAAGAACGATGGTGGATTCAACCCAGATCTGTGACTGGGGGTGAGTGTCTGAAAAGTTTCAGCGCTCCGTCCAGCATCTCCTTGTGTTTGCTCTCCTGCTTGCTCAGTTTATCGCATTGATCCATCTTTGTGTGACAGTCTCTTGTTCTGTCTTAGTACTTGCGTTCTCTCTCTCTCGCCATCTGCTTCTCTCTCTCTCTTTGCAGCATAACGTTGTCTCTGGCTTGTTCTCTGCCTCTGTGAACTTGTCTCTCTGACGGCCTTGTACGGTTTCACTTGGTGTCTCCTTTGTTCTTTGTCTCTGACTGTCTCTCTTTCTTTGTGACATTCTCTTCTCAGTGTGTAACTGACTCTGACTTGTCCCTTTGTGTCTCTGTCTCTTTCTGTGACTCTGTTGTTGTAGTGTGTGACTTATTCATCTTTCTTTGTGCCTGTCTCTGTGTGACGTCATTTCTTTCCTGTCTTTCTGTGCCACTATTGATCCTAACTACCTGGTATTAATATATCACAAAGTAACTGAGTAAATTGCGTGCAATTATTTCTTGAGAGCACATGACTAATCGTTCTAGATTAACCACTAACATTGGGTTCCGGAGTAGTGTGCTACTCGCCGTAAGGGGTAATATGCGCTATATAATTACAGTTACTATTGTCTGCCCCTCTTTGTAACGTGTGACTTTGTCTCTCTCTTTCTCGTTGTTTGAGTTTGTACAGGACGTTGTCTCTTCTTCGGCCGGTCTCTCGCTTCCTCTGTAACTTTGTAAGTAACTCTTTGGTGTGCCTCGCGTGTGCCCTTTATTTATAGACTATGGTGATATTTGAAGAAAGGCCTTCTTCCTTTTCCGCTCCCCATTAAATCACATCCGCACACGGTTTAGGGGCGCCTATCGTGCTTCCTGAGGAAGTCCCAGCGCTTTGGTTTTGCAGCCTGCTGCTCGTGGGCACAGTCTGACTTACTTGTTTAATGCAGGTCAGAGCCAGGCGCTGCGAAGGCAGTATTTCTGCGGCCGACTTCAGTGACGTGTGCGCAGACCAGAGAAACTGAATGCGTGAATGACAGGACTTGTGTAGCACAGCACTTGCACCGGCCCGCTTCAAAGCACTTGGCTGCTGGAGGGGAGCATGGCGTAAAGGTGAGGTGAGCTTATCATTTTTAGGTCGAAGCCTGCCGGACAGCATATCTGTCTGCTTTGCTAAAGACATCTTGGAGACATTTAGAAAGCTTCCCTGTGAAAGCAATCCGTGTGTTGCTTCCCATTGGCTTCGTGGTTTGTAACTCACATTTTCTGGCTTTCTGTTTGTTAGCTTTGTTTGATTTAGGCTGTCCAGGGTGATTTCTTCCCTCCCAAGGAACACTGCCTTTTCATATCAACTCCCTTTGTATTCTTCCACGAGTGCTTCTTACTCTAAACGTGCCTATAAATCTTGTTCTTATCTTGTCACATTTGCTGTGCATTCAAAGACAGGGGACAAATGTCAGGCTCTGTCTTCCGAGGGAGCTGTGTGTTTACTTTTCTTTCTCTGACTTCAAAGTGGGAGGATATATGTGACCACCTTGCTGGATACTGGGGGTGGGAAAGGTTTTATTTCTAGCACACAACAACATTTAAAGGAGCAGTGCAAGTATTTCAGAATCTATCAGAATTAGGAACGAACAAATAAAGCATATTTTATGATGATTCTGAAGTGTGCTGGAAACAAATACTTTAATATGATCGAAACAAATCAATGCACTAGGGGATGCCATTTCCACACATTATCTTTTATGCTCGGTCTAGTTTTATTACTAAAACAGTATGTCTGTGCAAATGCAATGGTCATTTCAATTGAAAATGTGCTGTCTGTAGTTTGTGTGCTACCACACCATGCGTACTCCACACTACGCACTCTGCAATACTGCACTCTACTCCACTGCACTCTATGCCAATACACTCTACACCAATGCACTTTACTCTGTAACACTCAACTCTACGTCCCTCCACTCTGCTCCATTCCACTGTACACCACTCTAATCTACTCTGCACCACTGCACTCTATGCCACTCTACTCAACGCCACTGCACTCTATAACACTTTACGCCATTGCAGAGTTCTGGCGCTCAATCACAGTACACAAGTATTAACTACAGTAGCTCTATTCCTTCGGTGCTTTAAAAGGGAGGATGTCGTGTGGCAAGACCCCCATCGAGGAAACACGTGTTGGCTGAGGGCATAGGACTCCTAAAGAATGAATTTTTTATATCAACGGACTTGGCAATCTGGAGAATACATGTGACAAATGTGCATTTAATTTGCGTGTGTTTAAGGCTTGGTTATCTACGCTGCTCCACTCTATCCAATGGCGCACTCTGTGCCAGTGCACGCTACAAGTACTCTACACAACTGCACTCTTCTGTGCACCACCGTACTCTATTCTACTCTTCTCTACGCCGCTGCGTTTAATTTTTATTTATTTATTTAAGCCCATTATTGAGATCAACAAGTGGTATAATATACTACATAAATACGTCTCTAAATAACATCTATACAGCCAAAAACGTTTCCAAAATTAGTTGACAAATATTTTTAACAAGCATTGGCATAGCCAATAGGTCTCGCCTTTGGGACCTTATAAGTGTTTAGCCATGCAACAGTTGATGTTGTTGCACCAAGGATATTGTTCTGGATAACTAAACACTTATAAGGTCCCAAAGGCGAGACCTATTGGCTTATGCTGTAAAAATTAAACCTGCTCCATACATGAACCGATTGCAGTAGTGACAGCAGAGAGGTGTACGTTTGGGGCGTTTACGAGACCTTTGAGCTTTACTAATGCCCACTAGACAACCCTATGCTGTGAAAAATGTAGAACAAAAACAGACTCTAAAAGTGCGTGCCCTTTCAGTTTTAAAAGAGGTATTACAAGCGAGGATCAGCAACACTCTCTCTATTTTTAGGTCTCGCCTGAGCCAGCGCATGCGCTGCTCTGGCGAGAGTTTTAGTAAGCGGGTTTTGGAAGTGCAAACAGCAGTTTGCTGGCGACCAGCTTGCGTTCACGCGAGCGTGCACGCGCGATCAGGCGCCATATGGCATTAGGCGCCATATGGCTTCCCTCGCGATTACTTTCACTTTCGCGGCCGCGCGGCCGTGTCAGTTTCACGGCCGCGCCCATTGCTTGTTTTAAACTGGTCACCTTGTTATTAACCTACCATCGCCACCTTAGAGTTTGCAGAGGCTCAGTAGGTAATGCTGCAGTCTTGCGCTTATTTGTACCTTGAAGTACGATGTTCCTCTGTTACAGTGCATGTTGCAATGCTATGCAGCAAGTTTATTAAATTTGTCGAAGTTGCCGCAGTAACTGGTAAATATTGACATAGTAACTGTAATAGTGTGTTATTTTGGGCCATACGTTCTTTAACTGTGTGTGCCATGTGTTATATAGCATCAGCTGTTAATAAATATTTTGCGATCTATTGAAAAATAAGTCGCTTGCCTAAATATTGTACTTGTTTTGTACCTTTGTTTGTTTATTACATATGTGAAATGGTTGTACGGCAGTTGCTTTACTTTTAAGCTGCGGTAAATGTAGCACACGTGTTCGTGCGTGTTTGAGGCACCCGCATAGACTAGTTGTGATCTGTTGTTCTATGAACGTTAAATGCCTTTCAGTGAAATTTTATGTTTGGACTGCTATAGAGAAGGCCAACTGTTGCATTTTCCCCCTTTGTTAGTGCGTCCTTTAATATCTATGAGAGCTCTGGTAACAGCCCACGAACAACCTCTGTTGTTGCTGGGGCCTCATTCCTGCGTTTCTGCCAGTTTTCAGAGAGCCTTTGAGGAATGCGCTTCCTCGAGATGAGCACAAGTTTTATGGGGTCCTTTTGTTCCACCCTAAGAATTCCTTGTGTCCTCTTTATAAGTGGAGTGGGGGGCGGGGGTTTTATGACCCTTCCGTCCGTTTGCCTGGAAACCCTTTGCAGACGTGAGCTGCATCTGGTGCCGTGTTAGAAATGTTGTGTCCAAATATTTCCTGTTTGCGATAAGCCCAGGGCTTGTTCTGCTGTGAGTCTTAATATTTGATGGCTTATTGCCTGTTTTCTCCGTTGATATGGGAAAACATTTTTGGGAGTTAACCCTCCTGTGTAGGCCTGAATATTCTTCAAAATATCTCTTACCTCCCGTCCCAAGTTAAGAAAAATCCCCTGTTTTTCTTTGTTTAGTTTACCCCTTGTAAGCCTATTGCACATATTTGAGCCCTAGCCATGTTAGGAACGGAAAGGATTTGGGAATAATTTGTTCCTAGCATTGTTGTGCACTGTGTTTTTTGGTAGAGGCACTGCTGTGCATTTCAAAGTAATACAAAACTATGAAAGTAGGTTTGGAATAACTGAAAAAACACACAAGTAGTGTATAAACAGTACATGGATACATTGCCTAGAGGCGCAGCATGGTAGATGTGGTGTGCGTTTTTAACATAGTACCCAACTATGTAAATACGTTTCAAATAACTTTAAAAAAAATAATAATTTGTGTATCAACAGCACATTGACACATTTCCTTAGGCGCTGCATGGTAGATGTGTTGGATTCTTCCAACCTTGTAATGAAACAAGCATTGGCATAGGCAATAGGTCTCGCCTTTGGGACCTTATAAGTGTTTAACCATGCAACAGTTGATGTTGTTGCACCAAGGATATTGTGCTGGATAACTAAACACTTATAAGGTCCCAAAGGCGAGACCTATTGGCTATGCCAATGCTTGTTAATTTAGCACGCACTTTAGCTGCAGTAAATAAGCATGGAAAGCAATGCGCCGCGTTGCCTACCAGGGGCAGAAACTTAGAGCCACTGCTTTCTCCTGGCCCGTGGCCATAGGGATATCCAGCAGTGTGCTCGGCATAGGTTGCACGAGTGTCTCTGTTACGCCTTAGGAGCACCCCTGCAGAGCGCGCAGGTTACATTGGAATAGAGCGGCAGAAGAGGATGATTTTACTACTCCCAACACTTCAGTCCTCGGCTGGAGGAGGCGTTGCCGTCTGATGTCATCTTGGCAGTTTGACTATGCGGTGTGCTTCTTTAGAGCAGTGACTCAGCCCTGGTTTTAACTGTTATCTATTAATAAATAAAACAGGCTGGGGGAAGGTGGGGTGGCTAGAGGCCCGTGTTTTCTAATAAAAAAAAGTTACATTTATTAAAAATAATTCAAACAAAATACTACGTGCACAGAAAAGGGAGAGGAGGAAGGACGAGGGAGGTGGTCAACACAGCTAGCAGGAGGGGGGCTGGAGCAAAGTCAACACGGACAATCTGTGAGGCTGAGAGCAGAGCTTAGAATGCAAGCAGGAGCAAAGCCATACCACCTTCAAGGCGGCATCGGAAGGCAAGGGTGCAGAGGGTGGGGAAGGTTAACCTGTCCAATCAGCACAGGAAGCACCGGCAGCAGGCTCGTTGTTAGGGGGAAGGTGGGGCCATGCGAGGCCCGTGTATTTTAATGAAAAAAAGTATTATCCCCGGCTGCCACCCTGCACAGACAGCGAGCGCCTCCCGCCCCTAGGTGGAGGATGCGGGGGACTCTGGCGCTTCAGCTGAGGGCCCAGGATGTGCGCCTCGCCTCCTTCACACCAGGCCTGTTTTGATCCCGGGCCAGCCAGCGGGGCAGGAGGATGTGGTGCTTCATGGCAAGGTAGCTCAGTGGGCTATGGCGCCTGCCTGTAGAAATCCGCACTTAACCTGAAGGCCACACCTTTTGAAGCCATTCTAGGCCACACCGTTTGAAGCCATTTAAATGAGTTCCATTGTTAACTGCAGAAAACTCAGACCTCTCCCCTGCACCTGAAACATACCACACTGCCAGGGTTGCCACCTTCCCAAGAGAAACATACCGGCCACTTGTTGTTGGGTTAGGAGTCTGTAAAGGCCCGGGCATGACACTGAAAGGGACTTTAAACAAAATCGTATATATTTATTAATAGCATCACTTTACAGCCTTCGTTTCCTTTATTAGCCCCGGACCGTTAGCACCTCTGTAAAACACATTTAAAAGTGCTTTCTAGTCATGTTTGCTGTTTGAAGTATGTACAGGCAATGGGGAAAATACCGGCTTTAGTTGATTTTGCTTTTTTTTGTACCTTCCAAGACGTTAAAATTCCGACGGTGGCTATAGAAATCGGCCCGGGGGCAACCCTACACACTGCCCGCTAGATGAAGTGACGGCTTGATGACCTGTGTCAGAATCGTCACGTATGTATTAGGCTGTTCTCAAAGCTATCACCGCTAGCATGGGTAATATCAAACATTTGGTTTAATATATGTGTGAAAAGGGCAGCATTGAGGTTTGGGTGGAAATGTTCATATTGCGAGTGAAACGGCGGCTTCCAAATAAAGGATCACAATTAACGGCTAAAATTTCGAAGATTAAAAAAAAGTAAACCGCGCGTACGTTTCACAGTAAAGGTCACCCACTCTGTTGGAGCCGTCCGACACGTACGGGGCAGTGTTGGAAGAGAGAGCCCGTTGCTAGGGCACTGTAACACAAACAAGAAGCCACAAGAAAAACAAGCGCGCACACCTCAGCCGTTTATAAAAAAGTGTTTAGCGGAAAGGTAACGAACGGAAAAGCGACCCTAGAAAATCGAATCGCAACCCCTTCCTCACCTTGCCAAGCCACCTCTACAACTTTCACAGCAACGGATCCCCTTTCGTCGTGTGCAGCAAAGATGAAAACTCCAGACAGCGGAAGCAAAGACTACGATGCAGTGCGCTTGAATTTTCTCGCTCCCGCTTGTTATTGGCTACTGGCATTTACTAAACCCCGCCTCCATAACTACCGTAAATGCAACTGGTAGAAATGAGACGCCTTCAACGTGCCCAGGCCTCGTCCGCTCCTTAGATTGGATGGCTTGGTGTTCAGACGGTAGTAGGCTACACTATACGGGCCAATGGGTTGGAAAGAGAAGTGTTTTTAAATGGTGGAGAATTTACCAGGCAGGTATGAACCGTTCATAAAACGAGCGAAAGAGAGTGCGAGCGAGCGAAAGAAAAAGAGAGTGCGAGCAAAAGAGAGAGAGAGCGCGAACGAAAGAGAGAGAGAGAGCGAGAGAGACAGTGCGAGCGAAAGAGAGTGAGGGGTTGGCTTGCAGATGGGGATGCGAATATGACATCTGCTTCTAGTCTGGCCATAAGAAGCCACTGACATAATTGGAAGCATTTACCCTGCCCCAGTCAGTCACATTCATTCTGGAGAGGAATGAAGTGGTAGGAGCTATATTTCGCACGCATGCTACCTTGTTGGAGTTTTAATGATGCAGAATTATACAGCAGAGGGCAGACAAAATCGGCATTTACAAAGTTTTATCTATGTGAAAGTCACTTTTATGTGCTGTTGTTCACTTTTTTAGAGTCACAGTTCAGCAACCCAACCAAAAGTGACGTGTAGCGTCACAAAAGCGAAAGAGAGAGACTGCGAGCGAGCGAAGCCAAGAGACAGCGCGACCTAAAGAGAGAGAGAGCGAGAGAGAGAGAGTCAGGGTGGGAATGCAAAAAAAAAAAGCACAGCCCGCGCTGTAAGCTGATCCCAAGTGGGGGAGGTGTGCTGTGTCTGCCTGCTGGAATTTGAAGCACTCGTGCTTGTGCTGGCCTCCGCCTTGCGGGAGCGAGGAGCGGCGGCGCGAGAGCCAGATGTTTGCAATTAGCACGCGCGCCGCTGCTCGCTCCCGCAAGGTGGATGCCAGCACAAGCACGAGTGTGGGGAAAAGGAGCAGACCGATTTCTAAAGGTCATCTCCTAGAGCAGCGCATGCGCGCTGCCTAGGCGAGACCTAAAAACATTATAACAAACAATCTCTTCTGGTGGAAAAATAACTAAATTAATCAAAGCGACCCAATTTGTTACATTACATTTTAAATCTAAAGGAAGTCTAGAACTAATGCGAGGTTGTTCTGTCAGCGGACAAATGAATAAAACTTGAGTTAAGTATTGGATTCCCACCTTTGCACAGGTCACAGAGACCAGTCTCGTCTTTCGATGAAGACCAGTGGCTTTTATAAGCTTTCAGACGTAGTAGGCCTAAACTGAGTGCTAAGATAACCTGCCTGGCTCCCTGAGCAAGTGGAAATCAGAGATACTGTTGAGGGAATATAAACTCAATATTATTTGTTAAGGAGGAAAATACCTTTAATGACTTACAATGGTTACTATCCTCCAAAAAACAAAGTCTTTGCATAGCTTTTTTTTATTTTTAAATGCTTAAGTTACCTAGAAGACCATGCATTGGGGAGAGGTTGTAGCCTAACGGCTAAGGCGGTCACTCTCAAATCTGGGGAACCGGGTTCGAGTTTCGGCAATGACGCTCAACATCCTGTGATTCTGGGCAAATCACATAATCTCCCTGTGCCTAACAAAAATGAATGTGTCCTTGTGTAACACAACTGGTGCTCATGCAAAGCGCTCTGATACTTTCGGGTCATGTTCGCGCTATAAAAACTCCCCCCCCCCCCAAAAAAAAAAAAAATTAAGGTATTTTTATTTTTCCAGGCCAACCCTAAGATTTCTAATACATATAAAATTCGAACTGGAAGTTACAAAATGCTCTTGTTTTAACAAATCTCTGAGTTTACCTTCCGAAGCTTGTAATAAGCTGGAGGCACAAACAATGCTAGCGATAGCAAATGCGACAGAACAAATTAATGCTAGTTTTAGACATAAAGCCTGGACTGGAATCTCTTCTAACAGTTGTGATTTCACACAGGGCCTTCCCTTCGTACTGGCGTAGAGAGGACCTTTTCTCAATAGGGATATATTCTAATGTGTAAGTGAGCATGGGAGGAAACTTAACTTAAAAAAATTCCAATAAAAAATGTAAGTGTCTCCTGCCGGATGCTATATAAAATGTATTTAAAACACTAACCAATGCTTGAGTCCTGCTACCTAAATGAGAAAGGCGGAGTTTGCTATCCCATTTTTGGGAGAACACCCTTCCAAGGTCAGTGTATTTTTTTATTTTATTTATTTTAAAGGAGTTTTATATAGGGGTGGTCGGAATTTGCGTAGTCGCGCTACGCAAAGCTCCGCGAAACGGTAAAAAATCTCCGTGAGCACGCAAAAGTTCCACGAACACGCGGAATTGCTTGTTCCGCCCGTTCGCGATGGTTTTTTCCTGTTTGCGAAAGCTGTTTGCGTGCTTGGGGAGAAATATCTCGCGAACACGCATTTTGAAAGTGCGAACAAGCAAAAAATTCTGTGAAGGCGCGGATCGCGGAATTTTTGGTAATTCCGCGTTCTCCGCGGAACGCGAAATTACCCAAATTCCGTGAGCGGAACGGAATTTACCGCCCAGGCCTAGTTTTATATAGCCCGAACTTGACCCGAAGGTATCGGGTATCAGAGCGCTTTACATAGCACCAGTTGCGTTACATGAGGAAACATTCATTTTCTGTTAGGCACGGGGAGATTAAGTGATTTGCACAGAATCACAGGATGTTCAGCGTCATTGCCGAGACTCGAACCCAGTTCC
This sequence comes from Calotriton arnoldi, assembly GCA_963921515.1. NCBI lineage: Eukaryota > Metazoa > Chordata > Amphibia > Caudata > Salamandridae > Calotriton > Calotriton arnoldi. The sequence goes on from CAWUFW010000462.1 coordinate 191,422, forward strand.
CCAGATTCGAGGTCGACCGCCCTAGCCGTTAGGCCAACTCCTCTCCTTTTACTGTTTCAACATTATTTCCTCTGACCTTCCTGGAATAGGGACAACATGATTTTCTCCCCTGACAAACCCGAAATTTTGTTTTAGATGTATTAATATTTAAAAAATTCTGCCTGCCATAGGTTTCCAAAGTACTCACATTTTGTTGCAATCCAATTGGGGTTAAATCAAATAAAACCATGTCATCAGCGTACATCAGTATGTGGAGGTCATGGGTGGCACAGCGTGGGAGGAGGTTTCTTGTATCCAAGAATTGGGCTGGTAGATCGTGTAAATAGATGGAGAAGAGAACAGGAGCAAGGAGACATTCATGATTTCATCCGTTCCCAGTTCAGATTTTAGGGGTGAGCCTTTGTCCCCTCCCCCCATCATCACTCTACACCATGTCGAGAAGTGCAGTGCTATTGTCACTGTCAGAAGATTCAGTGGAACTCCCAGCTCCAGTCATTTTTCCAAAGAGTAGGTCTGTCCTACTTTATTGGAGGCAGTGGAAAAGTCTATAAATGCAGTGTACAAAATCTGTGACTTTCCAACTACATACTGATCAATTATAGTTTGGACAATCGCAATATTGTCAGTAACGGAATGTTTGTGATGAAACCTTGCTTGTTCCTGCGGTGTGGTACCTTTGGCAAAGACCCAGTCCCTCAGTTGTTTCTAAGATGCAACCTGCAAAGATGTTCCCAGTTGAATCAAGTAGAGCAATCTAACAGAAGCCACTGCACTCTACGCCACTTTATACCACTGCACTCTACGCCACTCTACTCTACACCACTGCACTCTACTCTGCATCATTGCACTCTACGCCACTCACCTCCACCATGCACCACTGCACTGCACCACTCTACACCGCTGCACTCTAAGACACTACTCTGCAACACTGCACTCTCCACCACTGACCTCTACACTAATCTGCTCTACACGTCTGCACTCTAGGCCAATTCACCCTAAGCCACTCTACTCTGCATCACTGATCTCTAGGCCAATTCACTCTACGCCACTCTACTCTGCATTACTGCACTCTACTCTGTACTTTCTGTACTCTATGCCACTCTACTGTATTCTGCACCACTGTGCTTTACGCCATTGCACTTTACTGTGCACCACTGCACACTATTATGCACCACTCTAATCTACACCACAGCATCCTATGATGATGCATTGTACACCGCTACACTCTACATCATTATATTCTGCAGCACTCTCAGCCAATGCACTCTACACCAGGCCTCTCTACACAAGTCCACTGCACTCTACACAAGTCCACTGCACTCTATGCCACTGCAGTCTATGGCACTATATTCTACTTTGCACTACTCTATCTGCACCCCTCTACGCCTCTGCACTCATGTCTATTCTACTCTACACCACTGAAGTCTATGCCACTCTACTCTTCACCACTGCACTCTACGCCACTGCACTGTACTATGCAGCACTCTAATCCGTGCCACTGCATTCTATGCCGCTGAATTCTATGCCACTTCACTCTATGCTGCTGCAGTCTTCGCCACTAACCTGTGCAACACTCTATGGCAGTGCACCCTACACCAGTCAACTGTGCGCCACTCCACTCTATGCCACTCAAATACATGACACTCTATGCCGCAACACTCGGCTCCACTCTCCTCCACATCACTAACTTTTAGCCATGCTGAACAGCAGTCACGCTGGTGTACAACATGGCTAAAATACATTGACACACCCAATAGCTCTAGCATAGGCGAGACCTATTGGCTTTGTCAACGCTGATTTTTCCCTGCGGGTGCGGGGTTGGTCTCCCAGGGAAAGCACAGGCCCTGTGGACCCCCTTTGGTCCTCACTACTCATTGGTATGGGGGGTGGTACTTAGTTATTTAGTGGTTTGGGGGGGCACTTTTGGCCTGGCTTGACAGTGCAGTGGCCACCTACCTTATGTGAACAACAGAAAAAGAGCTTTCAGAACTACTGCTGTGAGGGGTGTTGATCGAGCCACTGAAAGCTCAAACCAGATGCCTGACTCTAGCTCAGCTCGAGGGCCTCTTGGAACCTCGAGCCCCAAACAAGCTGAACTTTCACCCGAGGCAACGTGATCTAGTGGCTACAGCTGCCGCCCAAGTAACTTATCAGGTTCGAATCTCTGCCTCTGCCCCACATCCCCTGAATCCTGTGTTGAAAAAAATGTGTAACATAGTCAGGGCCACTGGAATTATGTGACAGGGGAGGGACAAATTATGCGGCAGAGTTGAGTAAATTATGCAGCAAGAAAAGGCAAATTATATGGTGTAATGCTGCATATATTGTTATAGTATTCCTTCATTACTTTGTTCTTTTTAGGTCTCGCCTGAGCCAGCGTGCATGCGCTGCTCTGCGAGACTTTTTGTAAGGGGGCTTCAAAATCTGACCACACGCTCGTGCGTGTGGTTTGTTTTTGGTCAGAGGCTATTCGCCTTTGCGTGCGTCTTTCTAAGAAAGACAGCACGCAATTGGGCAAAGGCGGGTGCATGTACCGCCTTTGCTCCGCCCACGGCCTATTGCTTGCGGTTACCCGCACAGGCACCATCTGTTTTGAATTATCGTGCCCAGACGCGTGCGCGATAATTCAAAACAGATGTTTTGCTGTGGCGCGCGCGCACCACTCGCATTTTTTTTACAACGTGTGCCAGCTGCGCTTGAGTGTGGTGTAATGGTCTCAGTCTGAACTAGGGAATTGGGAACATTTTGAGAAAGACGTGCATCACAAATTCAAACAGTTTCCTCCTCGAGAACCCTAAATGTTCTGCTATATGTGGATGGAGGCATGCAGTCCTGAAGGTGGCCTGCTTGGGAACGGGGTGCTGCGTGTATGCAACCGCACCTGACCAGACGCTGCTGGGTCCTCCGTGTGTGGGAGATTTTTTTTGTCACTGGGAGTTGTGCGCTGTCCAGGTGCTGCCGGCGCTGAAGAGAGGAGTCAGTGTGCTTGCTGGGCTGGCAGTTCGTGTCAGGACTGCCGCGTGCAGTTTGAAGTGCGTCAGAATGTTATACAAGTCCTTCATTACAAGGCAACAAGGCATGCGCGCAATGTACTGGAGTAGACACTGTCCTATTAAAATGAGGATTGGTTTATTTTACAATCTCCAGGAAGCGATGCCCAGCAATCCCGGAGGGCATTGCCCAGTTCAAGAGGTCCCATGTTGTTGGTCGGATGGAAACAGCCCAGGTGGCAGCAGAGCGTTCCGTACCCTGACACAATGACACCCATATACCTCTCGCACAAGATTCAGCGGTGTGCCAGCCACTCAAATTAGTGGTGAATGGGGTTTCTGTAGTTTGAGGGTGCTAAAAGTGGTAAAACACGGCCCAGCAAGCAAGGCACAAATTTAAAGCTTAATGTGGTACTCAAAACACCACCAGCATCCCAGGATTCAGAAGAATGCTCTGGGATGTGCAATCTGCTAATTTTACACTTCGGCTTTAACACTTTTTACACAATCAATTAAACAGTTTTTTCAATCAAGTTTACCAAAAAAAAAAAAATCCAACAAAACTAGACCAGATTCTAAAACCAGTTCACAATTCTACTGGTACTTGTTCCCTGATTCTTAGTCAGTGACGTAATAAGGGTGCCAGAGCCCCCCACGATACTCAGGAAATGCCCCACTGACCACGGTTTTGTAACAATATGCAGCCATAATTGGGATCCAGAGGGCCTCCCTCAAATCCCTATGACCTGGTGCCACTGCACCTGCTGCACTAACTCTAGCTACGCCCCTTATCTTAAATAGATATAGTTTAGTGCAGCAACTACCATATGCTTGCTGCTGCTGGTCTAAGTGTTAACGTGCCTGCCATGTCTGTCTGTACTGCCGCATTCAACTCAATGGTGGAAGCTCAGCAGGGTGCAATGAGGCATCCGGGTTCTAAAACACTCTTTAAACGGGGTGGGGTGGATTCACGTTGAGCTGCATAAAAGAAGTCCACATATAGAGCTGTCTTTTATATCCACGGTATTTAACTTTTATTTGTACTCCAAGAGGTCTCGAGTTGAACATCTCAGGCGTGAGACCATCACAAGTTCTTCCTTTTTAGCTCTTCCTTGTTGCCCTCTCTTTCATGTAGTGCTGCCTTCATAATAAGAAAAGGCAGGCCACAAGTAGCACAATACAAATACATGTATTAGCCAACATCAGGGTTGGTGCAACATCTTTTATAAGGGAGCTAACAACTGGCTGGTTGTAATACATATTTTACCACCCGCAGCATCATCGCAACCTTACTCCTGTGAGTCTGCATGCAGGGGTACATTTTGAATCCTGTGCAAACAGAAATTTCCAGGGACTGGAATTCCGAGTTGTGCAGTAAACCCCACTCCTTCGTAATTTTCCCTTGCAGATTTCGGCAGTGGACATATGCAGAAATATACCTGGGAAAATATGTGAAAAAACTCCCATATAACAATTCTAGATGCAATTTCACATTGTGTGGGCTTTTCAATGCACCAGGTAAATGCCTCACCCAAAAGTACTGGCATTTAAAGGGTGCGGTAAATACTTAATCATTTCACGGCCACTCAGTCAGGGTCTGGGGCAGCAAAACAATGATGGTGGAGATAATTCGATTCGTCTTAACCATGGAGAGTTCCTCTGGGTAGCATGCTAATCCATCCTTTTTAGCCCATTTGTGTCATAACCGGACAGGATGCTCAATCTGCAAATGCGCCATGTCCCTGTCCTGAAGGGTGGAGTCTAGACCAAGCTAGAAGGCTGTACTTCCCGAGCAGTAACAGACACAGAGGCACGATCCCCAGTTTAATGTGCCACAGGGACATACGCTGTACCTTGAAAAGTGTCCAGAGAAAGCCGATTAATGCTTATATTTCTTGTGCTATCAAAGAAAGGGGAAGTGGCTTAGCACTTCGGCACGGATGACTTCTATTTGTGGGTCAATTTCTGATTTTTAACGTTATAATTGAGCTCTTAAATGGTGAAACATCACTTCCGGTCAGATGAACTAAGTCATTTTTATCCATCATTTGGACTCTATTTTTATACACACACAGAAGAACATAAATGTAATCAGAAACAGAAAGATAAATACATAGAATATCTTAAAAGGGGCGGCAAAGGCTGGGACCGCCACGGGCAACAAAAAGGCCTAGCTACGCCACTGTTCTAGACAAATATTTTATTTTGACGAGCCTCCTTTTTCTTCATTATCATATATGAGAGCACCTTCAAGTAGGTGAGGTAAGAAGGTGTGTAGTACAAACACCTCTCCGGTTTGAATTAATTGCCTGTAATGCCGCCCTTTCTATAGTAAGCATCTAGGCCATATATAGGTGACGCCCGACAAAAGGCTTGCCTCTTAGTTCACTAATAGCATTGTCAACAGGGCGGAGCAGGAATGTTTAAAGTTCAAAGCTCTCACTTTTAATAAATAATTGTCATTTCAGAGACATAGCGAACTAAGGTGAAGCGCTTCAGAGGGTTTAAGAAGTACACTTTCTAGAGTTTTAAAGACCCCCCCATATATTCTAGCACGATGGTTGTATGATTCACATGCTAGGTGTTTGCACGCTTGAGTCCTTCACGGGCTCTTAGAGCTGACCCCTGGCTCGCTCCTGGCTCTGCTCTCCCTGTTTTTTGTTGGCTTGCTAGTGAGGGCTTAGGCTCCGCACACACGTTCGTTTCCCTGATCACTGCATTTGATAGGGAAGTGGTTGTGTGCTTCCACTGAAAAAGAGTGCGTGAAATGTCTGCTTTGTGGGAAAGCTTATGCTCAGTACAGCAGCTCTGGGTTTGGTTATAGCGGGAAGCCAAAGATCTAGGATACAGACTTTACCTGCTTGTTACGAAATGTTATGATGAAGTCCGTAGGCCTGAAACATTTATTGTGAAAAGCATATGTTAAAGTCTACAGGCATTTAAAGGCGGCTTGCTATTAACTCTGTATTAAATCCTGCAGAGTAGTCGTTTGTTGCGTGGGTCTCACCGATGACAGTAATGAGCAGTGGCTTTGGAGTTGATCCCCCCCGCTCCCCCCCCAATGACAACCTGTGCAGCTTAAAGATTTGCTCTGTGATGATCCTTGTTCGGCCGTATTAAGAGACAATACTTTGCTTTGCCAACTGTAATTTTGTGCATATTTGTGATTTTAGAACGGTTACACCTTGTGGGAAATATTACTCTTAATATTGTAGGCGCGCGTTGGTTACGGTGACGGGCCAATAATTTAGGCTATCGCCTGATTGGTTGACTGGAAAATGTTAGGCCCGGTGCTGTGGGTGATCTGTTCATTCTTAAAAGTTCTGACAAAGGCAGTAGCCTGGCTTCTTCACTGTGATGAGTATGTTAAAGCCAGTAGGCCTTGAACTCTGGTTTGACATCAGACTTTGTTTCAGACTGTAGACGGGTGTTTTGTTACTTGAATTCTCACAGAGCGCAGTAGGCGCGGGTTTTGCTGTCGGTCACCTCTGACACTATGAGGACCCTTGATAGGCTGTTTTGAGGGGCTTGTATATTGTTTTGTCAGCTGTACTTTTGTACGTATTTGTCATTTTATAATTGTGTACATGATGGTCGCCAGTGTGCGCGCGCTTCAGTCGGCATGTGTTGGTAACGGTGTGATGCCTTATTGGCATCAGACAATGGGCATAAAAGATTTACTTAACGATAAAGCTTATTAGCTTTTCATATTTTGACAAATATAATTGTGTACATATTATGGCATATCTTATGATTGCCTTGTGGAAAAGCTTATGTGCAATCCAGTAGGTTCAGGTTGGTTACTGAGACACTGCATTCATAATGACAACAAGCCGGATTGGTTCGTTGGGAAAAGGTATTTTACATGACATTGGTCAGATCTGTTTATTATTAAAAGTTAAGTCAACAAACACTTCTGTTAAAGCCAATAGGCCTTTCCTGGTGGATTGCTATTTCACTGTGTTAAATCCTGCAGACATGTAATTTGTTTCATGATATTCTACAGATATGGAAAGCGCGTACTATAAGGGAGCGCGCCATTAGGACGCGGGGTCCCGGGATCCCGGCCACGCCCTCGTGGTTCCTGGCCGAGGGATTGGTCAACGCGGCCAGGAGGAACTACTTCCGGGGCAAGAAGGACGTCACTTCCTGTCGGGGCTGGTAATGGGGGGGAGGAGAGGATGTGGGGCCTATTTAGGGCACTTTGCCCAGGCCCTCGTCCTCTCTTCCTTACAGCGCCGGCCCCGTGTGCAGGGGACTTCAAGAATCTCCCACCCACCATCCCTAGAGGTAGAGATTTGGAAGGTGTTGGAAGTTGAATTAAGAGTGGCGGTAAGGAGGCCACATAAATTGCCTTACATGGTTAAGGGGAGTCCTCCTGCATACTCCCTAGGTCAGCACTGAGGGGGAGATACGGTAAGTTCACCCCAGAGAATGGAGACACCGGCTGGGGGCAAGGGCGCCAGTTTACAAAATAGGGCAGGGGGCATCCGCTCCTGGTTATACCCTACGAGCCCCGATGGGCAGCCTGGTGGTTGGAGGGGTGGGCCCCTCGGGTCGCGGACAAGGACCAGATGGCAGGGGCTCACCTCTCAAGGACGCAGGTGGGTTGCGCCTCGCGTGGTTCTCAGGTTGGGGTGGCGCAAGCCAAAAAGCCCCTTAGTGCTGGAGCGATAGAGAACATTCTTTGTCGATGAATTAAGTTCTGTCATTTCTGCTGAGGGATGATGAAGTTATGTGTAGCATGGAAAAATATTGTGCAGTTATTGAAGTTAAGTTGATAACTATATGTCGTCTGAGATTTGAATTGGATTGATGATATTTTGTCATGTTTATATGTGATGGTTTCTAATAAACATGGCCTATTTTACCCACAGCTCTGGTCGTCAAGTCTTGATTTGTGGGTTCTGATGGGGCGGGGCCGGGGGACGACTGGGGGCTCCGGGTCGTAAAGGCTGTAGGCAAGGATTTGGTTCCAATCACCCCCTTGACAAAACCTTGAGATAGATTTGTACTGCAATAATTCTCGCTAGAACTTTGTTGGAAGGCCTGACAAACGTAGTTGTCTGCCAGGAGTGAGTGAAGGAGAGAGAGAGAACGTGTGTGTGTACGTGTGTGTGTATGCACGCGCACACACACTTAACACACGTTTTTGCCACTGGTCTGGATGAGTGTCATTTACGCTCTTTTGCCTTCCATGTCCGCATGTATGAGGCTGCGGGTCCGCCCACTTCAGTCTTTGTCTCTCTTGCCCTGTGAGTGACTGCATTTGTCTCTGCACACATGCACCTCTACCTCACAATCCCTGTAGGGCTGGTGGGCCAGTTGTTTAGATTCCCATTTTCTCCTTTTATAGGTCCTCTTCTGATCTTTCCTTCGGTTTTGATTTTCATAGCGTACTACGGTCCCCACACATCACTCGTTTCATCCGTAGTACATCTGTGGTTCACTGCATCTCAAGCGGCCACCGCCTCCAAACTGGGTGCTTGGTACGTTTATCCTGTACCTTAGTTTTACCATTCCAAGATGGCCGACGCGTTGGTTCTAAACGTGGGAGCCATGCTGGAACTTTAAAACAACCATACTCTGGGTACAATAATGTTGCATGACAGCCACCGAGTGCTGTGTTTAATTTTATTTGGTATTAAAGAATATGCCAGCCATGCATGTGTTGTTCAGTGTTTGTGTGTTTTATGGTAGTTGTGAAAGTGAATTAATGCAAGAATGAATCAGTGGGTGAATGAATGGATGCAAAAGTGCGGGGGTGAATGACTACATGCCTGTGTGTGACTTAAGTGCCTAAACCCATCCATGGCTGGAGAGGCCTTTTAATTTACAATCTGTATCTGTTGTCATTACCAGTGCTTGTTTTTCCTGGCAGCTGCTTGTCATTGCTCGTGTCAGTTGGTGGCTCCAGGCGGAGTCCTGTTTCGCGTCCACGTCGTGGCCTAAGTGAACCCCCTACTCTGTGAGGGTCAAGGGGTGGCCTCTGTCCGGTCCATGGCTCTTGGGCTCGGCTTCGGGACACTCGGACAGCACCGGTTTGTCCGGAATGACCCCCGCCCACCGCCTGCGGGTACAGGGGAGGTCAGCGCTTGCTCCGACTCCAGCACAGTGGCGTTTTCATTGGAACCTTGTTGTATTTTCAATAAAACGTTTTACATTCATACAGAAGTGTAAAGAATACAACATGGTTGTATACAACATTTTATGCATCAAATAACTTAAAAAAACATTTGAAAATACAAACCTAGAACATTTACAGACTTTAAATTTGGTAAAAATATCACAGCTACTTTGAGAGGAATAACCAGCCTGCTCTTTGTGTTTCCCGGCACGGGAGGTGATTGGTTTGTTAAAGGTACCCGCGAACTAAAGAGCTTCTAGGCGCGTTGAGGCACTGATCACTGCATATTAGAAAGAGGCCTTTTAGGACTTTGGAAAGCTCTGTCTGCGGCAGCTTTGGACGTCCATACCTGGGCCCCTGTAATGGGCCGGCGTGTTGGGGGTTCAGTGGAGAATGAGGGGGTGTTGTCTGCTCAAGGGGTGAAGGTGTGTCAGCTACGAGGCTCGGGTAGGGATTAGTGGAACTGAGGGGGCGGGGTGTATTTCCAATATGTAGGTGCGGTCATGCTCCTAGAAGCCCCTGTGCACCATGCGTCCTGCCCTCTCAGGTTAGCGCCCAGTAAGATAGCTCGGCGAATCAGTGCACCTGCGAGTGGTAGTCCTAAACCCAGTAGGGCCGACCCAGACTTTCATCCCCCACAGGTAATAAGAAGCTGTAAGGCTGTGGGTGGAGTTCTTTTTGTGCGTTACTTAACTCGGAAATGTCGAGTAAAAATGTCTCTCCGTTGTGATGCACATTGAAACACATTCCCTGAAGGTACCCCCTCCAGGGCGCAACAGGGCAGGGTGGCTTGAAAGATCTGCCGAGCACGAAAATACACCGGTCATCACCAGTGAGGTTAAAGCCCTTCAAAACAGCCCAAGCGCGTCACACGGACAATCCCAGAAGTGGGCGAAACGTGTCGGTGATTGTTGTGCACCCTTGAAAGATTCCCACCTTGGAAGTGACTTTGTTCCTGCTAAAGGATGCTTGGACGGCGAAAAGACCCTCCCTTAGGAAGTTAGTCTGTTCTCGGGGGCGCAAGTTACTGTGACCTTTGCCCCTAGAGAGACAAGGGGTGAATGGACCTCCCATTGCAGGCTTCTGACCTTGAGGCTGACTTTCTTGAAAGTCATTCGGCGTTGACCGGAGGAGGCGAGTGCAGGGACCTTTATCCGTGAGAGATGTCTCGTGTTCGATGGCTGTGAAATTATAAACAATTACAGCTTAATATCAGTGCATACATAGTTGCATTTATGTATTGAAATATATACGTTTATATTCGGGTTTAAAAACATACTGCTTTGCCTTATCTATTCAAAATAAATCAACTATTCATATTTCACAATTAAGAGAAATGCAGTTTTAAAACGATATGAATTATACTTTCGTTTGAAACATTTACAAGTGGAAATCACCTTTAAGGGTTTTTTTTATCCCCCCGCATTTTGTGGCAGTTTTGGATGAATTGTGCAGCAGGAAACGAAAATTGTTAGGCAAATGCTGACACATGGGCTGGTCAGTGGTATTTTTTTTTTTACAAACCAACTATTTATTTTATTGATAGCGTTAGTCCCTGCAGCTAACAGGAAAATCTCTTATTTCGGTACAAATGCCTCACAAATGTTGGCCATAGTTAACCTCAGTTTTCTCATTTATTGTCGAATGGACTCGTTGCAGTCCAAATAACCTTTGGTTAAAACAAAAGGAAAAGCAAGATAAGAATACTAAATGTTAATACCTGAACTAGGATTAGAGTCCAGATTGGTAATGTTTAATGTGTGTAAACTAACTCGTCGTTTAAGAGTGTTTTGGGCGTGTGTATAGGCGGAAACCGAAAGACCCTTCCTCATTGCCTCCACCGAGAGGAGAGGGGTCATTGGTGGGCTGCTGGCTCGTGGGGGTAGGGTTTAGGCACCCTTCAGGATTTCATCTTTCCTGAACAGGCCATGAATTCTTAACAAAAAACACAATTCACTTTTTCACCACTGCGAAGGCACCGGCCTGCTATCTCCATGGGCACCGGGCTTGCATCCCCATGGGCACCGGTCTTGCATCCCCATGGGCACCGGCATTTCATCCCCATGGGCACCAGGCAGCCTCCCTGTGTCGCGAGACTGCGAATATTGCTCCCACTTCAATCTATTGTCAACAGAGGAGGTGGTCGTATAAAGCTCATTGAAGCCGTAACGCGTTCGACAGAAATTCAAGGCGGCAACTCCGTGCCAGCGTGAACCGTGATTCTGTCTGTTGCAAAGCCAGGCCTCTCGGTGGAGGTGAATCCGCAGAGAGGAAGATTGGGGTCCCCTCGGAAAAGTGCTTTTCCAGGCGCTACGTGATCTCGGGTATAGCGCTTTAATTCGACGAGTTCTTGTTGGGATTCTCACATCCCCTGAAACATCATAGAGTGAGACGTGTTGTCAGTTTAATGATTCACTTGCTGAGCCTGGGAAGCCGTCCCAAGAAGGGTTGACCGGCTCTAGCGCCTAGAAACGCCGCAGCAGCGAGGGGCTCTTTGGAAGAGTTTGTGCTCACCGGCTTCGGAAGGGGATGGGCAGGAGTCAGAACACTGCCAGACTCGGCAACATTGACCCCTGAATGGCGCAGGTGTGCAGTGGTGCATTCCCGGTGCACCCCGTGCCCGCTACAACCCCGACCAGGGAGCACTCCGTCCACAAAACCATTAGGGGAGATTGGCCTTTAGTCGGACGGACCAGTGGGTAGAGACCCACTTGTACAGACGTAAGTGTATCGTGCATATCATAAAGACGGAGGTCAGTAGGGCCTACTAGACTTTCACCATTCCCGGGTCGATGTGAGTACAGTTGAGTGGCAGTCACTAATCTTAAGCTCTGAGAGGTTTGTGCTGTACATCACAGTATATATCTGGCGTCCATTTTTTGCCCTACGTGTCTGCGCTAGGGTGACCAGACGTCCCGGATTTCCCCGGACAGTCCCGGTTTTCAAAGGACTGTCCCGGCGCTTTCCTTAATTTTAAACACATGCCCCAATTTTTGGAACTCATGCTGAAAAGAAAATTGAAAGGTATGCGCTCTCCTTAAGTAAAATGTTTATTTTTTCCAGTCAGCTCAGGAGGAGTTCGGCTGCATGCTGCTGCAGCAGATAAGTGTGGATGGAGGTGCAGGGGGGCTCAAGGTAGAGGTCGTGCCATAGCAAATGTTATTTATGTGCAGCTTGTAAATGTGTGGCATATATATATATATATACACACACACACTTGCTATTTTTCTATGTGTGCGCGTGCACGCGCGCGTATGTGTGTATGTTTTTACAAGGCTACACAAATCAGGACAGGCCAGACATAAAAGTAAGGCTAAAGGCTTTAGTCCTACTTTTATGTCTGGTCTGTCCCGGTTTTTTCTTCTCAAAATCTGGTCACCCTAGTCTGCGCTATACTGCATGTTCTGTCGCGCCCGTCAGGATGAATGATTGAGTGCACACTGCCGACACCTCTGCAGCGGGGGCAGAACCTTCTCAGCTGCCCCCTCCCCTACGACTCATTGCCCCGTATGCCTGGGGTGCGCCTCATAACTGAGGACATTCTCATTGCCCATTACAAGCAGTGTTTCTTGGCGCTTGTGCATCGGAAGCACTGACTGCACAAGGGTATTATTTTAGGGCAGCCGAGCGTGAGAAGCTGTGATGGCTCGGCGGGCCCTGTGCAGAGAGCGGAAGGAGCCACCCCGCACCGGAAGTGGCAGGTGGCAGGTGCCAGGCACCGGCGCTGCCGAGAGGTCTGTGGTGTGTGCACCGACAGATCTGTGCTGCTGGGGCACCTGGCCAGTCTCTGTGAGGCTACCTGCCCTGTGGTGGTGCCATCTGCACTCAGTGGTGGGGAGCCTGCCCTCCTATGGTGCCACCTATGGGTGCGGGCCCCCCTCGATCATGAGATGCTACTTATCCGATACGAATGACCATGAGACAGCTTCTTATGTAGCGCTTGCTACTGCGTTGCTACCATTACCAATCATGTTACTTATTTTATCTACCCTGAAAGGATAAAAGCTGCGTTTTCCCTGCATGTATTCAGTCAGTTCAAAACTTTATTCGGTGTGTATAAAAACAACCATAAAAGTGTACAGTCATGAATAACACATAAACCATAAAAACATTAACATCCGGTCCACAAAATAGGGTCAAATTGATCATACCTAGAGCAAATATGCCTTAAAATTGAGGACATTATATATATATATATATATATATATATATATATAATCACAGAAAAAGAAAAGGACTCAAGTGTTAAAAAAAAAAAAAACCCAAAAAAACCCAATGCAGATGACACAAAAACTACGACACGGGGCAAGAATCGATCACTTTAAAAATTAAATTAGATATTAAAAATCAGTACAACTGAGACATGGGGTGCAGCATGGGACCAAGGTTAATCACAGTTAAAATAGTATTCTAAAAACAACACAAAATCTTGAAAGGCGTTAGGAGATCGTAGCTAAAGTAATACAACAATAGTCTTACGTGCATTGATAGCGTTTATAATAAAGTGTGCTACATTAAAACAGACCCTGGCGTCATTAAGTTCAGACAAATATTTTACTGCAGCAAGATGTGAACCACTGCCATACGCACGTAGTAGTGGTTTTAAATAACCGTTTCTAAAACCTGTATAAAAACCACAAAACAGCATAAAATGCACCGTACTTTGTCTACTCTGCCCATCACATGGGCAAGGGATCGTGTCCGGAGGGCAAGTTTTCATATTAGGGAAGGCCACTAGGTGATGGACAATTCCAAATCTAAATCTAACTAAAACAAAACGGTGCTTAAGATTAGGGATTAACGTTAGATAATCTTGACAGCCCGCACTGGAAGTCAGTGATAAGTAACATTTTACAGTAGATTTCCTACACTCACAATCGAGCCGGGCTTCCCTCCTGTGGTTCATGAATGTTTCTTTAATAGCCAACTTCCTAAGCTGGATTACTTCGGTAGGGTCAGTCTGTATTGACATCCCAAATAGCTTGCTATACAAGAAACTAATATATCTTAACCAAGGAATCCTCATCACATTGTCCAGGCTTAAACAATCTAAAATGATTGATTTTGTAAAACTTGTTTCTTCCTTGGAACAGATGGAATGCCAAAGCAATAGTGGGCGGGATGTAATTATATCTATAAGATACTGAAGCCCCACTTCATTGTGTATAATCTCAGATGATGCAGAGGGGGGTAAACTAAGGAGGCGTTTAAGGTAACTATTTTCCTCTATCTGTAATGTGGAACAGTTGTAATGGCCCCAAATACCTGCACCATATGTTGCAATCGATGAAACCCTTGCCCTATAAATAGTTGTCATCTCCTTAACTGGCCTAGAGCCCAGTTTTGCAGAAAATTTAAAAATGCCGTGGGTACTTATAACCATTTTACTCCTAACGTTAATAATTTCACGTGTCCACATCTCATTACTTGAGAAGGTAATACCCAAATAGCAAAAGGTGTCAACTCTGTTCACAGGTGATTTATCCATAAAATAAGTTCTATTTTGCTTGTCCCGTGCCCCGCAAACCATAATGTAAGTTTTGCTTTTGTTAATGATCAGTTTCCTGGTAGTAATAAAAACGTTAAAAGCATTCATTAGACGTTGCAGTCCCATAGGTGTCCGGGCCAACAGGACGGCGTCGTCTGCATATAAAAGTACAGGTATAGGGCGCCCAGCCACTTGGGGGGCATCGGCAGGCACTGCTTGTAAGATCTCATCTACTCCATTGATGAATAACGAAAATAGCAGTGGGTCCGATTTGTTGCCCTTCTTAAAAATGGGGACTATGGTCGATATGCCCCATGTCGGTGGACTCTTAGTCTCTGCTGCCATATTGAAAACCCTTGTTAAAATTGGGGCCCATAACTCAGGGTAATTTTTAAAAACATCTACGGGGACCCCGTCCGGACCCGGGGCTTTCCCTCCTTTACTATCTTTCAGCGCCCATGTCACTTCTTGTAGTCTGATATTTAGAGTTGCCTCTACATATATTGCATGTATTCTATTCTTGTGTATTACGATCAGAGGTATTCGCTGTTATATCGCTCCTTCCTGATTAATACTAACACATAGAAATACTAGTGGAAATTGTTTTTAGTTTTTATTTTTATTCTAATTGTTGTCTTTCCTCCCGGGATTACAACATGTTCCCTACAGGAAATCTGATTTCGCACTACGCACGGCCACTGAAATGACGCCATTCCGCAGCAGCGGCATTTACTCCATACATATGAGTGCGCCAGGCCTGCCATGCCATCCCTCAGCTGCAGTATCATTTACACATTTCAATAAAAACATTGCTGGTCCCAGTTCAAACGGATCAACAGTTATGAAAAACGATGCACACGCGTTGCAACGCCATCCCTGAGAAACGAACTCGTCCCTTAGCTACTTACTGCTGTTTTTAAGTGTTTAAAAGGTTACGGTTTGGTCTAGATGCTTCAAACATCCCCAAGTGATGGACTGGGAGAAGAGCTTTGTCTGCAGCAGGAAACAAAAACCTATAGTTCTTCAATGTAAATCGAGCGGGGTGGAATGAATGATTCTTTCTTTGTTGTGAAAGGTTTTGATTCACTATTCATGCACAGTGATAGTTGCGTCACAAGCACAGTTCTCAAAGCAGCAGTTATTTCAAGAGGATAATTGGGGTCTCCTGATGAGGGGGCTCCAATGGTCATGTGAGTCCCCTGGTATACAGCGGTAATACCCCGATGATTTCTGGGGAGAAATTCCCACTCAAATGTGGCGGACTGTGTCCCTGCAAAATGGCCCAGAGTACAAGTGTTCATTCATATGCTGAAATATGTGGTGTAATTTGTAATCCCTGGTTATATTGTAACCTGGTAATCCTGATACCCTGTTACCGGTAATACCAGATGCAATTTTACCACATGCGGTAATACTGTGAGAGTTTTTAAAAGTCTGAAACGCCTTGTAACTTTAAAAAAAATGTGAGGTCTTGAATCCCAAGTGTCTGCTAGTGAGACAAGTACATTAAAATATTGATTATATAATACTGCAGATTTAGTTTGTAAAGCAAAGATGACCTTGGGAAGGCCCCATCTAGGGCGCACAGGTGAAGCCGAAACTAAAGAGAGTTTCACAACATAACTTGCATGAAGAGACTGTGTTTGAAAACAAGTTTTTTTTAAACTGTCTACTTGTTTTCTGCAGATTGCAACATTGTATATTTACACAATTTGTATTTCCATGGGAGATAAAAAAACAGTGTTATGGCATTTCCGTGCTTCTCAGCGAAATCATCATAATTTGGTGGTGAATTACATGTTTAATTGGAACTGCCGAATGCTTATAATTTCCCTGTGGTGTGGAAGCACACCCACCTGTCTGTAACAAAGGACACCCCCCCGTAGGCGGTTGAAGCACGCCCACCCTGCCTGTAACAAAGGACACCACCCCTAGGCGGTTAGAAGCACGCCCACCCTGCCTGTAACAAGGGACACCCACCCTGTGCGGTTAGAAGCACGCCTGCCCTGCCTGTAACAAGGGACACCCACCCTGTGCGGTTAGAAGCACGCCTGCCCTGCCTGTAACAAGGGACACCCACCCTGTGCGGTTAGAAGCACGCCTGCCCTGCCTGTAACAAGGGACACCCACCCTGTGCGGTTAGAAGCACGCCTGCCCTGCCTGTAACAAGGGACACCCACCCTGTGCGGTTAGAAGCACGCCTGCCCTGTCTGTAACAAGGAAGCCAGCCCAGTGTCTGTGGATATGGAAGGCACCCACCCTCTCTGAAGCAGCACCTCCCTCCCCTGACTACGATAAGGAGCAGGCCCCCCACCCATGTGTAGTTAAGCGCGCTGCTCCCGTGGAAGCCTCCTTGTTGCTGGAGGCCACGGCTCTTTGGCTGGGTGGCGGTTGCCATGGTTACCGCTGTTGGTACCAGAGCAGGCCCTGGTCCAGGGATGCTGAGCTCTCGTCGCCACAAAGGATGGCTGTACGGGGAGAACCTTCAGAGGCAGCCCTCGCCCCATCACCCGCTTGGCACGGGTGCGTATAGCGCCGCATGCCGCCAAAAGCAGGCTCGGAGCGCTAGGCAACCGAGCTAAAGCAAAACTGCCAAGGAACTTTGCTGCTTGCTTGATATTTTAAATGTGTGGGCTTTGGCAGACGAATATTTCTCACTTTAATTAGTTGCATAGCCACACCATAAATGAATTCCGTGTAGGCGCTTTCAGTTTCATGTATTACTTTTGTCTGCATCTCAATAAAGCATATGGCTGCCGGCCAGGCCTGGCATTATTCGAACTTGTGGTCGGCAAATCCACGCGGATTTCTGGAGCTTCCCCTGCGCCCTCGGCGCTCTTTAGCAGCCTTGTGGCAGTGTAGGGGGGAGGGGTTCTGGTGTCCTGTGACACTATCGAGGTCCCCCAGAGTGTGTGACGCCCTGGACTTGTATGGCCGGTGGAGCCGGCTGCTCTGTGGACCCTGCAGATTACTTTAACCCCACTGTGCCACTGTATTGTTTGGGTTCAAGCGGGGTTCGTGGGTACCATTGAAGGGGGTTCTATTGGCCGAGCTAGGCTTGGGCTGAAAACAGGGTGTCCTGGCAAGGGGGAGCCACATGGCAAGGGCAGGCTAATGGCCACCCCCGGGCTTTAAGTGGGATGAAAAAACTGGGGGGTCTCTCAAAGGGGCGTGGCCAATGTAATTAAGGGTGTGGCTTAAAAACACATAAGCTAAAAATATGTGCTTAGCATAGTGTGCCGCCCGACTTGTAT
Organism: Calotriton arnoldi; assembly: GCA_963921515.1. NCBI lineage: Eukaryota > Metazoa > Chordata > Amphibia > Caudata > Salamandridae > Calotriton > Calotriton arnoldi. The sequence continues at coordinate 209,281 of CAWUFW010000462.1, forward strand.
TTTGCTGTTTCTGTCATAGCATCTAGATATATGATACAACAAGTAACATCATACCTACAAGTCAGGACTATTGGCTTTGTCAATGGTTGTTAGTTGCATAAGATAAATAAGCAGCAACTATGGCTTGTTTTATATAATATTGAAAAAGCTTACACTTAAAGCCCTGCTGACACCACGACGATGTTGCTGCTCCTGCGTATCAAAAAGAGAAGGGAAATCCAGAGAGAAAATTTCTCTCTTTAAAGGATTTCCCTTCTCTTACAATGCTCACCTGGCATGACGTCCGTAACTTCTCCACTAGTGAGAAGAGCAGTGTGAGCACGCGCACATCGATGTGCCTGCTATCACTGAAGTCCCGAAACAAACGGAGCAGTGTGAGCACGCGCACATCGATGTGCCTGCTGTCACTGCAGTCCGGAAAAAACGGACCGCCTCCAGGGCACAAAACAGAGCCCGATAGAGACCCGTTTCGATGCCCCTCTAAAAAAACTGCCGGTGCTCAGACCCGGTGAGACCCGGCCCACTTAAAGCCCTGGCCACCCCTAATGGGCGAATCAACCACCTACCTCTACTGGTCTGGAATGTGTCAGTGTGAATCTGTGCGTCTCCAATGGACACCAGGGGACGTCGCTGGCCTGCACCGGAAGTACTGCCTAAGGCCTATGGCTGGGAAGGAGGGGTCAGCCAGTGCCTTGCACCCTCCCCATCACCGGATGTGATTCCCAGAAGGCCGGAACATGTCGGGGGTTGCTTGTGTGCCCTTACAAGGGGGCCCGGTCTACAACTGCCCCTTATGTTGCGTGAGCTGCCCTGATTTGCATACTACTGGTCTCTGTCAGTTGTGGCATCATGAACAAACAAAGATGCACTGGATACATACATGCCAACATTTGGGAACAGCAAGTAGAGATGTTGAAAAATAAATCAGGGTAGTTTGATTTTTGCATTGACTGCCATTGAAGTAAAGGCACTTTAACATGGGGAAAAAGCTAAAATAAAGTCATTGTTGGCTTTAAAAATCAGAGATTCTTACCGGAGTCGGATGTATGGGGATGTGTCCCAGAGTAATTAAAAGTAGCAGAAATTAGCTTTAGCGTTTCACCCACCGCTTCATTTTTCCTCAGTTAAGAAAGGAAGGGCCAGAAGCAAGTGCGCGTGAGAGGTGGAAGCCATGGTGCCTGGGTCCAGCAGAGAAGAGCATTCTGGGAGATCTGGGTTACCCGAAATGTGAATTCACCCTTCTTCCATTTCCTTCTTGCAGGTCACAACAATGTCGGAGTACAGTGACGGGCGCTGACCGCAGCTGCGCGTCAAGGTAAGCCTATGTATGGTCACTTTGCTGCCTTGCGTATGTTGTACGTATGAGTTTTACTTTCCTCTACTCCTGCAGTTATCTCTGTGAGGTTGTACTAATGGCACAAGGTGCGCTGTATAAGCCCATGTAACATAACATACGCACTCTATGCAGTGATAGTGAAATGGGAGACGTCTGCACTGTATGCAGAGACTTAAGACCTGGTTTGGCTACCAATGCGTTGAGGATCTGCTCGCGCTCGCACTCCCGCGGGGACTGCCCCTGAAGCCTTGACTCGCTCGGCCTAATCACGGAGTACGCAGAAGCGGCTCCATTGCAACTCTGGCACGCTCCCTATTAAGGTTGCTCCCTTAATTGTTGCGGTCCCCGCAGTCATCGCGGTTCACCTAATCCTCGTTGGCGCTGATTAAACACGCCAGATGGTGTCCCCCACATCTGCCTCTGAATTGACAGGCACACCAGCTCGCATAATTGAGCTATTTTATACAGGCATGTCATTATTAATGTCCTGAAGATGATCCCACTGATTTAAAAAGGGATCGAAACGTCGTCGACAACTGTACACCATATACATTGGCTATATTATAATGCTTAATTTGTAATGGTGTGCGCAACGTAATTTGTCTGTTGTACTTATATCCAATGTAATTACAGACACGGTTTTCTTGCCTGAACCCCCTTCCTTTATGTTGTTTGTAAAATGTACGTCAGCAGGACGCAGGCTGTGTCCCGCTTGTAAATTCTCGTCTTAATGGTTTTATACAATCACTGTATATTAAAAAACTGTCCGGCTGGACAGACAATATAGTACTGACTGGGTCTATATTTAACTTTAAATTTCATCTAATTGTCTAGGGACCACTGTCCTCTAAAATAGTCAATGTACCCAAGGTCCCTGACCAATAGCATATTGGGTTCCCTTGTTTTTTGTAACAATATAAGCCCATGTAACATAACATACGCACTCTATGCAGTGATAGTGAAATGGGAGACGTCTGCACTGTATGCAGAGACTTAAGACCTGGTTTGACAAGGCCCTAGGCAATAATGCACTTGTAATATGGCAGACAGGATATCCGTTACGTCAGTGGTGGAGTAACCCCTCGACCAAACTCTAAATCAAGTCCGTAATTTGAAGTCAAGTGAATGACGTCACGGTAGATGTCCAACCCCCGCTGACCTCATCAAGCCAAGCACCATTGAAGGATGCGTATTGTTGGTGATTTTTACAGATACAGGACTTGGCAAACAGGGCTGTTTTTTAGATCTCGGCTAAACAGCGCTTGTTCTCTCTCTAAAGCATTTTGTTTACTGTCAGTGGGCTTACAGTCTGCCCTTGTCTTACCATTGGTTGGCTGCATTGTCACTCTCAAATTAATGCTTCTATATGGCCCTCCCATGGAGTATGGCCCAATTCTGTCGTTCCACTGCTCCTCTTGTGGGAGCTACTTTTTTTTCTTTGGCTTCAAACAGTCTTTGCGAGCGCACCTCAGCCACATCCTGCGTTTTATTATTTGTTCTTTATCTTTTAACCGTCCACATATGCCTGCTTCCATGAGGTCACCGTGCCACGTCTTATTTTTTTTGCAGTGCCATCTTGACCCGAAGGTATTGGAGCGCTTTACATGATCAATAGTCAAAAAACCAATCCCCTTGGGAACAAATATACTGCCACAAAAACTGATTATCACATCCACCACCAGACAAAATATCAATCATCCAGAGTAAACCCAACACAGAGGTGCAAACTGCATGAACTCTAAAATCAAATCAGAAAGAGCAATTTTTTTTATTTATTTAACTCTCTTCAATTTATTAAAAATATATATGTACATATAATAGTATTAAAAACATTTAATAGAACAATTTCATACTCAAATATAATATTTAATAACATTAACAAATAACAAATCCATAAACAAATTTAGAAAAACAAATTAAAAAACATATATCTACAGCGAGTGGGAAAGCAACAAGAATTTTTTTAAATATATTTTTTCAAATCAAGAAAACATCACAGTAATAAGACAAAAATCTTTTTGATATAAATACACACAATTGGAGCAACAAATTCTTGTTAAATAATCGCCATATAGTGTTGCATTTTGTCATAAATCAGTGATGTATTCAATTACAAAGCATCGACGCGTTTCGGTGGGTCCAACGGAAATCACCCCCACCTTCTTCAGGAAAGCCAATATCTTCCCACCTTGCTTGAATATTTCCTAAATAAGGTACAATAAAATAAAACATATATAACAACCAATATGAGTTGATTAAAAAGTTCACAATTAACATCCTCTGTGGATTACTCCCAACTACTTAAACATATAAACTTTCAAACAGACTTCTGATTCACATATAAATTGTCCTGAGTCTCCATCATACTTCATTCACTCAATGACTTATCTCCAAATCAAATTACTACCCCACTTGGGTTCATATTATGGATACCAACTCAAAAGCATTTTAGCAATTACCATTAACCTTAATCACCCATTTCAACCATACTACATTTGCTCGTTCACTCATACAATAAAGGGCCAACATACCTTCAAATAAAAATGTATACTGCCCGACTATCAATAGTTCAGGAATACGGACTACGTTCCTCTCTGCACACAACTATAAAGAATAAATGAGAGATAAGAAACAACATCAAGTTCTCATCCTATTTTCTCCAGACTCTATATCGCAGTGTACTGCTTTAGGCATTTTACCTTAAAATGAGGCTAAAAACCTTCGCACTCATGTATTGAGCAACCAGGCTCCTTATTGTTGATTCACTTCCTTGTGTCAGTAGTTCTAAATGAATAGAATCCCAATCTGCATAAAAACAATCTGCAGAAAAATGTTACTAATACACACCTTGCAAGTAACTAACAACTCACAACTAGAGTCATAGAGAGTAATAAGACTCTCAAGGTAATTACCTGTTTAAAAGAAGAGGAATAATAAAGAACAAGTCCAAACTAGTTCCATGTCTTTAGCACAGCTTTTTCTCTCTCCGGGCTGTATATCAGGTAAACCGTATCTATATATACAAAAATAGAAATAAGTTTCTAATGAGATCACCGTGACTCTGATGTAATCTCCAAAGAACATTAAATTGGAGCCCATATTAAACATATAAGTTACGAGCGAATTGTAGTACCCTGGCACTATTGTGCACCTGGTTACATAATTTAACGAAAAGAACACAGAACCAAAGATGTGGGACAATGTCCTATCTGATGCTGAGCCAGTAGCGGGGACCAACCATCTCCCGTGTCTATAGTTCTCAAAAAAAATGTTTTTCAATAGAGTCAATCGGGTCAAATATGTACCCCCATTACACAACTCGAACAAAATCTCTGAGGGCAAACATAATAGGTCACAAACCACATACCCTAAATTGGGAGTTTTAAAATCTAAACTGAAATACAAAAACGGTGCTGACTACAAGGACCCGATAAACTGCCCTATCCCGCTTACCTGTCCAGCAGATTACTCGTAATTCAAAACGGGATTTCAACACGGGGTACTTGGCCTCCGTAAGCGTAACTCCTCACTACCCGTGTACGCTTCTATTTAAACCTAAATTCCCGCGCCTGTAATTGACAATCTAGGAAATGTTAGACGACAGCTGTGATCAAAATATCACATGATTTGGGTCGAATCCGGCAGCGCCATCTTGGAACAGTGATACGCAGCGATTGCGCTAATATGTCATAGAAAAAAGGGGGGCGCCTACAAACAAACAACTATTCATAATGGCCACACATCACAGAGCGGTCAGTGGCATCTTAAGAAAATTATTAAATTCAATCCTATTCTTTTAGATAAAAAGGAAAGAAAGAAAAAACGCCTTCTCTCTACGAAAATTCGGCAATCCTGAAATGACCTCGTCCGAACAGAATATAGAAACGCCATATTGGAGTTTCAAAGGTATAGTAGATTACAACTAATCCTACACATACTCGTCCTATAATCTACCCGCATTTATACTCCACTCCTAATCAGGAATTCTTTTATACTGATCACAGTACAGAAATAATAAATCTTGATAAAAAAATTAAATTTTTTTAAATTTTTTTACACAAAATAGAAAGTAATAATTAATAAATAATAATGAATAAACGCAGGAGCCTATCTGGTCAAACACATTTCTACTACCTAACAACTGATAGTTCAAGGCCTACCATTAAGCATACCACGTATATTATCAAAAAAACCCCGGGACTAGAAAGACCCCACCAGTCGTTCCCATTCTTCTTTGGAATTCAGGCCTTTACACATGGTATTTAAAAAAGAGATATACCACTGCTCTCGAAATTTTCTTTTTATTTCCAGATTGCCACCTCGCCTACCAATAGTGACCTTTTCCAGTATAAACCATCCAAGATCGTTCTCTTTATGTCCCATTTCTATAAAGTGAGGGACCAAAGGGGCATTCTCTTTCCTTGTCTTGATAGCTGACCTGTGTTCCTGGACCCTTACTCGTAGTTCTCTACTCGTTTCACCCACATAGCCTAAGCCACATGGGCAGAGTAGTAGATAAACTACACTCTTACTTTTACAATTGTTGAGGGTTTTTGACTTCAAGTGTCGTCCATTAAACTCCATGTCCTGTGATTGAATACACAGTACACATACATTACACGTACCACATTTTACATTACCAACTGCCATACTATTCCCAAGTGTTCTTTGAGTTTCTTTGCGATTTTCACGGTAAGTGTGTACCAGCTCGTTTCTAAGGTTTCTATTGCGTTTGAACGCAAACAAAGGTCTCTCTAATTTGCACTCTTCTTCATGATTTAGAATGTGCCAGTTCTTGTTGACAACATTCTTGATTCTATTACTCATATTCGAGTATTTACTCACAAACACCAACCTATTCTGGTTTCTATCCCTATTGCACTGTTAATTTTTCTCAAACATGGCTTCCCTATTGTAAAACCTGGCTCTTTTAAAAGAGTGGGAAATAAGTTTTTTCGGATACCCTTTACATGAGCGCCAGTTACATTAAACAAGGACACATTATTATATATATATATTTTTTTAAGCCAAGGAGGATTGAGTAATTTGCCCAGAATCACCGGTTATTGAGCCGACGCAGAGACTTCAAACCTGGTTCCCCAGTTCCAGGGTCGGCAGCTCTGGCCGTAGCGTCACATCTTTGCCCACATCGTTTGTGTTGTTTACTCACGTCCACGGGTTGTCCCTCCCTCCTCAAACTCCTGCTGCTCTTTCTCACTTGTGGTCTCCTCCAGACTTTGTCTCTCGTTTTCTGCTTTTTCACGTCCCTCCACCCTTCATTTTCAATGTATTCGGTCTCGCATTTGACAGATTTTAAGCTATTGGCATTGTAAATGATAATGCCTTTCATGTGTTTTTCAAAGCAACACATTTATAGAAGGCATTGTCATTTCTAATGCTAATAGCTCAAACTCTTGTTAATGCGAGACCACTTTAATGGTGGCGGTGCCCCTTTCTTTAGACATTGCTAGCATTATTCGGGTTACAGTACACGCTACTCTCCATCACTTCAATCTATGCCACTGCACTGTACAACACCTCAGTCTACTCTAAAACAATCTACTCTACTGCACTCTACGCCACTCTACTCACCGCCTCTGTACTCTACGCCACTGCACTCTACTCTACACCACTGCACTCCACATCACTGCACTCTACCATGCACCACTCGACTGTGCATCACTCTAACCTGCGCCACTCTACACCACTCTACTCTGCAGTACTGCACTCTATGCCCCTGCACTCACAACTATACTCCACTTTACAACATTACACTCCACGATACTCAACTCTGATGCTTCACTCCATTAAACTCTGCTCCATTCTATGCCACTCTAGTCTACAACACTCTGGTCCACTCTGTGCACTCTACGAAACCCCACCCCATTCTACTGCGCTCTACACAACTCCCTCTCCGCCACTCCATGGCACTTTACTCCATTCTATTCTACAACACACTACTCCACCCTACTGTACTCCACTCTACGCCACTCTACTCTACTATCCTCTACTCCACTCTGACATTCTACGCAACTCTACTTAACGCAACTCCCTCTACGCCACTCCATGATATTTTACTGCACTTTACTCCACTCTGCTCTACGCCGCACTACTCTATGATAATCCATGCCACTCTACGCCACTCTCTTTTACGCTACTAACTGGGGTGGCGTAGTGGGCAAAAGAACCAAAGATGTAACGAATGCTCTACAGCCTGCTGCGGTTTTAGAGAACTCTTGAGCCTCCATTTGAGAGATCTAAGAAATCAACTTTGATCAATTGTGGCCCCTCTTCCTGACGAAGGCACTGCCCTGTGCCGAAACGCGCGTCGAACACAACAGTCTACTATCATTGTGCCACATTGTTTCTTTATAATTATGAAAATCAGATATTAATTGTTACAAAGAAAATTGTAAATTTTTATCTATGTCAGTTATGAGTTGTATGAATGAAGATGAATGATTGAGTTCAAATGGGGTGCTGTTTTAGTATGAAATGAAAAAATATTTTTTTTAGTATTTAATTGATCATTAATAAAAATAATTTCTACTTTGTTAAGAAAAACAAACATTGTTGGTTCTTCTTTAGTTTTTCATGTATATTGCTGAAATTGTGTGATGTTGGTATTATTGTTGCCTTAAGTCTGTACACTAGGAAAATAATGCGTGCCTGCTGTCTACATAGTAAATGAAAACGGCGGCCCTTCCATACTCGACTTTCTCCATATTAATGCATGGAATATTTTCTTTGAGGGCACACCATTAACAGGCCTCAAAAAACTACTGGTGAGTAAAATGTTATCAGGGCGAGCTATTTTTAGCATCTACTAGTCCCATCTGGCAAGTGAATTTAAGCTGGAAAGCGGCAGGTGTTCTGTTCATTCACAAAGTGAATGAGTGTTAGAAATGGGATCTCTAGTTGGCAAGGGCTTGCACCTTTGTCCAAGTAGGGACCCTTCTTCCTAGTCAGGGTAAGGGAGTTACACTCCTAAAATAACCCCTGCTCACCCCCTTGGTAGCTTGGCACGAGCAGTCAGGCTTATTCTAGAGGCAGTGTGTAAAGCATTTGCACATAACCAACAGTAATACAGTGTAAGCACTACAAACTGACACCACACCAGTTTAGAAAAATATCCAATATTTTTATATACTTTAAACAAGACCAAATACGATAAAAATCCACTGTACAGTACTTCAGAAATAGTTACTTCTCAAAATGTCTTTAAAAACAGTTCCTTGATGTCGATAGCTCAGTCCAGGGCTATCACGGCGTCGTGAACAAACAAATCCAAACAGTTCTGGCTGACCGCGGCGTCGCGGGTCAACTACGGTGTCGGGAAGACCCACAAACAGTACCTTTCAGAAATGCAGGGCGTCGATGACCTCGCGGTGAGCTTCCGAAAACACGGCGTCCGTTCTGGAGGTCGGTGCGGGCGTCGTCGGGGCCCTCTAAGTCACACGCGTTGCAGATCGATCTCCTCTCGGTTGAAGTCAGGAGCGCTGGCGTCGGCCGGCGTCGGGTGCTGCGGTGTGAAGTGCAGCGGTGCGGCGTGCGGTGCCCTCAGGTCGCGGTGCGAGCAGCGGCTCGGTGGTGGCGTCGGATGGCGTCGTCGGTGAGACCAGGGTCGCGGTGTGAGATGAAGGCGGTGCTCGTCGCGGTGCTGGCAGGTCACGGTGCAGCAGATCTTGCTATTCAGCCCTGTGCTGACTCACCCTGTCTCCTGGCATCCCCCAGCCCATGTCACTCACACTCCAGACAAGGAATACACAACCTAGCAGAGGCAGGCTTGGATGGTTAGACAAGAAAATACCCACTTTCTAAAAGTGGTATTTTCAAACACAGAATGTTAAAACCAACTTCACTAAAAGATGCATTTTATCATTCTGAGTCCAGGCATACTAAACTCGAATTCCTACCATGTTCCCTGGGTCAGTTAGGATTATAAGCTTTAATAATTAAAACTGCCCATTCTGGCCTATGGGGAACAGGTAGCCTTGCAATAGTGAAAAACGAAATAGGCTGTAATTCACTATCAGGACATGCCACACACACCAGGGCATGTCCTACCTTTCACATACAATGGTACAGGGGTACCTTGGGCCTACCTTAGGGGTGACTAACATGTAGAAAAGGGAAGGTTTAGGGACTTGCAAGTGTGTGCACTTGCCAAGTCGACATGGCAGCCCCAGGCTGCACACAGGCTCTGCGTTGGCAGGCCCGAGTTACACTTTACGGGCTGTTTGCGTGGGTGGCACAATCCAGTGCTGCAGCCCACCAACAGCATTTGATCTATAGGCCCTGGCACTCTCAGTGCACTTTACAAGGGACTGACACATAAATCAAATAGGCCAATCATGGAAACACCAATCCATAACACATTTTATACAGAGAGCATATGCACTTTAGCACTGATTAGCAGTGGTAAAGTGCCCAGAGTCCTAAAACCAACACACACAGGGTCAAAAACAGGAGGCCAAAAAGCAAAAAGTCTGGGGGTAAACCCGCTGAAAAAGCCAAGTCTAACACAACCCCCTCCCAGCCTAAAGCCAGGGTAGACTAATCAATCCCTTGATGGACTTCCCTGCTTGGGGCGATAGAACATAGACCTGGCCCACAACAGCGGGGGCACGTTCTGGTTCTACACCTTTCCAAACCCAGTTGGATCCCTCTATCCATACTCTCAGGGCCCACTAAGCTGACCCATGGGGTACCCTTCTCTTCACCTGTGGACCCCATCTGTGCAGCACCTAAACTTACTTTGCTCACAGATGTGTCCCAACAGGCCGACAGTGCCCACATGGCCAACACAGTGGTGTGGCCCAGTCCACCCCCGGGGTGTGACTCCTGTCCCCCTCTCAGGGGCAACTCTGTTCACCAGGACAGTAAGCCACAGTGGCTACCGACAGTTGTCAGTGTGGAGACCCAGGCCTTATGCCTCTCAGGGCTCTCTAACCTCTGTGGCGTCAGAGAGTGGGGGGCGGTAGCCCCAGGTGCCTGGCACCCTTGGTCCACTCTCCCTCCTGTCAGGTCAGGTATGACATCCTGACACTGACCCACCAACCCCGGGCCTGTACCCGGCAGCTGGACAGGAGACTGGGGTGGCCTCCCCACACCCAGTCCTCCTCCCTTGGGCTCTGTACCCTCCCACCTGGAGCGGTACCCCCTTCCAGAATTGTCAGGGCACCTGTGGCAGGTGTCCTGCACAATCCGCCCACCAGTTCAGGGGTTCTATCCTGCAACTGGGATTCCAGCGTAGGGTCTGTACCCTTAGGCTGGACAGGGGACTGGGGTGGCCTCCCCACACCCGGTCCTCCTCCCTGGGGCTCTGTACCCTCCCACTTGGAGCGGTACCCCCAAAGACAAACTGGTAGGGGCACTGTTAGCAGTCGCCCCTTCCTCCAGGTCAGGGGGGACACCCTAAACCCGGTCCTTCAACCCAGGGTCTGTACCCTTAGGTAGAACCTGTGCCTGGCAACCCAGGACTTCCGGGGGAGTACACCAACCCTCCCCAAGGGAAACACACTCCTCATGAGTCGTGCGAGAGTCTGCCTGGTGCAGGTCTCCAGCCTCCTGTCCACCTGACAGAGCATGAAGACCCCCCAGGCCAGAAGTGGCCTCACCAGGGTCAGTCCTGGGGTGCTCTGACCTCAGAGCGGGCAACCCCTGACCCACTGGTCCTTCCACTGGGGACAGCGCCCCCCTCACCCTTTTCTCTGGACTCATGCCCCTCTCAACTGGAGCGGGGCTGCCAGACACCGGAACCAGTGGGATGCTCGTTACAGCAGTCCCACCCAGTTCCTTAGACACTAGGGGATCACCCTCAATGGATGGCCAGGACCAGGCCCTAGGCCATCCAGATGTCTCTGGTCTTTGCCAACTAACAGAGTGGGGGGCAGTAACCCCTGGTACATAGTAACCATACTCCACTCTTCCTCTCATCAGTGCAGTTCTAAAGAACCACTGATCCACTGATCCTCCAGACCCCTCAGGTTCACCAGGGGTCTCGGGCGAGGCTCTCCTCCCCTTACCTCTCCTTCTGGGGTCCGGCCCTCTCCTCCCAGGAGAAGCACCCCCAGAACCAAACACTGTCAGGATGCTGGAACCAGACCTCCTACACAATTCTTCCACCAGTTCAGGGCCTTGACCCGGCAACTGATTCACCACCCTTGGATCTAAACCCTCAGGTTGAACCGGGGTCAGAGGCGAGGACTCCCTCCCTCTGCACCCCCTTCCAGAGTTCTGTACCCTCCCACCTGGAGTGGTACCCCTAGAAGACAAACCGGTCAGGACACTGCTTACAGTCGTCCTTCCCTCCAGGTCAGGCAGGACCTGAACCTGGCCTCCCAACCCAGGGACTGAACCCTGCAGCTGAGCACCTGCCCGGCGCATCAGGACTTCCTTGGGAGCACGCATGCCCCACCTGAGGGTAACACATGACTTATGCGTTGTGTGACAGTCTGCCTGGCGCAGATCTCCTGACCTCTGTCCATCTGACAGTGCGCGAAGATCCCCCAGGACAGAAGTGGTGTCACCATGGTCACTGCTAGGAGGCTCAGCCCTTCTGGCTGGCCTCTGACTCACTGGTTCTCCCACTGGGGAACACATCCCCCTCTCACCCCTCACTCTGGACTTCTGCACCCTCCCAACTGGAGCGGTACTGCCAGACACCAGAACCACTGGAGCTCTGTTTACAGAGGCTCCAAGTTCTCCTGTCAGTAGGAGATCTCCCTCAACGGACGGCCTACCAGTACAGTCTAGGCTCCCCACCTGGGGTTCCCTCCTGGAACCACCCAGGCTCCGGGACCGGGTTTTGGGCACCTTGGGCCGCAGCCCATTCTCACTCCTTCTCCGCAGAGACAGGACGTGAGTCCCTACACCCTTCCCATGACACCGGGACCTATCTGGGCTATTACAAACCTTTCCCACCACTCTTGGTTGGGAAATACCTAAGCCACTTCCTCCAGGATCACCCCCAGATGCTTCTCCAGACCCTCTGGAATCCACCAAAAGGTCTGCCTCCAGTGCAAGCTCCCTGGGGTCAGAGAGCTCACACTCCACTGGGTGTTGGCATAGCTCTGGAAAACAGGGACTTAAAATATGCTCTCCAACAATTGAATCACACAGCCCCACACAGGTGTTAACCAAACTACCCTTCGCCCAACCATCCAGTGCCTCAGAAAAGTACCCCACATCATTCTCACAAGACTGGTGAGACAGTGACTGACTGTTGCTGTCTCTCCACCCATACTCTTCTGGCTGGTCTCCATACTCACTTACCAGGGCTTCTACCATGGGGGAACCCCTCTCCCTGCACCTCTCATCTAGAGTCAGTAGAGTGTCCCTCCCACTACCAGGAATATGATCCCCTGTGCCAGTTCCCCAATCCACCTCAGGGACACTGAGCACCACTGGAGTTACCTCACAATCCTGAACCCCTTGGTGTATGTCAACCCCCTCCTTGAAGTAGGGCCCCAAATCTGTGTGTGTGTCTACCTCATCCTCAGTACTGGACACTACACTTTTGCTGCCACCATCTGGGCTGGACAAAGCCCTACCGGCTTCCCAATCCAGCTCCAGCTCTCTCATTTTAAGCTCATGATCCAAGATCATCCTCCTTTCCTCCATGGCTATTCTTTTGTCTTCCCTCTCACTTTCCATCCTGAGTTTCTATAATTCGAACTTCCTTGCTTCCCGCCTGTCCTCCAGCTCCTCTGGGGACAAGCCACTGCTGCCTTGCCTGGAGGGTCCCCCCTCCCAAAAGCACATCCATCCTAGGAATAGGCTCCTCCGCCTCTCCACTGAGATCACCAGGCTGCCCACTGGCATGTCTGGCTGCTACCCAGGCCCTCAGCGCCTTTTGTAGCTCCTCCTTCCTAGTGAGGCCTCTGATTTGGACTTTCAGGTTTTTACAAATCACTTTCAACTCCTTCCTGTTGTAGGATTCCAACCTATCCTCCTCAAAGGCAATTTCCCAGGATGCAACAGATGATGCTCTTGATTCAGGCATGTTGAAGTAGAAAGTTCAAACTGGCAAGATCAAAAATAGGCCAAAAAGAAAAAGAGCCTGTAAGTGGTACGTAATAGTCTGCGATATGGTAGTAGTGCACACCAATCACTGTAAGTCAAGTGCAAACACAAGTCCTATCCTCACCGCTGACAACCAATGTTAGAAATGGGATCTTTAGTTGGCAAGGGCTTGCACCTTTGTCCAAGTAGGGACCCTTCTTCCTAGTCAGGGTAAGGGAGTTACACCCCTAAAATAACCCCTGCTCACCACCTTGGTAGCTTGGCACGAGCAGTCAGGCTTATTCTAGAGGCAGTGTGTAAAGCATTTGCACATAACCAACAGTAATACAGTGTAAGCACTACAAACTGACACCACACCAGTTTAGAAAAATATCCAATATTTTTATATACTTTAAACAAGACCAAATACGATAAAAATCCACTGTACAGTACTTCAGAAATAGTTACTTCTCAAAATGTCTTTAAAAACAGTTCCTTGATGTCGATAGCTCCGTCCAGGGCTATCACGGCGTCGTGAACAAACAAATCCAAACAGTTCTGGCTGACCGCGGCGTCGCGGGTCAACTACGGTGTCGGGAAGACCCGCAAACAGTACCTTTCAGAAATGCAGGGCGTCGATGACCTCGCGGTGAGCTTCCGAAAACACGGCGTCCGCAGGCGTCGGTTCCGTAGGTCGGTGCGGGCGTCGTCGGGGCCCTCAAAGTCACACGCGTTGCAGATCGATCTCCTCTCGGTTGAAGTCAGGAGCGCTGGCGGCGGCCGGCATCGGGTGCTGCGGTGTGAAATGCAGCGGTGCGGCGTGCAGTGCCCTCAGGTCGCGGTGCGAGCAGCGGCTCGGTGGCGGCGTCGGATGGCGTCGTTGGTGAGACCAGGGTCGCGGTGTGAGATGAAGGCGGTGCTCGTCGCGGTGCTGGCAGGTCACGGTGCAGCAGATCTTGCTATTCAGCCCTGTGCTGACTCACCCTGTCTCCTGGCATCCCCCAGCCCCTGTCACTCACACTCCAGACAAGGAATACACAACCTAGCAGAGGCAGGCTTGGATGGTTAGACAAGAAAATACCCACTTTCTAAAAGTGGTATTTTCAAACACAGAATGTTAAAACCAACTTCACTAAAAGATGCATTTTATCATTCTGAGTCCAGGCATACTAAACTCGAATTCCTACCATGTTCCCTGGGTCAGTTAGGATTATAAGCTTTAATTATTAAAACCCATTCTGGCCTATGGGGAACAGGTAGCCTTGCAATAGTGAAAAACGAAATAGGCTGTAATTCACTATCAGGACATGCCACACACACCAGGGCATGTCCTACCTTTCACATACAATGCACCCTGCCCACAGGGGTACCTTGGGCCTACCTTAGGGGTGACTAACATGTAGAAAAGGGAAGGTTTAGGGACTTGCAAGTGTGTGCACTTGCCAAGTCGACATGGCACCCCCAGGCTGCACACAGGCTCTGCGTTGGCAGGCCCGAGTTACACTTTACGGGCTGTTTGCGTGGGTGGCACAATCCAGTGCTGCAGCCCACCAACAGCATTTGATCTATAGGCCCTGGCACTCTCAGTGCACTTTACAAGGGACTGACACATAAATCAAATAGGCCAATCATGGAAACACCAATCCATAACACATTTTATACAGAGAGCATATGCACTTTAGCACTGATTAGCAGTGGTAAAGTGCCCAGAGTCCTAAAACCAACACACACAGGGTCAAAAACAGGAGGCCAAAAAGCAAAAAGTCTGGGGGTAAACCCGCTGAAAAAGCCAAGTCTAACAATGAGCAATAAAGATGACATTAAATCTTGTTTTTTATCTTGACACATTTGCTGTCCACAAGGAAAGAGGTCAAATGTCAGTTTGCCTTTTTACTAATTGCTGCTTGGAAAATGAGGTTTATTTTTCTCTCTCTTACTAGAGTTAGAGGTTTTTGTCAAGTGAGCTGTCTGAAGATGTCCGTTATTTTTCTCTAACACATAACATTTAAATAAATAGCCTGTTAATTAATATTTAAAAATATATCAGGCATTATGAAAGCAATTTTTTTTGGTAATTAAGAAGTGTGATGCAAACAAAGAGTTAAATATGAGCAAAACAAACCAGAAAACTTTACTCGGTGATATGCAAATGACACACATTTGCAGAAGCTCTAATTCCAAACATTATTGTTCGTACACTATATAGTTTTATCAGTAAAACTGCATGTCAGTGGGAAAGTTTGTGGCCATTTCAATGTAAAATCTGCTGATTACAAATGACAGTGTGCTACCACTTTATGCTTTAATTATGTATTTATTAAAAGTGATCGTTTTTAAACATGATTTGAGAAACATTCCTGCCCCCGCCCTGATGACAATGCTGTTAATGAACCCAGAGGCAAGTCATGGGTCATGTGTATCTTGTGGCTAGATTTGTATTATATATGGAAAAAAGTTTTTTCTGTTAAATCAAAAGAGTTTTTTGTACAGCAGACATGCTGAACTGGCACATTTGAAGCTGCTCTCATATGTGATAATGAAGAAAATGGCGGCTCAATGAATTAAAATAGTTGCCCACGTTCACATCATTTGAAACCACTTTATGGGTCAAGAGCATTACAAATAGGTCGAGCATATTATTTAAGTCACTAAACCTGCAGGTCAAGTAACATTTTTATGATTTTTCGAGGCCTGATTAATTCCAATAACCAATAGATTGAATACTAACTTTGTAGCTCCTGACTAGTGTGGCACTCGACATATCAGTCAGTCAGTCAGTCTTGTAGAGCGTGACTTGTCACCCCGGGAGGTCTCCAGGCGCTGGGGTTCTCTGATCCTTGGTCGAAAAGCCACGCCTTGAGCCTGCTCCTGAAATCTTCCAGCGAGGGGGAGGGGGAGCGGGAGGTCGTTCCAAGATTTGGAGGCGAGGTAGGATAAGGAATGTCCTCTGCAGCGGCTTCGCCGGATGCAGGGGATGCGCGCTAAGGCGAGGGAGGCGGAGCGGAGCTCCCTGGCCGGTCGATGGAAACTCAGGCGGTGGTTGATGTAGGCGGGTCCGGCGTTGTAGAGTCTTTGTAGGCTTGTGTCAGGAGCTTGAAGAGGCATCTGTCCCGGACTGGGAGCCCGTGCAGGGTCCAGAGGTGGGGGGTGGTACTGGTTCTTCTTGGGAGGTTGAGTCTGGCTGAGGTATTCTGGATGGTCTTGATGAGGTCGAGGAGCTGTTTGGTAGTTCTCGCATAGAGTGTGTTGCCGTAGTCCAGGCGGCTGGATATGAGGCCTTGGGTGACTGTTTACCTGGTGGAGATGAGGATCCAGTGGACGATCTTGGGGGGCATGCAGACGATGTGGAAGCAGGAGTAGGAGACGGCGTTGACCTGTTGCTTCATGGTCAGTTGGCTGTCCAGGGTGATCCGGAGGTTGCGTGCATGGTCGTAGAGGGTGGGTGAGTGGTAGAGCGCGGTGGGCCACCCGGTTTCGTGCCAAGGAGATGGCTTGTTCCCGAAGACGAGCACCTCCGTTTTTCCGAGTTGAGCTTTAGGCAGTTGGCGTAAAGTGCTTCAGTGCCGCGTAAAATGCTTCAGTGCCTCGTAAAGTGCTTCAGTGCCTCGTAAAGTGCTTCAGTGCCTCGTAAAGTGCTTCAGTGCCGCGTAAAGTGCTTCAGTGCCTCGTAAAGTGCTTCAGTGCCTTGTCAGGAGTAGTAAGTGCTATGCAATTTCAATACAGTATATTTGAACAAATCCATATGGGATAAATGTAACTGTCCGGGGCGGTGCCTGGCTGCGCCCTTGTCCTTGGGGCCAGGACAGATGCCTAGAGCGGGCCCACTGGCCACCCCAGGTGGCAACAAGCACTGGTTCTGGCAAACGGCTCAAAGGGTCCACAGAAAATGATGCTTTTTGACATTCATTTTACTCCTTCAGTTCACTCCGTCATCTTTCATGAATACTTGTGATTAACTCCATTTTTCTGTGCGTTGATGAATGTTCACTACACACCCAGCCCTCCTTTCTTTCACGAAGAAGCGCTTTGAAGCTCTGACCGCCCCCACTTGCGGCTTTACTACTTATTTAAAGGTGCCATGGAAAGGGATGAAAGACTATTAACCGCGTAAATAATCGGTTCACTTTTATATTCGGACCTGATTCCCCAGAGCCGCTCGAGGTCCTGGCTGTACTTCACCCTAGCAATGGGCACATAATAGCAGTGTAATAGATGCACACAGCCTGGTTTCGGGGGAAGGGGGGTGGCAGATGCCCACTTCTTGGGGGGTGGGTGGGGGAAAGGACAGGTTCACACAGTCTCCTTCCGGGGGAAGAACAGGTACACGCAGCCTGGTTCAAGGGGGAAGGACAGGGGCACGCAGCCTGGTTCAAGGGGGAAGGACAGGGGCACACAACCTGGTTCAAGGGGAAGGACAGGGGCACACAGCCTGGTTCAAGGGGAAGGACAGGGGCACACAGCCTGGTTCAAGGGGGTAGGACAGGGGCACACAGCCTCGTTCAAGGGGGAAGGACAGATGCACACAGCCTGGTTCAAGGGGAAGGACGGGCACACAGCCTGGTTCAAGGGGAAGAACAGGGGCACACTGCCAGGTTCAAGGGGGAAGGACGGATGCACACAGCCTGGTTCAAGGGGAAGGACAGGTGCACAAAGCCTGGTTCAAGGGGAAGGACAGGGGCACACAGCCTGATTGAAGGGGGAAGGACAGGGGCACACAGCCTGATTGAAGGGGGAAGGACAGGTGCACACAGCCTGGTTCAAGGGGGAAGGACAGATGCACTCAGCCTGGTTCAAGGGGGAAGGACCGGTGCACACAGCCTGGTTCAAGGGGGAAGGACCGGTGCACACAGCCTGGTTCCAGAGCGAAGGACAGGTGCACACAGCATGGACCTGGGCAGATTAGATGTGCATAGCCTAGTTCCTGGTGAAGAGGTGCACACAGCTTGGTTCTGTTGGGAAAGGGCAGGTGCGCACAGCCTGGTTCAAGGGGAAGGACAGGGGCACATAGCCTGGTTCAAGGGGTAAGTACAGGTGCACACAGCTTGGCTCTGGTAGGGAAAACGTGTGTACACTGCTTGGTTCCAGGGCGTATGACAGGTGCACACAGCCTGGTTCAAGAGGGAAGGACAAGGGCACACAGCCTTGTTCCAGGGGGAAGGATAGGTGCACACAGCCTAGTCCTTTGCAGGTTAGATGCTCACAGCTTAGTTCCTGGTGAATAGGTGCATATAGCTTGGTTCTGGTGGGAAGGGACAGGTGCACACTGTCTGGTTCCAGTGGGAAGGATAGGTGCACACTGCCTGGTTCCAGTGGGAAGGAGAGGTGCACACTGCCTGGTTCCAGTGGGAAAGAGAGGAGCACACTGCCTGGTTCCAGTGGGAAGGAGAGGAGCACACTGCCTGGTTCCAGGGCGAAGGACAGGTGCACACATCCTGGTTTCATTGCGGATGGACAGGTGCACACAGCCTGGTTCAAGGGGGAAGGACAGGTGCACACAGCCTGGTTCAAGGTGGAAGGTCAGGGGCACACAGCCTGGTTCAAGGGGGAAGGACAGGGGCACACAGCCTGGTTCAAGGGGAAGGACAGGGGCACATAGCCTGGTTCAAGGGGTAAGTACAGGTGCACACAGCTTGGTTCTGGTAGGGAAAACGTGTGTACACTGCTTGGTTCCAGGGCGTAGGACAGGTGCACACAGCCTGGTTCCAGTGCGGACGGACAGGTGCACACAGCCTAGTTCAAGAGGGAAGGATAAGGTGCACACAGCCTTGTTCCAGGGGGAAGGACAGGGGCACACAGCCTGGTTCAAGGGGAAGGACAGGGGCACATAGCCTGGTTCAAGGGGTAAGTACAGGTGCACACTGCTTGGTTCTGGTAGGGAAAACGTGTGTACACTGCTTGGTTTCAGGGCGTAGGACAGGTGCACACAGCCTGGTTCCAGTGCAGATGGACAGGTGCACACAGCCTGGTTCAAGAGGGAAGGATAGGTGCACACAGCCTAGTCCTTTGCAGATTAGATGCTCACAGCCTAGTTCCTGGTGAATAGGTGCACATAGCTTGGTTCTGGTGGGAAGGGGCAGGTGCACACTGCCTGGTTCCAGTGGGAAGGAGAGGTGCACACTGCCTGGTTCCAGTGGGAAGGACAGGCGCACACTGCCTGGTTCCAGTGGGAAGGAGAGGTGCACACTGCCTTGTTCCAGTGGGAAGGAGAGGAGCATGCTGCCTGGTTCCAGGGCGAAGGACAGGTGCACACAGTCTGGTTTCAGTGCGGACGGACAGGTGCACACAGCCTGTCTCAAAAGGGAAGGACAAGGGCACACAGCCTTGTTCCTGGGGGAAGGACAGGTGCACACTGCCTGGTTCCTGGTGAATAGTGCACATAGCTTGGTTCTGGTGGGAAGGGACAGGTGCACACTGCCTGGTTCCAGTGGGAAAGAGAGGGGCACACTGCCTGGTTCCAGTGGGAAGGACAGGCGCACACTGCCTGTTTCCAGTGGGAAAAAGAGGTGCACACTGCCTGGTTCCAGTGGGAAAGAGAGGTGCACACTGCCTGGTTCCAGTGGGAAAGAGATGTGCACACTGCCTCCTTCCAGTGGGAAGGACAGGCGCACACTACCTGCTTCCAGTGGGAAAGAGATGTCCACACTGCCTGGTTCCAGTAGGAAGGACAGGTGCACACAGAGTGGTTGTAGGCGAAGGTTCGGTCTACCAGACTGGTCCTTGGCGGATTAAATGTGCACTGGTTCTATGGTGAGTAGGTGCACACAGCTTGGTTCTTGGTGAGTAGGTGCACACAGCTTGGTTCTTGGTGAGTAGGTGCACACAGCTTGGTTCTATGGTGATAGGTGCACACAGCTTGGTTCTATGGTGATAGGTGCACACAGCCTGGTTCTTGGTGATAGGTGCACACAGCTTGGTTCTTGGTGAGTAGGTGCACACAGCTTGGTTCTTGGTGAGTAGGTGCACACAGCCTGGTTCTTGGTGAGTAGGTGCACACAGCCTGGTTCTTGGTGAGTAGGTGCACACAGCCTGGTTCTATGGTGATAGGTGCACACAGTCTGGTTCTTGGTGATGGGTGCACACAGCTTGGTTCTTGGTGAGTAGGTGCACATAGCCTGGTTGTATGGTGATAGGTGCACACAGCCTGGTTCTTGGTGATAGGTGCACACAGCTTGGTTCTTGGTGATAGGTGCACACAGCTTGGTTCTTGGTGAGTGGATGCACACAGCTTGGTTCTTGGTGAGTAGGTGCACACAGCCTGGTTCTTGGTGAGTAGGTGCACACAGCTTGGTTCTATGGTGATATGTGCACACAGCTTGGTTCATGGTGACTAGGTGCACACAGCTTGGTTCTATGGTGATAGGTGCACACAGCCTGGTTCTTGGTGAGTAGGTGCACACAACCTGGTTCTTGGTGATAGGTGCACACAGCCTGGTTCTTGGTGATAGGTGCACACAGCTTGGTTCTTGGTTATAGGTGCACACAGCCTGGTTCTTGGTGAGTAGGTGCACACAGCCTGGTTCTTGGTGAGTAGGTGCACACAGCCTGGTTCTTGGTGAGTAGGTGCACACAGCCTGGTTCTTGGTGAGTAGGTGCACACAGCCTGGTTCTTGGTGATAGGTGCACACAGCTTGGTTCTTGGTGATAGGTGCACACAGCCTGGTTCTTGGTGATAGGTGCACACAACTTGGTTCTATGGTGATAGGTGCACACAGCCTGGTTCTTGGTGAGTAGGTGCACACAGCCTGGTTCTTGGTGATAGGTGCACACAGCCTGGTTCTTGGCGATAGGTGCACACAGCTTGGTTCTATGGTGATAGGTGCACACAGCCTGGTTCTTGGTGAGTAGGTGCACACATCCTGGTTCTTGGTGATAGGTGCACACAGCTTGGTTCTTGGTGAGTAGGTGCACACAGCCTGGTTCTTGGTGAGTAGGTGCACACAGCTTGGTTCTTGGTGATAGGTGCACACAGCTTGGTTCTTGGTGATAGGTGCACACAGCCTGGTTCTTGGTGATAGGTGCACACAGCTTGGTTCTATGGTGATAGGTGCACACAGCTTGGTTCTATGGTGATAGGTGCACACAGCCTGGTTCTTGGTGAGTATGTGCACACAGCCTGGTTCTTGGTGATAGGTGCCCACAGCCTGGTTCTTGGTGATAGGTGCACACAGCTTGGTTCTTGGTGAGTAGGTGCACACAGCCTGGTTCTTGGTGAGTAGGTGCACACAGCCTGGTTCTTGGTGAGTAGGTGCACACAGCCTGGTTCTTGGTGAGTAGGTGCACACAGCCTGGTTCTTGGTGAGTAGGTGCTTGGTTCCTGGGCAAATGTATACACTCAGTTTGGTAGCTGAATGGATAGATGCACAGATCCTTGTTTCTGGAGGATAGGCGCACACACCCTGGCTCCTCAGTGGATAGATGCACACAGATTGGCAGATTAGAAGCACACATTCTGGTTTCTGACAGATAGATGCACATAGGACGGTCCCAAGTTGGATGTGTGCACACAGGCTGGTACCTTGGCAGATAGGTGCAGACAGCCTGGTCTTGGGCAGATTAAGTGCACACAGACTAGTTCCTGGGGGACTAGGCGGACACCGCCTGGTTCCTGGGGGAATAGGTGCATTCCGCCTGGTTCCTGGGGGAATAGGTGCACACAGTATGGTTCCTGGGGGAATAGGTGCACACAGACTAGTTCCTGGGGGAATAGGTGCACACAGACTAGTTCCTGGGGGACTAGGCGGACACAGCCTGGTTCCTGGGGGGAATAGGTGCATTCCGCCTGGTTCCTGGGGGATTAGGTGCATTCAGCCTGGTTCCTGGGGGATTAGGTGCATTCAGCCTGGTTCCTGGGGGAATAGGTGCAGACCGCCTGGTTACTGGGTGGATCGGTGGTCTAGTGAGTTACGTCAAAGGTCCCATTCCTCAAACCCCTTGGGAAGGAGGGGGTGGTGGTATGCGTACTCCACAACCACCTGAGCCTGGCAGCAAGCCACACTGGCATTACATCTGTTAAAGCCAGTGGATAGCAGTTGGTTTGAGGGTGAAGATGGAGGGTGCCAGCTACCAATAGAGCGTGACTTGAGAGACCTGGCATTGTGGCAATTGAAAGCTGGTCACCCGCGATGCACCCATTGTGGCTCTGACCTGAACTGTAATTGCATTTATATAGCGCTTACTACCCCTGACGAGGTGTCGAAGTGCTTTTCGTGGCGTAGCACGCTACTCCGGAACCCACAATGTCTCCACACTGTGCCTGACTGGTTGAGTCAAGTTGCTGTTCAGAATGTTGTATCTGAATCGTGAGCCCCGTCTGTAGGACCAGTGACTTCCAGAGCCCCGTCTGTGGGACCAGTGACTTCCCGAGCCCCGTCTGTGAGACCAGTGACATCCCGAGCCCCGTCTGTGAGACCAGTGACATCCCGAACCCCGTCTGTGGGACCAGTGACATCCCGAGCCCCGTCTGTGGGACCAGTGACATCCCGAGCCCCGTCTGTGGGACCAGTGACATCCCGAGCCCCGCCTGTGGGACCAGTGACATCCCGAGCCCCGCCTGTGGGACCAGTGACATCCCGAGCCCCGCCTGTGGGACCAGTGACACCCAGAGCCCCATCTCGGGGACCAGTGACATCCCGAGCCCCGTCTGTGGGACCAGTGACATCCCGAGCCCCGTCTGTGGGACCAGTGACTTCCCGAGCCCCGTCTGTGAGACCAGTGACATCCCGAGCCCCGTCTGTGAGACCAGTGACATCCCGAGCCACGTCTGTGGGACCAATGACATCCCGAACCCCGTCTGTGGGACCAGTGACATCCCGAGCCCCGTCTGTGGGACCAGTGACATCCCGAGCCCCGTCTGTGGGACCAGTGATGGACTCATGAATCTATAAGATCATCTGGCGGATTTGACTCCCAATACACAGATCTTTGCAACATGTAGGTCACTTTTACAAATGCCGGCCAGTTGTGCCAGTCTTCTGTGAGCACCAATAAAATAGCTTTCAGAATACTACAGAGAGAGGGACTTAGGCTCCACCCACATGTTGTTCACCCTGAGCACAGGATTCGATTGGGCCGAAGTTATGTGCTTCCTCTGAAAAAGAGTGCTTGTTTTACAGTTTCTGGCTCGTGGCAAAGCTTATATTCAATACAGCATTACTGAGTTGGTTATGGGGGCTAGCCAATGCTTGTCTTGATGTGTTTATTATGAAATGTTACTGTAAACCCAGTAGACCCGGCATTTTGTTTCTTGGAATGTCACTGATTACTGGGCCAGGGTTTTAGTGTTCGTTACCCCCGGCGACGAACTGTGGCTAGAGAAGGTTGGCTCAGTAAGAATCCTATTAGTCCCTCCAAGGGAAGATAGTATTGTAATGTTGTGCATATTTGTATTGTTAAGACTGTGTTCCTGGTTGTTGCCTTGTGGGAAAGCTTACACTCAAACCAGTAGGCCTGAGTTGTTTATAGTGACAAGCTACAGGCCTGATTGGTGCACTGGGAAAACCTAATGCCCGCTGCCGTATGTGTGATCTGTTTATTATTGAAAAGTTATGACAGAAGCAGTAGGTCTAGCCTATTGTTTGTGAAAAGCATTTGTTGAAGCCAATAGGCAGTTAACAGTGGGGTCTTATGATGTAGGCTATAGACAGATATTTTGTGACACGTAATCCCACAGAGTACCGTAGTAGGCCAGGGTTTTGGCGTTGTCACTGCGTTTTCACTGTGATGATTCTTGTTGGGCCCTACTGAGAGGTCTGTATATTGATTTGAAAACTGTATTTTTCTTCAGATTTTTTATTTTATAACTTTATGCATATTAGTTGCCAGGTTATGTGTATTTGAATGCGCCTGCGTCGTTTCTGGTGTCAAGCCAGTGGTGAAGGCCACAGGCCTTCTAATTAGAACAAGTTATGTCAGATTTCTTAGGTTTGATCTGTTTATTATGAAATGTTATGACAAAGCCAGGAGGCCTGACTTAATTACTTTCAAAAGCATGATTTAAATGCAATAGGCTTTTAAGGATTTATTGTTATGACACTGTGTTAAAGCTTGTAGGCAGGCATTTTGTTACATGGAATCCCACAGATTACTGTAGCTGGCTAGGGTTTTGGTGTTTGGTACCCACGCGAACAAACTGCGAGGATAGAAGGTGTGCACTCCGATAATCGTCACTCTGCTTCCTTTTATATAATTTTAATAACTGGGGACAGGATGTGGCCTAACGGCTAGAGCGGTCGACCTCGGAGCTGGGGAACCGGGTTCAAGTCTCGGCAGGGACGGTCAACATCCTGTGATTCTGGGCAAATCACTTAATCTCCCTGTGCCTAACACAAAATGAATGTGTCCGTCTGTAACGCAACTGGTGCTCGTGTAAAGCGCTCCGATACCTTCGGGTCTAGTTCGCGCTATATAAAACTAAAAAAAAAAAAACTATAACTTTGTACCTAATTTTGTTGCAGTATACCTGACGGTTGCCTCGTGGGAAAGTTTGTGCCTAACACAGTAGGTCTGAGTAGGTTATGGTCACAAGCCAATGATAAAGGTAATAGGCCGGTTTGCTTTTTATGAAAAGTTACCATAAAGTCAGTAGGACTGATCTATTGTTATTACTCTGTCTTAAAGCCTCTTTATATGTACTTTGCTACATGGAATCTCACAGATTACTGCAGTAGGCAATGGTTTTGCTGTTGGTTACTCCGCCATACCACAACAGCGAACCTTGGAGATGAGGTTGCACCGTGAGAATCCTTGCTCGGCCCTCTTAGAAGATCTAGTGTTCTGCTTTGCCAACTGTAATGTTGTGTACATTTGTCATTTTTTGACTTTACGCCTGATAGCTGCTTTGCAGTCACCATTTCACTGCCCTGCTCAGGTATTCAGACTCACGAGAGGCAGCAGGACTCGAGGGAAGAGAAGATCTCCCTTTAGAGAATAGCTTCAGTGGGACATACATTTTGTTTCCCAATGTTGTAGCGTCACAGCAGTGAATAACCGGATTTCGTTAGAGGCTTCTAATGGAAGTCACACACATTCGTGTTACTAGGTAGTGAAGTTGCCGCTTAGTGCCACCTGAAGGCACAAAGCGCACTCCAAACATTACTAGGTGTGCTCCCGGGGCCATGATCACACAACGCGTTAGTTTCTAGCGCTATATTACACGGCACGTCTAGCGCTGTATTCAGGTCAGGGCATGAAAGGTAGACCTCAGTATTTGTGTCACAAGAGTAGTTCATTTCTCTTGTTACTCAGACCCTTCTTTCTTTATTTCATGTCTTCCTGTTTTAGTCTCGAACTGGAATATGATCATTCCTTCGCTGTTCCACATTTTGCTGATGACGTGTGTTTTGCTCAAGGCTTGTGTTACCGAAGCAGTGGTGTCTCTTACACTAAGAAGCCAGACTTCAGGTCCCTGACACAGGGCAAACTTGCGTCACTTAAGGAACCGGAGACACTGCACTGATGAGTCAGAGGGAGCATGAAAATCTATGTCCATGGGTTCAGGTGAGCGGATTTAGAAAACGATGAGACCTCTCTAGGCGCTGGACCAATTCAACATTGGCAAGGACTTATGTTGGGGGCCTAGGGGAACAACATGGTTTTAATGGTAGATTTAAAGGTAGTGGTGGATGGATCTGGTGAGGGTCTGCTGGGACACAGTTCCAGATCTAAGGGCCCTAAGTAAAGAGCCTCTCAACCCCTTTCACCCACCGTAGAAGTGAGGAGGAAGAAGGATGACCTGAATCAACTAGCAGCCAATGACCAACCAGCAGCCGATGACCAACCAGCGGCCGATGACCAACCAGCGGCCGATGACCAACCAGCGGCCGATGACCAACCAGCGGCCGGTGACCAACCAGCTACGTGACAACCAACTACGTGACAGAGACTGAAGGTCTGTAAGGATGGCGCTCACAAGTGAAGGTAAGTTGGAAGTTTATTGGCGAGCAAGCCTGTAGCACCCTCGTGCCACCAGTCTCCCTTCCAACTGTCGCTCCCCGCTCTCTTCCATCACCACATTCCAGAACCTGTGGCATCCCGTTACCTAGGTATGGTAACCTAGATCTTCGAAAAGAACACCTCCGCATGGCACCACAGCTGGTGGCCTGCAAAACTCTGACCCACACCGACCGAGCACGCACGCAACCCTGGCATCATCCTCGACAGCCAACTGACCATGAAACGACAAGTTAACGCAGTCGCCTCCTCCTGCTTCCACACCCTCTGCACGCTCCACAGAATCTTCAGGTGGATCCCAACCAACACCAGAAAGACAGTCACTCAAGCCCTCGTCATCAGCCGCCTCGATTACGGCAACGCCCTGTATGCCAGCATCTACACCCAGCTCCTCAGAAGACTCCACACCATACAGAACGCTGCAGCCAGGCTCATCCTGGACCTCCACAAACAGACCCACATCCCTCTCCACCTCCGAGACCTCCACTGACTCCCCATCCAGAAAATGCCATTTCAAGCTCCTCACATGCCTACAAGCCCTCCACGTCCTAGGACCTGCCCGCCTCAACCATCGGCTGAACTTCCACCACCCCGCTAGACACCTGCGCTCCTTCACTTACCCTCGGTCACACCACCCGCATCCGTCGCAGCCGCAGCGGTGGCCTTCCTTCTCCTACATCGCTGCTAAGACCTGGAACAACCTCCCTCTCCAGCTCCATACGGCCTCCTTGCTGGCAGGCTTCAGAAAGAGACTCAAGACCTGGCTCTTCGACTGAGACACAGCGCCCAGATACCCGTAGGGGTGACAGTGCAGCGCTTTACAAATGCTGTTTGATTGATTGATACCACAAGGTCTTTCCCCTTAGATATTGTGTCCCTTGTAAGTGAAGCTGAAGAATATTAAGACACTTAGGACAAATTTTATCGTCCACCCAAAAACCGTGGGTGGGAGGGCTCGTGGAAGAACCCTTATTTAACAAGCTGAAAATAAGTCTCTGCCATGAAAAAGGAAAGGAGCGCTAGTGTTAAAATGACAAAGGCTTTGCTGACCCAGAGATTGGCTGGTATCTACCTGCAGCATGGCATAGCAGGGTCTGTAGGGCCCATGAGGGGAAGGTGGTCCAAGCTCAGCCGGCCCAGTGTGGATAGGTGGCCGAACCGAACCTGATATCTGCAGCAGGGCGCAGCTGTGGTGGGCTGGCCCAGTCTGGGGGCTGCGGGCTGTGATTGTCTGATATCTATCTGCAGCATGGGGTAGCTGGGGCTCTTTGGCCCAGTAAGTAGGAGGTGGCCCCAGCTCAGCGGAGATCTAGCCACAGCATGGCACAGCCAGGGCTGTTTGGTTCTATGCGGGATAGGCGGTCCAAGTTCAGGTCCCACGACTTGCAGTATGGTGAAGCCGGAAGTTCTTCCTCACCTAGTGAGATGCAGGTAGCCCAAGCTTAGCTCAATTTGTGTTTAAGCCCACCTAATGTATTTTCTGGTAAATAGTTGGGTACAGGTAATTTCAGTCGAGTATGGGGAGGTGTTGGTCGGATTTCAAAAGAAATTTACAAAACACACACCCATACACTCACTCTCTCTTTTGAAAGTCTTCAAAAATTGCTTGTTTACAAAATATTGTGGTTTCTGTCACTTAGTTCCCTACCAATCTGCATTCGCCTCCCTTTCCACTGCCCCTTAAGCCCCTCTCATGCACCCTGTTAGTCGTATAATTTATTGTAACATTATGTACCAGAATGACTGGTGGAAAATTCGAAGGCCACACCCCTATCCCTGCCCTCATCTTTACTGACCATGCTCCGCCCTTGGGCCTTGTTCCACTGCAGAAACGGGTGCGAGGTAACACTCCAACCGAACGCACACCACTCCGTCCTTAGTACCAAAAATACTTTACAATTTATCCACGTTTAATCAAATTTTTTTATTCCATATCCTCCAGCCTATCATCTTCTTCAAAAAATGTTTTATCCTGTCACATGTGAGGCACTTTATGTATTCGAAAGTTTCTACTGCAACAGATATGCCAATCCAGGCCTTTCTCTGGAGCATGACACATACCTAAAACATCCTTGGTAGTGGATCTCTTTTACCCAATGCATTTCGGGCTTTCGATAGCCCTTCTTCAGGGGTTCACTACAAGTATTAAAACAATGACATTGGTTTACGTTTTCAGATCTATGTACACCAATAAAAATTACAGTAAACAAACCATACCATGTTTTGCTTAAACGTGGATAAATTGTAAAGTATTTTTGGTACTAAAAACGGAGTGCTGTGCGTTCTGTTGGAGTGTTGCCTCGCTCCCGTATCGGAAGTGTTTTCATGCACGCGGTACCTGGGCAGACCACGTTACCGAGCTGCACGCCAAAGGATTAAAAAGGAACATACTTTGTAGAACATAATAAGTGGAAGAAATAGGTGTGCACTTGGCCCCCCCTTTTTTGAATTCCTTGTTCCACTGCCCCAGGTCTCCACAGACTTTAGAGAGGCGGAGAAGGCGGGCAGTGCTCTGCTTTCTCCCCTGTTAGAAGCAGGCCTCTGCAGACCCGCTGCTGACAGGACAACTCCTCATGCTGACAAGCATCTCTCACACAGACCCACTGCTGACATGACAACAGCCCATGCGGACAAGCATCTCTCGCACAGACCCACTGCTGACTGGAACCAACCTGTGCTGACCAGGATCTCTCACACAGACCTGCTGCTGACTGGAAACAGCCCATGCACACAAGCAGCTGCTGACTGGAAACAGCCCATGCTGACAAGCATCTCTCACACAGACCTGCTGCTGACTGGAAACAGCCCATGCTCACAAGCAGCTGCTGACTGGAAACAGCCCATGCTGACAAGCATCTCTCACACAGACCCACTGCTGACTGGAAACAACCCATGCTAACAAGCATCTCTCACACAGACCTGCTGCTGACTGGAAACAGCCCATGCTCACAAGCAGCTGCTGACTGGAAACAGCCCATGCTGACAAGCATCTCTCACACAGACCTGCTGCTGACTGGAAACAGCCCATGCTGACAAGCATCTTTCACACAGACCCGCTGCTGACTGGAAACAGCCTGTGTTGACAAGCATCTCTCACAGAGCCACTCTGAGTGTAGTGCCAGCATGAAAGGCACAGAGAGTGGTGGGTGCATGTGCCAGGGGCAGAAGCATAGCTTCAGGGTGGGTGTCTGGGGTGCTACACCCCCCCCCCCCCCTACTAAATGTATTTTCTGGTAAATAGTTGGGTACAGGTGCTTTCAGTCAGGTATGGTGAGGAGTCTGTCAGATTCCACCTAGGATTTGTTTTTGTTTTCTCTCTCTCTCTCGAAGGTCTTAAAAAGTTTGGTTATTTTTATGTTGGCTATTCGACGTATTTTAACATGATATTCCAGCATAGTTGTTGGAAAACCTGAATCTCACACCCCCCTGATCCTACTGACCAAGCTAGGCCCCTGGGCAGGGGTCTAGGTGTTTACTTTTCAGTTTGGGTGGGGGTTGTGTTGTGCAGAGGATAATGTGGTTAGGTGGGAAAGGGACCTGCACTTTTTTCCAGTTTGGGTGGGAGAAGGGAGTATATTAATCTGGTATTTGATTTGGCAGAAGTTCAGGTTTGTCTGAGTGGGGTGGGATTTGGGGAGGGGCGCACTGGTATGGTTGAAGAGAGGTTGGGTGTGTTGCAGGACACCAGGCCGTAGTTTAATAATTTGGATAGGTGGCAGTATGCTAGTTTTTGTTGTTTTTTTGGGAGGGGAGGTCTTGTTATGTATGGCTTCCCCAGTACCTCTGCTCCTGTGTGGACGTTGAAAGCAGGGGCTGATGATTTGGTCATCCGTACATACATAACATAAAGTTATAAATGGGTAACAGTGAATGTTCGAAGTGACATCAGAGCCAATTTGAAATTTGCTCTTGTGGGTTAATGTACCACTCAGAAGCCCTCAGTGGAAAACCATCTCCCTTGTGCACTGGTTCCCATCTGTAAATTTGTATTTTGTGTGTGGCTTCCCTAGGGTGCCAACATCAGCATCACCAGATATGAAATACAGTCAGCGGTAGCTTCTCCGCTAAAGCAGAGGACCGTCACCCCACCGCTCTCCGAGCCGTTTAAAATGATAACGCAAGGTTATTGCATTTTATTTTTCCTAGTGCAGTGGCTCGGTTCTTTTCATGCGGGGCGGGCCTGGCCAGAGCACTGCGCGGGGAGGAGTGGTGGCACTCTCTAAGTGCGCTTGACGGTTTGGCCGGCCGTCTTAGGCCGACCAAACAGTCATGCGCACTTAGCGTGTTCTTCACCCGGCTGTATTGTACAGCCTGGGTGGAGAACATGCACAGCCTCCCACTCCCTGTCTGAGCATCGAACTAGGGCGCTCAGACCAATCGCAACGCTGCTGTCATGCTGGTGACAGCAGCTCTGTGATTGGCTAGGGGAGTCTGGGAGCCTGTGTGCTTCTGGTACTCTAGACAGGAAGAGGAGGACGGAGGAGAGGCGGTGGCTGGCTGTACCCAGGTATGTGCTTTTTTCCCCCCATCCCCCTCCCACCCCCCCCCCGCCCCAGTTTGGTAGCCGCCCTTGAATACAGTTATTCACTGCTATTACTTCACAGCAAGGAAAAACAAAACTTGGGTATTGTTACAGGGATGTTTGCGCTTTACATAACCTGAGGGGCATGAGCGGGACCGGTGGCATGAAAGGGTGCTCTTGTCCCTTGTGATTGGCTGCTGAGTCTTATTCGTGTGCTGGCTCCTCAATCCGAGTAAAGAACTAGCTGATTGGTCAGAATATCTGTGCAGCTGGATGTTGATGGGTTGTGTGTGCAGGTCGGCAGTGCAGGTGGGATGTGGTCAAAACATCTGAGCAAGCTTGATGTGGTCAGGTTGCAATGCAGACTGGATGTGGTCGCTTGTCTGTGCAGACTAAATGTGGTTGGGTTGTTCTGTGCAGGTTGTCTGAGCAAGCTGAATGTAGTCAGGTTGTCTGTGCGGGCTGGATGTGGCCAGGTTGTCTGTGCAGGTTGTCAGAGCATGCTGGATGTGGTCAGGTTGTCTGTGCAGGTTGAATGTGGTCAGGTTGTCTATGCAGGTTGTCTGAGCTGCCTGGATGTGATCAGCAGGGTTGTGGAATTTAATAAAATATCTACTTGTCCATGGGGCAAGTTGCTTCATAAATCTACTTGTCCAGTAATAAAATCCACTTGTCCCTTTTTTGCCATGTAATGTGGGGACAAATTAAGGCAGCAATCTCATTATCTAGGAGCTCAAAAATAGCCTCTCTGATTATGCAAGGGCTCCTTCCAAAGTAGGGTTTGAATACTAGCAATTTCCTTATGTTGCGACGTTTCCGCAGATCTACATACTGAGGCTGAAAGTAATGGTAAGCAACAGTTCCAGGGATGGAATGCCCTTTTCAGTCAGTGCAAACCTACTAACTTGCATGTTTTAAGGGTTTTCACCAACTCTTCTCTAATCTTTTCCCATACTGAGAAAGGTTGGAAATTTACTCCCGACAATGGCAGACATAAAACTTCTTCCAGGGTTGGGAAAAAGGGGTTGGTGGGAAAGTGAACTTGCAAACACTCAGATTTTCACTAGCAAATCTACACCTGCATATTTGCTCATGCTAAAAAGCAGTTCACAAATATTTTCTAGGAGTACTATTTCTTGGCCTACTTCTGTAAAGTCTTGTGAATTCACGAAAGCCGTATATTTGCACTTAATGCAAGGACATGGGTGCACTTTTGAGACTTTATTTAGGTCTGGTGTTAACCATGACCTTTTGTGTTTTTAAAATTCTTTCTCTTCCTGTCTTTCGTCTAGCTTCACTGTGAGTGACAGGTTCTGTTCTTTCACAAGGAGCATATCGACCCAGTCGTTTTGTTCAGTGCCAGGAACTACTGCGTCAATGTGTGCTTTTGAGTCCAAAAACAATTTTTGCTTTTGCCAATGTTTGTTATAATGGTGAGGGCCCGGCCCACACCAATAAGGTTTTACAAAGCCATGCCAAAACAAGTCACGCATTGACAAAACCAAAAGGCTGACCAACAATTTCAGACCTACTGGCTTTACCAATGCTTGTTTATTTTTAGGTTTACCATAATCTTATTAAAACTGGTTACTCTGATTTTTACATTATGAATATTTTTGGGAAATACTATCATACATCAACACATTTTACTAAATGATGCTGCAGAGAAATGGTACCTAAAACTTTACAGTAGTTTAGCGAAATGTTTTTGCATTTTTTGATGAACATTTTATTTTGAAAGCAAAGAATCATCAATGTTGCTTTCAAGCTTCTGCAAATATTTGCATCAAATCAGAGAGCATTCTGGGAGCATTATACATAGCCTCATATTGCTATACATTGAAAACATGTGTGCACCTTCTTATACTGGAAGCAGTCAGTAGTGCAGTCAGAGCTTACAACATTTACTTAGAGCACTCACCCTAATAATAAAGGTTTTGAATTAATGAACCATAAATACAAGTGTGAACAGCATTAACACATGGACACAAATATTACCTTAAGTGCAGACAGTGTCCTTCCCTGATCCATAATGTGGTACTGTAAACTGGCAGCCAAAGGGTTTGTGCTGCAGGGGGCAGAGCCTACTTGTCCCAAGGACAAAATGCACATGAAAACATGTTGCCCTTGACCCCAAACAATATGTCCCGGGCGTCGGGCTATAGGAATTCCACATCCCTGGTCAGGGTTGTGGAATTTAATAAAATATCTACTTGTCCATGGGGCAAGTTGCTTCATAAATCTACTTGTCCAGTAATAAAATCCACTTGTCCCTTTTTTGCCATGTAATGTGGGGACAAATTAAGGCAACAATCTCATTATCTAGGAGCTCAAAAATAGCCTCTCTGATTATGCAAGGGCTCCTTCCAAAGTAGGGTTTGAATACTAGCAATTTCCTTATGTTGCGACGTTTCCGCAGATCTACATACTGAGGCTGAAAGTAATGGTAAGCAACAGTTCCAGGGATGGAATGCCCTTTTCAGTCAGTGCAAACCTACTAACTTGCATGTTTTAAGGGTTTTCACCAACTCTTCTCTAATCTTTTCCCATACTGAGAAAGGTTGGAAATTTACTCCCGACAATGGCAGACATAAAACTTCTTCCAGGGTTGGGAAAAAGGGGTTGGTGGGAAAGTGAACTTGCAAACACTCAGATTTTCACTAGCAAATCTACACCTGCATATTTGCTCATGCTAAAAAGCAGTTCACAAATATTTTCTAGGAGTACTATTTCTTGGCCTACTTCTGTAAAGTCTTGTGAATTCACGAAAGCCGTATATTTGCACTTAATGCAAGGACATTGGTGCACTTTTGAGACTTTATTTAGGTCTGGTGTTAACCATGACCTTTTGTGTTTTTAAAATTCTTTCTCTTCCTGTCTTTCGTCTAGCTTCACTGTGAGTGACAGGTTCTGTTCTTTCACAAGGAGCATATCGACCCAGTCGTTTTGTTCAGTGCCAGGAACTACTGCGTCAATGTGTGCTTTTTGAGTCCAAAAACAATTTTTGCTTTTGCCAATGTTTGTTATAATGGTGAGGGCCCGGCCCACACCAATAAGGTTTTACAAAAGCCATGCCAAAACAAGTCACGCATTGACAAAACCAAAAGGCTGACCAACAATTTCAGACCTACTGGCTTTACCAATGCTTGTTTATTTTTAGGTTTACCATAATCTTATTAAAACTGGTTACTCTGATTTTTACATTATGAATATTTTTGGGAAATACTATCATACATCAACACATTTTACTAAATGATGCTGCAGAGAAATGGTACCTAAAACTTTACAGTAGTTTAGCGAAATGTTTTTGCATTTTTTGATGAACATTTTATTTTGAAAGCAAAGAATCATCAATGTTGCTTTCAAGCTTCTGCAAATATTTGCATCAAATCAGAGAGCATTCTGGGAGCATTATACATAGCCTCATATTGCTATACATTGAAAACATGTGTGCACCTTCTTATACTGGAAGCAGTCAGTAGTGCAGTCAGAGCTTACAACATTTACTTAGAGCACTCACCCTAATAATAAAGGTTTTGAATTAATGAACCATAAATACAAGTGTGAACAGCATTAACACATGGACACAAATATTACCTTAAGTGCAGACAGTGTCCTTCCCTGATCCATAATGTGGTACTGTAAACTGGCAGCCAAAGGGTTTGTGCTGCAGGGGGGCAGGCCTACTTGTCCCAAGGACAAAATGCACATGAAAACATGTTGCCCTTGACCCCAAACAATATGTCCCGGGCGTCGGGCTATAGGAATTCCACATCCCTGGATCAGGTTGTCTGTGCAGGCTGAATGCGGTCAGGTTGTCTATGCAGGTTATCTGAGCTGCCTGGATGTGATCAGGTTGTCTGTGCAGGTTGTCAGAGCATGCTGGATGTGGTCAGGTTGTCTGTGCAGGGTGTCTGAGCAGGCTGGATGTGGTCACGTTGTCTGTGCAGGGTGTCAGAGCATGCTGGATGTGGTCAGGTTGTCTGTGCAGGTTGTCTGAGCTGGTTGGATGTGGTCAGGTTGCCTGTGCAGGCTGAATGTAGTCAGGTTATCTTTGCAGGTTGTCTGTGCTGTCTGCATGTTGTCAGGACTTCTGTGGTTGTTCAGGCTTAATGTGGTAAGGTTGTCTATGCAGGTTGTCTATGCAGGTTGTCTATGCAGGCTGGATGTGGTCAGGTTGTCTGTGCAGGTTGTCTATGCAGGCTGAACTTAGTCAGGTTGTCTATGCAGATTGTCTGAGCAGGCTGGATGTGGTCCGGTTGGAAAGTCGCCCGAGGCGCTCTGTAATGACAGGGTCTACAAGGTTCAAAGGTTCGCTTGTGGAGGGCAGTTCCAAAAGACATGCTTCTGGAAGCCTGCGGGTACTTAGCCCTAGGAGCCCCTCTCAGGGGCTATAGAAATGTTGTTTGGTTGGAGCCCTGTTAGCAGGCAAGCATATGGTGACCAGGCGTCCCGGATTTGCCAGGACGGTCCCCGTTTTTCACCAGCTGTCCGGGCAGATTTCGAGAAATTTAGCTCATGTCCCGGTTTTTGGAGAGGGTCGACTAAAAACAGGTGGAGGTGTTTTTGTTGTTTTACAAAGCAGGGATAGTTAGCAGTTGTTCCAAGAAAGCAATTTAATTCACAGGCAAGCTACTGGATTTAAAAATAGCATCTTATGTATGTTCTTACTGCCTGTTTTGTAATTCTCTGCTGAGGAGCGCTGTCATTCTGTGCGCTCGCTTGACGTAAAATTATAGTCCTTCCTCTATTTTTGTGAAATTTCCCGGTTTTTTGCTTTAAAATTCTGGTCACCCTAGGCAAGCATCATCTTTTTCTCAGTTCGGCAGTGATGGAAGCTGGGTTTGATCACTATTATTGAAAGCGTTCCCCGGGAGTGACGTATGTGTACACCTGCGAGTAGGTGTGCCATACGTGGAGTTGTGAAACTCCAACTCCTAAAATGGGGTGACACAGCACCCACCTCCGGACCTGACACAGGTGAGTCACTATAGCCTTGTAGCCCGCTGTAGCAGGTCTATAACAGTGTACTATATCGGCCATCAAAGGCCCGCTCCAGCGTTAAAGGCGAGAGCCGTTAATGGCCGGTAGAGCCCGCTACGGTAGGCTATAAGGCTATTAGAACATTACGCCAGTAGAGGGCAGAATGCTCTAATTTGTAAAACAAAGGCCTCACGGAGCCCGAGGGGATTGGAATTCCCTCAGCCTCCATGAGGCCTTTGTTCCAGCAACAGCTGTGAACAAACTTTGGAATGTTGATGCTCGCGCTTCTACCAGCCATTAGAGGCCCGCAGACACGTCATTGTCTTCAATGGAGCGCTCGCCATTCCAATGTTCTAATTTGCACTAGGGCCTCACCGTGCTCGTCACGGGTGAGGGACATAAGGGCTGAAACATAGCAGCTGCTGGAGCGGACTTGGGCTCGTGGCCAGAGTGTATACCCAAAACCATATTGACGCCTCCATATCTAATGTCGCAGGCGAGCTACGGTGTGAAGGAATGGCTCTGACACCCAGGAACCGATCGCTTCAAACATTGATCACGTCAGATCTAGTAATGCTGAGCTTCTCCCAGACCCAGAGTAATGGGATCTATTCTGTCCCAGGCCCCTTCCGTCCTGTGCCCATGATTACTTTTGATATCGCGGAGTGCCCTGTTATCGCTACTTTACTGATGGAGCAAAACAACGCCAGACTCTCTTGTGCAGTAACTAAATAATTCAACATGAGACATTCATCGTTTACAGAACCCTCCCCTCCAGTGATGAGGTCAGCGTTTATAGTACCCTCTCCTGCAGTGATGAGGTCAGCGTTTATAGTACCCTCTCCTGCAGTGATGGGGTCAGCGTTTACAGTACCCTCTCCTGCAGTGATGAGGTCAGCGTTTACAGTACCCTCCCCTCCAGTGATGAGGTCAGCGTTTATAGTACCCTCTCCTGCAGTGATGAGATCAGCGTTTATAGTACCCTCTCCTGCAGTGATGAGGTTAGCGTTTACAGTGCCCTCCCCTCCAGTGATGAGGTCAGCGTTTACAGTGCCCTCCCTCCAGTGATGAGGTCAGCGTTTACAGTACCCTCTCCTGCAGTGATGAGGTCAGCGTTTACAGTACCCTCCCCTCCAGTGATGAGGTCAGCATCTATAGTACCCTCTCCTGCAGTGATGAGGTCAGCGTTTACAGTACCCTCTCCTGCAGTGATGAGGTCAGCGTTTACAGTACCCTTTCCTGCAGTGATGAGGTCAGCGTTTACAGTACCCTCTCCTGCAGTGATGAGGTCAGCGTTTACAGTACCCTCCCTCCAGTGAGGAGCTCAGCGTTTACAGTACCCTCCCCTCCAGTGATGAGGTCAGCGTTTACAGTGCCCTCCCTCCAGTGATGAGGTCAGCGTTTACAGTACCCTCCCTCCAGTGATGAGGTCAGCGTTTACAGTACCCTCCCTCCAGTGATGAGGTCAGTGTTTATAGTGCCCTCCCTCCAGTGATGAGGTCAGCGTTTACAGTACCCGTCTCTTGCAGTGATGAGGTCAGCGTTTACAGTACCCTCTCCTGCAGTGATGAGGTCAGCGTTTACAGTACCCTCCCCTCCAGTGAGTTCAGTTTTTACAGTACCCTCCCCTCCAGTGAGGAGTTCAGTGTTTACAATACCCTCTTCTGCAGTGATGAGGTCAGTGTTTACAGCACCCTTCCCTGCAGTGATGAGGTCAGCGTTTACAGTACCCTCTCCTGCAGTGATGAGGTCAGCGTTTACAGTACCCTCTCTTGCAGTGATGAGGTCAGCGTTTCCCTTCCAGTGATGAGTTCCTTATTTACGGTACTCTCCCTTCCAGTGATGAGCTCAGTGTTTACAGTACCCTCTCCTGCAGTGATGAGGTCAGCATTTACAGTACCCTCTCCTGCAGTGATGAGGTCAGCGTTTACAGTACCCTCCCTCCAGTGATGAGGTCAGCGTTTACAGAACCCTCCCCTCCAGTGATGAGGTCAGCGTTTACAGTGCCCTCCCTCCAGTGATGAGGTCAGCCTTTACAGTACCCTCTCCTGCAGTGATGAGGTCAGCGTTTACAGTGCCCTCCCTCCAGTGATGAGGTCAGCTTTTACAGTACCCTTTCCTGCAGTGATGAGGTCGGCGTTTACAGTACCCTCTCCTGCAGTGATGAGGTCAGCGTTTACAGAACCCTCCCCTCCAGTGATGAGGTCAGCGTTTACAGTACCCTCTCCTGCAGTGATGAGGTCAGCGTTTACAGTACCCTCCCTCCAGTGAGGAGGTCAGCGTTTACAGTACCCTCTCTTGCAGTGATGAGGTCAGCGTTTACAGTATATATACTCTCCTGCAGTGATGAGGTCAGCGTTTACAGTACCCTCTCCTGCAGTGATGAGGTCAGCGTTTACAGTACCTTCTCCTGCAGTGATGAGGTCAGCGTTTACAGAACCCTCCCCTCCAGTGATGAGGTCAGCGTTTACAGTACCCTCTCCTGCAGTGATGAGGTCAGCGTTTACAGTACCCTCCCTCCAGTGAGGAGGTCAGCGTTTACAGTACCCTCTCTTGCAGTGATGAGGTCAGCGTTTACAGTATATATACTCTCCTGCAGTGATGAGGTCAGCGTTTACAGTACCCTCTCCTGCAGTGATGAGGTCAGCGTTTACAGTACCCTCTCCTGCAGTGATGAGGTCAGCGTTTACAGTACCCTCCCTCCAGTGAGGAGGTCAGCGTTTACAGTACCCTCTCTTGCAGTGATGAGGTCAGCGTTTACAGTATATATACTCTCCTGCAGTGATGAGGTCAGCGTTTACAGTACCCTCTCCTGCAGTGATGAGGTCAGCGTTTACAGTACCTTCTCCTGCAGTGATGAGGTCAGCGTTTACAGAACCCTCCCCTCCAGTGATTAGGTCAGCGTTTTCAGTGCCCTCCCTCCAGTGATGAGGTCAGCGTTTACAGTACCCTCTCCTCCAGTGATGAGGTCAGTTTTTCCCTTCCAGTGATGAGTTCCTTATTTACGGTACTCTCCCTTCCAGTGATGAGCTCAGAGTTTACAGTACCCTCTCCTGCAGTGATGAGGTCAGCGTTTATAGTACCCTCCCTCCAGTGAGGAGGTCAGCGTTTACAGTACCCTCTCTTGCAGTGATGAGGTCAGCGTTTACAGTATATATACTCTCCTGCAGTGATGAGGTCAGCGTTTACAGTACCCTCTCCTGCAGTGATGAGGTCAGCGTTTACAGTACCTTCTCCTGCAGTGATGAGGTCAGCGTTTACAGAACCCTCCCCTCCAGTGATGAGGTCAGCGTTTACAGTACCCTCTCCTGCAGTGATGAGGTCAGCGTTTACAGTACCCTCCCTCCAGTGAGGAGGTCAGCGTTTACAGTACCCTCTCTTGCAGTGATGAGGTCAGCGTTTACAGTATATATACTCTCCTGCAGTGATGAGGTCAGCGTTTACAGTACCCTCCCCTCCAGTGATGAGGTCAGCGTTTACAGTGCCCTCCCTCCAGTGATGAGGTCAGCGTTTACAGTACCCTCCCTCCAGTGATGAGGTCAGCGTTTACAGTACCCTCCCTCCAGTGATGAGGTCAGTGTTTATAGTGCCCTCCCTCCAGTGATGAGGTCAGCGTTTACAGTACCCGTCTCTTGCAGTGATGAGGTCAGCGTTTACAGTACCCTCTCCTGCAGTGATGAGGTCAGCGTTTACAGTACCCTCCCCTCCAGTGAGTTCAGTTTTTACAGTACCCTCCCCTCCAGTGAGGAGTTCAGTGTTTACAATACCCTCTTCTGCAGTGATGAGGTCAGCGTTTACAGAACCCTCCCCTCCAGTGATTAGGTCAGCGTTTTCAGTGCCCTCCCTCCAGTGATGAGGTCAGCGTTTACAGTACCCTCTCCTGCAGTGATGAGGTCAGCGTTTACAGTACCCTCTCCTCCAGTGATGAGGTCAGTTTTTCCCTTCCAGTGATGAGTTCCTTATTTACGGTACTCTCCCTTCCAGTGATGAGCTCAGAGTTTACAGTACCCTCTCCTGCAGTGATGAGGTCAGCGTTTATAGTACCCTCCCTCCAGTGATGAGGTCAGCGTTTCCCTTCCAGTAAAGAGTTTCCTATTTACGGTACTCTCTCTTCCGCTGATGAGCTCAGTGTTTACAGTCCCCTCTTCTGCAGTGAGTAGTTCAGTTTTTACAGCACCCTTCCCTGCAGTGAGGAGTTCAGTGTTTACAATACCCTCTTCTGTAGTGAGGAGGTCAGTTTTTACAGCACCCTTCCCTGCAGTGAGGAGTTCAGTGTTTACAGTACCCTCTTCTGCAGTGAGGAGGTCAGTTTTTGAGGAGTTCAGTGTTTACAATACCCTCTTCTGCAGTGAGGAGGTCAGTTTTTACAGCACCCTTCCCTGCAGTGAGGAGTTCAGTGTTTACAATACCCTCTTCTGCAGTGATGAGTTAATTGTTTACAGAACCCTCTCCTGCAGTAAGAAGTTCAGGGTTCACAGTACCCTCCCCTCCAGTGAGTTCAGTGTTTGCAGTGCCCTCCCCTCCAGTGAGTTCAGTGCTTACAGTACTCTCCCATCCAGTGAGTTCAGTGCTTACAGTAACCCTCTGCTCCAGTCCAAGTGCAGAGCTCAACTTAGCCAGTGGCTCCATTTGAGTCGTGCACCTTTTTTCTACTAAGCATTTTAATTCTGACAGTTCTTGATTGGTCCCTACTCCTTTTCTGGCACAGACTGCACAGCTGGGTGTGCTCTGATTGGTCCCTACTCCTTCTCAGGCACAGACTGCACAGCTGGGTGTGCTTTGATTGGTCCCTACTCCTCCTCGGGCACAGACTGCACAGCTGGGTGTGCTTTGATTGGTCCCTACTCCTTCTCGGGCACAGACTGCACAGCTGGGTGTGCTCTGATTGGTCCCTACTCCTTCTCGGGCACAGACTGCACAGCTGGGTGTGCTTTGATTGGTCCCTACTACTCCTCGGGCACAGACTGCACAGCTGGGTGTGCTTTGATTGGTCCCTACTCCTTCTCGGGCACAGACTGCACAGCTGGGTGTGCTCTGATTGGTCCCTACTCCTTCTCGGGCACAGACTGCACAGCTGGGTGTGCTTTGATTGGTCCCTACTCCTCCTCGGGCACAGACTGCACAGCTGGGTGTGCTTTGATTGGTCCCTACTCCTTCTCGGGCACAGACTGCACTGCTGGGTGTGCTTTGATTGGTCCCTACTCCTCCTCGGGCACAGACTGCACAGCTGGGTGTGCTTTGATTGGTCCCTACTCCTTCTCGGGCACAGACTGCACTGCTGGGTGTGCTTTGATTGGTCCCTACTCCTCCTCGGGCACAGACTGCACAGCTGGGTGTGCTCTGATTGGTCCCTACTCCTTCTCGGGCACAGACTGCACAGCTGGGTGTGCTTTGATTGGTCCCTACTCCTCCTCGGGCACAGACTGCACAGCTGGGTGTGCTTTGATTGGTCCCTACTCCTCCTCGGGCACAGACGGCACAGCTGGGTGTGCTCTGATTGGCCCTACTGCTCCTCGGGCACAGACTGCACAGCTGGGTGTACTGTGATTGCTGATTGGTCCCTGCTGCTCCTCTGGCACAATCAATCAATCAATCAATCACAGAATTTGTAGAGCGCACTACTTACCCCCGAGGGTCTCAAGGCGCTGGGGAGAAAAAAGGGGGGGGTGCTGCTACTGGTCGAACAACCAGGTCTTGAGTAGCCTCCTGAAGGTCAGCAGGTCTTGGGTCTGTTGTAGGCTTAGTGGAAGGGTGTTCCAGGTCTTGGCGGCGAGGTGGGAGAAGGATCTGCCGCCGGTGGTTGTTCTTCGAATGCGAGGACGGTGGCGAGGGAGAGGTCGGCGGAGCGGAGCTGGCGGTTGGGGACGTAGAAGAAGAGTCGTCTGTTGAGGTAGGCTGGGCCAGTCTTGTGGAGTGCCTTGTGTGCGTGGATGAGGAGTTTGAAGGAGATTCTCCTGTCGACGGGGAGCCAGTGCAGGTTCCTCAGGTGGGGGGTGATGTGGCTGTGGCGTGGTACATCGAGGATCAGGCATGCGGAGGCGTTTTGTATGCGTTGCAGTCGCTTGATGAGCTTGGCCGGGGCTCCCGCGTAGAGGCGTTCCCATAGTCAAGTCTGCTACTGACGAGGGCCTGGGTGACTGTTCTTCTTGTATCTGTCGGGATCCACCTGTAGATCTTGCGAAGCATGCGGAGGGTGTTGAAGCAGGAGGAGGAGACTGCGTTGACTTGCTTGGCCATGGAGAGCGTTGAGTCGAGGATGACTCCCAGGTTGCGTGCGTGGTCGGTGGGTGTCGGGGCTGCTCCCAGTGTCGTTGGCCACCAGGAGTCGTCCCAGGCTGAGGGGTTGGAGCCGAAGATGAGGACCTCTGTCTTGTCCGTGTTCAGTTTTAGTCGGCTGATCTTCATCCAATCGGCGACGGCCTTCATTCCTTCATCAGGGATGTGGAATTCCTATAGCCCGACGCCCGGGACATATTGTTTGGGGTCAAGGGCAACATGTTTTCATGTGCATTTTGTCCTTGGGACAAGTAGGCCTGCCCCCCTGCAGCACAAACCCTTTGGCTGCCAGTTTACAGTACCACATTATGGATCAGGGAAGGACACTGTCTGCACTTAAGGTAATATTTGTGTCCATGTGTTAATGCTGTTCACACTTGTATTTATGGTTCATTAATTCAAAACCTTTATTATTAGGGTGAGTGCTCTAAGTAAATGTTGTAAGCTCTGACTGCACTACTGACTGCTTCCAGTATAAGAAGGTGCACACATGTTTTCAATGTATAGCAATATGAGGCTATGTATAATGCTCCCAGAATGCTCTCTGATTTGATGCAAATATTTGCAGAAGCTTGAAAGCAACATTGATGATTCTTTGCTTTCAAAATAAAATGTTCATCAAAAAATGCAAAAACATTTCGCTAAACTACTGTAAAGTTTTAGGTACCATTTCTCTGCAGCATCATTTAGTAAAATGTGTTGATGTATGATAGTATTTCCCAAAAATATTCATAATGTAAAAATCAGAGTAACCAGTTTTAATAAGATTATGGTAAACCTAAAAATAAACAAGCATTGGTAAAGCCAGTAGGTCTGAAATTGTTGGTCAGCCTTTTGGTTTTGTCAATGCGTGACTTGTTTTGGCATGGCTTTTGTAAAACCTTATTGGTGTGGGCCGGGCCCTCACCATTATAACAAACATTGGCAAAAGCAAAAATTGTTTTTGGACTCAAAAAGCACACATTGACGCAGTAGTTCCTGGCACTGAACAAAACGACTGGGTCGATATGCTCCTTGTGAAAGAACAGAACCTGTCACTCACAGTGAAGCTAGACGAAAGACAGGAAGAGAAAGAATTTTAAAAAACACAAAAGGTCATGGTTAACACCAGACCTAAATAAAGTCTCAAAAGTGCACCAATGTCCTTGCATTAAGTGCAAATATACGGCTTTCGTGAATTCACAAGACTTTACAGAAGTAGGCCAAGAAATAGTACTCCTAGAAAATATTTGTGAACTGCTTTTTAGCATGAGCAAATATGCAGGTGTAGATTTGCTAGTGAAAATCTGAGTGTTTGCAAGTTCACTTTCCCACCAACCCCTTTTTTCCCAACCCTGGAAGAAGTTTTATGTCTGCCATTGTCGGGAGTA
Source organism: Calotriton arnoldi (assembly GCA_963921515.1). NCBI lineage: Eukaryota > Metazoa > Chordata > Amphibia > Caudata > Salamandridae > Calotriton > Calotriton arnoldi. The sequence goes on from CAWUFW010000462.1 coordinate 252,722, forward strand.
AATTTCCAACCTTTCTCAGTATGGGAAAAGATTAGAGAAGAGTTGGTGAAAACCCTTAAAACATGCAAGTTAGTAGGTTTGCACTGACTGAAAAGGGCATTCCATCCCTGGAACTGTTGCTTACCATTACTTTCAGCCTCAGTATGTAGATCTGCGGAAACGTCGCAACATAAGGAAATTGCTAGTATTCAAACCCTACTTTGGAAGGAGCCCTTGCATAATCAGAGAGGCTATTTTTGAGCTCCTAGATAATGAGATTGCTGCCTTAATTTGTCCCCACATTACATGGCAAAAAAGGGACAAGTGGATTTTATTACTGGACAAGTAGATTTATGAAGCAACTTGCCCCATGGACAAGTAGATATTTTATTAAATTCCACAACCCTGACCAGGGATGTGGAATTCCTATAGCCCGACGCCCGGGACATATTGTTTGGGGTCAAGGGCAACATGTTTTCATGTGCATTTTGTCCTTGGGACAAGTAGGCCTGCCCCCTGCAGCACAAACCCTTTGGCTGCCAGTTTACAGTACCACATTATGGATCAGGGAAGGACACTGTCTGCACTTAAGGTAATATTTGTGTCCATGTGTTAATGCTGTTCACACTTGTATTTATGGTTCATTAATTCAAAACCTTTATTATTAGGGTGAGTGCTCTAAGTAAATGTTGTAAGCTCTGACTGCACTACTGACTGCTTCCAGTATAAGAAGGTGCACACATGTTTTCAATGTATAGCAATATGAGGCTATGTATAATGCTCCCAGAATGCTCTCTGATTTGATGCAAATATTTGCAGAAGCTTGAAAGCAACATTGATGATTCTTTGCTTTCAAAATAAAATGTTCATCAAAAAATGCAAAAACATTTCGCTAAACTACTGTAAAGTTTTAGGTACCATTTCTCTGCAGCATCATTTAGTAAAATGTGTTGATGTATGATAGTATTTCCCAAAAATATTCATAATGTAAAAATCAGAGTAACCAGTTTTAATAAGATTATGGTAAACCTAAAAATAAACAAGCATTGGTAAAGCCAGTAGGTCTGAAATTGTTGGTCAGCCTTTTGGTTTTGTCAATGCGTGACTTGTTTTGGCATGGCTTTTGTAAAACCTTATTGGTGTGGGCCGGGCCCTCACCATTATAACAAACATTGGCAAAAGCAAAAATTGTTTTTGGACTCAAAAAGCACACATTGACGCAGTAGTTCCTGGCACTGAACAAAACGACTGGGTCGATATGCTCCTTGTGAAAGAACAGAACCTGTCACTCACAGTGAAGCTAGACGAAAGACAGGAAGAGAAAGAATTTTAAAAACACAAAAGGTCATGGTTAACACCAGACCTAAATAAAGTCTCAAAAGTGCACCCATGTCCTTGCATTAAGTGCAAATATACGGCTTTCGTGAATTCACAAGACTTTACAGAAGTAGGCCAAGAAATAGTACTCCTAGAAAATATTTGTGAACTGCTTTTAGCATGAGCAAATATGCAGGTGTAGATTTGCTAGTGAAAATCTGAGTGTTTGCAAGTTCACTTTCCCACCAACCCCTTTTTCCCAACCCTGGAAGAAGTTTTATGTCTGCCATTGTCGGGAGTAAATTTCCAACCTTTCTCAGTATGGGAAAAGATTAGAGAAGAGTTGGTGAAAACCCTTAAAACATGCAAGTTAGTAGGTTTGCACTGACTGAAAAGGGCATTCCATCCCTGGAACTGTTGCTTACCATTACTTTCAGCCTCAGTATGTAGATCTGCGGAAACGTCGCAACATAAGGAAATTGCTAGTATTCAAACCCTACTTTGGAAGGAGCCCTTGCATAATCAGAGAGGCTATTTTTGAGCTCCTAGATAATGAGATTGCTGCCTTAATTTGTCCCCACATTACATGGCAAAAAAGGGACAAGTGGATTTTATTACTGGACAAGTAGATTTATGAAGCAACTTGCCCCATGGACAAGTAGATATTTTATTAAATTCCACAACCCTGACTTTATAGTAGCGTTCCCACGAATGGGTGAATGGACAAAGAGTTCTAAAATGTCCATGTGACGTCAAATTTCACAATCTACCCAGCACTTTATCCTATTTTGTAAAATGTATAATGATATTAGGAAACGATTTTTAAAACCATTATTTATTATAAATAAATTGTTTTGTTTTAAAGAGGCGTTTAATTATTTATGCAAACTAAGTACTTTGGAAGACTGTTTTGCAGTTACTAGATATATATCACTTGGGCAATAAAGCGTAGGAAAGCATGTACCCATTTGGAGAATTTACTCTATGAGGTTGAATAAAACGATCACACCCAGTTTTTTTCAGAGTAATTAAGCCAAATCATACGAATGGATAACCTGTGCACATCTTTTACTGTAACACAGAATGAACTTTTTGAATATTTCCTCTCTTGTATTGAATTTTAGACTATTTTATTTGAAGAAACTTCTTGTTTTACAATGGATATATGGTTATCTTTTATGGATTTTTATCCGAATAAAGATTGTTTGACTTGAATTGATTGACTGAAAGAATAGTGTCTGCTAAAGGTGCTACATATAGGTTAAAAAAAGCAAAGGGCTAGGAAACGAGCCCTGCAGTACACCGCAGTAAAAGAAAGAAGGTTCATATGCAAAAGTGACTGTCAGGCTGCAGTTCGTTAAAAGGGAATTGGGTAGAGATAGAATAGGAACTGGAATCCTTTTCTTCGGCCACAATATCTCCCCGTTTAGTTACCCACTATTTCGCATTAGACCTTTAAAAAGTTGGGGGCATATTATCAATGGCCAGCGATAATTATCGCTGGCCGTGCTTAGCGATAATTTTGTTATCGCAGGCTATCTCTGGAATTTATCGCCCTGGTAGCGCGTTATTAACAACGCCAGGGATGTGGAATTCCTATAGCCCGACGCCCGGGACATATTGTTTGGGGTCAAGGGCAACATGTTTTCATGTGCATTTTGTCCTTGGGACAAGTAGGCCTGCCCCCTGCAGCACAAACCCTTTGGCTGCCAGTTTACAGTACCACATTATGGATCAGGGAAGGACACTGTCTGCACTTAAGGTAATATTTGTGTCCATGTGTTAATGCTGTTCACACTTGTATTTATGGTTCATTAATTCAAAACCTTTATTATTAGGGTGAGTGCTCTAAGTAAATGTTGTAAGCTCTGACTGCACTACTGACTGCTTCCAGTATAAGAAGGTGCACACATGTTTTCAATGTATAGCAATATGAGGCTATGTATAATGCTCCCAGAATGCTCTCTGATTTGATGCAAATATTTGCAGAAGCTTGAAAGCAACATTGATGATTCTTTGCTTTCAAAATAAAATGTTCATCAAAAAATGCAAAAACATTTCGCTAAACTACTGTAAAGTTTTAGGTACCATTTCTCTGCAGCATCATTTAGTAAAATGTGTTGATGTATGATAGTATTTCCCAAAAATATTCATAATGTAAAAATCAGAGTAACCAGTTTTAATAAGATTATGGTAAACCTAAAAATAAACAAGCATTGGTAAAGCCAGTAGGTCTGAAATTGTTGGTCAGCCTTTTGGTTTTGTCAATGCGTGACTTGTTTTGGCATGGCTTTTGTAAAACCTTATTGGTGTGGGCCGGGCCCTCACCATTATAACAAACATTGGCAAAAGCAAAAATTGTTTTTGGACTCAAAAAGCACACATTGACGCAGTAGTTCCTGGCACTGAACAAAACGACTGGGTCGATATGCTCCTTGTGAAAGAACAGAACCTGTCACTCACAGTGAAGCTAGACGAAAGACAGGAAGAGAAAGAATTTTAAAAAACACAAAGGTCATGGTTAACACCAGACCTAAATAAAGTCTCAAAAGTGCACCCATGTCCTTGCATTAAGTGCAAATATACGGCTTTCGTGAATTCACAAGACTTTACAGAAGTAGGCCAAGAAATAGTACTCCTAGAAAATATTTGTGAACTGCTTTTTAGCATGAGCAAATATGCAGGTGTAGATTTGCTAGTGAAAATCTGAGTGTTTGCAAGTTCACTTTCCCACCAACCCCTTTTTCCCAACCCTGGAAGAAGTTTTATGTCTGCCATTGTCGGGAGTAAATTTCCAACCTTTCTCAGTATGGGAAAAGATTAGAGAAGAGTTGGTGAAAACCCTTAAAACATGCAAGTTAGTAGGTTTGCACTGACTGAAAAGGGCATTCCATCCCTGGAACTGTTGCTTACCATTACTTTCAGCCTCAGTATGTAGATCTGCGGAAACGTCGCAACATAAGGAAATTGCTAGTATTCAAACCCTACTTTGGAAGGAGCCCTTGCATAATCAGAGAGGCTATTTTTGAGCTCCTAGATAATGAGATTGCTGCCTTAATTTGTCCCCACATTACATGGCAAAAAGGGACAAGTGGATTTTATTACTGGACAAGTAGATTTATGAAGCAACTTGCCCCATGGACAAGTAGATATTTTATTAAATTCCACAACCCTGCTTCATGGAGGTTGGATTTGGCGGCGAGGGGGTCCTTGGTGAGGGAGAGGATCAGTTGAGTGTCGTCGGCGTAGGAGATTATGTTGAGGTCGTGCTGTCTGGCGATGCGTGCGGCGGGGCCATGTAGATGTTGAACAGTGTTGGGCTGAGGGATGATCCCTGGGGTACGCCGCAGATGATCTCGGAGGCTTCGGATCGGAATGGTGGGAGGCGGACTCTCTGGGTTCTGCCGGTGAGGAAGGAGGTGGCCCATTCCAGGGCCTTGTCTCGGATCCCTGCGTCGTGGAGGCGTGCGCGTAGAGTGCGGTGGCAGACAGTGTCGAAGGCGGCGGAGAGGTCCAGCAGGATGAGGGCTGCGGTCTCACCGTTGTCCAGCAGGATCCTGATGTCGTCGGTGGCGACGATGAGGGCAGTCTCAGTGCTGTGGTTGCTGCGGAACCCTGATTGGGATGGGTCCAGGATGCTGTTTTCTTCGAGGTATCGGGTTAGCTGTTTGTTGACGATCTTCTCGATGACCTTGGCTGGGAACGGAAGCAGGGAGATGGGCCGGAAGTTCTTGAGGTCTCTCGGGTCCGCCTTGGGTTTTTGAGTAGGGCGTTGATCTCTGCGTGTTTCCAGCTCTCTGGGAAGGTCGCGGTCTCGAAGGAGAGATTGATAACATTGCACAGGTGGGGTGCGATGGAGCTGCTGGCTTTGTTGAAGATGTGGTGCGGGAAAGGGTCTGACGGGGAGCCGGAGTGTATTGTGCTCATGGTCTTGATGGTGTCATCGATGTTCACGCTGGCCCAGGCTGGCAGGGGGTCGTGGTCGATGGTGTGCGGCGGGTCTGGTGCATCGATCTTAGTTGGGGCTGTCTGGGTGTTGAAGCTGTCGTGGATGTCGGCGATCTTGCGGTGGAAGAAGGTGGCGAGGGAATCGCACAGGGCTTGCGACGGCGGGATGTCGTTGGTGTTGGAGCTGGGGTTGGAGAGTTCCTTCACGATGTTGAAGAGCTCCTTGATGTTGTGTGCGTTGTTGTCGAGGCGGTCTTTGAAGGAGATTCTCTTGGCGGACTTGATGAGGTGGTGGTGGTTACGGATGGCGTCTTTGTGGGCTGCGTGGCTGTCCGGTGTCTTATCACTGTGCCATTTCTTCTCTAGTTTCCGGCAGGTACGCTTGGAAGCTAGGAGTTCCGAGGTGAACCAGCTGGCTCTTTTGGTGGTGTCACTGTAGGTGAGTTTTTTCAGCGGGGCGAGGGTATTGGCACAGTCGTCTATCCATCGTCTGAGGTTGCAGGCAGCGTCGTCGGTGTTGGATGGGTCGGAGGGAGGGCTGAGAGCGAGGTTTGCCCGTAGTTGGTCTTCGGTGACTTTGCTCCAGCAGCGGCGTGGGATCTGTTGGGTGCGGTGGTGTGTGGTGGGTTTCTGGAAGGTGAAATGGATGCAGCGGTGGTCGGTCCAGAGGAGTTCCGTGGTGTGGCTGAAGGAGACGTGGGAGCTTGAGGAGAAGATGGGGTCAAGCGTGTGGCCGGCGGAATGGGTCGGTGTTGTGACGAGCTGGCTCAGACCGAGGTTGGCGAGGTTGTCGATCAGGGTGGTGGAGTTGCTGTCGTTGTTGTTCTCCAGGTGAAAGTTCAGGTCTCCGAGGAGGATGTAGTCGGTAGAGGTCAGGGCGTGCGTGCTGATGAAGTCGGCGATGGAGTCGCTGAACTGGGGTCGGGGCCCAGGGGGTCTGTAGACAAGGGTGCCTCTAAGGGTGGTGTTGGGGTCCGTGTGGATCTGGAAGTGCATGTGTTCGGCGGTGCTGAGAGTGTCGTCGGTGCTGGTCGAGACCCTGATGGTGTTCTTGTGGACGATGGCGATTCCTCCTCCTACTGCGTTGATGCGGTCTCTACGGGTGATCTTATAGCCGTCTGGGATGGCTATGGCGATGTCGGGGGGCAGAGAGTCGTTCATCCAGGTCTCGGTCAGGAAGGCGACGTCTGGTGATGATGTGTCGAGCAGGTCCCAGAGCTCGACGGCGTGTTTGTGTGCGGAGCGGGTGTTCAGTAGGATGCATCGGAGGTGGTTGAGGTACTTCTTGGCGGGCGCTGCGGTGGCTCTGAGGCTGGTGTAGCTGCAGTTCCGGCAGGTGAAGGGACCATGGGTGCGTTTCGGGGCGGCCTTGAAGCAGTTGTGCGTCCGTCCGGGGTTGAGAGCGTGGAGTGTGGTGGCATCGTATCGGCATCGGTCCTCGAGGTTGGAGCGGGGGGCACACGGCCCAGGGGTTCTGGCGCTGGGCGCGGTCCAGGCGCGGACGGTCGCAGACGGGCTTGCCTTAGGCGCGCCTTCGGCCGCGCAGCGGCCGCCATATATGGGGAGGTGGGAGGGAGGAGCAGCTGGGAGGCGGGAGGCAGGGGCAGTGAATGGGCAGTCAGGGGGGCGGGAACGCAGCGGCGGGAGTGGAGAGAGGCAACGAGGGGTACAGAAGCAAAACTGGACACAGAAAATGGGGGCAACGAGGGGTACAAAAAGCAAAACTGGACACAGAAAATGGGGGCAGCGAGGGGTACAAAAAGCAAAACTGGACACAGAAAATGGGGGCAACGAGGGGTACAAAAAGCAAAATTGGGCACAGAAAATGGCGGCACGAGGGAGAACAGAAGGCAAAGTTGGGCTCCGAAAATGGGGGCAACGAGGGGGAACAGAAGGTAAACGGGCACCGAGGCAACAAGCAGAGGGGCGAGCTTACCAGCAGCAGCAGCGGGCAGGACAACACAGGCGGAGCTGTGTGGCGGGGGAGCTCTCCTCACCGCGCAGCGGCCGCCATATATGGGGAGGTGGGAGGGAGGAGCAGCTGGGAGGCGGGAGGCAGGGGCAGCGAATGGACAGTCAGGGGGGCGGGGCCGCAGGGGACGCAGCGGCGGGAGTGGAGAGAGGCAACGAGGGGTACAGAAGCAAAACTGGACACAGAAAATGGGGGCAACGAGGGGTACAAAAAGCAAAACTGGACACAGAAAATGGGGGCAACGAGGGGGAACAGAAGGCAAAACTGGACACAGAAAATGGGGGCAGCGAGGGTACAAAAGCAAAACTGAACACAGAAAATGGGGGCAACGAGGGGTACAAAAAGCAAAATTGGGCACAGAAAATGGGGGCAACGAGGGGAACAGAAGGCAAAGTTGGGCTCAGAAAATGGGGGCAACGAGGGGAAACAAAAAGCAAAATTGGGCACAGAAAATGGGGGCAACGAGGGGGAACAGAAGGGAAAACTGGACACAGAAAATGGGGGCTGCGAGGGGTACAAAAAGCAAAACTGGACACAGAAAATGGGGGCAACGAGGGGGAACAGAAGGCAAAGTTGGGCTCAGAAAATGGGGGCAACGAGGGGTACAAAAAGCAAAACTGGACACAGAAAATGGGGGCAACGAGGGGAACAGAAGGCAAAACTGGACACAGAAAATGGGGGCAGCGAGGGATACAAAAAGCAAAACTGGACACAGAAAATGGGGGCAACGAGGGGTACAAAAAGCAAAATTGGGCACAGAAAATGGGGGCAACGAGGGGGAACAGAAGGCAAAGTTGGGCTCAGAAAATGGGGGCAACGAGGGGGAACAGAAGGTAAACGGGCACCGAGGCAACAAGCAGAGGGGCGAGCTTACCAGCAGCAGCGGGCAGGACAACACAGGCGGAGCTGTGTGGCGGGGGAGCGACCTACCTGGCAAGGTCAAGGGTCGCTCTCCTCACCGCGCAGCGGCCACCATATATGGGGAGGTGGGAGGGAGCAGCAGCTGGGAGGCGGGAGGCAGGGGCAGCGAATGGGCAGTCAGGGGGGCGGGGCCGCAGGGGACGCAGCGGCGGGAGTGGAGAGAGGCAACGAGGGGTACAGAAGCAAAACTGGACACAGAAAATGGGGGCAACGAGGGGTACAAAAAGCAAAACTGGACACAGAAAATGGGGGCAACGAGGGGGAACAGAAGGCAAAACTGGACACAGAAAATGGGGGCAGCGAGGGGTACAAAAGGAAAACTGGACACAGAAAATGGGGGCAACGAGGGGGAACAGAAGGCAAAGTTGGGCTCAGAAAATGGGGGCAACGAGGGGTACAAAAAGCAAAACTGGACACAGAAAATGGGGGCAACGAGGGGTACAAAAAGCAAAATTGGGCACAGAAAATGGGGGCAACGAGGGGGAACAGAAGGCAAAACTGGACACAGAAAATGGGGGCAGCGAGGGGTACAAAAAGCAAAACTGGACACAGAAAATGGGGGCAACGAGGGGTACAAAAAGCAAAATTGGGCACAGAAAATGGGAGCAACGAGGGGGAACAGAAGGCAAAGTTGGGCTCAGAAAATGGGGGCAACGAGGGGAAACAAAAAGCAAAATTGGGTACAGAAAATGGGGGCAACAGAAGGCAAAGTTGGGCTCAGAAAATGGGGGCAACGAGGGGGGAACAGTAGGTAAACGGGCACCGAGGCAACAAGCAGAGGGGCGAGCTTACCAGCAGCAGCAGCGGGCAGGACAACACAGGCGGAGCTGTGTGGCGGGGGAGCGACCTACCTGGCAAGGCAAGGACTGCAGAGCCGGGTGTACTCTGATTTCTGATTGGCCCCTTCTCATCCTCTGGCACAGACTGCACAGCCGGGTGTCCTCTGATTGCTGATTGGTCCCTGCTCTTCCTCTGGCACGGACTGCACAGCCGGGTGTACTCTGATTGCCGATTGGTCCCTTCTCCTCCTCTGGCACAGACAGCACAGCCGGGTGTACTCCGATTGCTGATTGGTCCCTTCTCCTCCTCTGGCACAGACTGCAGAGCTGGGTGTATTCTGATTGCTGATTGGTCCCTTCTCCTCCTCTGGCACAGACCGCACAGCTGGGTGTACTCTGATTTCTGATTGGTCCCTGCTCCTCCTCTGGCACAGACTGCACAGCTGGGTGTACTCTGATTGGTCCTTACTTCTTCTCTGGCACAGACTGCACAGCTGGGTGTACTCTGATTGGTCCCTTCTCCTCCTCTGGCACAGACTGCACAGCTGGGTGTACTCTGATTTCTGATTGGTCCCTTCTCCTCCTCTGGCACAGACTGCACAGCTGTGTGTACTCTGATTGGTCCCTACTTCTCCTCTGGCACAGACTGCACAGCTGGGTGTACTCTGATTGGTCCCTACTTCTCCTCTGGCACAGACTGCACAGCCGGGTGTACTCTGATTGCTGATTGGTCCCTACTCCTCCTCGGGCACATACTGCAGAGCTGGGTGTATTCTGATTGCTGATTGGTCCCTTCTCCTCCTCTGGCACAGACCGCACAGCTGGGTGTACTCTGTGAAGTTATGTTATGTTAAGATGTTTTGTAGAGTGCTCAGCTGCCCCAGCAAAGGGGCGTCCCGGCGCTACGAGCAGTGGTAGCAGCATGAGTCTGGCCTAGCAAAAGAGAAAAAGCCAAAGGGTGTCAAAGATGACAGACGAGGGAGCAGGTAGCCTAGTGAGGGAACAGGTGGGTTTGTAGTGCTTTTCGAAAAGCCAAATAGTTGTCCATTCTACGGATGTGACATGGAAGGCCATTCCACAGCTTAGCTGCCAATACGCAGAAAGAGCGCCCACCGGCTCGGGCCCTCTTCACACGTGGGGTAGACGCCAGCTGTTGGTCCGCAGAACGTAGCTGACGCGTGGGTATGTAGGCGGAGAGTAGGCCAGATAATATCCCGGGGATAGGATATTTCAAAATCTTAAACGCAAAGCAGAGAGACTTGAACTCCACCCGCCTCTCCACTGGCAGCCAGTGTAACCGACGAATGGTGCTGGAGGTGGAGCAGCGTCTGGGCATGGCAAGAAGAGTTCTGGCGGCGACATTTTGGACCCTCTGCAGTCTTGCAATCTTGGCCCTGTTGGCCTCCAGATAGAGCACGCTGGCATAATCTAATCTTGACAGCACAGATGCCTGCACGATCGTCTGCCGGATAGAGGGGTCAAAAAAGCCCAGAATGGGCCTGAGTCTGCGCAGAATACCATAACAGGTCGCCGCTACCCTCTTAGTTTGATCTAGGAAACTAAGCGCCGAGTCGACCCAGACGCCAAGATTTTTCACCACCTGTTTGGGAGTGGGAGCTAGTCCCAGGGTGGTAGGCCACCAATGTCCGCTCCATAGCTCAGGATCTTTCCCTACCAGCAGGACCTCAGTCTTGCTGGCGTTGAGCTGGAGACAGTTGGCGGTCATCCGCGCTGCAACATCCGCCAGCCCACTTCGAAACTTAGCAGCATCGTTTAGACAGTCGTTGGAGAGGGCGACTACTAATTGAGTGTCGTCAGCATATGACACTATAGTCCGCCTGCTCCTCTTGGCTATTGCGGCTAAGGGCTGGACGTACAGGTTAAAGAGCGTTGGACTTAGCGCAGAGCCCTGCGGAACGCCCTGTTTGATGGAGTGCACCCTAGAAGAAAAAGGGGGGCCGACACCTGAAAGGACCTGTCCAAAAGAAAGGAGGTGAGCCACGCCAGAGCGGGGCCCACGATACCAGCCTCCTTCAGTCTCCGGATCAGGATCTGGTGGGAGACCGTATCGAATGCGGCACTGAGGTCCAGTAGGATCAGTGCCGAAGTACGTCCCTCATCCAGAGCCGCTCTCAGGTGTTCGGTCACAGCTAGCAATGCGGACTCTGTGCTAAGACCCGGGCGAAAGCCACACTGGGAGGAGTCCAGTGTGCTATTCTCCTCCAAATAGCCTGACACGATGGTATTAACATAGGCTTCGGATATTTTGGAGGTCCAAGGAAGCAAGGAGATGGGACGAAAGTTCTCAGGTTTTGTCGGATCTAGAGTGGGCTTCTTTAATAGCGGCCTTACCGCGGCTTGCTTCCATGTCCTCGGGACTGTGGCCATGGCCAGGGACAGGTTAATAACTTGGCCCAGAGGTGTAAGAAGCACAGGTAAAAGTCTCATTAGGTGTTCCGGCTTCATAGAGTCAGTTGGAGAACCAGATTTAACCTTCCTACAGAGTATGCTAAGTGCTTCTTCAGTAATTGGTGGAAAGGTGGCCAATGTATGGGGGGGGGGAGCTGGGTCCTCCGAGTTGAGGCCTTTAGCTGTCTGGGGAAAGGCTTTGTAGATGTTATCCACCTTCGTTATAAAGAAGGTGGCAAGGTCCTCACATTGTTCATTAGACTTAATGGCGGATGCCACAGGCGCCCCAGCGTTTTCGAGATTTTTAATAATGGCGAAGATCTTCTTGGAGGGATTCTGGCCGTTTCTGATCTCCTCCGAGAAATAGGTGGCCCGTGCCTTCTGAACAGCCCTGTGATAATTCTTGATGGCTGACTGATAGTGACCTTTCCGGATAGAATCAAAGTCTCTCCTCCACTCCCGTTCCAGCCGTTTGCACGATTTGCGCATAATAGCTAGGTTGTTGTTATACCATGGATTGGACTTGGTGCTTCGACATTTCGATTGTTTGGCCGGGATCATGTCATCCAAAGGATGTCTTATCCAATCATAGAGTGCTTCGCTGGCGATGTCTGGATCCTCTGGCCAGCTAGGCACACTCGTTGAAAGGATAGTACTGAGTTGGTCAAAGTTTAATTTATGCCAAGGGCGGCGGAGCGTGCATTTCTGATGTGACTTTCGTGAGGGCACTACCCCAGAAAGCGTCATAGAGATCAGGTAGTGATCAGTCCAGCATAGCGGAGTGGGAGTCAAGACAGAGAGACGCGTAAGGTTAGAAAAAACTGGATCGAGTAAGTGGCCAGCAGAGTGAGTGGGTGCTCCTCCCTCAGGTGTGGTTACATTAGTTTGACTTTCAATTTCAGCCCATGTCACGGCATCTTTACCCTAAGCTGCAAGATTGTGTGCAGATAAAGGCTGAGCTTTAAGTGGGGCGGGTCCCCATGCTGTGCTTGGCATGCTGGGCAAGCAGGGAATTCTAATTCACGTTAGGCCACTCCCATAATGACATTGGCCCGCCTCTTGTGAAGGATTCTTAGTGTTACGCCCCTATGGTCACGCCCCTTTTATAGACCCCACCTATAATCTAATTACATGGATTGTTCGAGTTCCAGCTATTAGTGTTAAGAATCGCTTTACTGTAACTAGAAAGAATAAAGGAAACAGAAACATCCATTTCAAACCAGAGACCCGAGATGTGTGCAGGCAGGAGGATGCAAGACCAGTGAGCATTGTATCGGGAGGGGCTGAGTCTGGCCACTCCTGCCAATACAAAAACAAGCCTTGGCAATGTCAACAAGTCTGACTTATGAATGAAAGCGGCTCCTTGTCGGTGATAGGCTTAGGCACTCAACAAGTCTTCCCCCTGCACTCTCTCATCTTTACACACATGCATCCATTCATTCATCCACTGACTCAGCCTTGCGTTCACCCACTGACCGAACCACAATAAAAAACATACAAACTCAACAACATATGCAAGTTAATAAAAAAAAAATACAAGTAGTCACGCTAAAACCCTTCCCTACAAAGATAATCTGAGATTTCATGTAACATAATATGACTGCTGGCTTAAACAAGGTACAAAAATAATCCACCCTTAAAATCTTATTGGCCTTAACATATGTTACATAGTAAATATATCCAGCCTATTGCCACAGTCGTAGCTTTTCACAACCAATGGGTTGGACCGTTTGGCGTCCAAAGCACAGTATCCTAGTGAACCAATCAGGCCTGCAGCTCTTATCACTGGTGTCTCGCCATATCCAACTCAGGCCTACTGTACTGAGCGTAAGCTTCACAGTAACCAACTCAGGCCTACTGTACTGAGCGTAAGCTTCACAGTAACCAACTCAGGCCTACTGTACTGAGTGTAAGCTTCACAGTAACCAACTCGGGCCTACTGTACTGAGCGTAAGCTTCACAGTAACCAACTCAGGCCTACTGTACTGAGCGTAAGCTTCACAGTAACCAACTCAGGCCTACTGTACTGAGCGTAAGCTTCACAGTAACCAACTCGGGCCTACTGTACTGAGCGTAAGCTTCACAGTAACCAACTCAGGCCTACTGTACTGAGCGTAAGCTTCACAGTAACCAACTCAGGCCTACTGTACTGAGCGTAAGCTTCACAGTAACCAACTCAGGCCTACTGTACTGAGCGTAAGCTTCACAGTAACCAACTCAGGCCTACTGTATTGAGCGTAAGCTTCACAGTAACCAACTCGGGCCTACTGTACTGAGCGTAACCGTCACTGTATCCAACTCAGGCCTACTGTACTGAGCGTAACCGTCACCGTATGCAACTCAGGCCTACTGTACTGAGCGTAAGCTTCACAGTAACCAACTCAGGCCTACTGTACTGAGCGTCTACCACCATAATATTACAACACTCCAGGGCGCATAGCAAAATACTCTTTCTCTTAAGAGGGTCTACAAGGATTCTCGCGGTGCACACCTTCTACGGTTTGTCACAAAGGGAACAGTCACCAACACCCTCCCCTCCTGTGGTGATCTGTGGATTACACGTAACATAAAACCCGCCTGCAGGTTTAAACAGAGTACCAACAGTTCACCCGTAGATGCGTATTTACTTTAACATATGCTTTTCACAATCAATGTTTCAGGCCTACTGCCGTTATTGTAACTTTTCATAATAACGAGTCAGGCCTTTAACCGTCATCATTGGCACAACTCAGTTATCACACTGGGTGGCCAAGTGGGTGACTGTTGCCTACTTTGTAATCGGAGATTACATGTTACAAAATACATGTCCGCAGCCGTCAACATCGTGTGCAAACAGCCCATTGTGAGAGACCTGTGGTCTTTAACAGATACTTTCACAATAAGGAAGCAAGCCTACTGCCTTCTCTTGTAACTTTTCATAATAATCTACCAGACCAATGGCATCGGACATCATTTTCCCCCGTGCACCAATCAGCCTATAGCGTGTCACCATAGCCAACTCATGCCTCTGCTTTGAACGTAAGCTTTCCCTCAAGGCAGCCATCAGATATACTAAAATTACAAAGGTACACAAAATTACATTTAGCTCAGCAAAATATTCTCTCTCCTAAGAGGGCTTAACAAGGATTCTCACAAGGAAATCGTCTGTATCCATGGCTTGTCAAATCAAGTGATCAATAACAAAACCGTTGCCTTTTATGGTAATCTGCGAGATTCCATGTAACAAAATCCTTTTCTGCCGGCTTCAATACAGTGTAATAACAATCACTCTTAAACGGAGTGATGTTAGTTCACACATTCATTTCACTATAAATACGTCGGGCCTACTGCCTTTACGGTACCCTTTCCTAGTGAAAAGATTAGGCGTATAGCCACGATCCTTGGCCTGCTACCTTAGCCAACTCAGTCCTGCATTTACTGAGTATAATAAGCTTTGCCACAACCCAAAAAGTGCAATCCAAGGCCTCATTTCAGTGGAAGCGCACAACTCCAGTCCATTCACATCCTGTACTCGGGGAGGGGGTGGGGCCTATGCCCCTATCTCTGGCCCTCTGAAAGCTCTCTTTTGTTGATCCCATAAAGGCTGGTGACAACTGGCTGTCAAGCCAGGCCTAACAACTGTATCAACAAATTGCTTTTCTGATCCCAGGCGCTAGATGGTGGTTGGGATATCTTGAAACTAGAATAGTTTAAAGCTACAAAACTCCGGTTACAAGGTACTGCCTATTTATATACAGTGTTCTAATACCGTGTTTGATAAATTACACCACAGCTACTGTCCTGTAATTGACCAGAAATATATATATATATATTTTTTTAATAATCTTTTTATTTTGTAAAACATCAATAGCACAGTACAATAACTTGTCAGATACCCATAACAACGCACGTTGAGTACATTAATTCAACCACAGTGTATTTGTGTGTAAATTGCATTACATTACATTATCCCTCGGCACTTGAACAATCTGGATTTCCATCCGTCCCTTGATTAAACTCCGTTGTGGGAGATAGACATATTCCACCTCTATGTATATTCCAACCAGTCCACTTGCGATCCCATTTTTTGGGGCAACCTCTATTTTTAAATACGCCTCGCTCTGCCACCATGGCCCTCTCCATATCACCCACCCATCCCTTCAGTAGTGGCGTCTCCCCCACTCCCCATCTTTGCGCAATATTACGTTTCACCAGGGCCCAACCTAGTGAAACCCATGATTGTTCAGTTTGGGTTAAGTCCGTTGCCTCCCATATATTTAGTAGGCAAAGTTTCGGTGAGGGATACAGCTTTTTCCCCCCCTACTTCCTCCATTCTTTGCGTGACCGCACTCCAGTATCCCTGGATAGCTGGGCATTCCCATATAGTATGAAAGAAGGAGCCCTCCAAGCCACATTGACGCAGGCATTGGGAACTTGCACGGTGTCCCATCTTCACTAGGACATTTGCAGCCAAATATGTACGATGTAAAACTTTGAGTTGCACCAGTCTCAGTCTCATAGGTATGGCGACCTCCCTAGTCGAAGCGAGGGCCTCTCGCCAGTCATCGTCGTCCACCTCCCCCACGTCTGCTGTCCATCTTTGTCTAAGTTTTATCAGCGGGTCTGGCCGGTTATTAATCAATTTTTTGTAGGTTAGTGAAATGTCTTTCCTGGGCATTGGGTCTAGTAGTAATCTGTCTTCAAGCGGGGATGATTCTGGAATTTGACCGTCCCTGGGCAGCACCGCTTTCAGTGCGTGGCTAATTTGCAGAAACCTAAAGGTTTCAGATTGTGCTAATTGATATTCCTTCTGGAGGTCGGTGAACGTAATCCATCCTTTTTTGGACCACATATCCTTCATTGATGAAATAACAATCAGGTCCCATTTGTCAAACCCCGGACATGAGCTCAAACGGCCCAACCATTCTGGCTCCCAGAGAGGGGTCGCTAGCGTGATTCTTTTATCCCAGCCCAATTTCTTATTGACCATGTGCCAGGTTTCGATTGTCCTGGCTGTTGGCCCTGTTAGGCCCAGCTTTTTGGGGTTAGTATATAGTGCTCTACGGTATTCCCCTTGTCCCATCAACCATTGGTAAATTTGGATACTTGGGTCATCTTGGGTTTGGTATACCCATCAATTAATCACTATAAGTTGTGAAGCCCAATAGTAATGCCGGAGGTCGGGTAGAGCTATCCCGCCATCGTACCACCCTGCTGTTAGTTTCTGCATTGCGATACGAGGTGCTCGCCCATCCCATAATAAAGTGCGGACCGCGCTATCAATGTCCGAGAAGTAAGAATCTGGTATCTTGAACAGAGTATTTTGCAACGCATATAGAAAGCGGGGTAATGCTAGCATTTTGAATAGTGCAGCTTGTCCCAACAAAGTCAGTGGGAGGCCGCGCCAATGTTTGATGTCCGTTCGTAAGCGTGTTAAGGGACCTTGTAGGTTGGTTTCGTGAAATTTAGTGGGATCAGTGGTTATGTAGATCCCGAGATAGCGGAACCCATCTTCCGCCATGGGAATGTCATAATCTTTTGGCAATTTTGGTTTGGGACCCTGTATCAGAAACAATTGAGATTTTGACCAATTGATCGTGTAGCCGGAGTGATTACCGAATATACGGAAGATGTGCAGGATGCGATGTATTGAGGATGCGGGGGCCACCATATATAATAATATATCGTCTGCGTACAGAGATATTCTGTCTTCATGTTGGTCAGTCCATTTCAATCCCCGTATCAAGGGGTCTCCCCTGACCCAAACGCAAGGGGCTCCAATACTAGAGCAAAAATCAGCAGCGAGAGAGGACACCCTTGTCTGGTTCCTCTACTCAGTTGGAATCTTCGCGATGTATGCCCATTGACAACCACCTGCGCGATTGGTTCAGTGTATAAAAGCTTGATCCATCGTATAAATTTCGGGCCAAACCCTACTCTTTCCAACACTGCGAAGAGGTATGACCATTCGATGGTATCAAAAGCCATCTTTGCGACCAATGACAGAAAGGCCGCCTCCTCTCTTATTGTGTGTTTCCGACTTAGGGCGCTGTGTAAACGTCGAAGGTTCAAAGCCGTATTACGGCCGGGCAGAAATATATTTTTGAGAAGAAAAGCAGATTGTCTCTTGGCCTCATTGAAACCCGTATAGGTTAGGCTGGACTTGTGTATTGTTTGGTAATAGTGTACACTGGATCGTAGCTGGTTAGGCTAGGCTGGACTTGTGTATTGTTTAGTAATAGTTTACATTGGATCGTAGCCGGCTAGGTTAGGCTGGACTTGTGTATTGTTTAGTAATAGTTTACATTGGATAGTAGCCGGCGGGGTTAGGCTGGACTTGTGTATTGTTTAGTAATAGTTTACATTGGATCGTAGCCGGCGGGGTTAGGCTGGACTTGTGTATTGTTTAGTAATAGTTTACATTGGATCGTAGCCGGCTAGGTTAGGCTGGACTTGTGTATCGTTTAGTAATAGTTTACTTTGGATCGTAGCCGAATACGTTGGGCTGGACTTGTGTATTGTTTAGTAATAGTTTACATTGGGTAGCAGCCGGCGGGGTTAGGCTGGACTTGTGTATTGTTTAGGAATAGTTTACATTGGATGGTAGCCTGCTAGGTTAGGCTGGACTTGTGTATTGTTTAGTAATAGTTTACATTGGATCGTAGCTGGCTAGGTTAGGCTGGACTTGTGTATTGTTTAGTAATAGTTTACATTGGATCGTAGCCGGCGGGGTTAGGCTGGACTTGTGTATTGTTTAGTAATAGTTTACATTGGATAGTAGCCGGCGGGGTTAGGCTGGACTTGTGTATTGTTTAGTAATAGCTTACATTGGATAGCAGCCGGCGGGGTTAGGCTGGACTTGTGTATTGTTTAGTAATAGTTTACATTGGATCGTAGCCGGCTAGGTTAGGCTGGACTTGTGTATTGTTTAGTAATAGTTTACATTGGATCGTAGCCGGCGGGGTTAGGCTGGACTTGTGTATTGTTTAGTAATAGTTTACATTGGATCGCAGCCGGCGGGGTTAGGCTGGACTTGTGTATTGTTTAGTAATAGTTTACATTGGATCGTAGCCGGCGGGGTTAGGCTGGACTTGTGTATTGTTTAGTAATAGTTTACATTGGATCGTAGCCGGCGGGGTTAGGCTGGACTTGTGTATTGTTTAGTAATAGTTTACATTGGATCATAGCCGGCGGGGTTAGGCTGGACTTGTGTATTGTTTAGTAATAGTTTACATTGGATAGTAGCCGGCGGGGTTAGGCTGGACTTGTGTATTGTTTAGTAATAGTTTACATTGGATCGTAGCCGGCGGGGTTAGGCTGGACTTGTGTATTGTTTAGTAATAGTTTACATTGGATCATAGCTGGCGGGGTTAGGCTGGACTTGTGTATTGTTTAGTAATAGTTTACATTGGATAGTAGCCGGCTGGGTTAGGCTGGACTTGTGTATTGTTTAGTAATAGTTTACATTGGATCGTAGCCGGCGGGGTTAGGCTGGACTTGTGTATTGTTTAGTAATAGTTTACATTGGATCGTAGCCGGCGGGGTTAGGCTGGACTTGTGTATTGTTTAGTAATAGTTTACATTGGATCGTAGCCGGCGGGGTTAGGCTGGACTTGTGTATTGTTTAGTAATAGTTTACATTGGATCATAGACGGCGGGGTTAGGCTGGACTTGTGTATTGTTTAGTAATAGTTTACATTGGATAGTAGCCGGCGGGGTTAGGCTGGACTTGTGTATTGTTTAGTAATAGTTTACATTGGATAGTAGCCGGCGGGGTTAGGCTGGACTTGTGTATTGTTTAGTAATAGTTTACATTGGATAGTAGCCGGCGGGGTTAGGCTGGACTTGTGTATTGTTTAGTAATAGTTTACATTGGATAGTAGCCGGCGGGGTTAGGCTGGACTTGTGTATTGTTTAGTAATAGTTTACATTGGATCATAGACGGCGGGGTTAGGCTGGACTTGTGTATTGTTTAGTAATAGTTTACATTGGATAGTAGCCGGCGGGGTTAGGCTGGACTTGTGTATTGTTTAGTAATAGTTTACATTGGATAGTAGCCGGCGGGGTTAGGCTGGACTTGTGTATTGTTTAGTAATAGTTTACATTGGATAGTAGCCGGCGGGGTTAGGCTGGACTTGTGTATTGTTTAGTAATAGTTTACATTGGATCGTAGCCGGCGGGGTTAGGCTGGACTTGTGTATTGTTTAGTAATAGTTTACATTGGATAGTAGCCGGCGGGGTTAGGCTGGACTTGTGTATTGTTTAGTAATAGTTTACATTGGATAGTAGCCGGCGGGGTTAGGCTGGACTTGTGTATTGTTTAGTAATAGTTTACATTGGATCGTAGCCGGCGGGGTTAGGCTGGACTTGTGTATTGTTTAGTAATAGTTTACATTGGATCGTAGCCGGCGGGGTTAGGCTGGACTTGTGTATTGTTTAGTAATAGTTTACATTGGATCGTAGCCGGCGGGGTTAGGCTGGACTTGTGTATTGTTTAGTAATAGTTTACATTGGATAGTAGCCGGCGGGGTTAGGCTGGACTTGTGTATTGTTTAGTAATAGTTTACATTGGATAGTAGCCGGCGGGGTTAGGCTGGACTTGTGTATTGTTTAGTAATAGTTTACATTGGATAGTAGCCGGCGGGGTTAGGCTGGACTTGTGTATTGTTTAGTAATAGTTTACATTGGATCGTAGCCGGCGGGGTTAGGCTGGACTTGTGTATTGTTTAGTAATAGTTTACATTGGATCGTAGCCGGCGGGGTTAGGCTGGACTTGTGTATTGTTTTTTTTTTTAACAACAAATTTTATTGAGTTTACAACACCCAGTGGGTGAACCCCTGTAGTCAGTATAGAGACACATATCAATATGCATATACAACAGATACCTACGAGGGTTTCACCAAAGGATCTGCGAAACATGCAGTCCAACATCCCACCCCTCCCCCTCCCCTGCACCACTCTTCCCACCTGAAATGAGAAAGACGTACATGATCATAACACTGTGTCCAATGCCCCAGCCAATGAGCACCTTAGATTGGGGAATCATTGATGATGAGTCTTGCAATAGGGTCAGGATTCGCTGACTGTGTATGGATAGATAGGTCAATGCCCCGGTATTCAGCCCACTTGGACCAGATCTTCCCATGTTTCTGCGGGCAACCCCGTGCCTGAAACACCGCCACTTCCGCCGACATACATGTATCTAGGGCTGTCTTCCAGGCCGCCACCCCGGGGGAGAGGGAGACTTCCAATGCTGCGCTATATCACGCTTGGCTAAGGTGAGACCGAGGAATAGAAGGTGCCTCTTATATCTGTTTCCCCGATGTCCTCCGTGCCATGAAGAAGTATCAATCGAGGATCCTCCGGGAGGTCCCAGCATAACACCCGCCCCAGACAGGACAGCACCCCCGACCAAAAGTGTTGTAGTGCCGTGCAACTCCAGACCGTGTGGAGGAAGGACCCGTCGTCAGAATTACAACGGAGGCAGGTTGGGGACTGAATAGCCCCCATCTTCCAAAGGCGAAGGCGGGTATAATATACCCTGTGAAGGTACTTAAACTGTATCAACCTGTACCTAGAGGAGACGGCAGCATACCTGGGGCTGGCAAGGGCCTCAGTCCAATCATCGTCCGTGAGGGCCGGTAAATCCACCTCCCAAGCTGCCCTAGTCCGGTGTATGCGCGTCTTGGAGTGCGTTGTCAGGGTCTGATATATTTGACGGATTTTGTGCCCTCCCAGATCCCCCATCAACAGTCTGCCCTCTAGTGGGTGGAATTCGGGTAAGGACGTTAGGTGCTTTATCTGGGGGGACAGGGCATGGCGAAGCTGAAGATACCTGTGGAACTGGGACTTGTGTAGATCAAACTCCTCCTGCAGCCTCTGAAAGGATTTAAGCGTGGTCCCTCGCATCACATCACCCAATGTAGAGATTCCAATAGTATCCCATCCCCGGAACCCGGTTAGAGTGGAGACGGGCCGAAGGCGCGTGCCTCGCCAAAGGGGAGTCGCGCCTGTCAGCGTATCCCACCAACCCATGGACCGGGATACTCGTCTCCAGATCTGGACTACGGTACTGCAGGCGGGGGAAGAGCCTCCAGGGACGAATTACTGTATAAGAGATCTAATAGTGGATGTTCCGCCAGGAAGAGCCGGTCCACCGCATAGGCCGGATCAGTCTGAGGATTGTACCACCATTCATTGATGACTAAGAGCTGGGACGCCCAATAATACGCCCGTACGTCTGCCGCTGCAATGCCACCGCAATAGGTGGATTGGATACAGGTCGCAAGAGCCACCCGGACCGCCCCACCCCCAGAGGAATCTATTTAGGAGCGCATTGATTTGAAGAAACCACGACGGCGGGATCGGGAACGGGAAATTCTGCAACCTATAAAGCAAGCGTGGCAGTGATACCATTTTGAATATTGCAGACCGGCCGTATAAGGATAAGGGAAGGTGGGACCATACCGTCGTCTCCTCACGTACTGCCGGAAGCAGGGGGCTATGTTGCGTGACCACGCCATGACGGGGCATCTAGTGATATGGACGCCGAGGTATCTAAACCCCTCGTCCGCAATGACCAGCTGTGAGGCCCAGGTTTGACTTCCCTGTGCGCCGCATATGGGAAAGAGGATTGACTTGGACGGGTTGGCATGTAGTCCTGTTGTCTCACCAAACACCTGCAAGATCTGGAGCACCCTCGGTCCGGTGACCCAAGGGTCAGAAAAGAAAAATAGCGCGTCATCAGCATATAGTGCTATCCTGTCCGAACACTCGGGTGACCAGACCAGTCCCCGGTAAACCGCATCCCTGCGTACCCACTCAGCCAGTGGCTCTATCGCTAAAGCGAACAGAAGCGGAGAGAGGGGCCAACCCTGTCTGGTCCCTCTGCGGATGGGGAAGGAGGGAGAACGGTGGCCAGCCACACGGATCGAGGCCGTAAGATCTGTGTACAGCAATTTAACATGCGCGCGGAACCGAGGCCCCAGGTTGACAGCTTCCAAAAGTTTAAAAAGGTAGGTCCAGCTCAAGGAGTCGAACGCCTTGTCGATGTCAGCTAGCAGGACCGCCGCAGGGCGTCCCAGACGGTGGGCCTCGGCAACAGCGTTGTGCGCTCGCCGTATGTTATGCCTAGTGGAGCGTTGGGGCATAAAGCCTGACTGGTCCGGGTGGACGAGGTCCAGAATGCAGGTGCGGAGGCGTTCAGCCAACACCTTCCCCAGTAGTTTCGGCTCGAAGTTTAATAGGGATATGGGACGGTATGAGCCCGGGGCCTCCGGAGGGCGGCCCGGTTTGAGAAAAACCACAATTTCGGCATGGCGCCAGTCCAGGGGCAAGATCTTCTGCTCCAACGCCTGGTGCAGCGCGCCAAGAAGGTGGGGACCAACGGTCCCCATATGGGGGTGCAAAAAGTCACAGGGGAACCCGTTGGGGCCCGGTGCACGGCCTGGGTGGGTATTGGTGAGGGCTGCCTGCAGCTCCTCCACCGAGATAGGCTTGTCGAGAACAGCTCGCTGCACATCAGAGAGGCGTTTTGGAGGGATATCTACAAGAAAGGCATCAATAAGCGGTGCAGCGAGTTCCTCACGATCACAGTACAGGGCCGTATAAAAATCGGCAAAGGCCTGCACCACCGCCCCCGGGAGACGCACATGTCACCGGCAGGGGACCTCAATAGAGGGACTTGCGTCGGGGAGGCCCTCGCCTGACATAGTCGGTGGAGCATCTGGCTAGACTTATCGCCCCAGTGATATATCCGGTGCTGGGTCGCCATCCAGGCATCCCTGGCATTGTCCGTGAGCAGCTGGTGCAGCTGCTGTTGGACATGGAGCAGGTTACGGCGGGCACCGGCGTCGGAGCTTTCCACTAACGAGGCCTGGAGAACGAGCTGTCTATCTTCTAGATCTTGGATCTGTGCCAGGCGGCGCCGCTTTTCCCCAGTGCGATAGCTAATATCAGCCCCCCGAATTGTCGGCTTAAAGGCCTCCCACAATATTATCTGGGATTGAGTGGACCCGGTGTTGAAAGCAAAATAATCTGCCGTGGCTCGATGGAGCATCTCCCGATATCCGGGATCTCTAAGCAACCAAGGAGACATGCGCCAGTGATAGGAGGGACGACTGGTCTGCAGACGGAGTTTGAGCTGAATGGGTGAATGATCAGACAGGCCACGTGGGAGGATAGAGGTATGTGACACCCGATGCAGGTAGCTGCCTGGGAGGAACATGTAATCCAGACGTGAGAGGGTGGGGTGTACGGATGATGCATATGTAAATCCAGTTTCAGAAGGATGATAAGCCCGCCATGTGTCCACCCAACCCAATGTATGGGCCAAGATGTTGAGTTTAGACCTAGGAGGAGGGGTGGTCGGCGGTCGTGCCCGCCACCTATCCGCGGGAGCCATTACGTCGTTCCAGTCCCCACCCAGGATAGTCAGGCCGTCAGGGAATTCCCCCAGAGTTGCGTCAGTCTGTCAATGAACGTCCGACCGAGAGGAGGTGGGGCGTATATGCTCCCAATTGTAATCTGTTCCCCAGCCAGGGTGCCGGAAACGGCCGTAAAGCGGCCACCCGGGTCGAACCAATGCTGAGTAACTTGAAATGGGACCCTGAGGTGAATAAGGATGGCTGTACCCCGTGCCCCCTTGAGAAGCCAGAATGGTACACCGTGGCATATCCATAGCGAGAAAGACACGGGGCCTTGTTGCCTAGCATGTGAGTTTCTTGCAGCAGCAAGGCATCTGCTGAGTAGCGTTTTGCCAGGTGTAGTACAGCCCCTCTTTTAATCTTATTCAACAGGCCCCGTACATTCCAAGACACGATATTGAGATCTCCTAGGGGAGTGCCATTAGCTGTATGTGTCATGAGCTATCGGTAAGGTGTAGAGCAGCGGACATTGTGGACATATGGGACATCGTGGTGCGTGTATCATAAAAAACAACTGTATAACTAACAACGAATCGCCCTCCCAACCCCTCCCACCGCCCCCCCAACCCCTATACTTCCTGGAACACGGAGTACCTGTCGCGGCGGAATCTCGTCCTGGCCCCCAAACGTGGAGGCCCCGGCGGACCCTCCAAAGGATCCCCCCCCACCCAACATTACCCATAAAAACTCAAAACAGGGAAGGCGTGTAGAACCCACTCCCTCCAGGGAAAAAGCAAAAGTCCCTGGCTCTTAGTGGCAGGATATCCCGGCCAGTAGCAGCAGCCAACGGGCTCCGCAGTCGCATGAGACCGGGAAGAGTCAATACACCAGCGTATGTCCCAGCCTCGGGCTGCCTCAGTCTGCAGAGTCCTTCTTGTTCTGGGAGCGCCAGTTTGAGCGGGATCGATGTCGTCGATGAGTAGCGTCGCCTCCCTGCCGTCCACCCCGATGCGAGCTTTGAGAAGAGTCAGAGTCTAAAGGGGGTGGGGAATGCGGCTTCAGGTGGCGTCGCTCATCTGTCCACGCAAATACTTCCTCTGGAGTATCAAAGAAATATGTTTTTGAATCATTAATGACCTTCAGACGGGCCGGGAACATGAGCGCATAGGATAGGTTCAGATCCCGCAGCCGCCGCTTGGCCGCAACAAAGGATTGGCGTTGCTGCTGAACCGTCCGGGTGTAGTCCGGGAAGGCCATGATGGGATGGGACTCAAAGATCATTTCATCCTTATGTGTCCTGGCAAAGCGAAGAATGGCATCGCGGTCAGCATAATTTAGAAGGCGAGCAATAACCGGGCGTGGGCGCTCCCCGGCGGCGGCTTCTTGGTCAGGGCGCGATGGGCCCTCTCGATCATGAAGCAGGAAGAAATGTCATCTGCGGGTAGCCGCGCCTTGAGCCATTCTGAGAGGAAGCCACCCATCGAGGATCCTCGCAACCTTCTGGAAAACCCACCAGGCGGATGTTGTTGCGGCGGGCCCGCCCCTCCGCGTCTTCGGCCCTTGCCTCCAGCTCTTTAGATACCATGGCCAGCTTATCGACCTTCTTCTGGAGGGTGGAGACAGTATCCTCAACCGCGGAGACCCTCGTCTCAGCCTCGGTGATTCGGTCGACTGCCTTCCGGAGGTCCTGGCGGAGGAACGACACTTAGGACCCCACCGCACCGATCTGGGCCTCAAGGGCGGTTCGTGATTGATTGATGGCCTCCAGGAGTGTCGCCGTATCTGATGAGACGCCCTCTGCGGCACCTTTATTCGCTGGGGTGGCTGTGGTGTATTGGTCAATGGTAGGTTGTTTGGGTGCCGCCGCACCGGGTTGCCCTTACCCATGATGGCGTGGAGGGTCCGCTCCAGAGCAGTCAGTGCCACAGCCAGAGAGAATGATAGAAGGGGGGAGCGGTAGAGTACACCACCCACCTCAGGGCGGGGCGGATCACCACGACCGCGTCCCCAGCGCAGGCGCCCGATCCCAGGCGGCGCCGACAGGTATCTCCGTCAAGAGCCTCCGGGGTCTCCAATATACGGGGCAGTCAGGACTGTCCGTGTGGCCGCCCCGGGCAGGCCGGGGGGAGGGACCGGCGGAGCCCTCCGCCAGGGGGTCAGGCGCGTGGGCAGCAGCAGAGTCCAGCCCGACAGGTCCCCCGCCCAGCTCACCGCAATTCCGTATGGCACCGGAGTCTTCAGGCAGGGCGGCAGTCTACGGCTGTCCAGGGGCCCGCCGGGCCCCACCGGCAAAATCCAGGCCCAGGGTAGGCCTCACAGATCCAAAGCCCCTCCTGCAGGGGACCGGAGGTAGGCGCAGCCGGCAGAGGGGCACCGTGATCGTAGTGCACTCCCTGCTGCCCCTCAGGGCCGGGGCCCGATCAGCAGCTTTCCGGGGGGGCCGCCAGGCAGGATAATAGCAGCCCCAGCCGCGCCACCAGTGAATCGCGGCCGCCGCAGCTCAGCCGCAGCCGCCCGCCGATGCGTGCGTGGTCTCCGCCGGTCCGCCAAGCCGCGGCCGCGGCGGCCGAATTGGGCTCCCTGCCGCCTCCAAGGTGTCCCAGCGCGATCGCCGCAGGCCCGTGAGCAGCCCGCTCGCACAAGCCCAAGTGTCGGGGACCAGGATAATGGCGGAGGATGTCCCTGGAAGGAGCGAACAGCGGAGCTCTACGGAGACGCGTCCGCCATGTTCGGCTCCTAGGCCACGCCCCCGGACTTGTGTATTGTTTAGTAATAGTTTACATTGGATAGTAGCCGGCGGGGTTAGGCTGGACTTGTGTATTGTTTAGTAATAGTTTACATTGGATAGTAGCCGGCGGGGTTAGGCTGGACTTGTGTATTGTTTAGTAATAGTTTACATTGGATCGTAGCCGGCGGGGTTAGGCTGGACTTGTGTATTGTTTAGTAATAGTTTACATTGGATCGTAGCCGGCTAGGTTAGGCTGGACTTGTGTATTGTTTAGTAATAGTTTACATTGGATAGTAGCCGGCGGGGTTAGGCTGGACTTGTGTATTGTTTAGTAATAGTTTACATTGGATAGTAGCCGGCGGGGTTAGGCTGGACTTGTGTATTGTTTAGTAATAGTTTACATTGGATCATAGCCGGCGGGGTTAGGCTGGACTTGTGTATTGTTTAGTAATAGTTTACATTGGATAGTAGCCGGCTGGGTTAGGCTGGACTTGTGTATTGTTTAGTAATAGTTTACATTGGATAGTAGCCGGCGGGGTTAGGCTGGACTTGTGTATTGTTTAGTAATAGTTTACATTGGATAGTAGCCGGCGGGGTTAGGCTGGACTTGTGTATTGTTTAGTAATAGTTTACATTGGATAGTAGCCGGCGGGGTTAGGCTGGACTTGTGTATTGTTTAGTAATAGTTTACATTGGATCGTAGCCGGCGGGGTTAGGCTGGACTTGTGTATTGTTTAGTAATAGTTTACATTGGATCGTAGCCGGCGGGGTTAGGCTGGACTTGTGTATTGTTTAGTAATAGTTTACATTGGATCGTAGCCGGCGGGGTTAGGCTGGACTTGTGTATTGTTTAGTAATAGTTTACATTGGATCGTAGCCGGCGGGGTTAGGCTGGACTTGTGTATTGTTTAGTAATAGTTTACATTGGATCATAGCCGGCGGGGTTAGGCTGGACTTGTGTATTGTTTAGTAATAGCTTACATTGGATAGCAGCCGGCGGGGTTAGGCTGGACTTGTGTATTGTTTAGTAATAGTTTACATTGGATCGTAGCCGGCGGGGTTAGGCTGGACTTGTGTATTGTTTAGTAATAGTTTACATTGGATCGTAGCCGGTGGGGTTAGGCTGGACTTGTGTATTGTTTAGTAATAGTTTACATTGGATCGTAGCCGGCTAGATTTAGCTAGTCTTGTGTATTGTTTAGTAATAGTTTACATTGGATAGTAGCCGGCGGGGTTAGGCTGGACTTGTGTATTGTTTAGTAATAGTTTACATTGGATCATAGCCGGCGGGGTTAGGCTGGACTTGTGTATTGTTTAGTAATAGTTTACATTGGATAGTAGCCGGCGGGGTTAGGCTGGACTTGTGTATTGTTTATTAATAGTTTACATTGGATCGTAGCCGGTGGGGTTAGGCTGGACTTGTGTATTGTTTAGTAATAGTTTACATTGGATCGTAGCCGGCTAGATTAGGCTGGACTTGTGTATTGTTTAGTAATAGTTTACATTGGATAGTAGCCGGCGGGGTTAGGCTGGACTTGTGTATTGTTTAGTAATAGTTTACATTGGATCGTAGCCGGCGGGGTTAGGCTGGACTTGTGTATTGTTTAGTAATAGTTTACATTGGATCATAGCCGGCGGGGTTAGGCTGGACTTGTGTATTGTTTAGTAATAGTTTACATTGGATCGTAGCCGGCGGGGTTAGGCTGGACTTGTGTATTGTTTAGTAATAGTTTACATTGGATCGTAGCCGGCGGGGTTAGGCTGGACTTGTGTATTGTTTAGTAATAGCTTACATTGGATCGTAGCCGGTGGGGTTAGGCTGGACTTGTGTATTGTTTAGTAATAGTTTACATTGGATCGTAGCCGGCGGGGTTAGGCTGGACTTGTGTATTGTTTAGTAATAGTTTACATTGGATCGTAGCCGGCGGGGTTAGGCTGGACTTGTGTATTGTTTAGTAATAGTTTACATTGGATCGTAGCCGGCGGGGTTAGGCTGGACTTGTGTATTGTTTAGTAATAGTTTACATTGGATCGTAGCCGGCGGGGTTAGGCTGGACTTGTGTATTGTTTAGTAATAGTTTACATTGGATCGTAGCCGGCGGGGTTAGGCTGGACTTGTGTATTGTTTAGTAATAGTTTACATTGGATCGTAGCCGGCGGGGTTAGGCTGGACTTGTGTATTGTTTAGTAATAGTTTACATTGGATCATAGCCGGCGGGGTTAGGCTGGACTTGTGTATTGTTTAGTAATAGCTTACATTGGATAGCAGCCGGCGGGGTTAGGCTGGACTTGTGTATTGTTTAGTAATAGTTTACATTGGATCGTAGCCGGCGGGGTTAGGCTGGACTTGTGTATTGTTTAGTAATAGTTTACATTGGATCGTAGCCGGTGGGGTTAGGCTGGACTTGTGTATTGTTTAGTAATAGTTTACATTGGATCGTAGCCGGCTAGATTTAGCTAGTCTTGTGTATTGTTTAGTGATAGTTTACATTGGATAGTAGCCGGCGGGGTTAGGCTGGACTTGTGTATTGTTTAGTAATAGTTTACATTGGATAGTAGCCGGCGGGGTTAGGCTGGACTTGTGTATTGTTTAGTAATAGTTTACATTGGATCGTAGCCGGCGGGGTTAGGCTGGACTTGTGTATTGTTTAGTAATAGTTTACATTGGATCATAGCCGGCGGGGTTAGGCTGGACTTGTGTATTGTTTAGTAATAGCTTACATTGGATCGTAGCCGGCGGGGTTAGGCTGGACTTGTGTATTGTTTAGTAATAGTTTACATTGGATAGTAGCCGGCGGGGTTAGGCTGGACTTGTGTATTGTTTAGTA
The DNA here is from genome assembly GCA_963921515.1 of Calotriton arnoldi. NCBI lineage: Eukaryota > Metazoa > Chordata > Amphibia > Caudata > Salamandridae > Calotriton > Calotriton arnoldi. Next base: position 281,948 of record CAWUFW010000462.1, read on the forward strand.
ATAGTTTACATTGGATAGTAGCCGGCGGGGTTAGGCTGGACTTGTGTATTGTTTAGTAATAGTTTACATTGGATAGTAGCCGGCGGGGTTAGGCTGGACTTGCATAATGTTTAGTAATAGTTTACATTGGATAGTAGCCGGCGGGGTTAGGCTGGACTTGTGTATTGTTTAGTAATAGCTTACATTGGATAGTAGCCGGCGGGGTTAGGCTGGACTTGTGTAGGGTTTAGTAATAGATTACATTGGTTAGTAGCCGGCGGGGTTAGGCTGGACTTGTGTATTGTTTAGTAATAGTTTACATTGGATCGCAGCCGGCGGGGTTAGGCTGGACTTGTGTATTGTTTAGTAATAGTTTACATTGGATCGTAGCCGGCGGGGTTAGGCTGGACTTGTGTATTGTTTAGTAATAGTTTACATTGGATCGTAGCCGGCGGGGTTAGGCTGGACTTGTGTATTGTTTAGTAATAGTTTACATTGGATAGTAGCCGGCGGGGTTAGGCTGGACTTGTGTATTGTTTAGTAATAGTTTACATTGGATCATAGCCGGCGGGGTTAGGCTGGACTTGTGTATTGTTTAGTAATAGTTTACATTGGATCGTAGCCGGCGGGGTTAGGCTGGACTTGTGTATTGTTTAGTAATAGTTTACATTGGATCGTAGCCGGCGGGGTTAGGCTGGACTTGTGTATTGTTTAGTAATAGCTTACATTGGATAGTAGCCGGCGGGGTTAGGCTGGACTTGTGTATTGTTTAGTAATAGTTTACATTGGATCATAGCCGGCGGGGTTAGGCTGGACTTGTGTATTGTTTAGTAATAGTTTACATTGGATCGCAGCCGGCGGGGTTAGGCTGGACTTGTGTATTGTTTAGTAATAGTTTACATTGGATAGTAGCCGGCGGGGTTAGGCTGGACTTGTGTATTGTTTAGTAATAGTTTACATTGGATCGTAGCCGGCGGGGTTAGGCTGGACTTGTGTATTGTTTAGTAATAGTTTACATTGGATAGTAGCTGGCGGGGTTAGGCTGGACTTGTGTATTGTTTAGTAATAGTTTACATTGGATCGTAGCCGGCGGGGTTAGGCTGGACTTGTGTATTGTTTAGTAATAGTTTACATTGGATAGTAGCCGGCGGGGTTAGGCTGGACTTGTGTATTGTTTAGTAATAGTTTACATTGGATAGTAGCCGGCGGGGTTAGGCTGGACTTGTGTATTGTTTAGTAATAGTTTACATTGGATATTAGCCGGCGGGGTTAGGCTGGACTTGTGTATTGTTTAGTAATAGTTTACATTGGATCGAAGCCGGCGGGGTTAGGCTGGACTTGTGTATTGTTTAGTAATAGTTTACATTGGATCGCAGCCGGCGGGGTTAGGCTGGACTTGTGTATTGTTTAGTAATAGCTTACATTGGATAGCAGCCGGCGGGGTTAGGCTGGACTTGTGTATTGTTTAGTAATAGTTTACATTGGATAGTAGCCGGCGGGGTTAGGCTGGACTTGTGTATTGTTTAGTAATAGCTTACATTGGATAGCAGCCGGCGGGGTTAGGCTGGACTTGTGTATTGTTTAGTAATAGTTTACATTGGATAGTAGCCGGCGGGGTTAGGCTGGACTTGTGTATTGTTTAGTAATAGTTTACATTGGATAGTAGCCGGCGGGGTTAGGCTGGACTTGTGTATTGTTTAGTAATAGTTTACATTGGATATTAGCCGGCGGGGTTAGGCTGGACTTGTGTATTGTTTAGTAATAGTTTACATTGGATCGAAGCCGGCGGGGTTAGGCTGGACTTGTGTATTGTTTAGTAATAGTTTACATTGGATCGCAGCCGGCGGGGTTAGGCTGGACTTGTGTATTGTTTAGTAATAGCTTACATTGGATAGCAGCCGGCGGGGTTAGGCTGGACTTGTGTATTGTTTAGTAATAGTTTACATTGGATAGTAGCCGGCGGGGTTAGGCTGGACTTGTGTATTGTTTAGTAATAGTTTACATTGGATCATAGACGGCGGGGTTAGGCTGGACTTGTGTATTGTTTAGTAATAGTTTACATTGGATCGTAGCCGGCTAGATTAGGCTGGACTTGTGTATTGTTTAGTAATAGTTTACATTGGATAGTAGCCGGCGGGGTTAGGCTGGACTTGTGTATTGTTTAGTAATAGTTTACATTGGATCATAGCCGGCGGGGTTAGGCTGGACTTGTGTATTGTTTAGTAATAGTTTACATTGGATCGCAGCCGGCGGGTTAGGCTGGACTTGTGTATTGTTTAGTAATAGTTTACATTGGATAGTAGCCGGCGGGGTTAGGCTGGACTTGTGTATTGTTTAGTAATAGCTTACATTGGATAGTAGCCGGCGGGGTTAGGCTGGACTTGTGTATTGTTTAGTAATAGTTTACATTGGATAGCAGCCGGCGGGGTTAGGCTGGACTTGTGTATTGTTTAGTAATAGTTTACATTGGATCGTAGCCGGCGGGGTTAGGCTGGACTTGTGTATTGTTTAGTAATAGTTTACATTGGATAGTAGCCGGCGGGGTTAGGCTGGACTTGTGTATTGTTTAGTAATAGTTTACATTGGATCGTAGCCGGCGGGGTTAGGCTGGACTTGTGTATTGTTTAGTAATAGCTTACATTGGATAGCAGCCGGCGGGGTTAGGCTGGACTTGTGTATTGTTTAGTAATAGTTTACATTGGATCGTAGCCGGCGGGGTTAGGCTGGACTTGTGTATTGTTTAGTAATAGTTTACATTGGATCATAGCCGGCGGGGTTAGGCTGGACTTGTGTATTGTTTAGTAATAGTTTACATTGGATAGTAGCCGGCGGGGTTAGGCTGGACTTGTGTATTGTTTAGTAATAGTTTACATTGGATAGCAGCCGGCGGGGTTAGGCTGGACTTGTGTATTGTTTAGTAATAGCTTACATTGGATAGCAGCCGGCGGGGTTAGGCTGGACTTGTGTATTGTTTAGTAATAGCTTACATTGGATAGCAGCCGGCTAGATTTAGCTAGTCTTGTGTATTGTTTAGTAATAGTTTACATTGGATCATAGCCGGCGGGGTTAGGCTGGACTTGTGTATTGTTTAGTAATAGTTTACATTGGATAGCAGCCGGCGGGGTTAGGCTGGACTTGTGTATTGTTTAGTAATAGTTTACATTGGATCGTAGCCGGCGGGGTTAGGCTGGACTTGTGTATTGTTTAGTAATAGTTTACATTGGATAGTAGCCGGCGGGGTTAGGCTGGACTTGTGTATTGTTTAGTAATAGTTTACATTGGATCGTAGCCGGCGGGGTTAGGCTGGACTTGTGTATTGTTTAGTAATAGCTTACATTGGATAGCAGCCGGCGGGGTTAGGCTGGACTTGTGTATTGTTTAGTAATAGTTTACATTGGATCGTAGCCGGCGGGGTTAGGCTGGACTTGTGTATTGTTTAGTAATAGTTTACATTGGATCATAGCCGGCGGGGTTAGGCTGGACTTGTGTATTGTTTAGTAATAGTTTACATTGGATAGTAGCCGGCGGGGTTAGGCTGGACTTGTGTATTGTTTAGTAATAGTTTACATTGGATAGCAGCCGGCGGGGTTAGGCTGGACTTGTGTATTGTTTAGTAATAGTTTACATTGGATATTAGCCGGCGGGGTTAGGCTGGACTTGTGTATTGTTTAGTAATAGTTTACATTGGATCGTAGCCGGCGGGGTTAGGCTGGACTTGTGTATTGTTTAGTAATAGTTTACATTGGATCATAGCCGGCGGGGTTAGGCTGGACTTGTGTATTGTTTAGTAATAGTTTACATTGGATCGTAGCCGGCGGGGTTAGGCTGGACTTGTGTATTGTTTAGTAATAGTTTACATTGGATAGCAGCCGGCGGGGTTAGGCTGGACTTGTGTATTGTTTAGTAATAGTTTACATTGGATAGTAGCCGGCGGGGTTAGGCTGGACTTGTGTATTGTTTAGTAATAGTTTACATTGGATAGTAGCCGGCGGGGTTAGGCTGGACTTGTGTATTGTTTAGTAATAGCTTACATTGGATAGCAGCCGGCGGGGTTAGGCTGGACTTGTGTATTGTTTAGTAATAGTTTACATTGGATCGTAGCCGGCGGGGTTAGGCTGGACTTGTGTATTGTTTAGTAATAGTTTACATTGGATCGTAGCCGGCGGGGTTAGGCTGGACTTGTGTATTGTTTAGTAATAGTTTACATTGGATCATAGCCGGCGGGGTTAGGCTGGACTTGTGTATTGTTTAGTAATAGTTTACATTGGATCGTAGCCGGCGGGGTTAGGCTGGACTTGTGTATTGTTTAGTAATAGTTTACATTGGATAGCAGCCGGCGGGGTTAGGCTGGACTTGTGTATTGTTTAGTAATAGTTTACATTGGATAGCAGCCGGCGGGGTTAGGCTGGACTTGTGTATTGTTTAGTAATAGTTTACATTGGATCGTAGCCGGCGGGGTTAGGCTGGACTTGTGTATTGTTTAGTAATAGTTTACATTGGATCATAGCCGGCGGGGTTAGGCTGGACTTGTGTATTGTTTAGTAATAGTTTACATTGGATAGCAGCCGGCGGGGTTAGGCTGGACTTGTGTATTGTTTAGTAATAGTTTACATTGGATCGCAGCCGGCGGGGTTAGGCTGGACTTGTGTATTGTTTAGTAATAGTTTACATTGGATCATAGCCGGCGGGGTTAGGCTGGACTTGTGTATTGTTTAGTAATAGCTTACATTGGATAGCAGCCGGCGGGGTTAGGCTGGACTTGTGTATTGTTTAGTAATAGTTTACATTGGATAGCAGCCGGCGGGGTTAGGCTGGACTTGTGTATTGTTTAGTAATAGCTTACATTGGATAGCAGCCGGCGGGGTTAGGCTGGACTTGTGTATTGTTTAGTAATAGCTTACATTGGATAGCAGCCGGCTAGATTTAGCTAGTCTTGTGTATTGTTTAGTGATAGTTTACATTGGATAGTAGCTGGCTAGGGTGGGCTAGATTGGTGTCTCGTTCAGTAATTGATGACATTCAATATTAGTGGGCTAGTTTCGGATAAAGTTGCGTGTTGTTAGGAATACCTCCTTCGCGTGCTGAAAGGGGATCTATTTCCTCTGGAAAAGTTAGAAATCCCATTTCTTTGCCCAGCTAGATGCCTTCTGTTTTTTTTAACGCTTCTCTAAATTTCAGATGAATAAATCACGCTAGTCCGTTGTTTAAGGTAGCGCAGACGTCCGGAACAGTAAAGGGGGTGGATCCCTCATAATCACATGTACTGACCTAGTTGCTTTTCCCAAACTGGTGCTGTACTGAGAGTGAAGATGGCCTCTGAGCATTTTGGGTTGGGTGTTCTGTGGTTGCGCAACCCCTTAGAAGCAGAACTATTACTTGGATAAGTATGATGACGAAGACTGCGAGTGCCGACAAGTGATGTAGCTCGGGGGCATCAGAAAGGAGGTACTTGCTGCGCTCTGATGGGGGTGGTGAAAGCTTCAAGTTCAGTAGTCAGGTCTGGCGCGCCCAAAAATCCTTTTCTTCCCAAGTGTATATGTCCATAATATACTTTTCAATGCAAGGCGTCAGGCCAAGCCAAGCGTTGTAACATGCCTTTCCTGTGATCCTTGAGTCTAAAGCCTAATATGGCAATAGCAGGATTACATTTCTCAAAAGTTGTCTGTACTCTTGATCTAAATGATTCTGAGGAGGTCGCTCCCTTCGGTAGTAGGCATTGCTATGCCCTTTTGTGGGATCGAGTCATCACTTTTGATTGTTGCCATGTGTGTTAGAAATTACTCACCTTTGTTAGTCTTTTTATATAAACTGTGGCGACCAATCCTGAACCGAACATTCTAAATGTGACTCATAAATTACCATAAAATTTCCCTTTAATTGTCACAGTCCCAGGGCACTATAGAGTGAAATTTACACTTCTATAAATGAAGAATTACCTTTACCTTGGAGAGTTTCTTTATTCTTTAAATTTTTCAAGACACTAGACAGTGAAAGTGTGGACTTTTGTTACAACTTTGGCTTCCCAAATATGCAAAGTGGGTATAGTATATCGCTAAACGTAGTCTCAGAAATATATGATAGAGTTTAATTCTTGTTTTCTTAAATGTGATATTAGCAGTATGCCATAAAGCAAATTATGTCCTTATATGTGGTCAAGTGGAATTGTCAATTCTTCAAATGTGGTCTTAGCAGCTCTCAGTCAAGAAAAATGTATTCTCTAAACGTGGTCTTAGCAGCATTCTGTTAAGAAGAATTACTTCTCTAAATGTGGTCTTCTTAGCAGCGCTCTGTTAAGAAGAATTACTTCTCTAAATGTGGTCTTAGCAGCACTCTGTTAAGATGAATTACTTCTCTAAATGTGGTCTTAGCAGCACTCTGTTTAGATTAATTACTTCTCTAAATGTGGTCTTAGCAGCACTCTTGTAAGAAGAATTACTTCTCTAAATGTGGTCTTCTTAGCAGCGCTCTGTTAAGAAGAATTACTTCTCTAAATGTGGTCTTAGCAGCACTCTGTTAAGATGAATTACTTCTCTAAATGTGGTCTTAGCAGCACTCTGTTTAGATTAATTACTTCTCTAAATGTGGTCTTAGCAGCACTCTTGTAAGAAGAATTGCTTCTCTGAATGTGGTCTTAGCAGCACTCTGTTAAGAAGAATTGCTTCTCCAAATGTAGTCTATGCAGCATTCTGTTAAGATTAATTACTTCTCTAAATGTGGTCTTAGCAGCACTCTGTTTAGATTAATTACTTCTCTAAATGTGGTCTTAGCAGCACTCTTGTAAGAAGAATTGCTTCTCTGAATGTGGTCTTAGCAGCACTCTGTTAAGAAGAATTGCTTCTCCAAATGTGGTCTTAGCAGCACTCTGTTAAGATGAATTACTTCTCCAAATGTGGTCTTAGCAGCACTCTGTTAAGATGAATTACTTCTCTAAATGTGATATTAGCTGCACTCTGTTAAGGTGAATTGCTTCCCTAAATGTGGTCTTAGCAGCACTCTTAAAAAGAATTGCTTCTCTAAATGTGGTCTTAGCAGCACTCTGTTAAGATGAATTACTTCTCCAAATGTGGTCTTAGCAGCACTCTGTTAAGATTAATTGCTTCTCTAAATGGGGTCTTCTTAGCAGCGCTCTGTTGGGATGAATTACTTCTCCCAATGTGGTCTTAGCAGCACTCGGTTAAGATGAATTACTTCTCTAAATGTGATCTTAGCAGCACTCTGTTAAGATGAATTACTTCTTCAAATGTGGTCTTAGCAGCACTCTGTTAAGGTGAATTACTTCTCTAAATGTGATCTTAGCTGCACTCTGTTAAGGTGAATTGCTTCTCTAAATGTGGTCTTAGCAGCACTCTGTTAAGATTAATTACTTCCCTAAATGTGGTCTTAGCAGTACTCTGTTAAGGTGAATTGCTTCTCTAAATGTGGTCTTAGCAGCACTCTTAAAAATAATTGCTTCTCTAAATGTGGTCTTAGCAGCACTCTGTTAAGATGAATTACTTCTCCAAATGTGGTCTTAGCAGCACTCTGTTAAGATTAATTGCTTCTCTAAATGTGGTCTTAGCAGCACTCTGTTAAGGTGAATTGCTTCTCTAAATGTGGTCTTAGCAACACTCTTAAAAATAATTGCTTCTCTAAATGTGGATTATGCAGCACTCTGTTAAGATTAATTGCTTCTCTAAATGTGGTCTTAGCAGCACTCTGTTAGATGAATTACTTCTGTAAATGTGGTCTTAGCAGCACTCTTAAAAAGAATTGCTTCTCTGAATGTGGTCTTAGCAGCACTCTGTTAAGATGAATTACTTCTCTAAATGTGATCTTAGCAGCACTCTGTTAAGATGAATTACTTCTTCAAATGTGGTCTTAGCAGCACTCTGGTAAGAAGAATTACTTCTCTAAATGTGATCTTAGCAGCACTCTTAAAAAGAATTGCTTCTCTGAATGTGGTTTTAGCAGCACTCTGTTAAGATGAATTGCTTCTCTAAATGTGAACTTAGCAGCACTCTGTTAAGATGATTTGCTTCTCTAAATGTGGTCCTAGCAGCACTCCGTTAAGAACTACTTCTCAAAATGTGGTCTTTAGCAATATATAATCAGCTGGAATTATTACTTGACTAAATTACTTCCTCATTCACCACATTTTGGTATCAATATTTTGCTCCAACTGAAAACTGCAATAAGTTTTCTGCAGCTATTCCAAATTAGTCTCTGAAGTCTACTTTGTTCTCCTTTATTGTGCCCATGTCATTATGCAATACGATTTAACTGTCGTGTCTTTTTAGGTCTCGCGCCTAGCGTTGCACTGCGTAGCAGTGCTCGCGCAGCGCGAGACATTTAGTAGGTGAAAAACGGGGATTCAGCACTGACCTAGGAATCGCACACGCTCGTGCGTGTGCGATTCCTTTTGTGCTACCCCATTGGCCTTTTCGTGCGTCTTTTTATAAAAGACTGCACGCAATTGGCCAAAGGCGGGCGCATTGCTCCGCCCATGGCCTATTGGTGTCCATTACGCGCTTGGTGCGCGTAATAGACACCAATAGGCCACGGGAGGAGCAATGCTCCTCCCATGGCCTTTTGGTGTCTATTACGCGCTTGTTTTTTTTTACTTGAGGCGCGCACGCTTGTTCCTTATAGCGTGCGCGCGTGCACACCACTCCCGGGCTAGCAGATGACCATGCAGAGACTGCTTGTTTCTGAAAGGGGTGGATAGTGCGTGTGTGGGTGTGATCCAGCTAAAGCTAGACTGCCGGGCTCCAGTAAGACATGGGCTGAACTGCGCCACGGCTCGGACTGGATTCAGCGCTGGCTGGCCCCATTTCTCTAAGCGCATCAAGATGCGGCTGAACGTCACGTCTGCTGAACCACTGACGAGAACTGAAGAGTAGAAACACACACAGCATGAAGCACGACCAATGCACACAGAAGAATCAGATGGGCTGGCTGCAGCGAAGGATTTGTTGTCAGGACAGCAAGTGTACTCTCGGAGCGCGGAGAGAAAGAGACATACCCATGCAGTCTTAGAATAGCTGGTGAGAGCAATCCATCAACGCTTTTAAAGTTAGCAAGTCCCAGATGTAGAGTCTTCCAGGCAAAAGATGCCTTCCATCTTGGGAGCAGAGAGCTGTGCTATTCTACAAACCCAGTATTGATTGCTACTCCAAGTGGGTTACTGAGGGTGGAGAGTGTCCAGTCCACACGTGTGGGGCTGTGCTGCGGCATGAACAGAGAGCGCCGACAGATGTGGCGTCAGTTTGGTCTCGGTGTGCCAAGTGCCAGGCACGTGCAGTAGAATCCTTTTATTTACCAAGGTAACACATCATGGAACAAACCAACAACAGTGAAACCGGAGGTGGGTAGTGTAACACATGCACAATACTACAAACAGAACGGCCTTCCACTGGCCTATATACAAATGACCCTTCATAGTACGACATTCGTGCTTTCTCCTTCCTGTGCCTAAATGTTCATTGCATGCCTGGTGCTGTATGCGAGGCGAGTGCCTCGCTACCTGACCCACCACTGCAGCAGCGCTTTCATTTCATGGACCAGTGTTTTTTGCAATTATTGAGAAGATGGAGATGAAAGGCTGCATTGAATGTCCTTGAGCAGCGATGAAATGACGTAGATGCGTGGTTCCGGTCGCCAGTGACGCAGGAGTGCTGCGGTTATGGGCAAGCAGTCACGTGACTGTGCAGTAAACGTTGCCTTGGTTACAGGGTTATCAGGGGATTGAACAGGATCTGGCGATAGAAATGTGTTGGCTTTATACATGTTGTTACTGAAGTGCAGATTGGGACTACAATTTGCAAGGAATTGAGTGCCTGTCCCCCTGAGTCACCGGTGCATTCGCTATATGAATTTATTTTGCATTTTGAAATTATATAGCATTTACTACCGCTGACGAGGCATGCAGTTAGACTCCACACACCCTCTCATTCCATTCTGTGAATCCATTATGCTACGCAGGGCCTTCTTGCCTGTCCTATTTAAATAGTACCACAGAACTTAGAACTTGTCTGTTTTGGAAGACTTGAACATGGAAGAACCATGCACGGCTACTCCGGAAAGTTCTCTAATACTGGAAAGCCTTTGAAAAAAGAAGGTTTTGAGGGTAGCAGAGGTCGGCCCTTCTAATTAAGTTCTCAATAAAGGTTTTGGAATGTTAGGAGCAGTCGTAAAAAGCAGCCAACAGCACAAGAAAGTGAACCCTGTCTAGACGCCAGTACAAGTGAGATTGTCTCAGAGCGAGAAGCGTGCTGGGAAGTCATCAGACACTGCAAACTAGCTGAGGTCATTATGCGAACTATTCTGGGAAAGTAACTTTCAAAAGAGTTGTGCACGTTTGCGTCAAACTGGCTGATGCTTTCTTTCTGAGGGGACTGGGAAATTTACTTTTTAAATGGGAGAGGGTGGACACATTTCAGTGGGGCTGCTAGACTTTACTTGGTCTGGTCCAACTGATAGGGACAGGGACTGGGAGTCTGTGCTTCCTACCCATGCTTCTGTTCTCCCACTGCAACAATACTTCCACTACACACTCAGTGAGGCATAAAATGGCAGCACATCGAACAGGAGTCATTGCTGGGCCCAACTTCAATGTGTATCATCCCTGGTCACGACTCTATATTTTGGCTTCAGACAGTCTGGGATGGCTCTGTGCTAGGAGGGGTACAGGGATATGTTAGGTCCTTTATCACACTTCTCTGTTAGAAGAAATTTCGTGTCCCCAAACCAGCTGATGGCGATCTGTGACCAGCTCTAGAGTAGCTGAAAAGATGAAACACTGCAAGTCTGGACAGCCTGCAGAATGAGTGCAGGTGGAATGTTAGACAAGAAGGCCCTGCACTCAATCAGATTCAAAGGCCACCCCATGTCTGTGCGGCTATAAGGCTTATAAGGTCCCAAAGGTGAGACCTATTGGCTATGCCAATGCTTGTTTTAAAGTATTGTCTCTCTTCGGGTTGTTGCTCTTGGTCCACAAAATAACATTTACACAAAGTAAATATTGGCCATTTAAACTGTCTCTGTTTCTGTTGTCCATCTCTTTATGGGATTTAATCTATTTCTCTGTTGTAGGGCTGAACCATAGATTCTTTCCTTTAGATAGCTTATTACATCCAGATTTTTTTTACTAGTTTCTTGGATTATATAAGGACAATGATGTGCTATTTTCATCTAAATAGTTAAACATGGCTCAAGCATTTTTTACCAGACCTGTATTGTCCACGACATATTGACAAGCGTCCTAGTCCTTTAAAACTTGTTTAATTTATGGAGCGTAGGAAAGATGTCTGTTGGCTGTCAAATCTTTACATTACACACTTTCTAAAAATGTAGTTTGTTTATATGCATTTTGTTGCTCTGTAATTTACAGACATTGCCATTATGCTGTACATTATGTTTAATTACTTCTAAAAACCAAATAAACTATTCATTTGAACGTGGCTTATATAAAGTTGTTATACCGTCCCTACTGCTGTCCCTGGGGAACTTCAGAATACTTCTAGCCTTCTTACAATCCGAAGTAGATGTACATGTTGTTGAACATGCCAAATTCTATTGTTCAAGCATTTCCGCAGCCACTTTTCCTGAAGCTCTGGCTGCCCCCCACCCCCCCCCCCCCACCCCCCACTCCAAGAGTGCCGGCACCTTTATCAGGATTATGGCAGCCTGCAGAAATATTCCTTTCTAGATCACAAACTTTAATCCAGCCAGCACAGGCTTGGGAGTTAAGATCTAAACTATGGAATGCATTGCCTTTGGGCGTGGATTGCTGATGTCATCGAAAGAGTTCACGGTCTCGTTGTGAAATGTGTGACAGTCCGTGCAAACTTTGATCACAATATGAATCATAAGGCTCGGTTTACCATTACTTTAGTTCTGCTCATTGCTTTGGTGTTGCTGTTTCTCATTTTATCTTTTTCCTTCTCATTTGTAGAGTTTAGTCATTGACCCATGATGTTGCTGCATGATTTGTGGCTCTGTGGTCTTCAGTGCCGCTGTCCCGTTCATGGGGCAGGTGAGAGTAGTGGGCAGTGTCCATCTCTGGTGCTGTGGTATCTCCTCACTGGGCCAGGACCCTGGGTGGTGTTGGTTGCAAAGGTCAGCCAAGGCTCCCAGAGGTCCCGATCTCCACTTATGATGAGGTGCCGCTTACCGTAGGACAGGGGTGCTCCCCGTAGGCTCAGCAGCACTCAAATAATGCCGGATTAAAAGGCCGTCCATACCAGATAAATTTATAGACTCTGTGACTTCAAGTCTCCATCAGAGGAGAAATACACTGAAGATAGAAATTTGATTGAGGCTAACTCAGCAGGTTTATTTCCTACGGCTCACTATGGGTGTAGGGTTCAGATTGGTCCCCCAAATAGGAATGTTATACTTAATAGGGACTGTTCTTGTTGCCAAACTTTCCATAGTCTGCATTCTTCTCGAGTCTTCCATATCCTGTTTGGCTCAGTCGTTTATCGAGGAGAATTCAGAGACCGATGTCCATAAAGTGTTGTGCTTCACTTTTTCACGTGCCCCTAAGGTACTGTTTTCTTAAACAGTTTGTCTCTTAAAACATGTTGTTCGCTGTCAAACATTTTGCTTCTCAGAAGATCTGGAGGTCCCGGGAAGAGTGCCTGTTGACAGTCTGGCATACAAGCATAACTTTAAAATCTGTCTCAGGAGCCATTACTTGCAGCCGACAAGAGCTTCTATTGTTGGGCCGTACGGCTTATAGTGGCTTTGGGCAGCTGACAAGTGCTTCTATTGGTGGGCCGTACGGCTTATAGTGGCTTTGGGCAGCTGACAAGTGCTTCTATTGGTGGGCCGTACGGCTTATAGCGGCTTTGGGCAGCTGACAAGTGCTTCTATTGGTGGGCCGTAGAGGTTTATAGCAGCTTTGGGGCAAGGGTTCGAGGCTCCAGATAGAAGGGCACCAAGGTTACCAGTGGAGCTACGATGTTTCAAGTTGGAGGTCTGATGAGATCACTCCTAAGGAGATTGTAAGGAATCTCAGGTGGCTTGGGACAACTCCTCAACCTACTCTATGACTACCCTGACCCTACAAGGCTAAGGTTCAGTGAGTGGGTGCAGGTTGTAGGCTGCAACAAAGGATGGAGGGCCCCCCTGCTGACTAGTTTGCTGGTTCCTTTGTTTTTGTGAGGTGAGAAGACCGGCCAACCAGGGTCCGGCCTTTAGAGCAACCCAACTGCACCCTAGTTGCACTTCAGCATTGCTTTCCCTGGACGTTCACCGGTAAATAGTTCCAGGGGTCGTTCAAGACTAGGGACTCGACAAACTTTTGTCAAAAATCAGAAACCCCTTTCAGTGCGAGCTCTGTAGGTTGTCGGGCACCTTCGCCCTGCGTGCACGAGTATTGTTTCTGACCTGTGTAACATAGCAGAGAAGAACTTTACACGCTCAGTAGCTTAGTACATAGATGTAGGATCTAACAAGGTGTGTTTGGTGATGCAGCATCATTGCTCTGAGGCCTCTGGACACACACTACTGCTGGCTCTTTCCAAAGCCTTTGATGCACAGCATGTCCTGGCATACTACAGTGGCGACCCATGCTGAAGTTAATTTACTTACCTTTAAGTCTTGGTGAGGCCGCTTCATATCCTGGCTGGTTGGCAGCATTCCGGATTGTTCACAAAACTTTGCAGAAACTCCCCTAAATCCATGTGCCACTTTGTCAATTGCAGTTACCCAAGAGCTGCCGCCCTTAGAGCTGCATGGGTGCCCACAGGGCACAAAGAAGTCTAATCTTGCGCGGGCACGCTGGTGGCTACTTCAGGTACACAGTCCCACGTGGCCTCATGGGCCACCGTACACTGTCGTATGTGGTCTCACTGGACCTCCTAAAGAGTCCCAGGAGGTATAATCCCACCCTGCCTTACTGGTGCCCATTGGGGACGGGCAACATGCACCCTGCCATGTCGCCTCCTGGGTGTCTACTGCAGAGCGCCAAGTGGCGCCCTCCAATCTGACTTCACTAGGCTAACTTCAGAGCACTGAGAGGTCAGGCTCAGGAAAATAAGTTTTTTAAACATTGACAGGAAATGAGGTCAGCAAGTTTTTACTTTCGTTTTCATCACTTCCTGATAGATTTTAATTTGGGTTTTAGCTTGATGCCTTATTGTTTCCTTCATAGGTTTCCCCCCCACCCCCCATTATCACCCCAAGGCCCTCAGGCAGGCGCTCTGTGATTTGATGTTAGGCCCTCAGGCAGGCGCTCTGTGATTTGAAGTTAGGCCCTCAGGCAGGCGCACTGTGATTTGAAGTTAGGCCCTCAGGCAGGCGCTCTGTGATTTGAAGTTAGGCCCTCAGGCAGGCGCTCTGTGATTTGAAGTAAGGCCCTCAGGCAGGCGCTCTGTGATTTGATGTTAGGCCCTCAGGCAGGCGCTCTAGGATTTGAAGTTAGGCCCTCAGGCAGGCGCTCTGTGATTTGAAGTTAGGCCCTCAGGCAGGCGCTCTGTGATTTGATGTTAGGCCCTCAGGCAGGCGCTCTGTGATTTGATGTTAGGCCCTCAGGCAGGCGCTCTGTGATTTGAAGTTAGGCCCTCAGGCAGGCGCTCTAGGATTTGAAGTTAGGCCCTCAGGCAGGCGCTCTGTGATTTGAAGTTAGGCCCTCAGGCAGGCGCTCTAGGATTTGAAGTTAGGCCCTCAGGCAGGCGCTCTGTGATTTGAAGTTAGGCCCTCAGGCAGGCGCTCTGTGATTTGAAGTTAGGCCCTCAGGCAGGCGCTCTATGATTTGATGTTAGGCCCTCAGGCAGGCGCTCTGTGATTTGAAGTTAGGCCCTCAGGCAGGCGCTCTGTGATTTGAAGTTAGGCCCTCAGGCAGGCGCTCTGTGATTTGATGTTAGGCCCTCAGGCAGGCGCTCTGTGATTTGATGTTAGGCCCTCAGGCAGGCGCTCTGTGATTTGAAGTTAGGCCCTCAGGCAGGCGCTCTGTGATTTGAAGTTAGGCCCTCAGGCAGGCGCTCTGTGATTTGAAGTTAGGCCCTCAGGCAGGCGCTCTAGGATTTGAAGTTAGGCCCTCAGGCAGGCGCTCTGTGATTTGGAAGTTAGGCCCTCAGGCAGGCGCTCTAGGATTTGAAGTTAGGCCCTCAGGCAGGCGCTCTGTGATTTGAAGTTAGGCCCTCAGGCAGGCGCTCTAGGATTTGAAGTTAGGCCCTCAGGCAGGCGCTCTGTGATTTGAAGTTAGGCCCTCAGGCAGGCGCTCTAGGATTTGAAGTTAGGCCCTCAGGCAGGCGCTCTGTGATTTGAAGTTAGGCTCTCAGGCAGGCGCTCTAGGATTTGAAGTTAGGCCCTCAGGCAGGCGCTCTAGGATTTGAAGTTAGGCCCTCAGGCAGGCGCTCTGTGATTTGAAGTTAGGCCCTCAGGCAGGCGCTCTGTGATTTGAAGTTAGGCCCTCAGGCAGGCGCTCTAGGATTTGAAGTTGGGCCCTCAGGCAGGCGCTCTGTGATTTGAAGTTAGGCCCTCAGGCAGGCGCTCTGTGATTTGAAGTTAGGCCCTCAGGCAGGCGCTCTGTGATTTGAAGTTAGGCACTCAGGCAGGCGCTCTAGGATTGGATGTTAGGCACTCAGGCTGGCGCTCTAGGATTGGATGTTAGGCACTTAGGCAGGCGCTCTAGGATTGGATGTTAGGTACACACTAGAATTTGGAACTAGTGTTTGTTAGCTGTGCCCAAATTACATTTTCTCCAGATTTGCCACTCTTTAAATACATTTGCTTTGAATTGCATTTAAACTTCGCCTGATTTTTGGGTCGGAGCTCAAACACAAAAGGATATGAAGGAAGGGGCCGAGCTAAAACCTCTATTACTTACCTTTAATCTTCACTACAACATATCCTTTCTCATCCTGGTGCTTATCCCTGGTGTGCTAAATAACGCTGTTCAGCCTGGTGTGGACTGTGTTTGCATATGTGAGGTTATTACACAGCATGCACAGAGCCATACTCGCAAGCTCTTTTTACACTCTGTTGTCCTGATATCTCTCTCAGCCTATACATTTCAGAGTGTGAGCTCCACTAAATCTTGGGAGATTGGCTTTGCCTAGGCTGGTTTGCAAGCTGTGCACAATGAGTCCCAGGGGTCGCAGCAGATGTCTCCTGCCCACGCGTGGACTTCAGTCTCACAGACCTGATTGTTTTCCACTTGGAAGCGGTTGTCTGTTTATTTGAGAGGTTGTTGGTGCTTTCTGCCCCCGGATGGCCACACGTGCCGTTGCACTGAGACCTGATTAAGCTCAGTACAGTGAGGCGGAGGCGGCCCCAGGAGTGGACAATAGGCGCCTTATCCGCAGGAAGGGAAGTCTGGGGGGAGCCAAACAGGAAGGGGCATGAATGGGAAGAGATGAGTCATGATCCAATCCCAGGGCTGAGCTACACACCAACCACCCCCTCCAATCCCAAACCCTCCAATCCCAAGCCCACTGCTGACTCAGCGGGCCGAAACCGCTGCGCGCCCCCTCAAGGCTACGATCAGTCGCTGTCGTCAACAAGAGACCTTCTCTGACCAGAAGGTTCTGGGTGGGTCCTGAGGAACACTCTACAGCCCCTTGAACCCAAATCCTGCTTAGATCACTCCCCACCCGCTACTTGGAGACCAGAAGAACAAATATTTTATCACCGCTCTCATTGTGGACTCCATCGCCGGCGAGTGTCGCATCCAACTGGCTCTTACCGATTGCCTCTTGCAACTTTTCACATTTGCCTTGTGTACAACATTTCTGGCCAAGATGCTTACAACATTTAAATTTATATTTTAAAAAACGAGGCGGTCTCTTCCACTGTTTGTTGAATAACATGACCAACTTAGTCACCATTTACTAGTCTATCTACTGGCAGTGTCCCATGTCTGTCGGTTTCCACCTAGTAGGAAGGCCCTCCGGAGTACGCCTCCACCTCTTGACTCGAGCATCATCAGGGTGTCCAGCAAAGCCATTGCCACAGAGGGAACATCCACTAAAACCCATCTCCTTGAAGGCCAAAACCGCACTTCACTCCTCCTTCATACCAGACCAGCGCAGCAGAGGCAAGCATGGACGTCCAGTTCATCGTAGAAGGCTGGCTGGCAACGGCGCCATCGCAGGACTAGACCTATAACCTGTCTCCACCTGTAATGAAGGCAGAACAGGACCACCAACCACAAACTAACAGATACCCCAATATTAGTGCCTTGCCACCCATAAAGGTACTGAGTCACCGCTCTTTCTTAACATCTTTGGTGATACTCTGTGGGTGATTGACAGAGCAGTTGAGGTTTCGCCTCCTAGCAGTGTCGCACAACATGTTATGCCCAATATTACACCCTTTAGTATGTTCATCTAGTTTCCTGTGTATGTGACCGCATGTCCTGCAATTAAATTGATGAGAGGCTGCCGTCCAACACCGGACGGCCCGCTTCCGCCATCTTACAAGATATCGGGGGACCATGTTTTAAGGTCGCTTCAGAATGGTTGGAAAGTTTTGTAATATTGTGATATAAAAATACAACGGAGATTACAATACTATTGCAGAGCAAAACGTATTAATCAATGATACGCTTGGCCTGGAAACTGGTGCTAATTACCAGGACCATCAAGTCATTAAAATTTGAATCAACAGCCACGTCATGCCCCTTCCAGTACCTGTGGTACCAAAACGACTCTTCAGAGTGCGAATGGGTTGGCCACTACACATAACTCCATCAGTGCCAAGTGGTTCAGTCAAAGTTGCACCATCACATGAAAGTTTCAGCGATTAAGGCATTTCTGCTGGTGGTGACGGACAGTCCGATAACCCCCTCCAATGAGAGGAAGTGGCAGGCACCCACTCTGCCCCATTGCTGGTTTCCCATATTGCAGGGGTCACTTCACGGAGGTAGCCTGCCTGTGAAGACATTCCCGCTCTCCGCATGAATGAGACATCCAGCAGGAAGTCCTCTGGTGCAACCTCGTGGCTTGGTGTCAGACTTTAGTTCAATACAGTTTCCACCCACCTGATTCCTGGTGATACCAGTTCACCTCCTGCAAGAGCCTAGTCAACGGGTGGGCGGAAAGGGGTGACCTGATGTTGGATTGGTTAGAAGCATTTAGCGTGTCCGGTTGCCTTTGCTCCAACTTTTCTGATTCGTCGGGTCTTGCAGTAGATCCCATTCAACCCAGGATGCCTTCATCAGGGTCTTGATGGGGTTCTTTCTCCAAGATTATTCATCGGCTTCTGAGAGGACCCCTGCTCCCCTTTAGGGTCAGAGACCTCCAGTCCACGGACAGAAGAAAGCTGCAGTAGTCTGTGTATCTGGGGGTGCCTGAGAAGTTAGACTTTGATCACCTTGGCTGCTTTCTGGAGATCCATATTGCAAGAGACATAGGTCCCTACCAAAGAACATAAGAATATAAGCACAGAACTACAATTAGAGCTGTGTTAGTATACATCCAAACGGAAAGGATAGTATTTATTTAAACATAACGTAAAAAGGAACAAATTAATAACAATCCAGTGGGTAACGTGGCGGGGTATGGAAATCAACAGATTTCCAGACCTCAGGCATTCGCATCAAGAAGTGACATTAACGATACATGTTTACAACAGTCGCAGTGCGAGAAAACAACTTGTGCTCCACATAAGTCTTCATAGAATAGGAGTCACGGTGTGGGTGTCGACGACGTTTCAATCCCAGCTTAAAATGGGGGGATCATCATCAGGACTAGAGGATTACATGCCTGAGAGAGCCTGAGTCGGGTATACCGGAGTGGGTATAATATCCGTGTCCGACAGTCCGCCGGGGGAGTCCAATGACCTGCGGATGGGTCGGGGGATACGCATTGCTGAGAAAGGGTCAGGAAACAGTCCTGCCTGTTAAACCCTGCTGCCTGCGTGCGGATGAAGCGGCTGAAAGGGCACCTGCAGGTAACTGATGGTCCTGCTGAACGCAATCCTGAATAAGGGAGTCGGGAGCCGGGTAGAACGCTTTCTTTAGTTCACTTCGCCACCTCAGTCCAGACCCAGCTATTTGCAAACCGGTCCTAGGATGCTTGTTTCCAGTCCAGGGAGGACCTGGCCTGGCAGTTCGGGCTCTACTGTTCCCATTGGGTGCAGGGTCAAGACTGATTTGCATATGGCTGGGTCTGAACTGGGGTGGCATGGTGAGCAAAAGAACGATCGATTTAACCCAGGTCTATTGACTGGGGGTGAATGTTTGATGTGCTCCGCGTTCCGTTCATCATCTGTGTGTCTTTTGCTTTCTCGCCTGGAAGCTCTGTGCGGCATGTCTGCCTCGGCTGTCCAATGCTGCCCTCTCTTTTTCATTGGGAAAGTGCCAGGGCACAGATTGGGATAAAGTTACCTTTATTGCGACTCTGTTCGTTTTAGTCCATCCTGTGGGCTCTTTCCCAGTCAGTCTATCAGGACTTGCACAATACCACTTAGCCATCGCCCAAGACACACACCCTTTGCCTCCTTTTCAGGTCTGGCTTTAGGCGATACCTTTTGATTTTACTGAAAATGTTTGTATAAAATGTTTACTTACAGGGGCTTTCAGCCAGCCCTCTTCATCCATTGGTCTGTTGTTGTGTCTTTCACAGCTTTCTTCCGCCTACTCCTGAATAAACCTTGGGTCAGCCCCCTTCAGCCATTGGCTAACTTCACGTGAGTGACGGCATTCTGTCCTTTCACAAAGAGTGCATCCACACGCAAAGTAGTTTCTTTCAGTGCCAAGGCTGACCAAGGCAATGTGTAATGTTTAAGATAAAAAAATGTTGCTTTTAGTCAATTTTGTTTTTAAAGATTCATGAGGGCCCAGCACCTTACCCCAACAATGAAGTTGTGCAAAAATCATGACAAACCAAGCATTGAGAAAGGCCAACACCAGACCTTTTGGCTTTTTAAATTCGTATTTCAAAAAGGGAAGAGTCGAAGGCCTGATTAACTGCAGGAAATGGGTGTGCGGTGAAAGGTGGCCACATCCGGCGCACTAAGCTCGGGTTTAGTAGCTTTTGAAGCACTTCCGGCCCATCCACTTGTCGGCTGAATACCCACAGTGTTGATGGCGGGAAGTCTACGCTCTAGAAGTAACGGAGTTACCATAAAGGTAATTTAATTGTGGGGCCAGAAAAGTCAGTTAAATTGAAAAATGAATACAGATGCGATGTGCGTAGCGCTTGCTGGCTGTGCCCTAGCAGTGCTTGTTTGTAGCACTGGCATTTCAGGCTCGCCCATTAACCACCTCTGTGACTTCCATTTGTATCAAACTTGAAAGGTGGAGCCCAACCGCGATTTAAGCTCGGCTTTACCCACGGGACACACATTTCTGCATCTTGTTTGAGAACTGTTTTCTGTTCAAGCCAAGCATGTTTAACTGAGCTATTTAAATCGTAATTCGCCCTCACTCGGACTCGTCCAAGCCAGGGAATTTTTACCTAGAAGCCGGAAGTTGTGCTGAGATCCGGTCGTGTTTTGTGTTATACGATTAATGATATAAAAGTGACAAGTGCAATTCTTGACAAAATCAGGTTTGTTTATGAGTTAGAGTGGAATAGACTTCAAGGGGGGGGGGGGGGCGTGTGTGTGGTTTTAAAAGCTTGGGGCAAAGGTGACTTGGATGGAAGCCGAGGGTGCCCGACAAGCCAGGGCGCGTGCTGATGCGGGGGCACGTGCCAGTAGGGCCTGCTCCGGGTCACTGTATGACCTGACACTCGTCTCTCAGCAGTGCCCCCCCCCCATTCTGTCATCTCACCCCATGCCATGGAATCTTAGGGTGTGTCTAGGCCAGCCTTGTCAGACAGCATCAGAGAGGAAGCCGGGCCCAGAAGCTGACCTCCTATGATGGAAGATGGCGAACTACACTTCCCAGCATGCCCCTGGCTGAAAGCCAACTCATGACATTAGGTAGATTGGATTGTATTGTAATTACATTTATATAGCGCTTACTACCCCTGACGAGGTGTCAAAGTGCTTTTTCGGTGAGTAGCACACTACTCCAGAACCCATAAAGGATTAGTGGTGAATTAGTATAGTGAAATATAATAGTAATTTGAGTGGTGGATATGTTAGTGATTTTCAATTGAGAAGGATAGCGGAGGGATAGAAGAGGGAAAAAGGTTTGCATTTATATAGCGCTTGCTACCCCTTATGTGCATTTCTTTGTACAAATATATATACACTACTTATGGTTTAAAAATATATAGATATTCTTATAGGTCTGCTCAACAAGTGTGTATATTACTTATGGTTAAAATATCCCAAACCTCATTTTCCCACTGTGATCTCCCAAATGACACTTTTTAGACTCTTCCCTCCTTTATCCAATTCAATTCAACTAACAGACTCCCATGTCCACCGCTCGAATAAACAACTTAACTGAGACTCCCATACACTAATCCACCACTAATCCATTTTGGGTTCTGGAGTAGCATGTTACTAGCTGAAAAGTGCTTTAACCCTTGTCAGGGATTGTAAGCGCTATACAACTACAATTACAATCTTAGTACAACTCGATCAACAAAACTAGGGTACAATAATTTTAGTCCAGTCTTTCTTGCTGCTACCTTGTGTAACAAAGTGATATTTTGTTGGCCCCTTCAGGAAACAGAAATGACTCATTTTCTCTCAATTTCCTGTCTTTGAATGTCATTTTAGTTTGTGGTTTTGCAGGTGCTTCTCAGTGTTAATAGGTTTATGCTGAAGGGGACTTTATCACTTAATATAGGTTTACACCTAAAAAAGGACAGCCTATTTATTTCCCACGTGCTGTTTGCCTGCCTGCTTAGTCCGTCTGCTTCTGTGCTTGGTTCTGCTGGGAGGTGTATCGCCACCTGAGATGTGTTCCGTTGGGAGTGCCCACTTCCAGATCTCCTGTGCCAATTGAGGGAGTTGGAGCAACTTTGACCCCCCCCCCCTGGTTTGTTGAGGTGGAACAATGTTGTCCATCTGAGTCAGCACGTCTGTCCCTGTCCATGCACCTAGGCGGCTTTCAATGCTAGGAAGACAGCCTTGAGTTCCAGGAAGTTTGTGTTTCACTGCATCTACTGGGTTCCAGAGGCGATTCACCATGTATGTTCCCCATCCCTTATGAGAAAAGTGTTATGGTCGCCACCTTGCGGGCCACCATTTCACTTCTTTCTGAACATATGCAGCGACAAGCACTAGACCCTCCAAATTCCCTGTAGCTTGTGACCATTTGTTGCAGAGCCACCCCTGTATGGGTTGCATTTTTCATGCGCCTCGGTCTGTATTTATGGAAGGAGTGGTAAAACATATTTAAGGCAGCTTACAGGCCACAAGAGCACAACCAGGAGGGCCAGCTCAGCCTTTCATTCTTACAAGGGCGATTAAAATAGTACATTTATAGATTTTTAAAACAATTTTGCATAGTTAAAACATTTGCGGACTGCAAATATTATCAACAAAATGTACTGTGAGAATGTAAACTGCTGGGTGTTAGCAGCCTGCGTGTTCGGCTAGTTCCACAGACCTGCCGCCTCGTTCCCCTATATGGTCACAGATCTCCCTGGTGACTTGAAAAATCCATATAATGTATGGCAGGGGGTACTGTATCCGTTATATATCAGGCTCACAGTTTCCATTTTTACAGATAAATGCAGACAGGAAACCATCTATTTCTCTGTCTGTATTTTTAAATCTGAAAAAAAATTGAAAAAAATACTTTCAGATGAGTGAATTTTGATGCTGTCAGTCACGAATGCCAGGCCGAAAATGTGCAGGCGGACACGCAAGGGAGTTAAAAACACATAAGGACGGATTTCCTTACTGGGGCATTAAACTGG
Organism: Calotriton arnoldi; assembly: GCA_963921515.1. Lineage (NCBI taxonomy): Eukaryota > Metazoa > Chordata > Amphibia > Caudata > Salamandridae > Calotriton > Calotriton arnoldi. The sequence continues at coordinate 304,681 of CAWUFW010000462.1, forward strand.
TGCATGTGCGCACGTTTCTACTGACATGCACGAGTATATTGCTTCTTATATCACTAAAACCCATCATGCATCCAATTGTGGGGCTTTTAGAGGTGTCTGAGTCACTGAAAGCTCGAGCCCGGCTCGAGCCTGAAGCCTGCCTCTGGCTCAGCTCGAGGTCCTGTTGGAACCTCGAGCCCACAACGAGCCGAGCTTTCATGTGGCTTCTTTCTGCCTGCCTCCCTTCTGCACTCTACCGAGGATGTGGTGTTAGTCAGAGCTGGCAACTGTAAGGTTGGAGTCTCGGCGTCTGCTCAGCATCCTGTGATTCTGGACAAATCACTTAATCACCCTGTGCCTATAAACAATGCATGTGACCCTGTGTAACGTAACTGGTGCTCATGTAAAGCGCTCCAATACCTTCCGGTCAAGTTTGCAGTATGGTTAAAAAAAAAAAAAAATGCACTGAGGTGTACACAACGCCTCAACATAATGAAAGACCCATAGATACTCATTTGCTGGCTCACATTAAAGCGCTGGCCATTTAGCGACAGATTTGTACCAAGTGAAATCGGAAAACGTGGATTAGTCGCAGCTTCCCTGCTTGAATTGTGTGATATTGGGCAAATACTTAATTTCACCAAAACTCTTTTTTCTTGATTATCGTGCAAGAAAGCACTTTCAAATATGTGAGTTTTGAATACCAGTTGTACAAAACTTTTAATAAGTACCTCTCAGCGCAGCGCTATAAGGGGTCCTGTTAACGTCAAAGCTTCCACGTTATAGAAATACACTTTTTTGAATTTTGACCCGAGTTTATCATACTTTACGTGATGTTTGTTGTATAATTTATATAGCAAATATTTTCAGGGCTCGGCTTGTGCACGGGCTGTGCGATCCGAGGCAGGTTCTCTTGGTTCTTGGCTCGGTTCTGGCTTCTCTCCCTGTTAATCTGTGGGCTCGCCCACCTCTAGGGTCTTCATTTAATAGCTAAATGCTGAAATATTCTAGCACAAGGTACATTTTTAAACGAAACACGATAAATACAGCTACAATGAGCCAAAAAATAAATATGGGTGAATACAGACAGAAATGTCTAAACACATAAATACAATAACAGCAGGAGCTCTAATGACATTATACCTTTCTGGAGGCGGTGCCAGCCGCCAGAGCAGCACTCATGGGCAGGGGGCCTTGTCTAACCTGGCACACGTCTCCGGGGTTATTAGCAGCCCTAAGAGACGTCTGAGTTATAAAGCAGGAAAAATAAAGAACCGGGTAACCCCAAAAAACACAAAAATAAAGGGGACCTCACACGCTATAAAACTCACATCCTTTTTCGCTGCGATATGTCCGGTGAACTCAAGAGCCCTTAATAGAATCCGTTACAGCATCTTCATCATTGTGAAACACCTATATTTGTGTAAAGTTGTGAACATGAATATATCATCGAGTTGTGCTTCCTCAGCCTGTTGTTAAGGTTAATGTTGGTGCTGCTGCTGTCTGCACAGGTGGATGCCCTGCAGGGGCCATCTCCATGCTGTCTGCCCTCCAGTCCCTGGTGCCCTGCCAGTCCTGTGCCAGTCCCTGGTGCCCTGCCAGTCCTGTGCCAGTCCCTGGTGCCCTGCCAGTCCTGTGCCAGCCCCTGGCAGTCCTGTGCCAGCCCCTGGTGCCTTGGCAGTCCAGTGCTAGCCCCTGGTGCCCTGCCTGTCCTGTGCCAGTCCCTGGTGCCATGGCAGTCCTATGCCAGCCCCTGGTACCCTGCCTGTCCTATGGCAGTCCTGTGCCAGCCCCTGGTGTCCTGCCAGTCCTGTGCCAGCCCCTAGAGCCCTGCCAGTCCTGTGTAAGCCCCGTGCCAGCCCCTGGTAGTCCTGTGCAAGCACCGTGCCAGCCCCTGGTGCCCTGGCAGTCCTGTGCCAGTCCCTGGTGCCCTGGCAGTCCCTGGATCCCTGGCAGTCCTGTGCCAGTCCCTGGTGCCCTGGCAGTCCTGTGCCAGTCCCTGGTGCCCTGCCAGTCCTGTGCCAGTCCCTGGTGCCCTGCCAGTCCTGTGCCAGCCCACACCAGTCCCTGGTACTCCTTTGCCAACCCCGTGCCAGTCTCTGGTACCCTGGCAGTCCTGTGCCAGTCCCTGGTGCCCTGCCAGTCCTGTGCCAGTCCCTGGTGCCCTGCCAGTCCTGTGCCAGCCTGCACCAGTCCCTGGTAGTCCTTTGCCAACCCCATGCCAGTCCCTGGTGCCCTGCCAGTCCTGTGCCAGTCCCTGGTGCCCTGCCAGTCCTGTGCCAGTCCCTGGTGCCCTGCCCATCCTGTGCCAGTCCCTGGTGCCCTGGCAGTCCCTGCGCGGCAGCTCACGCCCTGTCTATCTGCCCTCCAGTGCCCTGGCCAGTCCCTGGTGCCCTGGCAGTCCTGTGCCAGTCCCTGGTGCCCTGGCAGTCCTGTGCCAGTCCCTTGTGCCCTGGCAGTTCTTTGCCAGTCCCTGGTGCCCTGGCAGTTCTTTGCCAGTCCCTGGTGCCCTGCCAGTCCTGTGCCAGTCCCTGGTGCCCTGCCAGTCCTTGCCAGCCCGCACCAGCCCCTGGTAGTCCTGTGCCAGCCCGCACCAGCCCCTGGTAGCACTTTGCCAACCCCGTGCCAGTCCCTGGTGCCCTGGCAGTCCTGTGCCAGTACCTGGTGCCCTGCCAGTCCTGTGGAAGTCCCTGGTGCCCTGGCAGTCCTGTGCCAGCCTCGCGCCAGTCCCAGATAGTCCTTTGCCAACCCCGTGCCAGCCCCTGGTGCCCTGGCAGTCCCTGCGCGGCAGCTCACGCCCTGTCTACCTGCTCTCCAGTATCCAGTCCCTTGGCAGTCCCTGGTGCTCTCTGCCAGTCCCTGGTCCCCTGTCAGTCCCTGGTGCTCTCTTCCAGCCCTGTGCCAGTCCCTGGTAGCCCTGTGCCAGCCCCGTGCCAGTCCCTGGTAGCCCTGTGCCAGCCCCGTGCCAGTCCCTGGTAGCCCTGTGCCAGCCCCGTCCCAGTCCCTGGTAGCCCTGTGCCAGCCCCGTGCCAGTCCCTGGTAGCCCTGTGCCAGTCCGGTGCCCTGGCACTGGCAGTCTCTGCGCGGCAGCTCACACCCTCTGTATCTGCCCTCCAGTAGCCAGTGTCCTGTGCCAGCCCCTGGTGCCCTGGCAGTCCTGTGCCAGTCCCTGGTGCCCTGCCAGTCCCTGCTACCCTGCAAGTCCCTGGTGCCAGCCCCGTGCCAGCCCCTGGTGCCCTGGCAGTCCCTGCACGGCCGCTCACGCCCTCCCATCAGCAGCGCCCAGCCCTCCATCTGCCCGGGCCCGGGGGACGTTTCACTTATTAGAAAGGCTCGGGGCCTCCACACAGCACTTAAGTGAATGAAGGCCGAGGCGGGGCTGCGGGGCTCTGGAAATAAGGCGCTTCTCAGCAGCAGCAGGCTTGGCACACCGCGCCCTCTGCCAGGCATGGGCGGGGTGGCGCTGGCAATGAAGGGGGTTTTCGCGTGCCCCTGAAATCCGGCAAGGCGGTGCCACTCACAGCTGCTTCTGTTTTCTGAATTTTCTGCTGTTGTCCAGTCATCTGTGTGCCTGAGCTGGGGTTATCAGGCGGCCCCGTCTCCCTGGGCCTGCCGTGTGCCAGTTCAGCGCTTGTATTTCACCCCGAGCTGCATTGTGGGAGTTGTAGTCTTGGTTCACTTTGATTGAACACATAAGGCTGACGTACCCGTTTGAAAAAAGAAGGACCGGGGCATGGTTTACCCACTGACGAGTATATAAAAGACTGATTACCACTTTCACTGTTTTTATCTAAGATAGCTAAGGAGAATTTTAACAATGTTGTGTACGTATACCTGCTCTTTTAGATTTTTACTCTGTCATTTTTATAAGTTGTATTTTGTAATGGTTTTAAGTAACCACACAAATAAAGAATTCATTCATTCATTCATTCACTGACGAGTATATGTACGTGTGTTCGATTGTAGTGCAGGCAGGGAAGGTGCTGTAGGGTCTAATGAGGATTCCCAGATATAAGGCCATGGAGAGGTTTTCTTTTAAAATCGATACAAGCCATGTTGTCGTGAATACAGCCCGCTCCGCTTGCACTCAGGAGTCATTTATTCTCGACACTTGACATCACTCCGTGAATACATCTTTCCGGGTGTGACGGGCGGGCTCAGTTGTGGGGGCCCATAGTTCAGTGTCCCTCTGCCTTTTGGGGGCCCCCGAGGACATGGGCCAAAAAGACATCCTGCTGAACAGACTGGCAGAACAGGCTAAAGCCGCGTCTTTGAGCAATAAATATAAAAAGCCAAAATGACCGCCGCCGCGTAATCACATGTGCGCCTACATACATAGTAACACATGCACGCCACATACATAGTAACACATGCACGCCACATACATAACACACGCACGCTTGCATACATAGTAACATGCACGCCTACATACATAGTAACACATGCACGCCTACATACGTAGTAACTAACACATGCACGCCTACATACGTACTAACTAACACATGCAGGCCTACATACATAGTAACACATGCAGGCCTACATACATAGTAACACATGCAGGCCTACATACATAGTAACACATGCACGCCTACATACATAGTAACAGATGCATGCCTACATACATAGTGACACATGCACGCCTACATACGTAGTGACACATGCACGCCACATACATAACACATGCACGCCTGCATACATAGTGACACATGCACGCCTACATACATAGTTACACATGCATGCCTGCATACATAGTGACACATGCACACCTGCATACATGATACATGCACGCCTACATACATAGTAATGAATGCACGCCTGCATACATAGTAACGAATGCACGCCTGCATACATAGTGACACACATGCACGCCTGCATACGTAGTGACACATGCAGATGCACGCCTACATACATAGTGACACATGCACGCCTACATACATAGTGACACATGCACGCCACATACATAGTAACACATGCACGCCTACATACGTAGTAACTAACACATGCAGGCCTACATACATAGTAACACATGCAGGCCTACATACATAGTAACACATGCAGGCCTACATACATAGTGACACATGCACGCCTACATACATAGTGACACATGCACGCCTACATACATAGTGACACATGCACGCCTACATACATAGTGACACATGCACGCCTAAATACATAGTGACACATTCACGCCTACAGACATAGTGACACATGCACGCCTGCATACATAGTGACACCTGCATACATGACACATGCACGCCTACATACATAGTGACACATGCACGCCTACATACATAGTAATGAATGCACGCCTGCATACATACATAGTAACGAATGCACGTCTGCATAGATAGGGACACATGCACGCCTGCATACATAGTGACACACGCACGCCTGCATACATAGTGACACATGCATGCCTGCATACATAACACATGCATGCCTACATACATAGTAACACATGCACGTCTACATTCATAGTAACACATGCACGCCTACATTCATAGTAACACATGCATGCCTACATACATAGTAACACATGCACGCCTACATACATAGTGACACATGCATGCCTGCATACATAGTGACACATGCACGCCTGCATACATAGTGACACATGCACGCCTGCATACATAGTGACACATGCACGCCTGCATACATAGTGACACATGCACGCCTGCATACATAGTGACACATGCACGCCTGCATACATAGTGACACATGCACGCCTGCATACATAGTGACACATGCACGCCTGCATACATAGTGACACATGCACGCCTGCATACATAGTGACACATGCACGCCTGCATACATAGTGACACATGCACACCTGCATACATAGTGACACATGCACGCCTATCACATAGTAACATGCACGTCTACACATATAGTAACACATGCACACCACATACATAACACATTCACACCTACATACATAACACATTCACACCTACATACATAGTAACGTGCACGCCTACACACATAGTAACACATGCACGCCACATACATAACACATGCACACCTACATACATAGTAATATGCACGCCTACATACATATTGACACATGCACGTGCGTGGGTATTGTTGCTTTTTTTTAGTCGATGCCGTGTGCATTGGCAGGAATCATTTTCTGTTTGTTCTTTTTGTTGACGCTGTTTATATTCGGTATAAAGCATTGACGAAGCCAAAAGGCGGTCAATGTCTTTTAAAGGTGAGACCTATCGGCTTTGACAAAACTCATTGAGAGCTGAAGGAAAGTCCTGCTCTCCAGCTCTTGGGGTGTTTTTCTTGGTGTGATTGGGCGCACTGACTGTATGAAGGTGTTTGAAGCAGTTGTCTGGCGTGGGGCCTTGTTGCAGCTTTATGAAGCACCTGGAAGCGAAAGAGACCTATTTAAGGCGCTGTTTGTAAGCACACCCAGGGGCTCTGTGCTGTGGGTGATCACCAAGAACAGTGTGTTATGCTATGTTAACTAGGTATTTGTAAAGCGCGCGGCTACTCCACAGAGTGTCCCGGCGCTGAGAAAGACCACGCAACAAAACAGAGTGCACTAAAGCGGAGACAGGTCAGGATCTAGTGTTGGAAAAGCCATGTTTTCAATTTCCTCCTGAAGGTGAGGAGATCCTGAACCTGTCTAAGAGAAAGGGGCAAGCTGTTCCATAGCCGAGAAGCCACCACTTGAAAGGATCTGCCACCCACCCGGGAATGCAAGACCTTTGGAATGGACGTCAAAAGCTGTGCAGAGGACCTCAAGGTCCGTTGTGGGACATAGTGCATAAACCTTTTCCCGATGTAAGGGGCCCCTATCTTGTGGAAGGCCTTAAAGACCAAAACTAACGCTTTAAAGTTAATCCTCTTCCGAACCGGTAACCAGTGTAAGGATGACAGAAGAGGGGTCATTCGTGTCCTGGGCCCTGCCATGAGAATGGCTCTGGCCGCCGCATTCTGGACCACCTGTAGTCGACCTAGTAGATAGTCTGGAAGGCCCAGGTACAGGGCATTTGCGTAGTCCAGTCTCGATACCACCAGGGCCTGGACTACCGTCTTCCTGTGTGAGATCGGGAGCAGGGGGAGAAAATTCCTTAACATTTTTAATAGCCCGAAACAGGTCCCGGCCACCGTTTGAATCTGAGCCTTCATGGACAGGGCGACGTCCAACTTGACCCCAAGATTTTTTACGGTGCTAACTGAAGTGGCTGGCGGGTAATGTCCTGCGGCCACCATTGGCGCCATGCTACACAGGGATGGGAGCCGAAGAAAATAATCTCCGACTTTTCTGGATTACACTTCAGTTGGTTTCGCCTAAGCCAGGAGAACACCTCTGATAAGCAGGCGTTAATCACACTGCCATTAAAATCAGCACCCTTCTCACAATTGAACAACAATTGCGTGTCGTCAGCGTACGACACTAGTTTTGCGCCATATTTCTCCGCAAGGAGTGCAAGAGGGGCCAAATACAAATTAAACAGTGTCGGGCTCAGGATCGAGCCTTGTGGGACCCCAACATTCATAGGGGGGGATAAGAGCCGAGAAGGGAGGGGACCAGATGGTTTGCTGACGGCCATTTAAAAAAGAGTCGAACCATCTGAATACCGTGCCTCCGACACCACCCTCCTGGAGTCTTCGCAGGAGTCTGTCATGAGCACGGTATCAAAGGCCGCGGAAAGATCCAGCAACACCAATACCGCGTTGCCCCCTTTGTCCAAGGTAGCTTTAATAGTTTCAGAGACTTCTAATAGAGCAGTTTCAGTACTGAAATTAGCTCTGAAACCCGAGCTCTGAAACCCGACTGACTCAGGTGAAGAAGATGGTTGGCCTCCACGTATTCCGTGGTGACTATATTTACATATTTCTCCAAAACCTTGGAAAAGAAGGGCAACAATGATATTGGCATGTAATTACTGCCGACCAATGGGTCTGCCACGGGTTTCTTTAAAAGCGGGAGAATTTTTGCGTGTTTCCAGCTTTGAGGCATTTGCCCCTCATACAAGGAGGTATTCAAGACCAAATTAACGGCTGGGTTAATCACCTCAGCAATTGATGCCAGTACTTTCGCTGGGCAGGGATCAGAGGGTGAACCGGACTTAAGTGCTTTCATTAATTCAAGGGATTTCTCCAATGTAATGGTGGGGAACTGCATGAGGGAAGAGCCAGTATTAGGGCTAACCTGGGGGGGCAGACCCGTATCTTCTTCCAGCACAGGACTGAGCTTCAAAAGAATCTTGGATGAGTTTGATTTTGTCATGGAAAAAGCAGGCCAGATGGTTAGTCCAATCACTGGTGGGGGCAAAAGGGCTGCCGATAGCCTTAGGGGATGAGAAATCTTTTAAAATATTAAAAATGTCTCTACTTTTATTTCCAGCCTGTTCAATTTTAGAGGAAAAGAAAAATTTATTTTCTTCGCAGACTTTACTGTAATGAACTTTCAAGGCCCGTTTATAAGTGGTTTTATCCGTGGAATTGTAATTAGTCCTCCACTCTCTTTCGAGGCGTTTGCACGCACTCTTGCTCTTCCTAAGAGCCTCAGTAAACCAAGGGGCCGAGGCTCTGTTGGTTTTGGCTACGCGAGTGGTAGGAGGGGCAAGCTCTAAAGAACGGAGTTGAAGCCAGTTCTCTAAGGAGAGCACATTACTCTCAAGGTTACCACTATGGGGAATAGGCAGTGGCGGCTCCTCCATAGGGGCGTTTGGGCGCCGCCTCACTGCTTTCTCGCACTGCGAAAGGCAGAAACATAAATGGTAATAACTACCATTTTATGTTTCTGCTTCTCGCACTGCGAGAAAGCAGAAGTGCCTGGTTGAGGTGGGCGGTCCTGCTCGAGGGCAGGGGGAGTGGCTTGCCCACTGTTATGTGTACTGACTGTTTGGTCGGCCCTGGGGCCGACCAAGCAGTCAGTATGCACAACAGTGGGCAAGCCACTCCCTGCCTCGAGCAGGACCGCCCACTCTCCCTTTAGGTCTCGCCTAGCGACGCAGCGCGAAAGCGCTGTCGCTAGCGAGATCTATTGTTATGGACTTGCTTTGGAAGGGAGACAGGACATGTGCACGCGCAGGAAGGACTGCAATTATGAACGCGCCCGTGAACGCGCACCACGGCGTTAGATTAACTTGCAGGACAGGGGATGTGCACGTGTATAGCTGGCGCCGCGTTTACGCGCCTCCTGCTTCCTTATACAACAACTCCCACGATAGTAAATTGGCGCGTGTACAACTGGCTTTTTCACTAAATAAACACCGGAGATATGCACGCGCCAGCTTTCACCGTGCGGTGTGTTTATTTATCTCCTGCTTCTGTTTTTTATAGCTGATCAACGGAGATGATTTAATATTTGCATACCACAGCCTATGGCGCGTAATAACACAGTTTATTTTTTATACCACATGCTGCGCTCTTACCCGTTCTCGTAAAAGCTTGCATGTCAATCACAACAAAAAAAAAAAAAAAAAAGCGCCTTCAATACATCGGCTGTTCTATTTAATGTTTTGTAATTTTTGCAAAGCGACTCATTAACCATTTATAAACTTTTTTCATACACGCAACACACTATATAGCGTTGCTGTTGTGGGCTTCCTCGCTAAACAAACTTGCTAAATAAAAACAGTACATATGCATGCGCCAGCTTACACCGTGAGGCGTTAGTTAACTTGCAGGGTAGAAGATCTGCACGTGTACAGCTGGCGCCGCGTTAATGCGCCCCCTGTTTCGTTGTTCAACAACTCCCAGGAGAGGAAATAGGCGGGCGTCCCACTGGCGCCATGTTAATACGTTTCTTTTTTCATGGTTGTTTACGAGGATTTCACATGTGCACGCAACAGCCTATATGGCGTTGCTGGTGTGGGCTTTTTCGCTAAACAAAGACAGGAGATATGCTGTGCCGAAGCTTAACAGACAGGAGATGTGCACGCGTACGGGTCGCGGCGTTATCACAACTCCTGCTCCCACCATACGTGTGCACATCTCCTGTCCAAGCGCGGTGCGCTTACCACGTACAGCATGCCTCACCCCACTTACCGGCTCTTGTGGGGACTCTGCGCTGCTCCTCGGCTGGTCTTGCGTCTTCAGCCGGTCACTGCAGCAACATGCGGGGCTCCGTCTTGCTCACAGGAGCCCCGCCTGAAATCCTGCTTTGGCCGCACCATGCGGCATTCACGAAGGCGGGGTGGGCTCCCGCCGGACTTCCTCTACTGCTTGCCAGTGCGGGGTGGGCTCCCGCCTCGCTTCCCCTACACGCGGGCTGCAATACGCGGGGCTCCCTCAGCTCACGGGAGCCCTGGACACTTCCGGCACGCGCGCTCCATGCCCCACCCATGTCCCGGGCAAGGACGGCGTGTCTTCTCTGGCGTTCTCAGCTTGCGCTGGGACACCAGATGTGCACGCTCATGGCAACGCGCTCCCACCGCGCTCTGACTTTCGCGCGCGCGCTCCATCTCAGCTTTTACTTTCGCTGCGTCTTCACACAAGGCACTAAAAGTTAAAGTAAAATGTGATCAGTTAATCTTTGCTAAAGGTCTCGCCTTCAACTTCGCGGGACTACGGAGAACACCCACTATTAGCCATGGGGAGAAATGTAAGTACCTTCAGCAAACAATTGTTTTACTTGATGCCAAAAGGATATCCTGGCACTACACTTGTGCACCCTGAACAGTGTAATAATAACAGCTGTTGTTTTCTGTGCTTTGAAAGGTCGAAATATCCAGCAAATGAATATCTAAAAAATTAATACTGTTTTTCCTGTGATAAGGAAATGAGCCGTCTTATGGCTGTGCAGTGGCTTCTGGGTATGCAAAAGAAAACAAGCATTTGCAATGCAATAGGTGTCGCATTTGCAGAGTTTCAGCTATTGGCTTTGCAAATGACAATGCATTTTATTTCTGTGTTTCGAGGGCGCACTTTGTACTTATAGTCCTTGCTTACGAGATGCAAGGCTGGCAATAACTGCGCATCTTTTACTGCCAGCCTTGCGTCTCGTAAGCAAGGACTAGAAGTACAAAGTGCGTGTTTACGCACTGCTTGCGGCTTTTCAAAACACATAAATAAAAGGCGTTGTCATTTACAATGCCAATAGCTCAAACTCTCGCAAATGCGAGACCTATTGCATTGCAAATGCTTGTTCTCTATGTAGGCTTCATGCAGCAGCCTACATAGAGAAAATGGCCCGGCTGGGGCGCTCTCCGATGCGCCTCACCAATCACAACGCTGCCATTGCAGCGTTGTGATTGGCGGAGGGAGGAGGAGGCTGCCTTTCCTGATGACGAGGAGAGCTGCAGCCGGCCGGAATTGGAAACGCAGGAGTCAGGATCGGACGGCGGGAGTCGGGACCCATCCAGAAGCTGGCGCGGGACGGTAAGTTTTATTTTATATATTTTTTTCATTAAACCCCTCCCGCCTCCCCCTCTGTCCCCCCCGCGACGACCCCATTTCCACACCCGCCCGTCATGCCGGCCGCGACTGGTGCCTTCGAAAACACCTAAACCGCAGAGCAGGTAGAAATAGTGTTTGTGTCAAGCAGGGAATTTGCACAATTCACCTAATCAGCTATTTCTGTTGTCACGTGTTTAAATATCTCAGTGTGATGGCTTCTACAAAGAACTCTAAACTCGCATCATTCTGATGCATATTCCGAATGGCAATTGACATTTCTGTCCTTTGCCCCTCGGGTATTGTCATATGTAGCACGGCTATACAATTTCACGTTACTTGCCAGCACTCTGAGGGTTAGAGTCCTGCGTAATAACAGTAACAACACAGGTTAGTGCGCATGTCTTCCCCTTTATAAGTTGGTAGAGTTTGCCGGACGTCATTTTTACCGAGTCTAAGCTATTATGGTTCATAGTGCCAGCCTACTAGATACTACTGTAATTCTACAGGTTGAAAGAGCGTCTACTGACCACGTCACAGGCCTTCTTTACCGGTAGACCCTTGCCTGTGACGTACACACAGCGAGGGCTTTCACACGGTTGCTACCAGATGGTGTTCATTTTGGGAACATATGCGGTTGCAGACTTCTACCTTACAAGGTACCGCAATGCCATTATTGAAGGATAACCTATACAGGTCCTATGGACAGGGTCTGTGTTCCTGACACTGATATGCTGTGTGACTTACTTTGGGGGAATGTGTTGTCTCGTTGTTATGTGGCCGTGACCCGGTTATTATTATGGTGAGACTCTGGGGATGTTCTTTGATTGAGGTAAAGTCACAAAGGGGTGGGGGGGAGCCCGATTCCATGATAGTCCGGGCATTGTGTGCCTGTCACGTCCTTGTTACTGGGGCAGTGTTTGTGAGATGTGGGTCCCGTGTTTCTGCCGTGCCTGCTCTATCCTTATTATTGGGACAGGGGGTGTGAGGTGCGATGTACAAGTCATTCTTTTTCGTGTGCCCGCTCTATCCTTAATACAGGCACCGCCTCTTTAAGGTTGTAATGCCCTGGGGCAGTATATATTCAGTGCCCATTCTGCCCTTGTTAATGGATGGAGCGGTATTTGTGAGGTTGTGATGTCCTGGGTTTTTGTTCCTTCAGTGCCCGCTCTGCCCTTGTTATTGGCACAGTTTGCAGTTGTGAAACTGCGATGCCCAGGCCCTTGTTCCTCCAGTGCCCGCTGTGCCCTTGTTATTGGGGCAGTGTTTGTAGGGTTGTGATGCCCAGAGCTTGTCTTCCTCCAGTGCCCGCTGTGCCTTTGTTATTTGGACAGTGTTTGTGAGGTTGTGATGCCCAGACTTCGTGGTACTTTAGTGCCCTTGTTATTGGACAGTATATATGAGGGTATGATTCTCAGGGACGGTGTTTCTCCAGTGCCCGCGGTGCCCTTGATATTGGGGCAGTGTTTGCAAAGTTGTGATGCCCAGAGTTCGTGATCCTTTAGTGCTCGGTCTACTCCTGTTATAAGGGCAGTGCTTATGATTTCCAGATCTCGTGGTACTTTAGTGCCCTTGTTATTGGGACAGTACATATGAAGGTGTGATTCTCAGGGCCCGTGTTCCTCCAGTGCTTGCTGTGCCCTTGTTATAAGGGCCGTGCTTGTGACGTTGTGATGCCCAGATCTCGTGGCACTTTAGTTCCCTTGCTATTGGGACAGTATATATGAAGGTGTGATTCTTTAGGGCCCGTGTTCCTCCAGTGCCCCCTGTGCCCTTGTTATTGGGGCAGTGTGTGTAAGGTTGTGATGCCCAGATCTCGTGGTCCTTTAGAGCCCCCCATGTCCTTGTTATTGGGGCAGTGTGTGTGAGGCTGCGATGTGCATTCTTCCGTGCCTGTAACGCGTACAAGGGTTCCTCTCAATATCTAAATGTGTTTATTCTGAGGAGTTCAAGGCCCGCGTGCGGCAGGGAACGCCGAGGTATGCATTTAAGGACCTGCCTTGACGTGGTAGCAGAGCACGGATGCCAAGGGCCTTGGTGCAAACAAGGAAATGCCACTGCCCCCCCATCCGCTAATTGGTTAGTGCCAAAACAGCCGTAATTAGGGTTCAGTGGGTCCCTAAAGCCCAGAGGCCCCGGTTCGCACATGCTAAAGGCGTGCATTCCCTTCCATACAGTAGCACTAAAAGTCTCTGTTCGAATCTCTTATAACGTGCGCCAGGGCTGCTCACCCATTGCTCTGTTTACTTAATATAGATCTTTAATTGAGCCTGAGAGATTGGAGTGGAAATTATGGACAGCAGTGTAAATTTGCAACTCTAGTGCTCTTTTCACATCTTCACAAATAAGAGGTAGAGTGACAGTGTAACATATTTGTTATGATTACTGCACCCTACCTGAAATATTAATGCATAGTTAGGTTGTGATTACTGGACCTTATTTGTATTGTCATTGCCATTACATGTTCTTTATTTGGACACTCTGGAACCTTCATGTCACCTGCATCCTGTTTGTCCTGACCCCCTCTGCCCATCACCAACATCCCCTGTATAAAGCATCTGTCTGCCTATCATGACACCTTGACACGCGTTCTGTCCATCACTTACCCCATGCCTGTTCGGTCAGTCCCTCTATCTACAACCCACAGTCTACGTGCCTGATACACTGTCTATTCCGACAAACACTGTACCTCCATCACCCATCTGTCTCTTCCTGTTCTAATGAATGACACGAGATCTGTACATCACTTGCGTACCTGCCTGGTCACACTGTCGGTCCATCACCCCTGCGCCTGCCTGTGTCCATCACACTGTTTCTTCAGTCCCTATTTGTAGATCTCTGACCTGACACATTACCTGTCCATCGCTTGCAGGCCTCACCCTGATCCCTTCTCTTTATCTCATTTTTTGTTTCCGTTATTTTCATCACCAATTCCGACTGTTCTTCTCATTATTGCTTGAAAATGCACCATTTGCCCACTCTTTTTTCAAAATTTTCTCTGGGGGAGTAGGTGGTTCAGGCTCGCTCGCGACGCTCGCACGCCGCAGTGAACTACGACAATTGTTTTACGCCCTACCACTTTGAGATGTCACCAGCCGCCACTGGGAATAGGGTGTAAACTAAGTGCGCTAAGCAAAGCCTCTGGGGTAAGCTGATAGAAGGGTCTAAAGCTACTAGCACGGGGTTTACAATATGAGGTGCCCTCTAAGGAGCAAGGGTGCTGTTGCAGCTTTTGTACTTCACTGTATTGTGTGTTGCCATAAAACAAGCATTTGCAATGCAATAGGTCTCGCATTTTAGAAACTTTGACCTATTAGTTTTGTAAATGACAATGCCTTTTATTATTGCAGGTGTTTTTAAACACATAAATAAATGGCATTGTCATTTACAATGCCAATAGGTCAAAATCTCGCAATTGCGAGACCTATTGTATTGCAAATACTTGTTTTAACTCCTTTACCGTGACATTTATCAAATTGATGCAGCGTCTCTGCATTCGAGTTGCCACCATGTTGAGTACACTTATTTCCTGTATGATACTCGGGAGCGCGCGTGCCGTGATTGAATTTTCAATAGTTACAAAGAAATATCAAAACATATTTTCATGCTTCTTATAGTCATCAGAAAACATGCTACGGAACTTCCGCCTGGAATCAATTTCACTGAAAAAGGAGAATAATTTGGGACAAAAACCTGACAATGGCACGTTAAGTGATCAATAAAAACAACGTTTATTTCACGCAAGTTCTATGTTCAGTGTCCAGACAACAGAATTTAAAGCGCGCGGTTTTAGGACGCATACACGGGGTGACTTCATTTTAAGATGACAGCAAAGGTTAAAACTTCCGGTTCCCACTGTCCTTGTTTCGTGCCCTTCTGTTGTGACTCACTTACCAGCCAGTGAGTTAACTTGCAATATGCTTGAGAGACTTAGGGGACTGCATGGTTTAAGTTTCTTTTAGGTCGTTTTGGATACGTGTCTGAAATTCGTTCGAGCATGGGGGTACGCTAATTTACTAAAATATGTTATGGCGATACTTCTGATTCTGTTTTTTGAAGTTTAGAGGACAATATTTCTAGCGCACCATATCAAAAACAGTATCAGTAATCGATAATGGATGCTTTTCTGGCGCAAGTGACAATCAATATGCATATGCGTTCTAAGAAAAACGCTGTAACCTGAGGTGCTGTTAAAATGTCGTTCCAACTGTGGCGCATTTTGAAGAGCCAACCACTATATTTTCAAAAAATAGAAGTTAATCTTGTTGGACGAGTGCAGTCGCACCGGATCTTTAAGTATGCGTGTTCAGAACAGTCGGGGACCCTTGTTTCGCGGTACCATTAGCGCTTTAATTGTCCAGCTTTGACAAGAGAGAAATGACACGAGGGAAAGCTGACTTACGAGACTACAGTTACTGTCAACATCATAAATCTGCAAACATCATAAACAAGCAATGGCCGCGCAGCCGTGAAACTGACACGGCCGCGAAAGTTAAAGTAATCGCGAGGGAAGCCATATGGCGCCTGATCGCGCGTGCACGCTCGCGTGAACGCAAGCTGGTCGCCAGCAAACTGCTGTTTGCACTTCCAAAACCTGCTTACTAAAACTCTCGCCAGGGCAGCGCATGCGCTGGCTCAGGCGAGACCTAAAAAGCATTGGCCACGCGGCCGTGAAACTGACACGGCCGCGCGGCAGTGAAAGTAATCGCGAGCGTCCAGATGGCGAGGGAAGCCATATGGCGCCTGATCGCGCGTGCACGCTCGCGTGAACGCAAGCTGGTCGCCAGCAAAAGCCACTGTTTGCACTTCCAAAACCCGCTTACTAAAACTCTCGCCAGAGCAGCGCATGCGCTGGCTCAGGCGAGACCTAAAAACACGTTCTCTCCTTGTATCTGATCTCTTACCTGGAAAACGTTGCAAGTGCTTAGAAAGGTCCAATCACCAGAATTAAGCGCTGTATAAAATAACAATTTATTTCAATTTACATATCTCCTCCTTCAGTGGTTAATTAAAAGAATGCCTTTGAGTTGGGTATCACCGCCTGTAATTTGCACGTTGCAAGACAGATGGTTCATCTCGTCTGCTATGACGTAAATGCTTATTTTTATTCCCTCCTGGGTCAGGTAGGGTGAGCCGAGGCCACGACTTGGATTTATTTACGGTTCCGGAAGAGGTTACTGAGGCCTGCCCGCCCACACCCCTGCAGCCCGCACAGCTGTGTGCAGTTATTTACACACCACCAGAGCGCCGCCTTTGAACCCTGCTTCTGACCCCCCTCTGTGCCCCGGTGGGAGGCGGGCCGCCCCGACCTAATGTTCACTCCCAGCGCCCACCTACATCCGTTCATGGCAGCTCTGATCCTCTGGCGCAAGTGACAATCAATATGCATATGCGTTCTAAGAAAAACGCTGTAACCTGAGGTGCTGTTAAAATGTCGTTCCAACTGTGGCGCATTTTGAAGAGCCAACCACTATATTTTCAAAAAATAGAAGTTAATCTTGTTGGACGAGTGCAGTCGCACCGGATCTTTAAGTATGCGTGTTCAGAACAGCCGGGGACCCTTGTTTCGCGGTACCATTATCGCTTTAATTGTCCAGCTTTGACAAAATGACACGAGGGAAAGCTGACTTACGAGACTACAGTTACTGTCAACATCATAAATCCAGCAGCGCTGTCGGAGGGTTCATGCGCCTGCTGCGGGGCACAGGTTCGAATCAAGAAAGAGTGCGCCAACCTGGGGGGAGATTCAGTAAGTGTCCTTTCTATATGAACTCTTTCAAACTTGGCCTTTTCGAGGACAGGCGTGTAGGGATCCTGGGTGTCTGACCCACCATTTTCTGTTGTCCCACCCACCATTTTCTGTTGTCCCTTCAAGTTTCACTGTTTTGCAATTTATTTTTAATTTTTGCCATAGTCAAGCGGCCCAGAATCCAAGGCGCCACGTGAATACTGACCCCAATCGACCTTCCTGCGTTTGCTGTCGACAGGCACCCCCCCCGCCTCCAAATCGGCTCCCTTGCGATCAGGTGTTCGTACTTAGTGGCAGCGTTTTTAGGGGGAGCTAGGTGGCTTGCCCATAGAAGACACGTGTATCTCTAACAAAACTGCAGAGCCCTTCTCCGTTACTGGGGACCCCCGCCCAGTTAGTGCATTTTGTAGAAACCCATCCAGGGCTGCTTCATGTGAGGTGACCCCGGAACTGGCTGAAAGTCAGTGTTTCACTGAGCGAGAGCTGGCAGGCCGGACAGCCATAAACGTTTACCCTATACCTACGGGGTCAAGCCGTCAGTCACGGGCGCATCTCTCCTGTAGGTGCTGTGCAGTGCCATGGCAACGGGATGCAAAGGTGCCCTGTGGCCCCAGGGGCCTGCGTTGAGGTGTTTCTGGCTTCTTGTGGAGATCAGGACACCGGATGTGGGGCCGAGTTCAGAATGTGTGATTGGGCACAGGATGTGGGGCTGGGCACAGTATGTGGGGGTCGGGCACAGTATGTGGGGGTCGGGCACCGGATGTGGGGGTCGAGCACAGGATGTGGGGCTGGGCACAGGATGTGGGGGCTGGGCACAGGATGTGGGGGCTGGGCACAGGATGTGGGGGCTGGGCACAGGTTGTGGGGGTCGGGCACAGGATGTGGGGGTCGGGCACAGGATGTGGGGGTCGGGCACCGGATGTGGGGCTGGGCCCACGATTTGGGGTTGGGCATGTGACCCAGCAGGCTTGTGTAGGTGTGCACAGGTGACCCTGCCTCTGGCCACAGGCCTTTGCTTAGGTGGCATATCTCTCTGGCCGGCCTGCCGGAAGTGGTTCTCCGTAGGGATGCCTGCCGGAAGTGGTTCTCCGTAGGGATGCCTGCCGGAAGTGGTCCCCCGTAGGGATGCCTGCCGTAAGTGCTTCCTTGTAGGGAAGGTGGACACGAAGAAACATGCATACTCTGTAGGAGGAGTTGTGAATCCAGACCAGACACAGGCACAGGCGCGGCTCCTCCATGTGGGTGGAGGAGCGTCGCCCCACTGTTTCCTGCTGTGCGAAAAGCAGAAACATAAAAAGGTATTATAAATACCATTTTATGTTTCTGCTTTTCGCACTGCAAGAAAGCAGAAAGGTTTGGTTGGGGGCAGTTGGGTGGGCGGGTCTGGTCTAGGGCAGGGGAGGAGTGGCTTGCCCACTGCTGAGGGCGCTGACTGTTTGGTCAGCCCTCTGGGGCCCACCAAACCAGTCATGCGCACTCTGCCTTCAGCCTACATGGAGAAAATGGCCTCCCAATAGACGCCTGGCTGGTCGACGTCCCGACGAATCACAATGCTGCCACTGCAGTGTTGTGATTGGCTATGGGGAGGGAGGCTGTCTGCTTCCTGTTCAGGAGAGGAGCAGAGAAGTAGAGAGGACGTGGGACCGGGCCGGCAAAGGTAAGTTAACTTTTTTTTTTAATTTAAAATTAACTCCCGCGCTCCCCTCCGCCGCCCCCTCCCCACCTGCGAGTCATGCCGGCCGTGACTGCACATGCATCTGTCTTGCAATGGCTGAAGCAGGGAGGGGGGAATGGCGGCTCCTCCGCTAAGGTGGAGGAGTGTCGCCCCACTTCTTTTTTTTTTTTTTTTTTTTTTTTTTTTGCAGAGAAATAAAATGATAACTTGCGTTATCATTTTAATTTCTCCTACTTGCGCAGCTTTGCGTGAGGGGGCAGGGAAGGAGTGGTTGCACCCTCCTAAGTGCGCAATGACTGCTTGGCTGGCCATCTCGGGCCGCCCAAAACAGTTTTGCGCACTTCTCATGTTCTCCATGCAGGCTGCATTGCAGCCTACGTGGGGGACATGCCCAGGCCTCCAGTCAGCGTCTGAGCGCCAAAACACGGCGCTCAGACCAATCACACCGCTGCTACAGGGGGCATCAAACTATATACATACAGGGGGGCCCATTCATACAGGGGACACCAAACTACATTCATACAGAGGGCACCTATCTTCATTTATATAGGGGCCTCCAATCTACATTCATGCGGGGGACACCATTCAACATTCACACGGTGGGCACCAAACTAAATTCAATACGGGGGAGACACATCTACATTCTTTTGGGGGACTCCAATCTACATTCATACAGTGTAACACCAAACTACCTTCATACAGAGTGCTTTAAACTACATTCATACAGGGGAACACCAAACTACACTCATGCAGGGGGATGCCAAACTACTGTCATACAGGGGCACACCAAACTGCATTAATACGGTGGGGGGGGCACAAACACACCACACTACATTCATGCAGGGGGACACCTTCATACAGGGGGCATTAAACTACATTCATGCAGGGGGACACCAAACTACATTCATGCAGGTGGACACATTCATACAGGAAGCACCAAACTACTTTCACACAGGGGGACTCCAACCTACTTCCACACAGGGGGACTCCAACCTACTTTCACACAGGGGGACTCCAACCTACTTTCACACAGGGGGACTCCAACCTACTTTCACACAGGGGGACTCCAACCTACTTTCACACAGGGGGACTCCAACCTACTTTCACACAGGGGGACTCCAACCTACTTTCACACAGGTGGACTCCAACCTACTTTCACACAGGTGGACTCCAACCTACTTTCACACAGGGGGACTCCAACCTACTTTCACTCAGGGGGACTCCAACCTACTTTCATACAGGGGGACTTCAATCTACATTCATACAGGGGGACACATTCATACAGGAAGCACCAAACTACTTTCATACAGGGGGACTCCAATCTACTTTCATACAGGGGGACTCCAATCTACTTTCATACAGGGGGACTCCAATCTACTTTCATACAGGGGGACTCCAATCTACTTTCACACAGGGGGACTCAAATCTACTTTCACACAGGTGGACTCCAATCTACTTTCACACAGGGGGACTCCGATCTACTTTCACACAGGTGGACTTCGATCTACTTTCACACAGGTGGACTCCGATTTACTTTCACACAGGTGGACTCTGATCTACTTTCGCACAGGTGGACTCTGATCTACTTTCGCACAGGTGGACTCCAATCTACATTCATACAGGTGGACTCCAATCTACTTTCACACAGGTGGACTACATTCATACACGGGGACTCCAATCTACATTCACACAGGGGGACTCCAATCTACATTCATACAGGAGCACCACACTACATTCACACAGGGGGACACATTTATACAGGGGACACCAAATCTACATTCATACAGGGGGACTCCAATCTACATTCATACAGGGGGACTCCAATCTACATTCACACAGGGGGACTTCAATCTACTTTCACACAGGGGGACTCCAATCTACTTTCATACAGGGGGACTCCAATCTACTTTCATACAGGGGGACTTCAATATACTTTGATACAGGGGGACTCCCATCTACATTCATACAGGGGAACTCCAATCTGCATTCATACAGGGGGACTCCAATCTACTTTCACACAGGGGGACTCCAATCTACTTTCACACAGGGGGTCTCCAAACTACTTTCACACAGGGGGACTCCAAACTACTTTCACACAGGGGGACTCCAAACTACTTTCACACAGGGGGACTCAAATCTACTTTCACACAGGGGGGACTCCAAACTACTTTCACACAGGGGGACTCCAATCTACTTTCATACAGGGGGACTCCAATCTACATTCACACAGGGGGACTCCAATCTACATTCACACAGGGGGACTCCAATCTACATTCATACAGGGGGACTACAATCTACATTCATACAGGGGGACTACAATCTACAGTCACACAGGGGGACTCCAATCTACATTCATACAGGGGGACTACAATCTACAGTCACACAGGGGGACTCCAGTCTACATTCATACAGGGGGACTCCAATCTACATTCATACAGGGGGGACTCCAATCTACTTTCACACAGGGGGACTCCAATGTACATTCATACAGGGGGACTCTAATCTACATTCACACAGGTGGACTCCAATCTACTTTCACACAGGGGGACTCCAATCTACATTCACACAGGGGGACTCCAATCTACTTTCACACAGGGGGACTCCAATCTACTTTCACACAGGGGGACTCCACTCTACTTTCACACAGGGGGACTCCAATCTACTTTCATACAGGTGGACTCCACTCTACATTCATACAGGTGGACTCCAATCTACTTTCATACAGGTGGACTCCAATCTACTTTCATACAGGTGGACTCCAATCTACTTTCATACAGTGGGACTCCAATCTACTTTCATACAGTGGGACTCCAATCTACATTCAGACAGGGGGACTCCAATCTACTTTAATACAGGTGGACTCCAATCTACATTCATACAGGGGGACTCCAATTTACTTTTACACAGGGGGACTTCAATCTACTTTCATACAGGGGGACTTCAATCTACTTTCATACAGGGGGACTTCAATCTACTTTCATACAGGTGGACTCCACTCTACATTCATACAGGTGGACTCCAATCTACTTTCATACAGGTGGACTCCAATCTACTTTCATACAGTGGGACTCCAATCTACTTTCATACAGTGGGACTCCAATCTACATTCAGACAGGGGGACTCCAATCTACTTTAATACAGGTGGACTCCAATCTACATTCATACAGGGGGACTCCAATTTACTTTTACACAGGGGGACTTCAATCTACTTTCATACAGGGGGACTTCAATCTACTTTCATACAGGGGGACTTCAATCTACTTTCATACAGGGGGACTCCAATCTACATTCATACAGGGGGACTCCAATCTACATTCATACAGGGGGACTTCAATCTACTTTCATACAGGGGGACTCCAATCTACTTTCACACAGGGGGACTCCAATTTACATTCATACAGGAAGCACCAAACTAGTTTCACACAGGGGGACTCTAACCTACTTTCATACAGGGGGACTCCAATCTACATTCATACAGGAAGCACCAAACTAGTTTCACACAGGGTGACTCCAACCTACTTTCATACAGGGGGACTCCAATCTACATTTATACAGGGGGACTCCAATCTACTTTCATACAGGGGGACTCCAATCTACATTCATACAGGAAGCACCAAACTAGTTTCACACAGGGGGACTCCAACCTACTTTCATACAGGGGGACTCCAATCTACTTTCATACAGGGGGACTCCAACCTACTTTCATACAGGGGGACTCCAATCTACATTCATACAGGGGGACTCCAATCTACTTTCACACAGGGGGACTCCAATCTACTTTCACACAGGGGGACTCCAATGTACTTTCACACAGGTGGACTCCAATCTACATTCACACAGGTGGACTCCAATCTACATTCACACAGGTGGACTCCAATCTACATTCACACAGGTGGACTCCAATCTACATTCACACAGGTGGACTCCAATCTACATTCACACAGGTGGACTCCAATCTACTTTCACACAGGTGGACTCCAATCTACTTTCACACAGGTGGACTCCAATCTACATTCATACAGGGGGACTCCAATCTACTTTCATACAGGGGGACTCCAATCTACATTCATACAGGTGGACTCCAATCTACTTTCATACAGGGGGACTCCAATCTACATTCATACAGGGGGACTCCAATCTACATTCACACAGGGGGACTCCAATCTACATTCACACAGGGGGACTCCAATCTACATTCACACAGGGGGACTCCAATCTACTTTCACACAGGGGGACTCCAATCTACTTTTATACAGGGGGACTTCAATCTACTTTCACACAGGTGGACTTCAATCTACTTTCACACAGGTGGACTCCAATCTACTTTCATACATGGGGACTCCAATCTACATTCATACAGGAGCACCACACTACATTCACACAGGGGGACACATTTATACAGGGGCACACCAAACTACATCCATACAGGTAGACACATTTATACAGGGGCACACCAAACTACATCCATACAGGTAGACACATTTATACAGGGGCACACCAAACTACATCCATACAGGTAGACACATTTATATAGGGGACTTCAATCTACATTCATACAGGGGGACTCCAATCTACATTCATACAGGGGGACTCCATTCTACATTCATACAGGTAGACACATTCATACAGAGGGACACCAAACTACATTCATACAGGACGACACATTTAAATAGGGGACTTCAGTCTACATTCACACAGGGGGACACATTTATACAGGGGACACCAAATCTACATTCATATAGGGGGACTCCAATCTACTTTCATATAGGTGGACTCCAATCTACTTTCACACAGGGGGACTCCAATCTACTTTCACACAGGGGGACTCCAATCTACTTTCACACAGGGGGACTCCAATCTACTTTCATACAGGGGGACTCCAATCTACTTTCATACAGGGGGACTCCAATCTACTTTCATACAGGGGGACTCCAATCTACATTCATACAGGGGGACTCCATTCTACATTCATACAGGTAGACACATTCATACAGAGGGACACCCAACTACATTCATACAGGACGACACATTTAAATAGGGGACTTCAGTCTACATTCACAGAAGGGGACACATTTATACAGGGGACACCAAATCTACATTCATACAGGGGGACTCCAATCTACTTTCACACAGGTGGACTCCAATCTACTTTCACACAGGTGGACTCCAATCTACTTTCACACAGGAGGACTCCAATCTACTTTCATACAGGGGACTCCAATCTACTTTCATACAGGGGGACTCCAATCTACTTTCATACAGGGGGACTCCAATCTACTTTCATACAGGGGGACTCCAATCTACTTTCATACAGGGGGACTCCAATCTACTTTCATACAGGTGGACTCCACTCAACATTCATACAGGAGGACTCCAATCTACTTTCATACAGGTGGACTCCAATCTACTTTCATACAGGTGGACTCCAATCTACTTTCATACAGGTGGACTCCAATCTACTTTCATACAGTGGGACTCCAATCTACTTTCATACAGTGGGACTCCAATCTACTTTCATACAGTGGGACTCCAATCTACTTTAATACAGGGGGACTCCAATCTACTTTAATACAGGGGGACTCCAACCTACTTTTACACAGGGGGACTCCAATCTACTTTTACACAGGGGACTTCAATCTACTTTCATACAGGGGACTTCAATCTACTTTCATACAGGGGGACTTCAATCTACTTTCATACAGGGGGACTCCAATCTACATTCATACAGGGGGACTTCAATCTACTTTCATACAGGGGGACTCCAATCTACTTTCACACAGGTGGACTCCAATCTACTTTCACACAGGGGGACTCCAATCTACATTCATACAGGAAGCACCAAACTAGTTTCACACAGGGGGACTCCAACCTACTTTCATACAGGGGGACTCCAATCTACATTCATACAGGAAGCACCAAACTACTTTCATACAGGGGGACTCCAACCTACTTTCATACAGGGGGACTCCAATCTACATTCATACAGGGGGACTCCAATCTAATTTCATACAGGGGGACTCCAATCTAATTTCATACAGGGGGACTCCAATCTAATTTCATACAGGGGGACTCCAATCCACATTCATACAGGAAGCACCAAACTAGTTTCACACAGGGGGACTCCAACCTACTTTCATACAGGGGGACTCCAACCTACTTTCATACAGGGGGGCTCCAATCTACTTTCATACAGGGGGGCTCCAATCTACTTTCATACAGGGGGACTCCAATCTACTTTCATACAGGGGGACTCCAATCTACATTCATACAGGGGGACTCCAATCTACATTCATACAAGGGGACTCCAAACTACTTTCACACAGGGGGACTCCAATCTACATTCACACAGGGGGACTCCAATCTACTTTCACATAGGGGAACTCCAATCTACTTTCATACAGGGGGACTCCAATCTACATTCACACAGGTGGACTTCAATCTACTTTCACACAGGTGGACTCCAATCTACTTTCATACATGGGGACTCCAATCTACATTCATACAGGAGCACCACACTACATTCACACAGGGGGACACATTTATACAGGGGCACACCAAACTACATCCATACAGGTAGACACATTTATACAGGGGCACACCAAACTACATCCATACAGGTAGACACATTTATACAGGGGCACACCAAACTACATCCATACAGGACGACACATTTATTTAGGGGACTTCAATCTACATTCATACAGGGGGACTCCAATCTACTTTCATACAGGGGGACTCCAATCTACATTCATACAGGGGGACTCCAATCTACATTCATACAGGGGGGGTTCAATCTACTTTCATACAGGGGGACTTCAATCTACTTTCATACAGGGGGACTCCAATGTACATTCATACAGGAGCACAACACTACATTCATACAGGTAGACACATTCATACAGAGGGACACCAAACTACATTCATACAGGACGACACATTTAAATAGGGGACTTCAGTCTACATTCACACAGGGGGACACATTTATACAGGGGACACCAAATCTACATTCATACAGGGGACTCCAATCTACTTTCATATAGGTGGACTCCAATCTACTTTCACACAGGTGGACTCCAATCTACTTTCACACAGGTGGACTCCAATCTACTTTCACACAGGAGGACTCCAATCTACTTTCACACAGGGGGACTCCAATCTACATTCACACAGGGGGAGTCCAATCTACATTCATACAGGGGGACTCCAATCCTACTATCACACAGGGGGACTCCAATCCTACTTTCACACAGGGGGACTCCAATCCTACTTTCACACAGGGGACTCCAATCCTACTTTCACACAGGGGGACTCCAATCCTACTTTCACACAGGGGACTCCAATCTACATTCATACAGGGGGACTCCAATCTACATTCATACAGGGGGACTCCAATCTACTTTCATACAGGGGGACTCCAATCTACTTTCATACAGGTGGACTCCACTCAACATTCATACAGGAGGACTCCAATCTACTTTCATACAGGTGGACTCCAATCTACATTCATACAGGTGGACTCCAATCTACTTTCATACAGGGGGACTCCAATCTACATTCATACAGGGGGACTCCAATCTACATTCATACAGGGGGACTCCAATCTACATTCATACAGGTGGACTCCAATCTACATTCATACAGGGGGACTCAAATCTACTTTCATACAGGTGGACTCCAATCTACTTTCATACAGTGGGACTCCAATCTACTTTCATACAGTGGGACTCCAATCTACTTTCATACAGTGGGACTCCAATCTACTTTAATACAGTGGGACTCCAATCTACTTTAATACAGGGGGACTCCAATCTACTTTAATACAGGGGACTCCAACCTACTTTTACACAGGGGGACTCCAATCTACTTTTACACAGAGGGACTTCAATCTACTTTCATACAGGGGGACTTCAATCTACTTTCATACAGGGGGACTTCAATCTACTTTCATACAGGGGGACTTCAATCTACTTTCACACAGGGGGACTCCAATCTACTTTCACACAGGTGGACTCCAATCTACTTTCACACAGGGGGACTCCAATCTACATTCATACAGGAAGCACCAAACTAGTTTCACACAGGGGGACTCCAACCTACTTTCATACAGGGGGACTCCAATCTACATTCATACAGGAAGCACCAAACTAGTTTCACACAGGGTGACTCCAACCTACTTTCATACAGGGGGACTCCAATCTACATTCATACAGGGGGACTCCAATCTAATTTCATACAGTGGGACTCCAATCTAATTTCATACAGGGGGACTCCAATCTAATTTCATACAGGGGGACTCCAATCCACATTCGTACAGGAAGCACCAAACTAGTTTCACACAGGGGGACTCCAACCTACTTTCATACAGGGGGACTCCAATCTACATTCATACAGGAAGCACCAAACTAGTTTCACACAGGGTGACTCCAACCTACTTTCATACAGGGTGACTCCAACCTACTTTCATACAGGGGGACTCCAACCTACTTTCATACAGGGGGCTCCAATCTACTTTCATACAGGGGGCTCCAATCTACTTTCATACAGGGGGCTCCAATCTACTTTCATACAGGGGGACTCCAATCTATTTTCATACAGGGGACTCCAATCTACATTCATACAGGAAGCACCAAACTAGTTTCACACAGGGGGACTCCAACCTACTTTCATACAGGGGACTCCAATCTACGTTCATACAGGGGGACTCCAATCTACGTTCATACAGGGGGACTCCAATCTACGTTCATACAGGGGGACTCCAATCTACTTTCACACAGGGGGACTCCAATGTACTTTCACACAGGTGGACTCCAATCTACATTCATACAGGTGGACTCCAATCTACTTTCATACAGGGGGACTCCAATCTACATTCATACAGGTGGACTCCAATCTACATTCATACAGGGGGACTCAAATCTACATTCATACAGGTGGATTCCAATCTACATTCACACAGGTGTACTCCAATCTACTTTCACACAGGTGTACTCCAATCTACTTTCATACAGGGGGACTCCAATCTACATTCATACAGGGGGACTGCAATCTACTTTCACACAGGGGGACTCCAATCTACTTTCATACAGGGGGACTCCAATCTACATTCATACAGGGGGACTCCAATCTACATTCATACAAGGGGACTCCAAACTACTTTCACACAGGGGACTCCAATCTACATTCACACAGGGGACTCCAATCTACTTTCACATAGGGGGACTCCAATCTACTTTCATACAGGGGGACTCCAATCTACATTCACACAGGTGGACTTCAATCTACTTTCACACAGGTGGACTCCAATCTACTTTCATACATGGGGACTCCAATCTACATTCATACAGGAGCACCACACTACATTCACACAGGGGGACACATTTATACAGGGGCACACCAAACTACATCCATACAGGTAGACACATTTATACAGGGGCACACCAAACTACATCCATACAGGTAGACACATTTATACAGGGGCACACCAAACTACATCCATACAGGACGACACATTTATTTAGGGGACTTCAATCTACATTCATACAGGGGACTCCAATCTACTTTCATACAGGGGGACTCCAATCTACATTCATACAGGGGACTCCAATCTACATTCATACAGGGGGGTTCAATCTACTTTCATACAGGGGGTTCAATCTACTTTCATACAGGGGACTTCAATCTACTTTCATACAGGGGACTCCAATGTACATTCATACAGGAGCACAACACTACATTCATACAGGTAGACACATTCATACAGAGGGACACCAAACTACATTCATACAGGACGACACATTTAAATAGGGGACTTCAGTCTACATTCACACAGGGGGACACATTTATACAGGGGACACCAAATCTACATTCATACAGGGGACTCCAATCTACTTTCATATAGGTGGACTCCAATCTACTTTCACACAGGTGGACTCCAATCTACTTTCACACAGGTGGACTCCAATCTACTTTCACACAGGAGGACTCCAATCTACTTTCATACAGGGGGACTCCAATCTACTTTCATACAGGGGGACTCCAATCTACATTCACACAGGGGGAGTCCAATCTACATTCATACAGGGGGACTCCAATCCTACTATCACACAGGGGGACTCCAATCCTACTATCACACAGGGGGACTCCAATCCTACTTTCACACAGGGGGACTCCAATCCTACTTTCACACAGGGGGACTCCAATCCTACTTTCACACAGGGGGACTCCAATCTACATTCATACAGGGGACTCCAATCTACTTTCACACAGGGGGACTCCAATCTACATTTATACAGGGGGACTCCAATCTACATTCACACAGGGGGACTCCAATCTACATTCACACAGGGGGACTCCAATCTACATTCACACAGGGGGACTTCAATCTACTTTCACACAGGGGGACTTCAATCTACTTTCACACAGGGGAACTCCAATCTACATTCACACAGGGGAACTCCAATCTACATTCACACAGGGGGACTCCAATCTACATTCATACAGTGGGACACCGAGCTACATTCATGTAGCGGGACACATTTATACAGGGGCCCACCAAACTACATCCATACAGGTAGACACATTTATACAGGGGCACACCAAACTACATCCATACAGGTAGACACATTTATACAGGGGCACACCAAACTACATCCATACAAGGGGGATCAAAACACATTTATACAGGGGCCCACCAAACTACATCCATACAGGTAGACACATTTATACAGGGGCACACCAAACTACATCCATACAGGTAGACACATTTATACAGGGGCACACCAAACTACATCCATACAAGGGGGATCAAACTACATTCATGCAGGGGGCAACAAACTACATCCATACAGGTAGACACATTCATACAGAGGGACACCAAACTACATTCATACAGAGGGCACTAAACTACAATCATACAGGGGGCACCAAACTGCATTCATGCAGGGGGCACCCTGTAGATCAGTTTTTCCAATCATTAGTCCATCTCTGTATGTGAGGGAAGCTTGCACCGCTGCTGACCTTGCTGTAGCTTTCTCTGTATGTGTGGGCTGCTGCCTCCTGTGTTCCACAGGGAGTCTTTGTATGTGTGCGCGTAAAGGGGGGCGGGCATAGTAAACTGGGAGCCTCTCCTCTCTACATCAATTATTTGTGTACGAAATGTGATCCGTGCTGGTACCCCTGATGTACTGTCTGCTTCTGTGTGTCAGTGAAGCTTGCTGAAAACTCTTCACTATATAAAAACAGGTTGGCACTGCCAGTGCTGGTTTTCCTTCTGAGGTGTTGCTGCAGCCCCCAGAGCCAGGCAGGCGCCATCTGAAGGGCTTCGCTGCTGCTTTGATAAGGCAAGTGCCCGGAAGTCCCGTCCCCCCCTCCCCCCTCTCTGCCTGGCGTTGAACACCCTCTTGAAACACTTGCCTTATCAGACTCCGGAAGGGCCTCGACATCCAAACTTCCCTTCACCGGAAGCGTCTGAAATCAGGAGTGTGGCCCCTGTTGGGACTTACAATAAAGAAATCCGAATGGCGTCCTTCTGGTTTGAGGTCTCCAGGTCCCGGATGTTAGGAGGTGAATGGGGGAGGGGGCTGGTTTCCACCCTGACTTTTTTCTGTATTTATTTGTCCTATAGACGTCTGGCCACCAGTTGATGCTGTCAGAGATGTCGTGTTCGGGATGTGGCACAGACATAGCCGTGAGTTTGCCCCCCTTCCCCCCCCCCCCTCCTCCTTGGAGTTCTGGAGCCTTCTGAGGGCCCCGCTGCGGGGGTTGCTGCAGTCGGTGGTTGCTGCAGTCGGTGGTCAGCTGAAAAACCAGGCCAGGACTCTGCTCACCTGGAGCCAGGTGACTGCGGTTCCTGAGACCACATGGACCCGGCGAGGAGAACCAGAACCAGGCCAGGGGAACCGGGCCAGAGGGTGAGAACCAGGCCAGAGGGTGAGAACCAGGCCAGGATTATACTCTCCTGGAGCCAGGTGACTGCGTAGCCTCTGAGACCACATGGACCCGGCGAGGAGAGGGCGGAGAACCAGACCCAGCCCCGGAGAACCGCTCTAGAGGGTGAGAACCAGGACAGAGGGTGAAAACCAGGGCTGCAGAGCTGCTACACAGGTAGAGAACTAGGCCAGTAGAGCCGCTCTGCAGGCACAGAACCAGCCCAGGAGAACCGTTGTTCACGCAGAGAACCTGGCCAGCAGAGCTGCTCTAGAGCCAGAGAACCTGGCCAGCAGAGCTGCTCTAGAGCCAGAGAACCAGGTCAGCAGAGCCGCTCTAGAGCCAGAGAACCAGGCCAGCAGAGCCGCTCTAGAGCCAGAGAACCATGTCAGCAGATCCGCTCTAGAGCCAGAGAACCAGGTCAGCAGAGCCGCTCTAGAGCCAGAGAACCAGGTCAGCAGAGCCGCTCTAGAGCCAGAGAACCAGGTCAGCAGAGCCGCTCTAGAGCCAGAGAACCAGGTCAGCAGAGCTGTTCTAGAGCCAGAGAACCAGGTCAGCAGAGCCGCTCTAGAGCCAGAGAACCAGGTCAGCAGAGCCGCTCTAGAGCCAGAGAACCAGGTCAGCAGAGCTGCTCTAGAGCCAGAGAACCAGGTCAGCAGAGCCGCTCTAGAGCCAGAGAACCGGGTCTGCAGAACCTCTCTAGAGCCAGAGAACCAGGCCAGCAGAGCCGTTCTAGAGCCAGAGAACCGGGTCAGCAGAGCCGCTCTATAGCCAGAGAACCATGTCAGCAGAGCCGCTCTAGAGCCAGAGAACCAGGTCAGCAGAGCTGTTGTAGAGCCAGAGAACCAGGTCAGCAGAGCCGCTCTAGCGCCAGAGAACCAGGTCAGCAGACTTGCTCTAGACCCAGAGAACCAGGTCAGCAGAGCCGCTCTAGCGCCAGAGAACCGGGCCAGCAGAGCTGCTGTAGAGCCAGAGAACCAGGTCAGCAGAGCCGTTGTAGAGCCAGAGAACCAGGTCAGCAGAGCCGCTCTAGCGCCAGAGAACCAGGCCAGCAGAGCCGCTCTAGAGCCAGAGAACCAGGTCAGCAGAGCCACTCCAGAGCCTGAGAACCGGGCCAGCAGAGCCGCTCCAGAGCCTGAGAACAATCAATCATGGGTTTGTTGAGTGCGACTACTCACCCGTAAGGGTCTCAAGGCGCTGGGTGGGGGGGGGGAAGGTGTGAGGCGCAGGGTCCTGTCCATCAAGGAGGCGGTCTATCGAAGAGCCATGTCTTGACGTCCCTCGTGAAGTTGGGGAGTGAGGTCGTCTGTCTGAGGTGGAGCGGTAGGGCGTTCCAGGCTCTGGCCGCGAGGAAGGAGAAAGAGCGGCCTCCCGATCTGGACTTCCTGGTGCCAGGGACCACGGCGTAGGAGAGCTGCGCTGATCGTAGGGTCCTTTGGGGTGCGTGGAATGTGAGTTGGCTATTCAGGTATGCTGGTCCGGTGTTGTGGAGGGCTTTGTGTGCGTGGGTGAGAATCTTGAAGGTGATTCTTGCCTCGATGGGGAGCCAGTGGAGTGTGCGCAGGTGCTGGGTGATGTGGCAGTGCCGTGACAGCTTGAGGACTATTCTGGCGGCGGCGTTCTGGATGTTTTGAAGTTTGCGGGTGAGGTTTTTGTTGATTCCGGCGTAGAGTGCGTTGCCGTAGTCGAGTCTGCTGGTGACGAGGGCGTGAGAGACGGTCTTTCTGTGCTCGAGGGGGATCCATTTGAAGGTCTTACGTAGGAGGCGAAGGGTGTGGAAGCAGGAGGATGTGACGGAGTTGATCTGGCGGTCCATTTTGAGTTCGGAGTCCAGGATGATTCCGAGGTTGCGTGCGTGGTCCGTGGGGGTGGGCGGGCTTCCGAGGGCGGGGGGCCACCAGGTGTCGTTCCATGCATCGGGGTGTGGGCTCATGAGGAGTACTTCCGTTTTGTCCGTGTTGAGTTGTAGACAGCTGCTCTTCATCCATTTGGCGACTGCTTCCATGCCTTCTTGAAAGTTGTGTTTGGCTGCGTTGGGTTTGTTGGATAGGGAGAGGATGAGTTGGTTGTCGTCTGCGTATGAAACAATGTTGAGTCCATGGGTTCTGACGATGGGGACGAGTGGAGCCATGTAGATGTTGAACAACGTGGGGCTGAGGGAGGATCCTTGGGGGACTCCGCAGGTGGTCGGTGTGGGGTCCGAGAGGAAGGGAGGGAGTCTGACCCGCTGCGTTCTGCCGGAGAGGAATGAGCTGGTGTAGTAACGAAGGTCCACGCAGGTAGGTTAACTTAAAGGTGATTTATTCAAGCTGGTAACAAGTAGTTAAACAGGTAGTAATGTTCTAAAGGAGAGCCCCACCAGGAGCAGCCTGTCAGCCGCTCAGCCCATGACCAACTGTCACTTCACCTCTCTGAGTCCCAACATTCCGAGGTTCATCCAGACTCCAACATTCTATTGGGCATAGAGCACAGGCACTGGGCTGAGCAGGAGGAGAATAATACTTAACCTTACAAATGCAGGATACTACATATCCCCTTTCCTTCCAACAGAAGAACAAATGCAATATATAATAAAATATACCGGGAGAGAACAAAGGACAGATAGCAAGGAAGGAACAACGGAGTGACAGAGAGAACATAAAGGAAAGGAGCAAGCAAAGCAGAGCGAGGAGAAAGATGGGAGAAGACAAGGAGGTAAGTGTAAGTAAGAAAATGGAAAACCCATCCTCAACAACAAAATAGAAAGAAGGAGACAGTGAGACGAAAGAGAGGAAATACGAAATAGAGAGAGACAGACGTGCCAAAGGCAACCCCCAAACATACCCACTGGCCAGGCAGGCAAGAAAGGAAGGAAGAATAAGGCATGACGCAAACCGGACACCAGCCTACACACAGACACAAAGAGGAGGGAATAACGGATCTCCTCCTGAACAGGGAAGAAATAGAATAAAAAATACGAAAGAGGGAAGGCTGGAGACAGAGGATGACAAACAAGAAATGTAACTCCAGAAACCAAGGATGAAAATAAGTAGAACATCACTAGGAAAGCTGGACATATTGGAAAACAGAGAAGAGGCAAAGTAGATACTTACAGTATAACTAATACTTCCCCCATTTTCAATTAGACAATAACAATACGATATAAGTGTAACATTGCGTTATACAAAACAGCAAAGTAACTGAATGTAGAAAGACCATATCAGCCAATGGGATTGAAACCCATGACCGTCCTCTACTCCTATGCAAGAGTGTGAGGAGCAGTGTGAATGGGACTGTGACCCATAATGTGAAAGCCCGTGAAAGGACAACCCCGCGTAGAGGTACAATGCAGTGCAGAGTAGAAATGGGTCTAAAACCCATAAGATGCACCCTGTGTGAGGGTGACTGTGTAAATGGGACTGTGACCCATGAAACGGTGCCCTGTGTAAGGGTTAAAACCGTATGTGACCCATGTAGGCAAATTTGTGTGTGGAAATGGGGCTAAATCCATTCCCATCCCTGTGTAGGGAAGAATCCCATCCTCGTCGCCAAATTATGTAGTAACGAAGGTCCACGCAGGTAGGTTAACTTAAAGGTGATTTATTCAAGCTGGTAACAAGTAGTTAAACAGGTAGTAATGTTCTAAAGGAGAGCCCCACCAGGAGCAGCCTGTCAGCCGCTCAGCCCATGACCAACTGTCACTTCACCTCTCTGAGTCCCAACATTCCGAGGCTCATCCAGACTCCAACATTCTATTGGGCATAGAGCACAGGCACTGGGCTGAGCAGGAGGAGAATAATACTTAACCTTACAAATGCAGGATACTACAGCTGGTCCAGTCGAAGGCCTTGTCCCGGATCCCTGCGTCGTGAAGTCTGCGTGTTAGGATGCGGTGAGAGACTGTGTCGAAGGCCGCTGAAAGGTCGAGGAGGATGAGGGCTACTGTCTCTCCTCTGTCCATGAGGGAGCGGATGTCGTCTGTTGCGGCGAGGAGGGCGGTTTCCGTGCTGTGGTTCTTTCTGAAGCCGGATTGGGAGGAGTCAAGGATGTTGTGCTCTTCGATGAAGGTGGCGAGTTGGCTGTTGATGGCTTTCTCGATGACTTTCCCTGGGAACAGGAGCTGGGAGATGGGTCTGTAGTTTTTGAGGTCGGTGGGGTCCGCCGAGGGTTTCTTCAGGAGGGGGTTGATCTCAGCGTGCTTCCAGTCATAGGGGAAGGAGGCGTTCGCGATGGAGCGGTTGATGGTGTGGCGAAGCATGGGGGCGATGGTGTCATCGGCTCTGTTGAAGATGTGGTGGGGCAGGGGTCCGTGGGGGGCCCCGGAGTGGATTGACATCATCGTCTTCAGTGTATCTTCGGTGGTGAGGGTTGTCCAGCTGTCAATCGTTGGCTTCAAGGTGTCGGGGGTGGTTGGTGTGGGTTCTGTGTGTTGGCTATCTTCGCCGAAATTGTCGTAAATGTTCTTGATTTTGTGGTGGAAGAAGGTGCTGAGTTTGTCGCAGAGGTCTTGTGAGGGAGGGATGTCTGTAGACTCGCTGATGGGTTGGGCGAACTCCTTGATGATGCTGAAGAGTTCTTTGCTGTTGTGCGCGTGCGTGGAGATTCTGTCTTCGATCGCTTTCTTTCTTGTATTCCTGATGAGTTGGTGGTGGGCGTTGGTGGCGGCTCTGAAGTTGTTGTGGGCTTCTGTAGATTTGGAGTTTCTCCAGTCCTTTTCGAGGCGGCGGCATGTGCGTCTGGACTCTCGGAGTTCGGTGGTGAACCAGCTGGCTTTCCTGGCGTGTTTGTTGTTGTTCTTCTTGAGGGGGGCTAAGGTGTTGGCGCAGTCGGAGATCCATCTGTGCAGGGTTCGGGCTGCGGTGTCGGGGTCGTCGTTGTCCGTGATGGTTGGGGTGGAGTTGCCGAGTGTGGTGGTGAGCTGGTCGTCTGTGATTTTGGTCCAATTTCTTCGTTGGAGCAGGTGCTGTGTTCTGTGGATGGTGGGTGTACTGAAGGTGAAATGGATGCAGCGATGGTCTGTCCACGGGAGTTCGGTGGTGTGGCTGAAAGTGATGGAGTTTCCTGTTGTGAAGATGGGGTCGAGGGTGTGTCCTGCTGAGTGCGTGGGTTCAGTCACGATCTGGCGGAGTCCTATGTTGTGGAGGTTGTCCAGGAGGGATGTGGTGTTGGGGTCTTGTTGGTTGTCGAGGTGGAAGTTGAGGTCTCCCAGCAAGGTGTAGTTGGTGGACGCGATGGCCTGCGGGGTGATGCTGTCCGTGATGGCGTTGGTGAATGGTCCACGGGGTCGGGGGGGTCGGTGGTGACAGGGCTGGCCTGTATCTTGAAGTGTAGGTGTTCCATCAGGTCTGTGGGCTCGTCGGAAAGTGTGCTCAGTCGGAGGGTGGATTTGTGGACGATTGGGATTCCCCCGCAGGGCGGGTGGGCCGGTCCTTCCGGGAGATCTTGTATCCTTGGGGAATGGCGATGTCAGGTCCCGAGGTGGTGTTGGTCCAGGTTTCAGTGAGGAACGCGACGTCCGGGGTGGTGCTGTCGAGGAGTTCCCAGATTTCGGTGGCGTGTTTGTGGAGGGATCGGACGTTGAGGATGCATTGCAGGGTATTTGGTGCGGTTGCGTTGTTGCGGGCGGGTTGTGCTGGATCCGTGGTTTTGGCGGTGCTGCAGGAGTGGCGGCAGCGGTGACAGCTGAAGGGTCCGTGGGTGTCGGCTTGTGAAGCTAGCTTGCAGTTGTTGTTGCGACCTGGATTGAGTGCGTAGAGTGCAGCTGGGTTGTAGCATTGGCGGTTCGGAGGTCCAGGGTTCCTGGCGCTGGTCGCGTCGCGGACGAGCCAGAGAACCAGGTCAGCAGAGCCGCTCTAGAGCCAGAGAACCAGTCCAGCTGAGCCATTCTAGAGCCAGAGAACCAGGTCAGCAGAGCTGCTCTAGAGCCAGAGAACCAGGCCAGCAGAGCTGCTGTAGAGCCAGAGAGCCAGGTCAGCAGAGCCATTCTAGAGCCAGAGAACCAGGTCAGCAGAGCTGCTCTAGAGCCAGAGAACCAGGTCAGCAGAGCCGCTCTAGAGCCAGAGAATAGGGCCAGCAGAGCCGCTCTAGAGCCTGAGAACCAGGTCAGCAGAGTCGATCTAGAGCCAGAGAACCAGACCAGCAGAACCTCTCTAGAGCCAGACAGTCGGGCCACCAGAGCTGCTCTAGAGCCAGAGAACCGGGCAAGCAGAGCCGCTCTAGAGCCAGAGAACCAGGTCAGCAGAGCCGCTCTAGAGCTAGAGAACCAGGCCAGCAGAGCCGCTCTAGAGCCAGAGAACTGGGCCAGAACAGGTGCTGCGTGGACTGGAGAGGGACAAACGTAATCAGACACAGAAGAGGTGCAATGATGCAGCGGAATATGGCACATTCTGTTGCATTATTTTACTATTTTGTCATTTTACAACACAGTAGTACTGTCTGGGCAAACGTTTCTCCTCATTAGCAGCACTCTAACACCCGAATACAGCCGTCAGCAACGAAATGGTGACAGTTAATCTTTGCAAAGCGTCTGTCCCCCCGGGGACCACGGCTGATGCTTTTTAAAGCCTCTTTTGATCCATCTGAGTTAGAATCAATGTTTGCAACGGATACAGAAGATGCTGAATCATGCGGCAAGTGTGGAAAATATGTAAATACTCCGCAATCGCGGCGGCCACAATATTGCGTTGCTCCAGTGGCCCTGCCTATGAGCAAAGACTTGTAGTGTAATGGCCTTGATTTTATGTGTTGTAAATCCATGGAACTGTCCCCCAGAAGAATGCTTGGGCAAAAAATACCCACGAAGTACTGATTCTGTAGTACTGATAAAGTAAGGGTAAAACTGGAGGCCATGCAAGGTCAGTGAAGTCACGAAGGAATGGGCAGTACTGGACAGCATTGTCATTCTCCAGGTAGGAATTCCCATGCAGGGCAGCGCCAAGAAGCTGGGATGAAAAATGGCCCCTTACAATGGGGCAGTGTTGACAGTTACCCCTGGCTGTAGAATGAGAGGCGTCTGCACAGTTGTGCACAGGGAGCAGTGTTGTTGCACAAGCACTGCTAGAATACACCGGGCCCCTGGGTTTTAAAGCGCTGGCAGCCGTTGATGCGAAGCGAGCCCCAGAACGTGGCAGACATAAAAGATCATTTACAATTAAACTTTCTCAAGTAATTGGATTGTCAAAATGTAATTCAGCTCGACTTGAAATAATTGTAGACTGCAGGAAACGAGCGCTTCTGTTAACCATGTTAGCGCTTTCTTCACTCGCTCTTTGCGGATTGCATTAAGATGGATTTTCCAGCTGTGCGATGAAACAATTGAGGTACAAATTACCATAATGAATCTATAATTATACGAATTATGATTTATTGGAAGAGGGCTCCGGTTCATTGTGTAGGATCTTACAGGCGGAGAGAGCAGCTTGCAGCGTGATGGGACTTCCAGCAGTGTGGGGCCTGCTCCGGCCTCCTCTGTGCTGAGCTGCATCACCTGCACACACCTGTCCCTCACCCTGAGCTGCATCACCTGCACACACCTGTCCTTACACCCTCACCCTGAGCTGCATCACCTGCACACACCTGTCCTTACACCCTCACCCTGAGCTGCATCACCTGCACACACCTGTCCTTACACCCTCACCTGCATCACCTTCACACACCTGTCCTTACACCCTCACCCTGAGCTGCATCACCTGCACACACCTGTCCTTACACCCACACCTGCATCACCTTCACACACCTGTCCTACACCTTCACCCTGAGCTGCATCGCCTGCACACACCTGTTTATACACCTTCAACCGGAGATGCACACCAGCACACACATCTGTCCCTCACCCTGAGCTGCATCACCTACACACACCTGTCCTTACACCTTCACCCTGAGCGGTGTTACCTGCGCACACCTGTCCTTACACCCTCACCCTGAGCTGCATCACCTGCACACACCTGTCCATACACCCTCACCTGCATCACCAGCACACACCTGTCCTTACACCCTCACCTTGAGCTGCATCACATGCACACACCTGTCCTTACACCCTCACCCTGCGCTGCATCACCTTCACACACCTGTCCTACACCTTCACCCTGAGCTGCATCGCCTGCACACACCTGTTTATACACCTTCAACCGGAGATGCATCACCAGAACACACCTGTCCCTCACCCTGAGCTGCATCACCTACACACACCTGTCCTTACACCTTCACCCTGAGCGGTGTTACCGACACACACCTGTCCATACACCTTCACCCTGAGCTGCATCACCTGCACACACCGGTTTATACACCTTCAACCGGAGATGCATCACCTGCACACACCTGTCCATACACCTTCACACTGAGTGGTGTCACCTGCACACACCTGTCCGTACACCTTCACACTGAGCTGCATTACCTGCGCACACCTGTCCATACACCCTCACCTTGAGCTGTATCACCTGTGCACACCTGTCCTTACACCCTCACACAGAGCGGTGTTACCTTCACACACGTCCTACACCTTCACCCTGAGCTGCATCGCCTGCACACACCTGTTTATACACCTTCAACCGGAGATGCATTACCTGCACACACTTGTCCATACATCTTCACACTAAACAATGTTACCGACACAAACCTGTTCATACACCCTCAATCTGAGCTGTGTCACCTGCGCACACCTGTTTATACAGCTTCAACCGGAAATGCATTACCTGCACACTCCTGCCCTACACCTTCACACTGAGCGACATTACCTGCACACACCTTTCCATACACTTTCACCCTGAACTGCATCACCTGCGCACACCTGTCTTTACACCTTCACACTGAACGGTGTCCCCGGCACACACCTGTCTTTACACCTTCACACTGAATGGTGTCCCTTGCACACACCTGTCTTTACACCTTCACACTGAACGTTGTCCCCTGCACACACCCTGAGCTGCATCACCTGTGCACACCTGTCCCTACACCTTCACCACGAGATGCATCACCTGCACACACTTGTCCATACACCTTCACACTGAGCGGTGTCCACTGCACACATCTGTCCATACACCTTCACCCTGGGCGGGATTACCTGCACACACCTGTCCTACACCTTCACGCTGAGCAGCATTACCTGCACACACCTGTCCATACACCTTCACACTGAGTGGTGTCCACTGCACATATTTGTCCCTACACCTTCACACTGGGCGGTGTTACCTGCACACACCTGTTCCTACACCTTCACACTGAGCGGCGTTACCTGCCCACACCTGTCCATACACCTTCACCCTGAACGGTGTCCCCTGCACACACCTGTCTTTACACCTTCACACTGAGAGGTGTTACCTGCACACACCTGTCTATACACCTTCACACTGAATGGTGTCTCCTGCACACACCCTGACCCTGAGCTGCATCGCCTGCACACACCTGTCCATACACCTTCACCACAAGATGCATCATCTGCACACACCTGTCCATACACCTTCACCCTGAGCTGCATCACCTGTGCACACCTGTCCATAAACCTTCACACTGAACGGTGTCCCCTGCACACACCTGTCTTTACACCTTCACACTGAGCTGTGTCCACTGCACACATCTGTCCCTACACCTTCACACTGAGCGACGTTACCTGCACACACCTGTTTATACACCTTCAACCGGAGATGCATCACCTGCACACACACACTGAGCTGCATCACTTGCACACACCTGTCCTTACACCTTCACCCTGAGTGGTGTCACTTGCACACACCTGTCCATACACCTTCACCCTGTGTGGTGTCACTTGCACACACCTGTCCATACACCTTCACCCTGAACGGTGTCCCCTGCACACACCTGTCTTTACACTTTCACACTGAGCGGTGTTACCCGCACACACCTGTCCATACACCTTCACACTGAACGGTGTCCCCTGCACACACCCTGACCCTGAGCTACATCACCTGCGCACACCTGTCCATACACCTTCACCCTGAGCTGCATCGCCTGCACACACCTGTCCATACACCTTCACCACGAGATGCATCATCTGCACACACCTGTCCATACACCTTCACCCTGAGCTGCATCACCTGCGCACACCTGTCGATAAACCTTCACACTGAACGGTGTCCCCTGCACACACCTGTCTTTACACCTTCACTCTGAGCGGTGTTACCTGCACACACCTGTCCATGCACCTTCAAACTGAGCGGTGACCTGCACACACCTGTCCATTCACCCTCACTCTGAGCTCATCACCTACACACACCTGTCCATACACCTTCACTCTGAGCTGTGTTACCTGCACACACCTGTCAATTCACCTTCAAACTGAGCGGTGACCTGCACACACCTGTCCATTCACCCTCACTCTGAGCTCATCACCTACACACACCTGTCCAAACACCTTCATTCTGAGCTACCTGCACACACCTATCCATACACCTTTACACTGAGCTTTGTCCACTGCACACATCTGTCCCTACACCTTCATACTGAATGGTGTCCCTTGCACACACCTGTCTTTACACCTTCACACTGAACGTTGTCCCCTGCACACACCCTGAGCTGCATCACCTGTGCACACCTGTCCCTACACCTTCACCACGAGATGCATCACCTGCACACACTTGTCCATACACCTTCACACTGAGCGGTGTCCACTGCACACATCTGTCCATACACCACCCTGGGCGGGATTACCTGCACACACCTGTCCTACACCTTCACGCTGAGCAGCATTACCTGCACACACCTGTCCATACACCTTCACACTGAGTGGTGTCCACTGCACATATTTGTCCCTACACCTTCACACTGGGCGGTGTTACCTGCACACACCTGTTCCTACACCTTCACACTGGGCGGCGTTACCTGCACACACCTGTCCATACACCTTCACCCTGAAAGGTGTCCCGTGCACACACCGGTCTTTACAGCTTCCCACTGAGCGGTGTTACCTACACACACCTGTCCATACGCCTTCACACTGAGCAGCGTTACCAGCACACACCTCTCCCTACGCCTTCAAACTGAGCGCTGACCCGCACACACCTGTCCATTCAACCTCACTCTGAGCTCATCACCTACACACACCTGTCCATACACCTTCACTCTGAGCGGTGTTACCTGTACAATCTGTCCATACAACTTCACTCTGTGCAGTGTTACCTGCACACACCTGTCGATACACCTTTCCCCCAAGCTGCATCACCTGCACATACCTGTCCATACACCTTCACACTGAGCTTCATCACTTCCACACACCTGTCCTTCCACCTTCACTCTGAGCGGTGTTACCTGCACACACCTATCCATACACCTTCAAACTGAGCGGTGACCTGCACACACCTGTCCATTCACCCTCACTCTGAGCTCATCACCTGCACACTCCTGTCCATACACCTTCACTCTGAGCTGTGTTACCTGCACACACCTGTCCATACACCTTCACACTGAGCTGTGTTACCTGCACACACCTGTCAATTCACCTTCAAACTGAGCGGTGACCTGCACACACCTGTCCATTCAACCTCACTCTGAGCTCATCACCTACACACACCTGTCCATACACCTTCACTCTGAGCGGTGTTACCTGTACAATCTGTCCATACATCTTCACTCTGAGCAGTGTTACCTGCACACACCTGTCGATACACCTTTCCCCCAAGCTGCATCACCTGCACATACCTGTCCATACACCTTCACACTGAGCTGCATCACTTGCACACACCTGTCCATTCACCCTCACTCTGAGCTCATCACCTACACACACCTGTCCATACACCTTCACTCTGAGCTATGTTACCTGCACACAGCGGTTTATACACCTTCAACCGGAGATGCATCACCTGCACACACCTGTCCATACACCTTCACACTGAGCTGCATCACTTGCACACACCTGCCCTTACACCTTCACCCTGAGTGGTGTCACTTGCACACACCTGTCCATACACCTTCACCCTGAGTGGTGTCACTTGCACACACCTGTCCTTACACCTTCACCCTGAGTGGTGTCACTTGCACACACCTGTCCATACACCTTCACCCTGAGTGGTGTCACTTGCACACACCTGTCCTTACACCTTCACCCTGAGTGGTGTCACTTGCACACACCTGTCCTTACACCTTCACCCTGAGTGGTGTCACTTGCACGCACCTGTCCGCCCTGAACATATATATGGATGCTAAGAGGAGACGGGTTCGGGCAGTAAATGTCTGGGGTCCGTCGCACACAAAACGTCTAAGCTGCTACAAGACATTTATTGCTCGCACGAGGCTCCCACAGCTGAAAATGACCCCTACGCTCACAACCGAGAAGGGCGAAAAATGAGGTGAAATGCACCTATGACCCCGGTAATTACTCTATAATGAGCTCGTGCAATGCAAAGTTCACCTGTACTTGATTTAGTTGGTCGAATGCTTTTTGAGTGAAAGGGTGATTATAAAAAAAAAGACCGTTTTTGTCTCTGGCCTAGCTTGTCATGTATACAAAGTGATAGGAATCTGCTCAATGGCTTGTCATGTGCCATCGCATCTGGTTTTAATGCGCACAACGGTGCACTTGTCTATGCTTGTGTTTGCATACATTAGCACGCTAGAGTGAGACCTCTTGGCTTTGCCAGTGCTTGTTTCTCATTACCAGCAGGCTGGGCCCAGAGTGGGCACCCCTTCCCTTGGCAGCAGGCCTGGCTCTGGGCCCAGACTGCTGCCATCTGCTGTCCTGGCAGAGGGCTCACTTTCAGTACAAGGAGGAGCAGGGCATCGCTTTTGCCCATTTGTAAAAGAGACACAACCTTAATTATAGATGCTCTTGTGTGAGCAGGTTAGCTCAGTGAGTCATGTGCCGGCTGCAGGACAGGAGTAGAGCTGGCCTCGGTTTTCATCCTCCTGAGGTCGGCAGTGTAAGTTCTGGTTTGTGGGGTGAGAGTAACATCTGTTATTTACAGCTCTCAGAAACGGGAAAAGTGTAGTAGGAAGGGCTATGTATAAAAAAACAAGTTATTAATGTATACAACATGAGAGCCTGCAATCCATGTAATAAAGCCCCTCCCTAATTACCTTATTATTGGCAATTTGTGACGCACCTAGTCGCCTGTAATAAATAAATTACGTTGCCGCTCACCTTTAATATCTTATTACAGTTGAGTTCTGATGTCACAGTGTCTGCTGAAGGGAAAGGCAGATCCCGAGCATTCTTAAAGCTGTGCTTTAAACAAGCACTGGCAATTGCAGTAGTTCTGGCTTTAAAGAAATGTTGTGTGGTCATGTGAAGCATTACAAGTAACTAGCATGAGACCGGGGATGTATTTTGTGGAAGCAAAGAACTGTTGAATAATATTGGTCTAAGTTAAAAGGTCAGGTGACTGTTGCACTGCCAGGCCAGACCTAAAAATTATTGTAGGTTAATGACTGTGCTCCTCCCACCTGTGCTGCTGCCAGAGAAAAGCATCATACATTATCTAGTTATTTTAATAGCATTACAATGTTGTGTGTGTCCCTGAAAGCTCAAGCAACTGAATAAATAACAAAATAAT
Source organism: Calotriton arnoldi (assembly GCA_963921515.1). Taxonomy (NCBI): domain Eukaryota; kingdom Metazoa; phylum Chordata; class Amphibia; order Caudata; family Salamandridae; genus Calotriton; species Calotriton arnoldi. The sequence goes on from CAWUFW010000462.1 coordinate 348,845, forward strand.
CACAGGTCTGTGAAGTGCAAGCACTGTTTTGTGGAGGCACACAACGTCTGCCCAATCAAAACATGTACTCCTGGCTCCCAGCATGTGGACAGACCCAAGGCCCCTCCCCTCGCTTGGTGATTCCCCCATAATTGTCTGGGGACAGCTGTGCTGTGAAGCCAGACCATGATAATGAAATATGGCTTTTCCTTTTTCTGCTCTGTTTTTCTAGACAAACACTCTATCAGAAAGAAGATATTTATGGCAACGTGTTTACCTTCCTCACACTTTAGGTAGTTATATATGGGATAAAGTACCCACTGCAGTACGTTATAAGGATATTGCAAGTCTCCAAGGAGTTTCATGACCATTTAGAGGAACGAGGCAAAAGGCCGAGTACCTTTATAAGGTCATGGAACTCTGAGGTGACTTGCAATATCCTCAAAATGTATGGGAGAGGGTATTTTATTCCTTATAATAGATGTTCACACCATAACCCTTCCCAAATGTATCCTTATAATGTCTGGCAGAGGGTACTCTATTGTATCTATTTTTTTATTAAAGACAGCCGTGCCATCGTTACTCCCTGGTAATAATAACATGACATTACTTGCATATTAAAAGGACAAGCATTTGCAATGCAGTAGGTCTCGCAATGGCGAGATTTTGGGCTATTGGCATTGTAAGTGGCAATGTCTTTTGTAATATTAAAAGGCATTGTCATTTACAATACCAATAGGTCAAACTTTTGCAAAAGCGAGACCTATTGTATTGCAGAGCGCGTGGTCCGTGAAGCGGGCGCCGCGCTCACCAATAAAGTTTTTAAAAAATAAAATAATTAAACAGAGTGCGGTGTCCCTGAAGTGGGCGCTGCGCTCAACATTATACTTACAAAAAAAAAATTGAAACTTAGCGCGGTGTCCCTAAAGCGGGCGCTGCGCTCAGCATGCAATTTAAAAAAAAAAAAAAAATATTAGAGAAAGTGCGGTGTCCCTGAAGCGGACACCGCTTTCATCTCAAAAGTAATAAAATACAAAAAAAGCGTCGCCATTGTGTAACTTTTGAAGTTAGAGTGGCATAGCGCTCGATGTGAAAAGCGGCTGACATTGTCCTGTGTGGGGTCGCTGCAAATGCAAGAAGCAGCCGCCATTGTCCCCATTAGTTAGTTAATAAACAAAATAGTGCTCACCGACTTAAAATGGAGACCGTGTAACAAGCCAAGTAAAAGGGCCAGACGCCATGGGAGGGTACAAATGAAGACAAGGCGGTACTAAGGAGGGACTAACCAACCTATTTACGAATCAGAAGCCAGCATTTACGAAGGCCAACGACACAAGCCAATGACAAATATGGGCGGAGAGTGGGCGTGGCTTCCAGTGCATATTCCATTACAGCATGCCTCGCAGAGCGAGCAGTGCAAGCGCGCTGCCGTTAGGCTCGACCTTAAAATACACAACTACTATATTGTAATAAGAAAATGCTATTTCTACTCGCCTATAAAAAGAAAATTACACAGCTACTTTGTAATAAAAAAACACCTCTACTCATTTGTAATAATAAAATGATACAACTACCCTGTCGTAATAAGAAAATGCTATCCCTACTCACCTGTAATAAGCGGATGACACAGCTGTTGTAATGACTTATTATAGTGTAGACGTGACGCCACAATGCACGTTGCTGGGGCAAAGAGCAGAATTAAAACAACTTCTTACACAATGGAAAGCATAGCCTGCTTTCCAGCTATTCTTTCTGAACATTTTATCCTTTAAATTCACCTTATGAGCTGACCAAGAGGCATTTTTAGTATTATGTTTATTTTCACACTGCTGAAGATTTTTTTCACCAAAGGAAGATTGTACGTGGAGGTTACCACACATTCGAACTCAAAGCTGGCTTTGAAAGTTACATTAAACTGTTCACCATGCGTGCAGCAAATTACAAACTACCTATAAGCCTGTTTAGTTTCCACATGTTTTTTCCATACCTGCAACCAGAGAGTCTTTCACAAGGAGGCAAAAGGCCCAAAAATTAAAATAGGAGGACAGAGATGGTTGTGTGTGTGGACTTGAATTAAACAGTCTCTCTGTACGACACGTGAAACATATAATTGTGTCACTGAGGGTGTTTTGGGACCTCATAAAGGAACTGTACCTTTTGTCTCATTTCTCTATATGGCCACAGAATTCCTTGGTGACTGGTAATATCCTTATAACATATGTCAGGGGGTACTTTATTCCGTATAGTATGGGTGTTATTGTCAAAACAATGATTCTCCTTTCCGGAGCTCAGAAAGAGGAAGACTGCCTTTCTAGCGAGCTCAGAAGAATGAACGGCTGAGTAAGTCTTGCTATCTTGTTGGCTAGTGAAACCACACAGTTAAGTTGTGGAAAGTGGCAGCGGTCTGGAGAGGGCAATGAGATCCGTGCCCCTGATGAGTTGTGGTCTGTGTTTTAGAATCTAACTTGCAGTCCTTTGGGACCTTGTCCCCTAAGTTTTAGGTCTGGCTTACCAGACCGTTGCCATGATGCTTATTTGGAAACCCACATGTCAATGTGTTTCTCTGTGCGCTTTGAGTTGGTAAGAAGCGTGTGCTTCCACAGAAAAATAGTTTTTGTTTTGTCTTTTTAGAAAGATTATCCGCAATACCTTAGGCCCAAGTTGGTTAAGATTACAAGCCAGTGATCAAGAGTTTGGTGTTGGTTACTTCAAGCGCTTAATTTGAGCCTGTGGTTTCCGGTGCTCAGCACCAGCACTTAATTGTCAACACAGCCGCTTGTGATAGTCTGCCACAAGGTTGCGCTGTCTGGCTAATTTAGAGATGACCACAACAACAGTTCATTTTTTAATTCAATATACATTAAAATGACTATTCCCTGCCGCCCAAGCTATTCTTATAGCTTTGGAGGCCTGGAATAGTCCAAATTATCACACTTGTAGGAGTGTGATGGTTAGTAGTTGTGTTGGTACTGTCATTAGCAGCATAGCAGGGGCAATGGGTGGTGCAGGCTGCAGTGGCCGCCTGACAGGAGCCCTAGCACTTGATTTGTTTTTTTTTTACAAATGAAGTACTGGTTCCTCCCTGTGACCAACCCTAAGAGTAGATTTGCACTGTGATAAATCTTGTTAGGCCCTCTTAGGAGGGTTGTTTTTTTGTTCTGCCAAATGTAATATTGTACATAGTTGTGTTTGTACGGCAGTATGCCTGATGGTTGACTTCTGGGAAAGCTTGTGACCCGCACAGCAGATCCGAGTTGGTTCTAGTGACCGGCCAATCATGAATGTTACACGCCTGAGTGGTTCATCGGGAAAAGTTATGTCAGTAGGCATAGTTTTGATCTGTTTATTATAAGCAGTTATGACAAAGGAGTAGGCCTGACCTATTTTTTGTGAAAAACATATGTTAAAGCCAACAGGCCATTAAGGGTTGATTTTTATTGCACTATGTTACTGCCTCCAAGGGGGGTAATTTGTTGTACAGATTCTCACTGATTAGTGGAGTGGGCTGGTATTGTGATACCTGACAAATGCTGCGGGCAAAAGATTTTCCTTATGATAATACGTAGGAGGTGTTGTATATTTTTTGCCAGCTGTAATTTTGTTTATATTCGTAATTTTATGCATAGTATTTTGCAGTGTATATATTAAAGTTCTTTTTGAACTAGACCAGACAGCATGAGCTGTTTGCCAGGCTTGTGTACCACAAAAACTTCATTACAAAATACATGCATAGACAGGCTTTGGGCTGGTCAGATCTCTTCAGCCCCATTGGTCTGTTACAGTGTCATTTACTTTCTTCCTCCTCCTAAACAGAATGCATTATGGGGCAGATGGTCAGCCAACTTCAGCCATTTACTCTCTTGCCCTACGAGTGATACCATTTTACCCGATCACATGTTCATATCTGCCTGACGATGAATGTGTTGCAGTGCCAGTGCTGGTGATCCAGTTCTTTTATTTTCCATTAAATTTTTTTCTTTTGTTTAATGTGACGGGCAGTTCGACAGATGCTAAAGGGCCACTTGCTTTTGCTGCTCCTTTCATCTGCAGTGCGCCGCATTCCATACAGTCGTTCCTTGTACACCCCAGACTTGTTGGAATGGTATTGTCTGTAGTGTGTCGTTGTATTATTTCAAGATGGCCGCCTTGTTTACATGCAATATGCCTGCCATTGTGGATCGGTCGTATACAGTACATAGCTGGGGTTTTCCCAGTAACCCTCGAGAGTATCCACAAAATACACACAAATAGAGGTTACTCTCTGATGGATGAAAAACTTTTTACTTTAAAAGGAAAATAATTATTTGGTGGTAAATCAATTGCCAGTCCACCTTAATATGTCGTTTATACTTACCTTTGATTAATGAATATATATATATTTTTTAGAAAATACGAGCATGTCCACGCGCATGTTTTGCCAATGTTTCTTGTAGGATGCCCTCTCTCGTATATCAATATTTTGTACACTTGTGCATTGTGCTACAATTATCAAACACAACTGTGCTATATATATATATATATATATCATCCAAAGGTTGCCCAACAACGAAGACGCACACAATGACAGGCAGACCCCAGCTTTCGCAGCAGAGTCTTTATTTAGCAAACCAGCAAGCGTATCTGTATATTTCCGTCGCCTCACCCAACGCGTTTCGGAGCTCCTGCTCCTTGCTCACGGGTGGCTTCCTTACGTGCAGATGCGTGGGGAATCAGTCCCTAATCAGTCGTTATATCGCCCTCTGGTGGGCTCTTGTTATCCATTGCTTTCTGAGATCTGTAGTGCCCACGTTAAAATATTACCCCGATGGATTCTGCCTTAAAACAATTCTTTCAAGCTCTCCATAGAGCCTCCAGTGCGTTAGCCAGTTGTAATGCTCGCTCCTGTCATCCTGTTGTAACGATTCCCGTGTATCGGAAATCAACAGTCCACTGTAGTTATGTGGCGGTGCTGCCTTCCCGATCTGGACCAGCCGGTATAACTCATCCAAAGGTTGCCCAACAACGAAGATGCACACAATGACAGGAAGACCCCAGCTTTCGCAGCAGAGTCTTTATTTAGCAAACCAGCAAGCGTATCTGGATATTTCTGTCGCCTCACCCAACGCGTTTCGGAGCTCCTGCTCCTTGCTCACGGGTGGCTTGCTTACGTGCAGATGCGTGGGGAATCAGTCCCTAATCAGCCGTTATATCGCCCTCTGGTGGGCTCTTGTTATCCATTGCTTTCTGGGATCTGTAGTGCCCATGTTAAAATATTACCCCGATGGATTCTGCCTTAAAACAATTCTTTTCAAGCTCTCCATAGAGCCTCCAGTGCATTAGCCAGTTGTAATGCTCGCTCCTGTCATCCTGTTGTAACGATTCCCGTGTATCCGAAATCAACAGTCCACTGTAGTTATGTGGCGGTGCTGCCATCCCGACCTGGACCGGCCGGTATAACTCATCCAAAGGTTGCCCAACAACGAAGACGCACACAATGACAGGCAGACCCCAGCTTTCGCAGCAGAGTCTTTATTTAGCAAACCAGCAAGCGTATCTGGCAAGAGCCCACCAGAGGGCGATATAACGGCTGATTAGGGACTGATTCCCCACGCATCTGCACGTAAGCAAGCCACCCGTGAGCAAGGAGCAGGATCTCCGAAACGCGTTGGGTGAGGCGACGGAAATATCCAGATACGCTTGCTGGTTTGCGAAATAAAGACTCTGCTGCGAAAGCTGGGGTCTGCCTGTCATTGTGTGCGTCTTCGTTGTTGGGCAACCTTTGGATGAGTTATACCGGCCGGTCCAGGTCGGGAAGGCAGCACCGCCACATAACTACAGTGGACTGTTGCTTTCCGATACACGGGAATTGTTACAACAGGATGACAGGAGCGAGCATTACAACTGGCTAACGCACTGGAGGCTCTATGGAGAACTTGAAAAGAATTGTTTTAAAGCAGAATCCATCGGGGTAATATTTAGCGTGGGCACTACAGATCCCAGAAAGCAATGGATAACAAGAGCCCACCAGAGGCGATATAACGGCTGATTAGGGACTGATTCCCACGCATCTGCACGTAAGCAAGCCACCCGTGAGCAAGGAGCAGGAGCTCAGAAACGCGTTGGGTGAGCGACGGAAATATCCAGATACGCTTGCTGGTTTGCTAAATAAAGACTCTGCTGCGAAAGCTGGGGTCTGCCTGTCATTGTGTGCGTCTTCGTTGTTGGGCAACCTTTGGATGATATATATATATATATCGCGCTCACTCTCCGTCTTTCTCCCCTTCCACTCACGATCGGGTGCTTCGTTGCGCGGTGACGGACACCGCGCGGATCAACACAATCCTCAGCTCACGGCACAACCATAGATGCACCAGCACTCGCAGGAACGTTTTCTCCCAGAATTTTATTGGGTTCTTTGTTACACGACCAGACGCGTTTCGGCTGCCGCCTTTATCAATAGTGGCCGGCGCCGGCTTGAGACAGATTTAAATACACCAATACTGATGAACATAAACAAAGGACACCTCGACTTACTCCAGTGAAAGGTGTCGGCCATTACTAAACAGGTTACTTGGTAAAGTATAACACTGGTGTAGTCCGTCTAGCTAGGAAAATCATAATGATATACTGCCCTGAATGGGCTTAAATAATGTATATACATTTTCTTCTCCCACTTTACACATGCCGGACACAATAAAATCAACAATCTTGCCCTGAATGGGCTTATTCTTTGACCTTCATGAATTCATTCCACCTGATGTGGAGGATATATGACAGACCACCGTGCCTAAGCATCCTGTTAAAATCTCACTTACTTCATCATAACAATATACTTAATTCTCCCAGATTCACAGTTTTCCAGAGAACATTACAGATGCACAGCCATTTCTTCGCCACTATTGAGACCTCCTGGTCTCTTTGTTTGATTATCAATAATATACCTTGATTCTAATCTACGCAATTGCAGTTGTCTATTACCCCCTCTCACATTCATGGGCACTTGGTCCATACAAAAAAAGCTTAAAAGATCTCTGTTACTCTGATGAAACACCTCAAAATGCCTCGCCACTGGGTAAGTGGGGTCCCTGTTCTGTATAGCCCTGAGGTGTTCCAAAATCCTTATCTTTGTTGGATGGATCATACTTCCAATGTAGCGTAAGCCACACGGACATACCACACAGTACACCGTGTGGCTAGTGTTACAATTCATCAGACTTTTGATTTTCCTAGGTTCCCTCATTCCCGGCACCGCATACTCCAGCACTTTTTTGCTGTTTCTGCATGCCCTACACTTGAGACATGGGTAAAACCCCGCCAATTTCCCAAACGGTGGTGCTCTACTCTCATTCCTACAGTGACTCTGGACTAAGCTACTGCGTAGTGATCTTGCTCTCCTAAAAGTCAATAGGGGTGCTTTCGGCAAGTCCTTCCCTATTACTGGGTCTGACCTCAGGACATGCCAATTTTTGGCAAAAATTCTTCTAATATCCGAGGCATCCCCAGAGTAGTCAGTGATCATCCTCAGACTATTAGCTTTGGTATCTTTTTCTTAGACTTTCTGTGCATTAGATGCACTGCTAGCTATCAAGTCCTTTCTGGGTTTCCTTTCAGCTTTGGACTTGGCCTCCTCTAGAGTCTCTTTACGATAACCTCGGGCCTCAAACCTATCCATGCTGTCCTTAGCTGGTGCCTGAAAATCACAGGGGCGCGTGCAGTTTCTTTTTATTCTCAATAATTCGCCATATGGGATGCTAGTTATTGTTTTCCCAGGATGGCAACTGCTCGCATGCAGCACGGAATTCCCTGCGGTCGGTTTCCTGTGCAATGCCGTGCACAATCTTCCGTCCGCAGGAAAAACCTTCAGGTCCAAAAAGCTAACCACCTCCGTGCTAACTTCACCTGTAAACTTGAGGTTGAGGTTATTCATGTTAAGGACATCAATGTATTCTTTAGCTGATTGCTCTGTGCCTCTATAGACGATAAGTAAATCGTCTATGTACCTATTCCAGCTAAGAACCTTACGGGTCCAATCTGCGTTCCCCTCTGCCCAGGCCACCTGCTTCTCCCACCAACCCACGAAAAGATTCGCGTAGCTGGGGGCGAAGCAGGTGCCCATCGCAGTGCCGCGTATCTGCTTGAATAATTGATCCTGGAAAAGAAAGATATTGTTCATTAGGCAAAATTCCACAAATTCCAATATCATTTTGTTATGCTCAGCTAAATTCATCGATTTAGTTCCTAAAAACCATCTCACAGCCTCTATTCCCTGAAGATGATCTATGCTCGTATAGAGGCTTGAAATATCAAGTGTTATCATTACCAAGTCCTCATCCCAAACTAAACTTTCAATTCTTGTCAAAAAGTCTTTAGTGTCTTTTATGTATGAAACCAGTTCTTTAACAAAAACAAAGAGGAAATAGTCCACGAACCTTGACATATGCTCCGTCAGGCTCCCTAGGGACGACCCGATTGGGCGGCCTGGTGGACAGGTCGCATGTTTGTGCAGTTTCGGAAGATGGTAAAAAGTCGGTATGCGGGGATGTTTACATTCCAAAAAGGCAAACTCCTCCTTACTCAGCATCCCTCTGTGATACCACTTATTCAGGAGTGCCCGGTAGGCATTGATACTTTCCTCAAATGCTTTCCTTGTCACTCTAGTATAACTTGTCACATCATTCAACTGCACTAGGGCCTCCTTTATGTAATAATCATTTGTCATCAGGACTATATATATATACATCCACAAATATACATTATACAAAAAATGTCCTTCAATGTACTTTTTTTTGTATATTGACCAGCGTTTTTAAATGGTCTAATTAAATGTCCTGAAGCCTTATTGTATTAATCTAGAACCTATCAAATCGGTCCTTATTTAGCACCACTCCGTAGCTTTCTTACTATGCCTGTAGCTATGCGGTAGGTGGGCTTCATATATCCAATGTCGACGCGTTTCTATCCCTACTGTTGCTTTCTTTGGGCTTCCACAGGGCAAGGTTCATATAGGGATCCTGTTTAGGCATCATCAGTTTACCGGAATCACGTGCAAATATGTATGTGTGTCTCCAAGTAGAATTCACGAGACGGGCACTGAAGCGGGCCCGTCCCTCTCGCGCCCTACTCTACAAATCCCATTCGCATAATCTTCTTACCGTCGCTAGCCTCGCGCAACCTTCTCTTCAAGCGGCGTCTCATTTAATCAGACCGTTAAAAACGCTGGTCAATATATTAAACAAACCATGTACGTCGAAGGAGAGTGGATACTGCAAGAAAAGTTCAAAACATGCTTGGGGATATATTTGTTTTTCTAAAAAAAAAAAAATCCTAAATTCATTAATCAAGGGCCATTATAAATGATGTATTAAGGTGAACTGGGAATTCATTTACCACCATCTAATTCTTACCCTTTTAAACTAGGAAGTTTTTAATCTGTCCCTAGACTAGAGGTTAACATCTTTTTGTGTGTACCCGGGATCGGGACATCATTGATATTCTGTGCACAACACAATTTCAAGATGTCTGTCCAGTGTAATGTTTACTGAAAAAACACCTTGGGGTCTACTTTGCGTGGTATAGCATTGTTTTACTGTTCCAACAAGGCTGACATGTTGCCTGTAGTGGTGGTGGCCATGTTGAAATTTTAAAACAGTGATTCCATACACACATCACCCTGAGGTGGCCACCTGCTATACTTTATTTTTTTGCAAGCATGTGCCTGCTTTGTTTAGGTGGCAACTTTGTTTTCTTTTTTTTTTCATTCTCCTTTTAATGCATCTTGCTTGTTGAGTTTAATTTTGTGGGTGGGTGAATGCAAGCATGAGGGAATAGGTAGATGCAGGAGTGCCAGAGTGCATGTATGACGAGTTACTGAGCGCCTAAACTCACCAGTGACTGAAGAGGCACTTTAAGTTATGAGCCAGTCCTATCGGCATTTCCAATGCTTGTTGTTCAAAGTGAGGCCCATCCACATTTCACCTCCCTCGTGCTCCTCGGCTCTTGGTAAACAGGGTCCGCCCTTTGAGTCAACAGGGACGCCTCGCGGAGGTGAGATGGCCGGGTTTGACCAGCAGCCCTGGGCCCCACGCCCACACTCAGAATAATGTCTGCATTCTCTGGGCCCCTGCACTGTGGCAAAGGACCGGGGGCTGCCTGCAGCTGAGAGCAAAGTGCTGGAGGCAGAGCAGAGGGGCTTCTAGCTGGAGGGACAGCACTGGCACTTAACACCAGAGGGACGGCACCTGCACTTCACACCAGAGGGACGGCACCAGCACTTCACACCAGGGACGGCACCAGCACTTCACACCAGGGACGGCACCAGCACTTCACACCAGGGACGGCACCAGCACTTCACACCAGGGACGGCACCAGCACTTCACACCAGAGGGACAGCACTAGCACTTAACACCAGAGGGACGGCACCAAGTCACTTCACACCAGAGGGACGACATCTGCACTGCACACCAGAGGGACAGCACCAGCACTTCACACCAGAGGGACGGCACCGGCACTTCTCACCAGAGGGACTGCACCAGGCACTTCACAACAGAGGGACAGCACCTGCACCACTCACCAGAGGGACAGTACCTGCACTTCACACCAGAGGGACGGCACCAGCACTTCACACCAGGGACGGCACCAGCACTTCACACCAGGGACGGCACCAGCACTTCACACCAGGGACGGCACCAGCACTTCACACCAGGGACGGCACCAGCACTTCACACCAGGGACGGCACCAGCACTTCACACCAGAGGGACAGCACCAGCACCTCTCACCAGAGGGACGGCACCTGCACCTCTCACCGGAGGGACGGCACCTGCACCTCTCACCGGAGGGACGGCACCTGCACCTCTCACCGGAGGGACGGCACCTGCACCTCTCACCGGAGGGACGGCACCTGCACCTCTCACCGGAGGGACGGCACCTGCACCTCTCACCGGAGGGACGGCACCTGCACCTCTCACCGGAGGGACGGCACCTGCACCTCTCACCGGAGGGACGGCACCTGCACCTCTCACCGGAGGGACGGCACCTGCACCTCTCACCGGAGGGACGGCACCTGCACTTCACAACAGAGGGACGGCATCTGCACTTCACACCAGAGGGACAACACCAGAGCCTCACACCGGAGGGACAGCACCAGAGCCTCACACCGGAGGGACAGCACCTGCACTTCTCACCAGAGGGACATCACCTGCACCTCACACCTGAGGGACAGCACCTGCACTTCACAACAGAGCGACAGCACTTGCACCTCATACCGGAGGGGGAGCACCTGCACTTCTCACCAGAGGGGGGAAGAGCACCAGCACTTCTCACCAGAGGGACAACACCAGCACTTCACACCGGAGGGACGGCATCTGCACTTCACACCAGAGGGACAGCACCAGAGCCTCACACCAGAGGGACAGCACCAGAGCCTCACACCGGAGGGACAGCACCTGCACTTCTCACCAGAGGGACATCACCTGCACCTCACACCTGAGGGACAGCACCTGCACCTCACACCTGAGGGACAGCACCTGCACCTCACACCTGAGGGACAGCACTTGCACCTCACACCTGAGGGACAGCACTTGCACCTCACACCTGAGGGACAGCACTTGCACCTCACACCTGAGGGACAGCACCTGCACTTCACACCTGAGGGACAGCACCTGCACCACTCACCAGAGGGACAGCACCTGCACCTAACACCAGAGGTACAGCACCTGCACCTAACACCAGAGGTACAGCACCTGCACCTAACACCAGAGGTACAGCACCTGCACCTAACACCAGAGGGACAGCACCTGCACTTAACACCAGAGGAACGACATCTGCACTTCACACCAGAGGGACAGAACCAGCACCTAACACCAGAAGGACGGCACCTGCACCACTCACCAGAGGGACGGCACCTGCACCACTCACCAGAGGGACGGCACTTGCACCTCACACCGGAGGGAGAGCACCTGCACTTCTCACCAGATGGAGAGCACCTGCACTAATCACAAGAAGGGGGAAGAGCACCAGCACTTCTCACCAGAGGGGGGAGAGCACCAGCACTTCTCACCAGAAGGACAACACCAGCACTTCTCACCAGAGGGACAGCACCAGCACTTCTCACCAGAGGGACAGCACCAGCACTTCACACCGGAGTGACAGCACCAGCACTTCACACTGGAGTGACAGCACCAGCACTTCACACTGGAGTGACGGCACCAGCACTTCACACTGGAGTGACGGCACCAGCACTTCACACTGGAGTGACGGCACCAGCACTTCACAACGGAGGGACAGCACCAGAGCCTCACACCAGAGGGACGGCGCCTGCGCACCAGAGGGACGGCGCCTGAGCACCAGAGGGACGGCGCCTGAGCACCAGAGGGACGGCGCCTGAGCACCAGAGGGACGGCGCCTGAGCACCAGAGGGACGGCGCCTGAGCACCAGAGGGACGGCGCCCTGCACACCAGAGGGACGGCGCCCTGCACACCAGAGGGACGGCGCCCTGCACACCAGAGGGACGGCGCCCTGCGCACCAGAGGGACGGCGCCCTGCGCACCAGAGGGACGGCGCCCTGCGCACCAGAGGGACGGCACCCTGCGCACCAGAGGGACGGCGCCCTGCGCACCAGAGGGACGGCGCCCTGCGCACCAGAGGGACGGCGCCCTGCTCACCAGAGGGACGGCGCCCTGCGCACCAGAGGGACGGCGCCCTGCACACCAGAGGGAGGGCGCCCTGCACACCAGAGGGACTGCGCCCTGCACGTCTCACCAGAAGTAAAGTTCTTCTCACCAAAAGAACAGCATCTGCACTTCTCACCAGGGGGACGGCACTTGTTCTGCTTGCCAGAGTGATAGCGAAGGGACAACATCTGCACTTCTCGCCTCTGGAACAACACCTGCATTTCTTACAAGCGGGAGGGACAGCAGAGGGACTTCTCGCCGCAGATACAGTACCTGCACTTCTCACCACTGGGCCAGCACCTGCACTTCTCACCACTGGGCCAGCACCTGCACTTCTCACCACTGGGCCAGCACCTGCACTTCTCACCACTGGGCCAGCACCTTCACTTCTCACCACTGGGCCAGCACCTTCACTTCTCACCACTGGGCCAGCATCTTAACTTCTCACCACTGGGCCAGCATCTGCACTTCTCACCACTGGGCCAGCACCTGCACTTCTCACCACTGGGCCAGCGTCTGCACTTCTCACCACTGGGCCAGCATCTACACTTCTCACCACTGGGCCAGCATCTACACTTCTCACCACTGGGACATCATCTTCACTTCTCACCACTGGGCCAGCATCTGCACTTCTCACCACTGGGCCAGCGTCTGCACTTCTCACCACTGGGCCAGCACCTGCACTTCTCACCACTGGGCCAGCACTTCTCACCACTGGCCCAGCATCTGCACTTCTCACCACTGGGCCAGCATCTACACTTCTCACCACTGGGACATCATCTTCACTTCTCACCACTGGGCCAGCATCTGCACTTCTCACCACTGGGCCAGCATCTGCACTTCTCACCACTGGGACAGCACCTGCACTTCTCACCACTGGGCCAGCGTCTGCACTTCTCACCACTGGGCCAGCATCTGCACTTCTCACCACTGGGCCAGCATCTGCACTTCTCACCACTGGGACAGCATCTTCACTTCTCACCACTGGGCCAGCACCTGCACTTCTCACCACTGGGCCAGCACCTGCACTTCTCACCACTGGGCCAGCACCTGCACTTCTCACCACTGGGCCAGCACCTGCACTTCTCACCACTGGGCCAGCGTCTGCACTTCTCACCACTGGGCCAGCATCTGCACTTCTCACCACTGGGCCAGCATCTGCACTTCTCACCACTGGGCCAGCACTTCTCACCGCTGGGCCATCATCTTCACTTCTCACCACTGGGCCATCATCTTCACTTCTCACCACTGGGCCAGCACCTGCACTTCTCACAACTGGGCCAACACCTGCACTTCTCACAACTGGGCCAACACCTGCACTTCTCACCGCTGGGCCATCACCTGCACTTCTCACCGCTGGGCCATCACCTGCACTTCTCACCGCTGGGCCATCACCTGCACTTCTCACCGCTGGGCCAGCACCTGCACTTCTCACCGCTGGGCCAGCACCTGCACTTCTCACCACTGGGCCAGCACCTGCACTTCTCACCACTGAGCCAGCACCTGCACTTCTCACCACTGGACCAGCACCTGCACTTCTCACCACTGGACCAGCACCTTCACTTCTCACCACTGGGCCAGCATCTGCACTTCTCGCCTCTGGAACAACACCTGCATTTCTTACAAGCGGGAGGGACAGCAGAGGGACTTCTCGCCGCAGATACAGTACCTGCACTTCTCACCACTGGGCCAGCACCTGCACTTCTCACCACTGGGCCAGCACCTGCACTTCTCACCACTGGGCCAGCACCTTCACTTCTCACCACTGGGCCAGCACCTTCACTTCTCACCACTGGGCCAGCATCTGCACTTCTCACCACTGGGACAGCATCTTAACTTCTCACCACTGGGCCAGCATCTGCACTTCTCACCACTGGGCCAGCACCTGCACTTCTCACCACTGGGCCAGCGTCTGCACTTCTCACCACTGGGCCAGCATCTACACTTCTCACCACTGGGCCAGCATCTACACTTCTCACCACTGGGACATCATCTTCACTTCTCACCACTGGGCCAGCATCTGCACTTCTCACCACTGGGCCAGCGTCTGCACTTCTCACCACTGGGCCAGCACCTGCACTTCTCACCACTGGGCCAGCACTTCTCACCACTGGCCCAGCATCTGCACTTCTCACCACTGGGCCAGCATCTACACTTCTCACCACTGGGACATCATCTTCACTTCTCACCACTGGACCAGCACCTGCACTTCTCACCACTGGACCAGCACCTTCACTTCTCACCACTGGGCCAGCATCTGCACTTCTCGCCTCTGGAACAACACCTGCATTTCTTACAAGCGGGAGGGACAGCAGAGGGACTTCTCGCCGCAGATACAGTACCTGCACTTCTCACCACTGGGCCAGCACCTGCACTTCTCACCACTGGGCCAGCACCTGCACTTCTCACCACTGGGCCAGCACCTTCACTTCTCACCACTGGGCCAGCACCTTCACTTCTCACCACTGGGCCAGCATCTGCACTTCTCACCACTGGGACAGCATCTTAACTTCTCACCACTGGGCCAGCATCTGCACTTCTCACCACTGGGCCAGCACTTCTCACCACTGGCCCAGCATCTGCACTTCTCACCACTGGGCCAGCATCTACACTTCTCACCACTGGGACATCATCTTCACTTCTCACCACTGGGCCAGCATCTGCACTTCTCACCACTGGGCCAGCATCTGCACTTCTCACCACTGGGACAGCACCTGCACTTCTCACCACTGGGCCAGCGTCTGCACTTCTCACCACTGGGCCAGCATCTGCACTTCTCACCACTGGGCCAGCATCTGCACTTCTCACCACTGGGACAGCATCTTCACTTCTCACCACTGGGCCAGCACCTGCACTTCTCACCACTGGGCCAGCACCTGCACTTCTCACCACTGGGCCAGCACCTGCACTTCTCACCACTGGGCCAGCACCTGCACTTCTCACCACTGGGCCAGCGTCTGCACTTCTCACCACTGGGCCAGCATCTGCACTTCTCACCACTGGGCCAGCATCTGCACTTCTCACCACTGGGCCAGCACTTCTCACCGCTGGGCCATCATCTTCACTTCTCACCACTGGGCCATCATCTTCACTTCTCACCACTGGGCCAGCACCTGCACTTCTCACAACTGGGCCAACACCTGCACTTCTCACAACTGGGCCAACACCTGCACTTCTCACCGCTGGGCCATCACCTGCACTTCTCACCGCTGGGCCATCACCTGCACTTCTCACCGCTGGGCCATCACCTGCACTTCTCACCGCTGGGCCAGCACCTGCACTTCTCACCGCTGGGCCAGCACCTGCACTTCTCACCACTGGGCCAGCACCTGCACTTCTCACCACTGAGCCAGCACCTGCACTTCTCACCACTGGACCAGCACCTGCACTTCTCACCACTGGACCAGCACCTGCACTTCTCACCACTGGGCCAGCACTTCCCACCACTAGGCCAGCATCTTCACTTATCACCACTAGGCCAGCATCTTCACTTCTCACCACTGGGCCAGCATCTGCACTTCTCACCACTGGCCCAGCACCTCCACTTCTCACCACTGGGCCAGCACCTGCACTTCTCACCACTGGGCCAGCACCTGCACTTCTCACCACTGGGACAGCTTCTATACTTCTCACCACTGGGCCAGAACCTGCACTTCTCACCACTGGGCCAGTATCTGCACTTCTCACCACTGGGCCAGCATCTGCACTTCTCACCACTGGGCCAGCACTTCTCACCACTGGGCCAGCACCTGCACTTCTCACCACTGGGCCAGCATCTGCACTTCTCACCACTGGGCCAGCACCTGCACTTCTCACCACTGGGCCAGCATCTGCACTTCTCACCACTGGGCCAGCACTTCTCACCACTGGCCCAGCATCTGCACTTCTCACCACTGGGCCAGCTTCTATACTTCTCACCACTGGGCCAGCTCCTGCACTTCTCACCACTGGGCCAGCATCTGCACTTCTCACCACTGTGCCAGCACCTGCACTTCTCACCACTGGGCCAGCGTCTGCACTTCTCACCACTGGGCCAGCACTTCTCACCACTGGCCCAGCATCTGCACTTCTCACCACTGGGCCAGCATCTACACTTCTCACCACTGGGACAGCATCTTCACTTCTCACCACTGGGCCAGCATCTGCACTTCTCACCACTGGGACAGCATCTGCACTTCTCACCACTGGGACAGCATTTTCACTTCTCACCACTGGGCCAGCACCTGCACTTCTCACCACTGGGCCAGCGTCTGCACTTCTCACCACTGGGCCAGAATCTGCACTTCTCACCACTGGGCCAGCATCTGCACTAATCACCGCTGGGCCATCATCTTCACTTCTCACCACTGGGCCAGCGTCTGCACTTCTCACCACTGGGCCAGCACCTGCACTTCTCACCACTGGGCCAGCACCTGCACTTCTCACCACTGGGCCAGCACCAGCACTTCTCACCACTGGGCCAGCACCAGCACTTCTCACCACTGGGCCAGCACCAGCACTTCTCACCACTGGGCCAGCACCAGCACTTCTCACCACTGGGCCAGCATCTGCACTTCTCACCACTGGACCAGCACAAGCGCTTCTCACCACTGGGCCAGCACTTCTCACCACTGGGCCAGCACCTGCACTTCTCACCACTGGGCCAGCACCTGCACTTCTCACCACTGGGCCAGCACCTGCACTTCTCACCACTGGGCCAGCATCTGCACTTCTCACCAATCGGCCAGCAGCTGCACTTCTCACCACTGGGCTTAACATCTGCACTTCTCACCACTGGGACAGCATCTGTACTTCTCACCACTGGGCCAGCAGCTGCACTTCTCACCACTGGGCCAGCATCTGCACTTCTCACCACTGGGACAGCATCTGTACTTCTCAACACTGGGCCAGCACTTCTCACCACTGGGCCAGCTCTTCTCACCACTGGGCCAGCATCTGCACTTCTCACCACTGGGCCAGCATCTGCATTTCTCACAACTGGGCCAGCACCTGCACTTCTCACAACTGGGCCAACACCTGCACTTCTCACCGCTGGGCCATCACCTGTACTTCTCACCGCTGGGCCATCACCTGTACTTCTCACCGCTGGGCCATCACCTGCACTTCTCACCGCTGGGCCATCACCTGCACTTCTCACCGCTGGGCCATCACCTGCACTTCTCACCGCTGGGCCATCACCTGCACTTCTCACCGCTGGGCCATCACCTGCACTTCTCACCGCTGGGCCATCACCTGCACTTCTCACCGCTGGGCCATCACCTGCACTTCTCACCGCTGGGCCATCACCTGCACTTCTCACCGCTGGGCCAGCACCTGCACTTCTCACCGCTGGGCCAGCACCTGCACTTCTCACCGCTGGGCCAGCACTTCTCACCACTGGGCCAGCATCTGCACTTCTCACCACTGGGCCAGCATCTGCACTTCTCACCACTAGGCCAGCATCTTCACTTATCACCACTGGGCCAGCATCTGCACTACTCACCACTGGGCCAGCATCTGCACTTCTCACCACTGGGCCAGCATCTGCACTTCTCACCACTGGCCCAGCACCTCCACTTCTCACCACTGGGCCAGCACCTGCACTTCTCACCACTGGGCCAGCACCTGCACTTCTCACCACTGGGCCAGCTTCTATACTTCTCACCACTGGGCCAGCTCCTGCACTTCTCACCACTGGGCCAGCATCTGCACTTCTCACCAATCGGCCAGCAGCTGCACTTCTCACCACTGGGCCAACATCTGCACTTCTCACCACTGGGCCAGCATCTGTACTTCTCACCACTGGGACAGCATCTGTACTTCTCACCACTGGGCCAGCATCTACACTTCTCACCACTGGGCCAGCATCTGCACTTCTCACCACTGGGCCAGCATCTGCACTTCTCACCACTGGGTCAGCATCTGCACTTCTCACCACTGGGCCAGCATCTGCACTTCTCACCACTGGGCCAGCACCTGCACTTCTCACCACTGGGCCAGCACCTGCACTTCTCACAACTGGGCCAGCACCTGCACTTCTCACAACTGGGCCAGCACCTGCACTTCTCACAACTGGGCCAGCACCTGCACTTCTCACAACTGGGCCAGCACCTGCACTTCTCACAACTAGGCCAACACCTGCACTTCTCACCACTGGACCAGCACCTGCCCTTCTCACCACTGGGCCAGCACCTTCACTTCTCACCACTGGGCCAGCACTTCTCACCACTGGGCCAGCATCTGCACTTCTCACTACTGGGCCAGCATCTTCACTTCTCACCACTGGGGCAGCATCTGCACTTCTCACCACTGGCCCAGCATCTCCACTTCTCACCACTGGGCCAGCACCTGCACTTCTCACCACTGGGCCAACACCTATACTTCTCACCACTGGGCCAGCACCTGCACTTCTCACCACTGGGCCAGCACCTGGACTTCTCACCACTGGGCCAGCATCTGCACTTCTAACCACTGGGCCAGCATCTGCACTTCTCACCACTGGGCCAGCACTTCTCACCACTGGGCCAGCATCTGCTCTTCTCGCCACTGGGCCAGCACCTGCTCTTCTCGCCACTGGGCCAGCACCTGCACTTCTCACCACTGGGCCAGCACCTGCACTTCTCACCACTGGACCTGCACTTCTCACCACTGGGCCAGCACTTCTCACCACTGGGCCAGCACCTGCACTTCTCACCACTGGGCCAGTACCTGCACTTCTCACCACTGGTCCAGCACCTGCACTTCTCACCACTGGGCCAGCACCTGCACTGCTCACCACTGGGCCAGCACCTGCACTTCTCACCACTGGGCCACCATCTGCACTTCTCACCAATCGGCCAGCATCTGCACTTCTCACCACTGGGCCAACATCTGCACTTCTCACCACTGGGCCAGCATCTGCACTTCTCACCACTGGGCCAGCATCTGCACTTCTCACCACTGGGCCAGCATCTGCACTTCTCACCACTGGGCCAGCATCTGCACTTCTCACCACTGGGCCAGCATCTGCACTTCTCACCACTGGGACAGCATCTGTACTTCTCACCACTGGGCCAGCACCAGCACTTCTCACCAGTGGGCCAGCACCAGCACTTCTCACCACTGGGCCAGCACCAGCACTTCTCACCACTGGGCCAGCATCTACACTTCTCACCACTGGGCCAGCACCTGCACTTCTCACAACTGGGCCAGCACTTCTCACCACTGGGCCAGCACCTGCACTTCTCACCACTGGGCCAGCACTTCTCACCACTGGGCCAGCACCTGCACTTCTCACCACTGGGCTAGCACTTCTCACCACTGGGCCAGCACCTGCACTTCTCACCACTGGGCCAGCACCTGCACTTCTCACCACTGGGCCAGCACCTGCACTTCTCACCACTGGGCCAGCATCTGCACTTCTCACCAATCGGCCAGCAGCTGCACTTCTCACCACTGGGCCAACATCTGCACTTCTCACCACTGGGACAGCATCTGCACTTCTCACCACTGGGACAGCATCTGTACTTCTCACCACTGGGACAGCATCTGTACTTCTCACCACTGGGCCAGCATCTGCACTTCTCACCACTGGGCCAGCATCTGCACTTCTCACCACTGGGCCAGCATCTGCACTTCTCACCACTGGGACAGCATCTGTACTTCTCACCACTGGGCCAGCACTTCTCACCACTGGGCCAGCACCTGCACTTCTCACCACTGGGCCAGCACCTGCACTTCTCACAACTGGGCCAGCACTTCTCACCACTGGGCCAGCATCTGCACTTCTCACCACTGGGCCAGCATCTGCACTTCTCACTACTGGACCAGCACTTCTCACAACTGGGCCAGCACCTGCACTTCTCACAACTGGGCCAACATCTGCACTTCTCACCGCTGGGCCAGCACCTGCACTTCTCACCACTGGGCCAGCACCTGCACTTCTCACCACTGGGCCAGCACCTGCACTTCTCACCACTGGGCCAGCACCTGCACTTCTCACCACTGGGCCAGCACCTGCACTTCTCACCACTGGGCCAGCACATGCACTTCTCACCACTGGGCCAGCACCTGCACTTCTCACCACTGGGCCAGCACCTGCACTTCTCACCACTGGGCCAGCATCTGCACTTCTCACCACTGGGCCAGCACCTGCACTTCTCACCACTGGGCCAGCACCTGCACTTCTCACCACTGGGCCAGCATCTTCACTTCTCACCACTGGGCCAGCACTTCTCACCACATGACCAGCATCTGCACTTCTCACCACTGGACCAGCACCTGCACTTCTCACCACTGGGCCAGCATCTTCACTTCTCACCACTGGGCCAGCACTTCTCACCACAGGACCAGCATCTGCACTTCTCACCACTAGGCCAGCATCTGCACTTCTCACCACTGGGCCAGCATCTGCACTTCTCACCACTGGGCCAGCATCTTCACTTCTCACCACTGGGCCAGCATCTTCACTTCTCACCACTGGGCCAGCATCTTCACTTCTCACCACTGGGCCAGCATCTGCACTTCTCACCACTGGGCCAGCATCTGCACTTCTCACCACTGGCCCAGCACCTCCACTTCTCACCACTGGGCCAGCACCTCCACTTCTCACCACTGGGCCAGCACCTCCACTTCTCACCACTGGGCCAGCACCTCCACTTCTCACCACTGGGCCAGCACCTCCACTTCTCACCACTGGGCCAGCACCTGCACTTCTCACCACTGGGCCAGCACCTGCACTTCTCACCACTGGGCCAGCACCTGCACTTCTCACAACTGGGCCAACATCTGCACTTCTCACCGCTGGGCCAGCACCTGCACTTCTCACCTCTCACCGCTGGGCCAGCACCTTCACTTCTCACCGCTGGGCCAGCACCTGCACTTCTCACCACTGGGCCAGCACCTGCACTTCTCACCACTGGGCCAGCACCTGCACTTCTCACCACTGGGCCAGCACCTGCACTTCTCACCACTGGGCCAGCACCTGCACTTCTCACCACTGGGCCAGCACCTGCACTTCTCACCACTGGGCCAGCACATGCACTTCTCACCACTGGGCCAGCATCTGCACTTCTCACCACTGGGCCAGCATCTGCACTTCTCACCACTGGCCCAGCACCTCCACTTCTCACCACTGGGCCAGCACCTCCACTTCTCACCACTGGGCCAGCACCTCCACTTCTCACCACTGGGCCAGCATCTGCACTTCTCACCACTGAAACAGCACTTCTCACCACTGGGCCAGCACCTGCACTTCTCACCACTGGGCCAGCATCTTCACTTCTCACCACTGGGCCAGCACTTCTCACCACATGACCAGCATCTGCACTTCTCACCACTGGACCAGCACCTGCACTTCTCACCACTGGGCCAGCATCTTCACTTCTCACCACTGGGCCAGCACTTCTCACCACAGGACCAGCATCTGCACTTCTCACCACTAGGCCAGCATCTGCACTTCTCACCACTGGGCCAGCATCTGCACTTCTCACCACTGGGCCAGCATCTGCACTTCTCACCACTGGGCCAGCATCTGCACTTCTCACCACTGGCCCAGCACCTCCACTTCTCACCACTGGGCCAGCACCTCCACTTCTCACCACTGGGCCAGCACCTCCACTTCTCACCACTGGGCCAGCATCTGCACTTCTCACCACTGAAACAGCACTTCTCACCACTGGGACAGCACTTCTCACCACTGGGCCAGCATCTGCTCTTCTCACCACTGGGCCAGCATCTGCTCTTCTCACCACTGGGCCAGCACCTGCACTTCTTACCACTGGGCCAGCACATGCACTTCTCACCACTGGGCCAGCACTTGCACTTCTCACCACTGGGCCAGCATCTGCACTTCTCACCGCTGGGCCAGCATCGGCACTTCTCACCGCTGGGCCAGCATCGGCACTTCTCACCGCTGGGCCAGCATCGGCACTTCTCACCGCTGGGCCAGCACTAGCACTTCTCACCGCTGGGCCAGCACTAGCACTTCTCACCGCTGGGCCATCACCTGCACTTCTCACCGCTGGGCCAGCACCAGCACTTCTCACCACTGGGCCAGCACCAGCACTTCTCACCACTGGGCCAGCACCAGCACTTCTCACCACTGGGCCAGCACCAGCACTTCTCACCACTGGGCCAGCATCTGCACTTCTCACCACTGGACCAGCACAAGCGCTTCTCACCACTGGGCCAGCACTTCTCACCACTGGGCCAGCACCTGCACTTCTCACCACTGGGCCAGCACCTGCACTTCTCACCACTGGGCCAGCACCTGCACTTCTCACCACTGGGCCAGCATCTGCACTTCTCACCAATCGGCCAGCAGCTGCACTTCTCACCACTGGGCTTAACATCTGCACTTCTCACCACTGGGACAGCATCTGTACTTCTCACCACTGGGCCAGCAGCTGCACTTCTCACCACTGGGCCAGCATCTGCACTTCTCACCACTGGGACAGCATCTGTACTTCTCAACACTGGGCCAGCACTTCTCACCACTGGGCCAGCTCTTCTCACCACTGGGCCAGCATCTGCACTTCTCACCACTGGGCCAGCATCTGCATTTCTCACAACTGGGCCAGCACCTGCACTTCTCACAACTGGGCCAACACCTGCACTTCTCACCGCTGGGCCATCACCTGTACTTCTCACCGCTGGGCCATCACCTGTACTTCTCACCGCTGGGCCATCACCTGCACTTCTCACCGCTGGGCCATCACCTGCACTTCTCACCGCTGGGCCATCACCTGCACTTCTCACCGCTGGGCCATCACCTGCACTTCTCACCGCTGGGCCATCACCTGCACTTCTCACCGCTGGGCCATCACCTGCACTTCTCACCGCTGGGCCATCACCTGCACTTCTCACCGCTGGGCCATCACCTGCACTTCTCACCGCTGGGCCAGCACCTGCACTTCTCACCGCTGGGCCAGCACCTGCACTTCTCACCGCTGGGCCAGCACTTCTCACCACTGGGCCAGCATCTGCACTTCTCACCACTGGGCCAGCATCTGCACTTCTCACCACTAGGCCAGCATCTTCACTTATCACCACTGGGCCAGCATCTGCACTACTCACCACTGGGCCAGCATCTGCACTTCTCACCACTGGGCCAGCATCTGCACTTCTCACCACTGGCCCAGCACCTCCACTTCTCACCACTGGGCCAGCACCTGCACTTCTCACCACTGGGCCAGCACCTGCACTTCTCACCACTGGGCCAGCTTCTATACTTCTCACCACTGGGCCAGCTCCTGCACTTCTCACCACTGGGCCAGCATCTGCACTTCTCACCAATCGGCCAGCAGCTGCACTCTCTCACCACTGGGCCAACATCTGCACTTCTCACCACTGGGCCAGCATCTGTACTTCTCACCACTGGGACAGCATCTGTACTTCTCACCACTGGGCCAGCATCTACACTTCTCACCACTGGGCCAGCATCTGCTCTTCTCACCACTGGGCCAGCACCTGCTCTTCTCGCCACTGGGCCAGCACCTGCACTTCTCACCACTGGGCCAGCACCTGCACTTCTCACCACTGGACCAGCACCTGCACTTCTCACCACTGGGCCAGCACTTCTCACCACTGGGCCAGCACCTGCACTTCTCACCACTGGGCCAGTACCTGCACTTCTCACCACTGGTCCAGCACCTGCACTTCTCACCACTGGGCCAGCACCTGCACTGCTCACCACTGGGCCAGCACCTGCACTTCTCACCACTGGGCCACCATCTGCACTTCTCACCAATCGGCCAGCATCTGCACTTCTCACCACTGGGCCAACATCTGCACTTCTCACCACTGGGTCAGCATCTGCACTTCTCACCACTGGGCCAGCATCTGCACTTCTCACCACTGGGCCAGCACCTGCACTTCTCACCACTGGGCCAGCACCTGCACTTCTCACAACTGGGCCAGCACCTGCACTTCTCACAACTGGGCCAGCACCTGCACTTCTCACAACTAGGCCAACACCTGCACTTCTCACCACTGGACCAGCACCTGCCCTTCTCACCACTGGGCCAGCACCTTCACTTCTCACCACTGGGCCAGCACTTCTCACCACTGGGCCAGCATCTGCACTTCTCACCACTGGGGCAGCATCTGCACTTCTCACCACTGGCCCAGCATCTCCACTTCTCACCACTGGGCCAGCACCTGCACTTCTCACCACTGGGCCAACACCTATACTTCTCACCACTGGGCCAGCACCTGCACTTCTCACCACTGGGCCAGCACCTGGACTTCTCACCACTGGGCCAGCATCTGCACTTCTAACCACTGGGCCAGCATCTGCACTTCTCACCACTGGGCCAGCACTTCTCACCACTGGGCCAGCATCTGCTCTTCTCGCCACTGGGCCAGCACCTGCTCTTCTCGCCACTGGGCCAGCACCTGCACTTCTCACCACTGGGCCAGCACCTGCACTTCTCACCACTGGACCAGCACCTGCACTTCTCACCACTGGGCCAGCACTTCTCACCACTGGGCCAGCACCTGCACTTCTCACCACTGGGCCAGTACCTGCACTTCTCACCACTGGTCCAGCACCTGCACTTCTCACCACTGGGCCAGCACCTGCACTGCTCACCACTGGGCCAGCACCTGCACTTCTCACCACTGGGCCACCATCTGCACTTCTCACCAATCGGCCAGCATCTGCACTTCTCACCACTGGGCCAACATCTGCACTTCTCACCACTGGGCCAGCATCTGCACTTCTCACCACTGGGCCAGCATCTGCACTTCTCACCACTGGGCCAGCATCTGCACTTCTCACCACTGGGCCAGCATCTGCACTTCTCACCACTGGGCCAGCATCTGCACTTCTCACCACTGGGACAGCATCTGTACTTCTCACCACTGGGCCAGCACCAGCACTTCTCAACAGTGGGCCAGCACCAGCACTTCTCACCACTGGGCCAGCACCAGCACTTCTCACCACTGGGCCAGCATCTACACTTCTCACCACTGGGCCAGCACCTGCACTTCTCACAACTGGGCCAGCACTTCTCACCACTGGGCCAGCACCTGCACTTCTCACCACTGGGCCAGCACTTCTCACCACTGGGCCAGCACCTGCACTTCTCACCACTGGGCTAGCACTTCTCACCACTGGGCCAGCACCTGCACTTCTCACCACTGGGCCAGCACCTGCACTTCTCACCACTGGGCCAGCACCTGCACTTCTCACCACTGGGCCAGCATCTGCACTTCTCACCAATCGGCCAGCAGCTGCACTTCTCACCACTGGGCCAACATCTGCACTTCTCACCACTGGGACAGCATCTGCACTTCTCACCACTGGGACAGCATCTGTACTTCTCACCACTGGGACAGCATCTGTACTTCTCACCACTGGGCCAGCATCTGCACTTCTCACCACTGGGCCAGCATCTGCACTTCTCACCACTGGGCCAGCATCTGCACTTCTCACCACTGGGACAGCATCTGTACTTCTCACCACTGGGCCAGCACTTCTCACCACTGGGCCAGCACCTGCACTTCTCACCACTGGGCCAGCACCTGCACTTCTCACAACTGGGCCAGCACTTCTCACCACTGGGCCAGCATCTGCACTTCTCACCACTGGGCCAGCATCTGCACTTCTCACTACTGGACCAGCACTTCTCACAACTGGGCCAGCACCTGCACTTCTCACAACTGGGCCAACATCTGCACTTCTCACCGCTGGGCCAGCACCTGCACTTCTCACCTCTCACCGCTGGGCCAGCACCTTCACTTCTCACCGCTGGGCCAGCACCTGCACTTCTCACCACTGGGCCAGCACCTGCACTTCTCACCACTGGGCCAGCACCTGCACTTCTCACCACTGGGCCAGCACCTGCACTTCTCACCACTGGGCCAGCACCTGCACTTCTCACCACTGGGCCAGCACATGCACTTCTCACCACTGGGCCAGCACCTGCACTTCTCACCACTGGGCCAGCACCTGCACTTCTCACCACTGGGCCAGCATCTGCACTTCTCACCACTGGGCCAGCACCTGCACTTCTCACCACTGGGCCAGCACCTGCACTTCTCACCACTGGGCCAGCATCTTCACTTCTCACCACTGGGCCAGCACTTCTCACCACATGACCAGCATCTGCACTTCTCACCACTGGACCAGCACCTGCACTTCTCACCACTGGGCCAGCATCTTCACTTCTCACCACTGGGCCAGCACTTCTCACCACAGGACCAGCATCTGCACTTCTCACCACTAGGCCAGCATCTGCACTTCTCACCACTGGGCCAGCATCTGCACTTCTCACCACTGGGCCAGCATCTTCACTTCTCACCACTGGGCCAGCATCTTCACTTCTCACCACTGGGCCAGCATCTTCACTTCTCACCACTGGGCCAGCATCTGCACTTCTCACCACTGGGCCAGCATCTGCACTTCTCACCACTGGCCCAGCACCTCCACTTCTCACCACTGGGCCAGCACCTCCACTTCTCACCACTGGGCCAGCACCTCCACTTCTCACCACTGGGCCAGCACCTCCACTTCTCACCACTGGGCCAGCACCTCCACTTCTCACCACTGGGCCAGCACCTGCACTTCTCACCACTGGGCCAGCACCTGCACTTCTCACCACTGGGCCAGCACCTGCACTTCTCACAACTGGGCCAACATCTGCACTTCTCACCGCTGGGCCAGCACCTGCACTTCTCACCTCTCACCGCTGGGCCAGCACCTTCACTTCTCACCGCTGGGCCAGCACCTGCACTTCTCACCACTGGGCCAGCACCTGCACTTCTCACCACTGGGCCAGCACCTGCACTTCTCACCACTGGGCCAGCACCTGCACTTCTCACCACTGGGCCAGCACCTGCACTTCTCACCACTGGGCCAGCACCTGCACTTCTCACCACTGGGCCAGCACATGCACTTCTCACCACTGGGCCAGCATCTGCACTTCTCACCACTGGGCCAGCATCTGCACTTCTCACCACTGGCCCAGCACCTCCACTTCTCACCACTGGGCCAGCACCTCCACTTCTCACCACTGGGCCAGCACCTCCACTTCTCACCACTGGGCCAGCATCTGCACTTCTCACCACTGAAACAGCACTTCTCACCACTGGGCCAGCACCTGCACTTCTCACCACTGGGCCAGCATCTTCACTTCTCACCACTGGGCCAGCACTTCTCACCACATGACCAGCATCTGCACTTCTCACCACTGGACCAGCACCTGCACTTCTCACCACTGGGCCAGCATCTTCACTTCTCACCACTGGGCCAGCACTTCTCACCACAGGACCAGCATCTGCACTTCTCACCACTAGGCCAGCATCTGCACTTCTCACCACTAGGCCAGCATCTGCACTTCTCACCACTGGGCCAGCATCTGCACTTCTCACCACTGGGCCAGCATCTGCACTTCTCACCACTGGGCCAGCATCTGCACTTCTCACCACTGGCCCAGCACCTCCACTTCTCACCACTGGGCCAGCACCTCCACTTCTCACCACTGGGCCAGCACCTCCACTTCTCACCACTGGGCCAGCATCTGCACTTCTCACCACTGAAACAGCACTTCTCACCACTGGGACAGCACTTCTCACCACTGGGCCAGCATCTGCTCTTCTCACCACTGGGCCAGCACCTGCACTTCTTACCACTGGGCCAGCACATGCACTTCTCACCACTGGGCCAGCACTTGCACTTCTCACCACTGGGCCAGCATCTGCACTTCTCACCGCTGGGCCAGCATCGGCACTTCTCACCGCTGGGCCAGCATCGGCACTTCTCACCGCTGGGCCAGCATCGGCACTTCTCACCGCTGGGCCAGCACTAGCACTTCTCACCGCTGGGCCAGCACTAGCACTTCTCACCGCTGGGCCATCACCTGCACTTCTCACCGCTGGGCCAGCACCTGCACTTCTCACCGCTGGGCCAGCACCTGCACTTCTCACCGCTGGGCCAGCACCTGCACTTCTCACCGCTGGGCCAGCACCTGCACTTCTCACCGCTGGGCCAGCACCTGCACTTCTCACCGCTGGGCCAGCACCTGCACTTCTCACCGCTGGGCCAGCACCTGCACTTCTCACCGCTGGGCCAGCACCTGCACTTCTCACCACTGGGCCAGCATCTGCACTTCTCACCACAGGGCCAGCACCTGCATTTATCACCACTGGGCCAGCACCTGCACTTCTCACCACTGGACCAGCACCTGCACTTCGCACCACTGGACCAGCACCTGCACTTCTCACCACTGCCCAGCACCTGCACTTCTCACCACTGGACCAGCACCTGCACTTCTCACCACTGGGCCAGCACCTGCACTTCTCACCACTGGGCCAGCACTTCTCACCACTGGGCCAGCACTTCTCACCACTGGGCCAGCACTTCTCACCACTGAGCCAGCACTTCTCACCACTGGGCCAGCACTTCTCACCACTGGGCCAGCACTACTCACCACTAGGCCAGCACTTCTCACCACTGGGCCAGCACCTGCACTTCTCACCACTGGGCCAGCACCTGCACTTCTCACCACTGGGCCAGCACCTGCACTTCTCACCACTGGGCCAGCACCTGCACTTCTCACCACTGGGCCAGCATCTGCACTTCTCACCACTGGGCCAGCATCTGCACTTTTCACCACTGGGCCAGCATCTGCACTTCTCACCACTGGGCCAGCACCTGCACTTCTCACCACTGGGCCAGCATCTGCACTTTTCACCACTGGGCCAGCATCTGCACTTTTCACCACTGGGCCAGCATCTGCACTTCTCACCACTGGGCCAGCATCAGCACTTCTCACCACTGGGCCAGCATCGGCACTTCTCACCGCTGGGCCAGCACCTGCACTTCTCACCGCTGGGCCAACACCTGCACTTCTCACCGCTGGGCCATCACCTGCACTTCTCACCGCTGGGCCAGCACCTGCACTTCTCACCGCTGGGCCAGCACCTGCACTTCTCACCGCTGGGCCAGCACCTGCACTTCTCACCGCTGGGCCAGCACCTGCACTTCTCACCACTGGGCCAGCATCTGCTCTTCTCACCACTGGGCCAGCACCTGCACTTCTCACCACTGGGCCAGCACCTGCACTTCTTACCACTGGGCCAGCACATGCACTTCTCACCACTGGGCCAGCACTTGCACTTCTCACCACTGGGCCAGCACTTGCACTTCTCACCACTGGGCCAGCATCTGCACTTTTCACCACTGGGCCAGCATCTGCACTTTTCACCACTGGGCCAGCATCTGCACTTCTCACCACTGGGCCAGCACCTGCACTTCTCACCACTGGGCCAGCACTCACCACTGGGCCAGCATCGGCACTTCTCACCACTGGGCCAGCATCGGCACTTCTCACCACTGGGCCAGCATCGGCACTTCTCACCGCTGGGCCAGCATCGGCACTTCTCACCGCTGGGCCAGCACTAGCACTTCTCACCGCTGGGCCAACACCTGCACTTCTCACCGCTGGGCCATCACCTGCACTTCTCACCGCTGGGCCAGCACCTGCACTTCTCACCGCTGGGCCAGCACCTGCACTTCTCACCGCTGGGCCAGCACCTGCACTTCTCACCACTGGGCCAGCACCTGCACTTATCACCACTGGGCCAGCACCTGCACTTATCACCACTGGGCCAGCACCTGCACTTATCACCACTGGGCCAGCACCTGCACTTATCACCACTGGGCCAGCACCTGGACTTATCACCACTGGGCCAGCACCTACACTTCTCACCACTGGACCAGCACCTGCACTTCGCACCACTGGACCAGCACCTGCACTTCTCACCACTGGACCAGCACCTGCACTTCTCACCACTGGACCAGCACCTGCACTTCTCACCACTGGGCCAGCACCTGCACTTCTCACCACTGGGCCAGCACCTGCACTTCTCACCACTGGGCCAGCACTTCTCACCACTGGGCCAGAACTTCTCACCACTGGGCCAGCACTTCTCACCACTGGGACAGCACTTCTCACCACTGGGCCAACATCTGCACTTCTCACTACTGGGACAGCATCTGTAGTTACCACTGGGTCGGCATCTGCACTTCTCACCACTGGGCCAGCATCTGCACTTCTCACCACTGGGCCAGCATCTGCACTTCTCACCACTGGGCCAGCATCTGCACTTCTCACCACTGGGCCAGCATCTGCACTTCTCACCACTGGGACGGCATCTGTACTTCTCACCACTGGGCCAGCACTTCTCACCACTGGGCCAGCATCTGCACTTCTCACCACTGGGCCAGCACCTGCACTTCTCACAACTGGGCCAGCACCTGCACTTCTCACAACTGGGCCAACACCTGCACTTCTCACCGCTGGGCCAGCACCTGCACTTCTCACCGCTGGGCCAGCACCTGCACTTCTCACCGCTGGGCCAGCACCTGCACTTCTCACCGCTGGGCCAGCACCTGCACTTCTCACCGCTGGGCCAGCACCTGCACTTCTCACCGCTGGGCCAGCACATGCACTTCTCACCGCTGGGCCAGCACCTGCACTTCTCACCGCTGGGCCAGCACCTGCACTTCTCACCACTGGGCCAGCACATGCACTTCTCACCACTGGGCCAGCACCTGCACTTCTCACCACTGGGCCAGCACCTGCACTTCTCACCACTGGGCCAGCATCTGTACTTCTCACCACTGGGCCAGCATCTTCACTTCCCACCACTGGGCAAGCATCTGCACTTCTAACCTCTAGGCCAGCATATGCACTTCTCACCACTGGGCCAGCACCTGCACTTCTCACCACTGGGCCAGCACCTGCACTTCTCACCACTGGGTCAGCAACTGCACTTCTCACTACTGGACCTGCACTTCTCACTACTGGACCTGCACTTCTCACCACTGGGCCAGCACCTGCACTTCTCACAACTGGGCCAGCACCTGCACTTCTCACAACTGGGCCAACATCTGCACTTCTCACCGCTGGGCCAGCACCTGCACTTCTCACCGCTGGGCCAGCACGTGCACTTCTCACCACTAGGCCAGCACTTCTCACCACTGGGCCAGCACTTCTCACCACTGGGCCAGCATCTGCACTTCTCACCACTAGGCCAGCATCTTCACTTCTCACCACTGGGCCAGCATCTCCACTTCTCACCACTGGGCCAGCACCTCCACTTCTCACCACTGGGCCAGCACCTCCTCTTCTCACCACTGGGCCAGCACCTCCGCTTCTCACCACTGGGCCAGCACCTGCGCTTCTCACCACTGGGCCAGCACCTGCACTTCTCACCACTGGGCCAGCTTCTATACTTCTCACCACTGGGCCAGCACCTGCACTTCTCACCACTGGGCCAGCATCTGCACTTCTCACCACTGGGCCAGCATCTGCACTTCTCACCACTGGGACGGCATCTGTACTTCTCACCACTGGGCCAGCACCTCCACTTCTCACCACTGGGCCAGCACCTCCACTTCTCACCACTGGGTCAGCACCTGCACTTCTCACCACTGGGCCAGCACCTGCACTTCTCACCACTGGGCCAGCTTCTATACTTCTCACCACTGGGCCAGCTTCTATACTTCTCACCTCTGGGCCAGCACCTGCACTTCTCACCACTGGGCCAGCATCTGCACTTCTCACCACTGGGCCAGCATCTGCACTTCTCACCACTGGGCCAGCATCTGCACTTCTCACCACTGGGCCAGCATCTGCACTTCTCACCACTGGGACAGCACTTCTCACCACTGGGACAGCACCTGCTCTTCTCACCACTGGGCCAGCACCTGCTCTTCTCACCACTGGGCCAGCACCTGCACTTCTCCCCACTGGGCCAACACACGCACTTCTCACCACTGGGCCAGCACCTGCACTTCTCACCACTGGGCCAGCATCTGCACTTCTCGCCACTGGGCCAGCATCTGCACTTCTCACCACTGGGCCAGCACCTGCACTTCTCACCACTGGACCAGCACTCACCACTGGGCCAGCATCGGCACTTCTCACCACTGGGCCAGCATCGGCACTTTTCACCACTGGGCCAGCATCGGCACTTCTCACCACTGGGCCAGCATCGGCACTTCTCACCGCTGGGCCAACACCTGCACTTCTCACCGCTGGGCCATCACCTGCACTTCTCACCGCTGGGCCATCACCTGCACTTCTCACCGCTGGGCCATCACCTGCACTTCTCACCGCTGGGCCAGCACCTGCACTTCTCACCACTGGGCCAGCACCTGCACTTCTCACCACTGGGCCAGCACCTGCACTTCTCACCACTGGGCCAGCACCTGCACTTCTCACCACTGGGCCAGCACCTGCACTTCTCACCACTGGGCCAGCACCTGCACTTCTCACCACTGGACCAGCACCTGCACTTCTCACCACTGGGCCAGCACCTGCACTTCTCACCACTGGGCCAGCACTTCTCACCACTGGGCCAGCACTTCTCACCACTGGGCCAGCACTTCTCACCACTGGGCCAGCACCTGCACTTCTCACCACTGGGCCAGCACCTGCACTTCTCACCACTGGGCCAGCATCTGCACTTCTCACCACTGGGACGGCATCTGTACTTCTCACCACTGGGCCAGCACTTCCCACCACTGGGCCAGCACCTGCACTTCTCACAACTGGGCCAGCACCTGCACTTCTCACCGCTGGGCCAGCACCTGCACTTCTCACCGCTGGGCCAGCACCTGCACTTCTCACCGCTGGGCCAGCACCTGCACTTCTCACCACTGGGCCAGCACCTGCACTTCTCACCACTGGGCCAGCACCTGCACTTCTCACCACTGGGCCAGCACCTGCACTTCTCACCACTGGGCCAGCATCTGTACTTCTCACCACTGGGCCAGCATCTTCACTTCCCACCACTGGGCCAGCATCTGCACTTCTCACTACTGGACCAGCACTTCTCACCACTGGGCCAGCATCTGTACTTCTCACCACTGGGCCAGCATCTTCACTTCCCACCACTGGGCCAGCACCTGCACTTCTCACCACTAGGCCAGCATCTGTACTTCTCACCACTGGGCCAGCATCTTCACTTCCCACCACTGGGTCAGCATCTGCACTTCTCACTACTGGACCAGCACTTCTCACCACTGGGCCAGCACCTGCACTTCTCACAACTGGGCCAGCACCTGCACTTCTCACAACTGGGCCAACATCCTCACTTCTCACCGCTGGGCCAGCACCTGCACTTCTCACCGCTGGGCCAGCACGTGCACTTCTCACCACTGGGCCAGCACTTCTCACCACTGGGCCAGCACTTCTCACCACTAGGCCAGCATCTTCACCTCACCACTGGGCCAGCATCTGCACTTCTCACCACTAGGCCAGCATCTTCACTTCTCACCACTGGGCCAGCACCTCCACTTCTCACCACTGGGCCAGCACCTCCACTTCTCACCACTGGGCCAGCACCTGCACTTCTCACCACTGGGCCAGCACCTGCACTTCTCACCACTGGGCCAGCATCTATACTTCTCACCACTGGGCCAGCACCTGCACTTCTCACCACTGGGCCAGCATCTGCACTTCTCACCACTGGGCCAGCACCTGCACTTCTCACCACTGGGCCAGCACCTGCACTTCTCACCACTCGGCCAGCACCTGCACTTCTCACCACTGGGCCAGCATCTGCACTTCTCACCAATCGGCCAGCAGCTGCACTTCTCACCACTGGGCCAGCATCTGCACTTCTCACCACTGGGCCAGCATCTGCACTTCTCACCACTGGGCCAGCATCTGCACTTCTCACCACTGGGCCAGCATCTGCACTTCTCACCACTGGGCCAGCATCTGCACTTCTCACCACTGGGACAGCACTTCTCACCACTGGGCCTGCATCTGCACTTCTCACCACTGGGCCTGCATCTGCACTTCTCACCACTGGGCCAGCACCTGCACTTCTCACCACTGGGCCAGCACCTGCACTTCTCACAACTGGGCCAGCACCTGCACTTCTCACAACTGGGCCAACATCTGCACTTCTCACCGCTGGGCCAGCACCTGCACTTCTCACCACTGGGCCAGCACGTGCACTTCTCACCACTGGGCCAGCATATGCACTTCTCACCACTGGGCCAGCACCTGCACTTCTCACCACTGGACCAGCACCTGCACTTCTCACCACTGGACCAGCACCTGCACTTCTCACCACTGGGCCAGCACCTTCACTTCTCACCACTGGGTCAGCACTTCTCACCACTGGGCCAGCATCTGCACTACTCACCACTAGGCCAGCACTTCTCACCACTGGGCCAGCACCTGCACTTCTCACCACTGGGCCAGCACCTGCACTTCTCACCACTGGGCCAGCACCTGCACTTCTCACCACTGGGCCAGCACCTCCACTTCTCACCACTGGGCCAGCACCTGCACTTCTCACCACTGGGCCAGCACCTGCACTTCTCACCACTGGGCCAGCTTCTATACTTCTCACCACTGGGCCAGCACCTGCACTTCTCACCACTAGGCCAGCATCTGCACTTCTAACCACTGGGCCAGGATCTCCACTTCTCACCACTGGGCCAGCACTTCTCACCACTGGGCCAGCATCTGCTCTTCTCACCACTGGGCCAGCATCTGCTCTTCTCAGCACTGGGCCAGCATCTGCTCTTCTCACCACTGGGCCAGCATCTGCTCTTCTCACCACTGTGCCAGCACCTGCACTTCTCACCACTGGACCAGCACCAGCACTTCTCACCACTGGGCCAGTACTTCTCACCACTGGGCCAGCACCTGCACTTCTCACCACTGGGCCAGCACCTGCACTTCTCACCACTGGGCCAGCAGCTGCACTTCTCACCAATCGGCCAGCAGCTGCACTTCTCACCACTGGGGCAACATCTGCACTTCTCACCACTGGGCCAGCATCTGCACTTCTCACCACTGGGCCAGCATCTGCACTTCTCACCACTGGGCCAGCATCTGCACTTCTCACCACTGGGCCAGCATCTGCACTACTGTGCCAGCATCTGCACTTCTCACCACTGGGACAGCATCTGTACTTCTCACCACTGGGCCAGCATCTGCACTTCTCACCACTGGGCCAGCATCTGCACTTCTCACCACTGGGCCAGCACTTCTCACCACTGGGCCAGCATCTGCTCTTCTCACCACTGGGCCAGCACCTGCACTTCTCACCAATCGGCCAGCAGCTGCACTTCTCACCACTGGGCCAACATCTGCACTTCTCACCACTGGGACAGCATCTGTACTTCTCACCACTGGGCCAGCATCTGCACTTCTCACCACTGGGCCAGCATCTGCACTTCTCACCACTGGGCCAGCATCTGCACTTCTCACCACTGGGCCAGCATCTGCACTTCTCACCACTAGGACAGCATCTGTACTTCTCACCACTGGGACAGCACTTCTCACCCCTGGGCCTGCATCTGCACTTCTCACCCCTGGGCCTGCATCTGCACTTCTCACCACTGGGCCAGCACCTGCACTTCTCACAACTGGGCCAGCACCTGCACTTCTCACCACTGGGCCAGCACCTTCACTTCTCACCACTGGGCCAGCATCTGCACTTCTCACCACTGGGCCAGCATCTGCACTTCTCACCACTGGGCCAGCATCTGCACTTCTCACCACTGGGCCAGCACCTGCACTTCTCACCACTGGGCCAGCACCTCCACTTCTCACCACTGGGCCAGCACCTCCACTTCTCACCACTGGGCCAGCTTCTATACTTCTCACCACTGGGCCAGCATCTGCACTTCTAACCACTGGGCCAGCACCTGCACTTACCACTGGGCCAGCACCTCCACTTCTCACCACTGGGCCAGCTTCTATACTTCTCACCACTGTGCCAACACCTGCACTTCTCACCACTGGGCCAGCATCTGCACTTCTAACCACTGGGCCAGCATCTGCACTTCTAACCACTGGGCCAGCATCTGCACTTCTCACCACTGGGCCAGCACTTCTCACCACTGTGCCAGCATCTGCACTTCTCACCACTGGGCCAGCATCTGCACTTCTCACCACTGGGCCAGCATCTGCTCTTCTCACCACTGGGCCAGCATCTGCTCTTCTCACCACTGGGCCAGCATCTGCTCTTTTCACCACTGGGCCAGCATCTGCTCTTCTCACCACTGGGTCAGCACCTGCACTTATCACCACTGGGCCAGCACCTGCACTTCTCACCACTGGGCCAGCACCTGCACTTCTCACCACTGGACCAGCACCAGCACTTCTCACCACTGGGCCAGCACTTCTCACCACTGGGCCAGCACCTGCACTTCTCACCACTGGTCCAGCACCTGCACTTCTCACCACTGGTCCAGCACCTGCACTTCTCACCACTGGTCCAGCACCTGCACTTCTCACCACTGGTCCAGCAACTGCACTTCTCACCACTAGTCCAGCACCTGCACTTCTCACCACTGGGCCAGCATCTGCACTTCTCACCACTGGGCCAGCATCTGCACTTCTCACCACTGGGCGAACATCTGCACTTCTCACCACTGGGTGAACATCTGCACTTCTCACCACTGGGACAGCATCTGCACTTCCCTCACTGGGACAGCATCTGCCTTCTCCGCTGGGACAGCATCTGCACTTCTCACCACTGGGCCAGCATCTGCACTTCTCACCACTGGGCCAGCATCTGCACTTCTCACCACTGGGCCAGCATCTGCACTTCTCACCACTGGGCCAACATCAGCACTTCTCACCACTGGGCCAACATCTGCACTTCTCACCACTGGGCCAACATCTGCACTTCTCACCACTGGGCCAGCACCTGCACTTCTCACCACTGGGCCAGCACCTGCACTTCTCACCACTGGGCCAGCACCTGCACTTCTCACCACTGGGCCAGCACCTGCACTTCTCACCACTGGGCCAGCACTTGCACTTCTGACTAATGGGACGGTATTTTCTCTTCTCTCCAGAAGGGCAGCACTTGCACGTGTCAACAGACAGCACCGCCGCTTCTCCCCGCAGGGAGAACAGGTAATCAGAGTCAACACCTCTACTCCTGAGACTGCACTAACCAGAGGTACCTCCCCCGCACTTAACACTCGCCACGGGGGCGCTCTTGCTCTCCTCTCCAGACCGCGTGGCCTGTAAATAAAGTGCTTCAGCCCTTTCACCAGTCCACAGACGCCTCCTTTTCTCTGTGGTACGTCACTGCTTTGAAAGGGGCGGGGCCTGCCTTACTCCAGCCGTAGATTCTATCCGAGCTCTGCATCACTGCTGGGGTTTATTTCGGCCGCAGGGTGAGCCGTGTATAACTGCAGAGTGAGTTGAGGTGTGTACAGGAGGCAGTGAAGGAAGAATCTGTAGGAGGATGTAGCGCCGCGATGCCGAGTCTGAGAGGAGGCACAGAAGCCGTGTAGAGGGTGCTGAGATGGTGACAGGGGAATGAGGCGCCTGGTGCAAGCGCGGCCGGTGTAAGGCGCTGTAATTTGAGATGAGGGTCTGAATTGTGATAGAAGCTACTAAGTGACCGCCCCAGATCCCCCCCTCCATCACGGCTTGAAGCTCTGTTCTCCTCCATGCCAAGGCTCACTGTCTGTCGTCATCCACCGAAACAGTCTCTTAATCTGCAAAATGCGCCTTAATCCGATAATTAGCGCGATTTGAAAATATGTGGAGTGTGATGGTGTAAATTACTCAGAAACCAAACTCGAAGGCCTTGAAATGTTGGGTATTTCTTAATGTCCAGACGTCAGGGGCTGTGACCCGTGTGTGGTCGTGCGTGACCCGTGTGTGGTCGTGCGTGACCTCTGTGTGACCCGTGAGTGATCGTGTGTGACCTGTGTTATCTGGACTCTCACAGTCTCTCCTCCTTGTGCCCCCACAGGCCTGACCCCCCAGTGTGTGCCCGGCACCAGGGCTCTTGATGGACTGCGCCCCTCTGAATGTCTCCACAGCCCCTGGACGCCACCTGTGCACACCTGACAACACCGACGTCACCACCATGCTCTGCCCCCCGCTGGACCTGCGACCCCACTCCTGGGACGTGCTCCACCCCCCCCGAGCATGAGTGTGATGGACACTGTGGAGGAAGCCAAGAAGCCCCCCAAACTCAAGGATTAGGGGACACAGTGGGTCATCGCTCTGAAGCTTGCACAAACATTTGTGGGCACCGGAGGAGGTAAGTCAGGCCTTGTGCTGTGTGTACCGCAGCCACCTCTCTCCATCCCTGGGTGAGGCCGGCTAAAGTGTACCTTTCCAGCTCGTACCTCATGGCGCTTTACATTCATCATTTGTTCCACATTTTGTTTGTACGAAACTTTAGATGCTTTAATATTATAGAATTTTCTCAGATAAGGGAACAGCGCCATGTTTTACTTCGTACATGTAGGGCGGTACCCTAAAGGAAACAATAGGGTCGAAAGACACCCCTTCCTAAATGAGCATTGGTAAATGCATTAGGTTTCGCCTATGTGATTAATAATACGCTGGTTTTTGTTGTAAGTTGAAGCTTGATGAGTAATTGCACAAGATAAGATACAGAAAGTCTTAAAGTGTTATGACTTGTTTATATACAAAAAGGCAATGTATTATGCTGTTATCAGTGGTATCGGGTAAGTAATAGCAACATTTTGAAAAATGAAAGAGGGAAATAATAGAATTAACTGATGTAATTGCAATATTATGTGTTTAGAAGAGTTATAAAGAAACAATATGGACGGACCCTGAAATAGTGGAGATCTATCAATCACTATGTGTGGTAAGTCCAAGGACCATTAGGTATATTTAAAAGACCCCTCACACACCAACCTAGTTGGTGTCATGCTTCATCATTGGGGTCCCAACCGGGAGGCCTAATGCCGCCCGGTTGTGCTACGACGCCTGATTGCAGCGGAGCAGGTGTAGTGTGAAGATGTGATGTAAAA
Source organism: Calotriton arnoldi (assembly GCA_963921515.1). Taxonomy (NCBI): domain Eukaryota; kingdom Metazoa; phylum Chordata; class Amphibia; order Caudata; family Salamandridae; genus Calotriton; species Calotriton arnoldi. The sequence continues at coordinate 388,228 of CAWUFW010000462.1, forward strand.
ATTAAAAATACCTCTGAGAATCCTTGCCCAGTAAATTTATTAGTGGCGGCTCAGGGTATGGTTAAAAACTATGTGAAACCGACTAACAAGAAATATTCATCTGTAGTGGTTTAGGTGATGCGGTCTACATGTTTCAGCCCGTCAAAAAATTCAAATGGGCTTTCGTCAGGACCTAGAATTCAAGTGAGTGGCAAAGTGAAGGCCACGTGAAAAAGTAAAGTACCAACACACGCACTAAGGTGTGTGGACCCGGTGTCGATATACTTACAGACACCACTCAAAAAACCTGTTAGGGAGAAAGAAATAGACAGCACAAGACATATAACGTTTAGCAACATAAAATGCAATCTTTTAAAGCAACTCAAAATTGCAATCTCCAACAAGCCGTCAAGAATGACCTAGCCACCATCGTGACAGTGATAGTGTAATGATGATATAGCATGCACGTTTCTAAGGCATGCTAGGAAATTAGATAAAGCTGAATGAACACATAGGGACGTCATGTGCTAAGACGTGTATTATATAAACCATGTGTCCATGCTAAAGCGTGAATTGAATAATCACATCAAGGCATGATAGAAGCCATGTGCTTGTATGTATCCAAGCAGCGAGTGAGAAATACGCGCTGCATGCCGAGTGATGGTAAAATAATGCGGCGTGGCACGACAGTGGCGAGTTGCATGTGCGGCCGATCGAGCGCCTGTAAATGCATGTATTACAAATTATGCAAAAAAGCAAGTGTTAAAATGGTAGAAAAACAGGTGGCAGCGTAAATGAAAAGGGTCATAATTACAATTAGTAGAAAAAGAAAGCAGCTAATCGGGGCATGAGAGGGGTTTCAACCGATCAACCGATCTGTGGGATAACATGGAGAGAAACAGAAGATCGATTTTTAGTGCAAAGCGGCTTTTAGTGAAAAAGCCAAAGAGTCATGGGGCAGAATGCCCGTCGTCCACAACTACAAAACCTTACTTGGTTCCGTGAGGATTCCCATGAGACTACCTACTGCGGTCTCCCGAAGTCCCGGCTGGTGAGGGACGCGGTGGGAGAACGAAGTTAAATCCAAACTACAGGCGTCATACAAGGAAATGACGACACTACGTAAGGAGATGGCATTAGCAGGGAACAACTGGTCTGTGTATTGCAGACAAAACACAGCAAAAGTGCGGCGGCCATGTTGGAAAACTCGCGAAGTAAGCGAGATAGACAGTGGCGGCCATACTTAAGTGTTAAAAGATCAGGATATAGATGCAGGAGAGCCATAGTGTGTGCTCTATATCAAATGAAAAAAGGGGGAAAAAAATGGGGGGTAAATGATGCCCACGATGATGTGTTTAGAGGGTGGTGCACCAAGCAATATAAATAAAAATAAAGATAAAGGACAGACAGACGGATAGCGCTGAGCATAGAATGCGCTCCGTGTTTCAACCAAAATAGTGTGGGAAAAGACCACATATAAAGCACAGTATGCACAATTGGGCATGATTTCCAAGACAGATAGAAGATAGATATGGATTCTGTTAAATGAATAGCTAATAATTTCAAAGACAGATAGCAGTTGATCTAAATTCTGTCAGAAAAGAAGGCTATTAAGTGAATCTCCTATGCTGATAAGAGTGTGGAGAAAGGACTACTGTCTCCTGAGACTTTGCCAAGGAATATTATCGTTAAGTCCCGTCAGATGACTAGATAGGCGATAAACCCATCTTTGTTCTTTCTCCAGTAGACGATTTTGTATGTTAGGTAGGTTAGGATCTAGGACCTCAATGACTACCCAGCTGATGTCGTTAGTGGTATGTCCAACTTCAAGGAAATGGCTTGTCAGTCTTGTTGTTGACTTTTTGCATCTGATTGTGCTACGATGCTCGCAAATCCTAGTCTTCACTTTCCGATTAGTCATCCCAATGTACGAGAGATTGCAAGGACAGGTGATACGATATACGACGTGAGCTGTGTTGCAGTTCGTGTGTGTCCTTAAATGCCAGGTCTTGCCTGGTTCTAGGTTCAGACTTTTGGTGGTCACTGTTAAATGGCATACACTACAATCTCCACACGGGTAGTGGCCCACAATGTTAGGGAGCCCCCATGCGTTGAGAATAGTGTTAGTGGGTTTCCTTTGGGGAGCAGGTCGTGTGGAAACCAAAGCGTCCTTGATAGATCTAGCTTTTCTGTGTGACATCAGTGGAGGTTCCCAGTTCAGGTTGCCTGTATTAAGAATCTGCCAGTGTCGTTTTATAATATCAGACACCGCGTGAGAGACAGCGTTATAAGTAGTGACGCACGTGAGTGGGATGGAGGTAGATGCACACTTCTGTGCTTCAATGAGACCCTCACGATTTTGATTGCGAGCACGCTTGTTTGCTTTATCGGTGATCCGCTGAGGGTAACCTCGCTGCCGTAATCTAGTGCTAAGATCGGATGCTTGTTGTTTATAATCTCTTATGTCACTGCAGTTCCTACGGAGGCGAAGATATTGACCATAGGGAAGATTCTCCCGCAGGGGTCTGGGGTGGAAGCTAGAGAAATGGAGAAGTGAGTTGCGAGCCGTTGGTTTGAAATGGGTTTTGCTTTTCAAAAGACCTCCTTCTGCTTCAATATCCAGATCAAGGAACGTCGCCTTATTGTGATCGAAACTGTATGTGAATTTTAGGTTGGGATCGCAAGTGTTCAGCCATGTGCAGAAGAGTAACAATGATTCGGTGTCTCCTTCCCAGATCATTAAGATGTCGTCAATATACCGTTTGTAAAATTTGATCTGAGGGATGCATGGCGTATGGTTGTCTAATAGATATCTTGATTCGAAATGGTACACATAGAGTCCCGCTATGCTGGGGGCAAAAACACTCCCCATTGAAGTTCCATATTTCTGCAAGTAGAGTTGGCCTTCATACTCAAAGAAGTTCTCTTTGAGTGCTAAAGCAGCACACTCCAGAATGAATATCTTCGGGGTCTGGTATTGCCAGTCAGATTCATTAAGAGCTATTTTCAATACTTCAAGGGTGTCGTCTTGCGGGAGGCTGGTGTAAAGGCTCTCTACGTCAAGACTAACCAGGAAGGAATTATCAGGATTAAAAGCTAGAGTGTCAATGAGTCTCAAGAGATCCTTTGTGTCCTTGAGATACGTACTGGTGGACTGTACCATTGGTTGAAAGAAAAAGTCACAATAACGTGATAAGGGTTCCAATAAGGACCCAATGCCCGATACTATGGGACGTCCCGGAGGTGGAAACTTGTTTTTATGAGTTTTGGGCAAAATGTAAAAGTAAGGTATTTTACCAGAAGTCGTAACCAGAAATTTAGCTTCCCTGGTTGTGATTTGACCTGAGTGTTCAGCATCATCAACCAGTGTTTGGATGCGAGTTTTAAGTTTTTCACTGGGATCTTGTGTCAATTTTTCATAGTTCTTGGGATCGTTAAGGAGGCGGGCACATTCCTGTCGATAGTCCTCAAGATTAAGGATCACTGTGCCACCACCCTTGTCCGCCGGTTTTATGATGATAGCATCGTTAGTTCTTAGTGATTCCAGGGCCTGATACTCCTTACTGCTGAAGTTTTGGAAGGTATGTTTGTCTTGGAGACTTTCCACGTCTTTAAAAACAGCTTGCTCAAAAACAGTGATTTCTGGTGGTATTGCACATGGTGGTGGCATGTAGGTGGATTTAACACGAAATTGGGTGTCACCCGGTTGATCAGTTGTGAGCTGTGGTGTACTTTCGAAGCAGGCTTTTAGTCTGAGTTTACGAAAGAATTCTGCCAATTCGCAGTGTAGTCGGAATTTGTCAAGTTTTGCCGTTGGTGAAAAACCGAGTCCCTTTTCTAGGACTGACAGGTCTGTTGATGATAGAGCATAAGTTGAGAGGTTGGTAACCAGACTTATCTCGTGCTGGGTCCCGGTTGTAGATCCTTTGTTTTGCTCCTTGTCAAAGTGCCTTGGGTTTGATCGTCTTCCCAATGCACTTGATTTACTCTTCGTCTTCTTCCACGGCCTCGGGGACCCCTTCCTAAAAAGGAAACTGTTGATTCTGATTCAAGTATGGTGGTGGAGCAAGAGGCGGATTCCAGCCATATCCATACTGTGGATGCATTGGAGGATAGGGGGTCATGAAGTGCATGTTAGCACCCGGCGGTCCTTGAGCCCAGGGTTGTTGCCAGCCTGTGTGCCTTCCCCTGTTCTGTGGTCTCCTGCGGTAGCTATTGGAACTTGAACCGCTGCTGCCAGAAGAGTCCTCATCCGAAGATCCCCCTGAAGCATCTGTTCGTATTGGTGGTTTATAGTCACTGTCAGCGTAGGGATAGGTTTTGGTGTAAGAGAACTTTTTAAGGTCCTTCTGGAATTTATTAATCTTGGTCTGAGTTAGGCTCTCCTTGTATTCATTAACTTCCTTATTAGTTTCATCTAGTTTTTTCTTAAAAGAAGTTAGGGTGGCCTTGAAATGTGTCTCTGTCAACTGGATATCAATAAGGATGGCTTCTGAGAGGCGTGTAGCGGTCTGTATGATTAGGATCATCCAGTCACGTGTACAGCGCCACGCTATCTGAGCCCAATCCTTGCGGAAAGTTGCATCGTCTAAAAAGATACGTGGCGCATTAGTAACGATCAAGCCTCTTGGAGCAGTGTTAGTTCTTAAATATTCTGTCAGGATCAACCCATGAAGTATAATCCTAATGCGATTTCGTTTTTTCTCGTTGAGATTGTCCCAATCAGCTGTCTGTGCAATAGATGTCGATACATTGAAGTCTGCCAATAGAGGAGGGTTGGATAGAATGTTGGTGACATCGTCCAAGGTGAAACCCAAGCCTTGATTTTCTGCCATGGTTGGATACGCTGGTAATGAGTTCTACCAGAAGATGAAAAAATAGCTCTCACAGCTGTGCGCTGCGTAGTAATCCGAAAAACAAAAAGAGAGCGAGGATTTTGGGGTACGTCCTAATCCCCTGGGTAAAGTTATAAAGAAACAATATGGACGGACCCTGAAATAGTGGAGATCTATCAATCACTATGTGTGGTAAGTCCAAGGACCATTAGGTATATTTAAAAGACCCCTCACACACCAACCTAGTTGGTGTCATGCTTCATCATTGGGGTCCCAACCGGGAGGCCTAATGCCGCCCGGTTGTGCTACGACGCCTGATTACAGCGGAGCAGGTGTAGTGTGAAGATGTGATGTAAAAATTAAAAATACCTCTGAGAATCCTTGCCCAGTAAATTTATTAGTGGCGGCTCAGGGTATGGTTAAAAACTATGTGAAACCGACTAACAAGAAATATTCATCTGTAGTGGTTTAGGTGATGCGGTCTACATGTTTCAGCCCGTCAAAAAATTCAAATGGGCTTTCGTCAGGACCTAGAATTCAAGTGAGTGGCAAAGTGAAGGCCACGTGAAAAAGTAAAGTACCAACACACGCACTAAGGTGTGTGGACCCGGTGTCGATATACTTACAGACACCACTCAAAAAACCTGTTAGGGAGAAAGAAATAGACAGCACAAGACATATAACGTTTAGCAACATAAAATGCAATCTTTTAAAGCAACTCAAAATTGCAATCTCCAACAAGCCGTCAAGAATGACCTAGCCACCATCGTGACAGTGATAGTGTAATGATGATATAGCATGCACGTTTCTAAGGCATGCTAGGAAATTAGATAAAGCTGAATGAACACATAGGGACGTCATGTGCTAAGACGTGTATTATATAAACCATGTGTCCATGCTAAAGCGTGAATTGAATAATCACATCAAGGCATGATAGAAGCCATGTGCTTGTATGTATCCAAGCAGCGAGTGAGAAATACGCGCTGCATGCCGAGTGATGGTAAAATAATGCGGCGTGGCACGACAGTGGCGAGTTGCATGTGCGGCCGATCGAGCGCCTGTAAATGCATGTATTACAAATTATGCAAAAAAGCAAGTGTTAAAATGGTAGAAAAACAGGTGGCAGCGTAAATGAAAAGGGTCATAATTACAATTAGTAGAAAAAGAAAGCAGCTAATCGGGGCATGAGAGGGGTTTCAACCGATCAACCGATCTGTGGGATAACATGGAGAGAAACAGAAGATCGATTTTTAGTGCAAAGCGGCTTTTAGTGAAAAAGCCAAAGAGTCATGGGGCAGAATGCCCGTCGTCCACAACTACAAAACCTTACTTGGTTCCGTGAGGATTCCCATGAGACTACCTACTGCGGTCTCCCGAAGTCCCGGCTGGTGAGGGACGCGGTGGGAGAACGAAGTTAAATCCAAACTACAGGCGTCATACAAGGAAATGACGACACTACGTAAGGAGATGGCATTAGCAGGGAACAACTGGTCTGTGTATTGCAGACAAAACACAGCAAAAGTGCGGCGGCCATGTTGGAAAACTCGCGAAGTAAGCGAGATAGACAGTGGCGGCCATACTTAAGTGTTAAAAGATCAGGATATAGATGCAGGAGAGCCATAGTGTGTGCTCTATATCAAATGAAAAAAGGGGGAAAAAAATGGGGGGTAAATGATGCCCACGATGATGTGTTTAGAGGGTGGTGCACCAAGCAATATAAATAAAAAAATAAAGATAAAGGACAGACAGACGGATAGCGCTGAGCATAGAATGCGCTCCGTGTTTCAACCAAAATAGTGTGGGAAAAGACCACATATAAAGCACAGTATGCACAATTGGGCATGATTTCCAAGACAGATAGAAGATAGATATGGATTCTGTTAAATGAATAGCTAATAATTTCAAAGACAGATAGCAGTTGATCTAAATTCTGTCAGAAAAGAAGGCTATTAAGTGAATCTCCTATGCTGATAAGAGTGTGGAGAAAGGACTACTGTCTCCTGAGACTTTGCCAAGGAATATTATCGTTAAGTCCCGTCAGATGACTAGATAGGCGATAAACCCATCTTTGTTCTTTCTCCAGTAGACGATTTTGTATGTTAGGTAGGTTAGGATCTAGGACCTCAATGACTACCCAGCTGATGTCGTTAGTGGTATGTCCAACTTCAAGGAAATGGCTTGTCAGTCTTGTTGTTGACTTTTTGCATCTGATTGTGCTACGATGCTCGCAAATCCTAGTCTTCACTTTCCGATTAGTCATCCCAATGTACGAGAGATTGCAAGGACAGGTGATACGATATACGACGTGAGCTGTGTTGCAGTTCGTGTGTGTCCTTAAATGCCAGGTCTTGCCTGGTTCTAGGTTCAGACTTTTGGTGGTCACTGTTAAATGGCATACACTACAATCTCCACACGGGTAGTGGCCCACAATGTTAGGGAGCCCCCATGCGTTGAGAATAGTGTTAGTGGGTTTCCTTTGGGGAGCAGGTCGTGTGGAAACCAAAGCGTCCTTGATAGATCTAGCTTTTCTGTGTGACATCAGTGGAGGTTCCCAGTTCAGGTTGCCTGTATTAAGAATCTGCCAGTGTCGTTTTATAATATCAGACACCGCGTGAGAGACAGCGTTATAAGTAGTGACGCACGTGAGTGGGATGGAGGTAGATGCACACTTCTGTGCTTCAATGAGACCCTCACGATTTTGATTGCGAGCACGCTTGTTTGCTTTATCGGTGATCCGCTGAGGGTAACCTCGCTGCCGTAATCTAGTGCTAAGATCGGATGCTTGTTGTTTATAATCTCTTATGTCACTGCAGTTCCTACGGAGGCGAAGATATTGACCATAGGGAAGATTCTCCCGCAGGGGTCTGGGGTGGAAGCTAGAGAAATGGAGAAGTGAGTTGCGAGCCGTTGGTTTGAAATGGGTTTTGCTTTTCAAAAGACCTCCTTCTGCTTCAATATCCAGATCAAGGAACGTCGCCTTATTGTGATCGAAACTGTATGTGAATTTTAGGTTGGGATCGCAAGTGTTCAGCCATGTGCAGAAGAGTAACAATGATTCGGTGTCTCCTTCCCAGATCATTAAGATGTCGTCAATATACCGTTTGTAAAATTTGATCTGAGGGATGCATGGCGTATGGTTGTCTAATAGATATCTTGATTCGAAATGGTACACATAGAGTCCCGCTATGCTGGGGGCAAAAACACTCCCCATTGAAGTTCCATATTTCTGCAAGTAGAGTTGGCCTTCATACTCAAAGAAGTTCTCTTTGAGTGCTAAAGCAGCACACTCCAGAATGAATATCTTCGGGGTCTGGTATTGCCAGTCAGATTCATTAAGAGCTATTTTCAATACTTCAAGGGTGTCGTCTTGCGGGAGGCTGGTGTAAAGGCTCTCTACGTCAAGACTAACCAGGAAGGAATTATCAGGATTAAAAGCTAGAGTGTCAATGAGTCTCAAGAGATCCTTTGTGTCCTTGAGATACGTACTGGTGGACTGTACCATTGGTTGAAAGAAAAAGTCACAATAACGTGATAAGGGTTCCAATAAGGACCCAATGCCCGATACTATGGGACGTCCCGGAGGTGGAAACTTGTTTTTATGAGTTTTGGGCAAAATGTAAAAGTAAGGTATTTTACCAGAAGTCGTAACCAGAAATTTAGCTTCCCTGGTTGTGATTTGACCTGAGTGTTCAGCATCATCAACCAGTGTTTGGATGCGAGTTTTAAGTTTTTCACTGGGATCTTGTGTCAATTTTTCATAGTTCTTGGGATCGTTAAGGAGGCGGGCACATTCCTGTCGATAGTCCTCAAGATTAAGGATCACTGTGCCACCACCCTTGTCCGCCGGTTTTATGATGATAGCATCGTTAGTTCTTAGTGATTCCAGGGCCTGATACTCCTTACTGCTGAAGTTTTGGAAGGTATGTTTGTCTTGGAGACTTTCCACGTCTTTAAAAACAGCTTGCTCAAAAACAGTGATTTCTGGTGGTATTGCACATGGTGGTGGCATGTAGGTGGATTTAACACGAAATTGGGTGTCACCCGGTTGATCAGTTGTGAGCTGTGGTGTACTTTCGAAGCAGGCTTTTAGTCTGAGTTTACGAAAGAATTCTGCCAATTCGCAGTGTAGTCGGAATTTGTCAAGTTTTGCCGTTGGTGAAAAACCGAGTCCCTTTTCTAGGACTGACAGGTCTGTTGATGATAGAGCATAAGTTGAGAGGTTGGTAACCAGACTTATCTCGTGCTGGGTCCCGGTTGTAGATCCTTTGTTTTGCTCCTTGTCAAAGTGCCTTGGGTTTGATCGTCTTCCCAATGCACTTGATTTACTCTTCGTCTTCTTCCACGGCCTCGGGGACCCCTTCCTAAAAAGGAAACTGTTGATTCTGATTCAAGTATGGTGGTGGAGCAAGAGGCGGATTCCAGCCATATCCATACTGTGGATGCATTGGAGGATAGGGGGTCATGAAGTGCATGTAGACCGCATCACCTAAACCACCTGTCAGTCCTAGAAAAGGGACTCGGTTTTTCACCAACGGCAAAACTTGACAAATTCCGACTACACTGCGAATTGGCAGAATTCTTTCGTAAACTCAGACTAAAAGCCTGCTTCGAAAGTACACCACAGCTCACAACTGATCAACCGGGTGACACCCAATTTCGTGTTAAATCCACCTACATGCCACCACCATGTGCAATACCACCAGAAATCACTGTTTTTGAGCAAGCTGTTTTTAAAGACGTGGAAAGTCTCCAAGACAAACATACCTTCCAAAACTTCAGCAGTAAGGAGTATCAGGCCCTGGAATCACTAAGAACTAACGATGCTATCATCATAAAACCGGCGGACAAGGGTGGTGGCACAGTGATCCTTAATCTTGAGGACTATCGACAGGAATGTGCCCGCCTCCTTAACGATCCCAAGAACTATGAAAAATTGACACAAGATCCCAGTGAAAAACTTAAAACTCGCATCCAAACACTGGTTGATGATGCTGAACACTCAGGTCAAATCACAACCAGGGAAGCTAAATTTCTGGTTACGACTTCTGGTAAAATACCTTACTTTTACATTTTGCCCAAAACTCATAAAAACAAGTTTCCACCTCCGGGACGTCCCATAGTATCGGGCATTGGGTCCTTATTGGAACCCTTATCACGTTATTGTGACTTTTTCTTTCAACCAATGGTACAGTCCACCAGTACGTATCTCAAGGACACAAAGGATCTCTTGAGACTCATTGACACTCTAGCTTTTAATCCTGATAATTCCTTCCTGGTTAGTCTTGACGTAGAGAGCCTTTACACCAGCCTCCCGCAAGACGACACCCTTGAAGTATTGAAAATAGCTCTTAATGAATCTGACTGGCAATACCAGACCCCGAAGATATTCATTCTGGAGTGTGCTGCTTTAGCACTCAAAGAGAACTTCTTTGAGTATGAAGGCCAACTCTACTTGCAGAAATATGGAACTTCAATGGGGAGTGTTTTTGCCCCCAGCATAGCGGGACTCTATGTGTACCATTTCGAATCAAGATATCTATTAGACAACCATACGCCATGCATCCCTCAGATCAAATTTTACAAACGGTATATTGACGACATCTTAATGATCTGGGAAGGAGACACCGAATCATTGTTACTCTTCTGCACATGGCTGAACACTTGCGATCCCAACCTAAAATTCACATACAGTTTCGATCACAATAAGGCGACGTTCCTTGATCTGGATATTGAAGCAGAAGGAGGTCTTTTGAAAAGCAAAACCCATTTCAAACCAACGGCTCGCAACTCACTTCTCCATTTCTCTAGCTTCCACCCCAGACCCCTGCGGGAGAATCTTCCCTATGGTCAATATCTTCGCCTCCGTAGGAACTGCAGTGACATAAGAGATTATAAACAACAAGCATCCGATCTTAGCACTAGATTACGGCAGCGAGGTTACCCTCAGCGGATCACCGATAAAGCAAACAAGCGTGCTCGCAATCAAAATCGTGAGGGTCTCATTGAAGCACAGAAGTGTGCATCTACCTCCATCCCACTCACGTGCGTCACTACTTATAACGCTGTCTCTCACGCGGTGTCTGATATTATAAAACGACACTGGCAGATTCTTAATACAGGCAACCTGAACTGGGAACCTCCACTGATGTCACACAGAAAAGCTAGATCTATCAAGGACGCTTTGGTTTCCACACGACCTGCTCCCCAAAGGAAACCCACTAACACTATTCTCAACGCATGGGGGCTCCCTAACATTGTGGGCCACTACCCGTGTGGAGATTGTAGTGTATGCCATTTAACAGTGACCACCAAAAGTCTGAACCTAGAACCAGGCAAGACCTGGCATTTAAGGACACACACGAACTGCAACACAGCTCACGTCGTATATCGTATCACCTGTCCTTGCAATCTCTCGTACATTGGGATGACTAATCGGAAAGTGAAGACTAGGATTTGCGAGCATCGTAGCACAATCAGATGCAAAAAGTCAACAACAAGACTGACAAGCCATTTCCTTGAAGTTGGACATACCACTAACGACATCAGCTGGGTAGTCATTGAGGTCCTAGATCCTAACCTACCTAACATACAAAATCGTCTACTGGAGAAAGAACAAAGATGGGTTTATCGCCTATCTAGTCATCTGACGGGACTTAACGATAATATTCCTTGGCAAAGTCTCAGGAGACAGTAGTCCTTTCTCCACACTCTTATCAGCATAGGAGATTCACTTAATAGCCTTCTTTTCTGACAGAATTTAGATCAACTGCTATCTGTCTTTGAAATTATTAGCTATTCATTTAACAGAATCCATATCTATCTTCTATCTGTCTTGGAAATCATGCCCAATTGTGCATACTGTGCTTTATATGTGGTCTTTTCCCACACTATTTTGGTTGAAACACGGAGCGCATTCTATGCTCAGCGCTATCCGTCTGTCTGTCCTTTATCTTTATTTTTATTTTTATTTATATTGCTTGGTGCACCACCCTCTAAACACATCATCGTGGGCATCATTTACCCCCCATTTTTTCCCCCCTTTTTTCATTTGATATAGAGCACACACTATGGCTCTCCTGCATCTATATCCTGATCTTTTAACACTTAAGTATGGCCGCCACTGTCTATCTCGCTTACTTCGCGAGTTTTCCAACATGGCCGCCGCACTTTTGCTGTGTTTTGTCTGCAATACACAGACCAGTTGTTCCCTGCTAATGCCATCTCCTTACGTAGTGTCGTCATTTCCTTGTATGACGCCTGTAGTTTGGATTTAACTTCGTTCTCCCACCGCGTCCCTCACCAGCCGGGACTTCGGGAGACCGCAGTAGGTAGTCTCATGGGAATCCTCACGGAACCAAGTAAGGTTTTGTAGTTGTGGACGACGGGCATTCTGCCCCATGACTCTTTGGCTTTTTCACTAAAAGCCGCTTTGCACTAAAAATCGATCTTCTGTTTCTCTCCATGTTATCCCACAGATCGGTTGATCGGTTGAAACCCCTCTCATGCCCCGATTAGCTGCTTTCTTTTTCTACTAATTGTAATTATGACCCTTTTCATTTACGCTGCCACCTGTTTTTCTACCATTTTAACACTTGCTTTTTTGCATAATTTGTAATACATGCATTTACAGGCGCTCGATCGGCCGCACATGCAACTCGCCACTGTCGTGCCACGCCGCATTATTTTACCATCACTCGGCATGCAGCGCGTATTTCTCACTCGCTGCTTGGATACATACAAGCACATGGCTTCTATCATGCCTTGATGTGATTATTCAATTCACGCTTTAGCATGGACACATGGTTTATATAATACACGTCTTAGCACATGACGTCCCTATGTGTTCATTCAGCTTTATCTAATTTCCTAGCATGCCTTAGAAACGTGCATGCTATATCATCATTACACTATCACTGTCACGATGGTGGCTAGGTCATTCTTGACGGCTTGTTGGAGATTGCAATTTTGAGTTGCTTTAAAAGATTGCATTTTATGTTGCTAAACGTTATATGTCTTGTGCTGTCTATTTCTTTCTCCCTAACAGGTTTTTTGAGTGGTGTCTGTAAGTATATCGACACCGGGTCCACACACCTTAGTGCGTGTGTTGGTACTTTACTTTTTCACGTGGCCTTCACTTTGCCACTCACTTGAATTCTAGGTCCTGACGAAAGCCCATTTGAATTTTTTGACGGGCTGAAACATGTAGACCGCATCACCTAAACCACTACAGATGAATATTTCTTGTTAGTCGGTTTCACATAGTTTTTAACCATACCCTGAGCCGCCACTAATAAATTTACTGGGCAAGGATTCTCAGAGGTATTTTTAATTTTTACATCACATCTTCACACTACACCTGCTCCGCTGTAATCAGGCGTCGTAGCACAACCGGGCGGCATTAGGCCTCCCGGTTGGGACCCCAATGATGAAGCATGACACCAACTAGGTTGGTGTGTGAGGGGTCTTTTAAATATACCTAATGGTCCTTGGACTTACCACACATAGTGATTGATAGATCTCCACTATTTCAGGGTCCGTCCATATTGTTTCTTTATAACTTTACCCAGGGGATTAGGACGTACCCCAAAATCCTCGCTCTCTTTTTGTTTTTCGGATTACTACGCAGCGCACAGCTGTGAGAGCTATTTTTTCATCTTCTGGTAGAACTCATTACCAGCGTATCCAACCATGGCAGAAAATCAAGGCTTGGGTTTCACCTTGGACGATGTCACCAACATTCTATCCAACCCTCCTCTATTGGCAGACTTCAATGTATCGACATCTATTGCACAGACAGCTGATTGGGACAATCTCAACGAGAAAAAACGAAATCGCATTAGGATTATACTTCATGGGTTGATCCTGACAGAATATTTAAGAACTAACACTGCTCCAAGAGGCTTGATCGTTACTAATGCGCCACGTATCTTTTTAGACGATGCAACTTTCCGCAAGGATTGGGCTCAGATAGCGTGGCGCTGTACACGTGACTGGATGATCCTAATCATACAGACCGCTACACGCCTCTCAGAAGCCATCCTTATTGATATCCAGTTGACAGAGACACATTTCAAGGCCACCCTAACTTCTTTTAAGAAAAAACTAGATGAAACTAATAAGGAAGTTAATGAATACAAGGAGAGCCTAACTCAGACCAAGATTAATAAATTCCAGAAGGACCTTAAAAAGTTCTCTTACACCAAAACCTATCCCTACGCTGACAGTGACTATAAACCACCAATACGAACAGATGCTTCAGGGGGATCTTCGGATGAGGACTCTTCTGGCAGCAGCGGTTCAAGTTCCAATAGCTACCGCAGGAGACCACAGAACAGGGGAAGGCACACAGGCTGGCAACAACCCTGGGCTCAAGGACCGCCGGGTGCTAACATGCACTTCATGACCCCCTATCCTCCAATGCATCCACAGTATGGATATGGCTGGAATCCGCCTCTTGCTCCACCACCATACTTGAATCAGAATCAACAGTTTCCTTTTTTAGGAAGGGGTCCCCGAGGCCGTGGAAGAAGACGAAGAGTAAATCAAGTGCATTGGGAAGACGATCAAACCCAAGGCACTTTGACAAGGAGCAAAACAAAGGATCTACAACCGGGACCCAGCACGAGATAAGTCTGGTTACCAACCTCTCAACTTATGCTCTATCATCAACAGACCTGTCAGTCCTAGAAAAGGGACTCGGTTTTTCACCAACGGCAAAACTTGACAAATTCCGACTACACTGCGAATTGGCAGAATTCTTTCGTAAACTCAGACTAAAAGCCTGCTTCGAAAGTACACCACAGCTCACAACTGATCAACCGGGTGACACCCAATTTCGTGTTAAATCCACCTACATGCCACCACCATGTGCAATACCACCAGAAATCACTGTTTTTGAGCAAGCTGTTTTTAAAGACGTGGAAAGTCTCCAAGACAAACATACCTTCCAAAACTTCAGCAGTAAGGAGTATCAGGCCCTGGAATCACTAAGAACTAACGATGCTATCATCATAAAACCGGCGGACAAGGGTGGTGGCACAGTGATCCTTAATCTTGAGGACTATCGACAGGAATGTGCCCGCCTCCTTAACGATCCCAAGAACTATGAAAAATTGACACAAGATCCCAGTGAAAAACTTAAAACTCGCATCCAAACACTGGTTGATGATGCTGAACACTCAGGTCAAATCACAACCAGGGAAGCTAAATTTCTGGTTACGACTTCTGGTAAAATACCTTACTTTTACATTTTGCCCAAAACTCATAAAAACAAGTTTCCACCTCCGGGACGTCCCATAGTATCGGGCATTGGGTCCTTATTGGAACCCTTATCACGTTATTGTGACTTTTTCTTTCAACCAATGGTACAGTCCACCAGTACGTATCTCAAGGACACAAAGGATCTCTTGAGACTCATTGACACTCTAGCTTTTAATCCTGATAATTCCTTCCTGGTTAGTCTTGACGTAGAGAGCCTTTACACCAGCCTCCCGCAAGACGACACCCTTGAAGTATTGAAAATAGCTCTTAATGAATCTGACTGGCAATACCAGACCCCGAAGATATTCATTCTGGAGTGTGCTGCTTTAGCACTCAAAGAGAACTTCTTTGAGTATGAAGGCCAACTCTACTTGCAGAAATATGGAACTTCAATGGGGAGTGTTTTTGCCCCCAGCATAGCGGGACTCTATGTGTACCATTTCGAATCAAGATATCTATTAGACAACCATACGCCATGCATCCCTCAGATCAAATTTTACAAACGGTATATTGACGACATCTTAATGATCTGGGAAGGAGACACCGAATCATTGTTACTCTTCTGCACATGGCTGAACACTTGCGATCCCAACCTAAAATTCACATACAGTTTCGATCACAATAAGGCGACGTTCCTTGATCTGGATATTGAAGCAGAAGGAGGTCTTTTGAAAAGCAAAACCCATTTCAAACCAACGGCTCGCAACTCACTTCTCCATTTCTCTAGCTTCCACCCCAGACCCCTGCGGGAGAATCTTCCCTATGGTCAATATCTTCGCCTCCGTAGGAACTGCAGTGACATAAGAGATTATAAACAACAAGCATCCGATCTTAGCACTAGATTACGGCAGCGAGGTTACCCTCAGCGGATCACCGATAAAGCAAACAAGCGTGCTCGCAATCAAAATCGTGAGGGTCTCATTGAAGCACAGAAGTGTGCATCTACCTCCATCCCACTCACGTGCGTCACTACTTATAACGCTGTCTCTCACGCGGTGTCTGATATTATAAAACGACACTGGCAGATTCTTAATACAGGCAACCTGAACTGGGAACCTCCACTGATGTCACACAGAAAAGCTAGATCTATCAAGGACGCTTTGGTTTCCACACGACCTGCTCCCCAAAGGAAACCCACTAACACTATTCTCAACGCATGGGGGCTCCCTAACATTGTGGGCCACTACCCGTGTGGAGATTGTAGTGTATGCCATTTAACAGTGACCACCAAAAGTCTGAACCTAGAACCAGGCAAGACCTGGCATTTAAGGACACACACGAACTGCAACACAGCTCACGTCGTATATCGTATCACCTGTCCTTGCAATCTCTCGTACATTGGGATGACTAATCGGAAAGTGAAGACTAGGATTTGCGAGCATCGTAGCACAATCAGATGCAAAAAGTCAACAACAAGACTGACAAGCCATTTCCTTGAAGTTGGACATACCACTAACGACATCAGCTGGGTAGTCATTGAGGTCCTAGATCCTAACCTACCTAACATACAAAATCGTCTACTGGAGAAAGAACAAAGATGGGTTTATCGCCTATCTAGTCATCTGACGGGACTTAACGATAATATTCCTTGGCAAAGTCTCAGGAGACAGTAGTCCTTTCTCCACACTCTTATCAGCATAGGAGATTCACTTAATAGCCTTCTTTTCTGACAGAATTTAGATCAACTGCTATCTGTCTTTGAAATTATTAGCTATTCATTTAACAGAATCCATATCTATCTTCTATCTGTCTTGGAAATCATGCCCAATTGTGCATACTGTGCTTTATATGTGGTCTTTTCCCACACTATTTTGGTTGAAACACGGAGCGCATTCTATGCTCAGCGCTATCCGTCTGTCTGTCCTTTATCTTTATTTTTATTTATATTGCTTGGTGCACCACCCTCTAAACACATCATCGTGGGCATCATTTACCCCCCATTTTTTTCCCCCTTTTTTCATTTGATATAGAGCACACACTATGGCTCTCCTGCATCTATATCCTGATCTTTTAACACTTAAGTATGGCCGCCACTGTCTATCTCGCTTACTTCGCGAGTTTTCCAACATGGCCGCCGCACTTTTGCTGTGTTTTGTCTGCAATACACAGACCAGTTGTTCCCTGCTAATGCCATCTCCTTACGTAGTGTCGTCATTTCCTTGTATGACGCCTGTAGTTTGGATTTAACTTCGTTCTCCCACCGCGTCCCTCACCAGCCGGGACTTCGGGAGACCGCAGTAGGTAGTCTCATGGGAATCCTCACGGAACCAAGTAAGGTTTTGTAGTTGTGGACGACGGGCATTCTGCCCCATGACTCTTTGGCTTTTTCACTAAAAGCCGCTTTGCACTAAAAATCGATCTTCTGTTTCTCTCCATGTTATCCCACAGATCGGTTGATCGGTTGAAACCCCTCTCATGCCCCGATTAGCTGCTTTCTTTTTCTACTAATTGTAATTATGACCCTTTTCATTTACGCTGCCACCTGTTTTTCTACCATTTTAACACTTGCTTTTTTGCATAATTTGTAATACATGCATTTACAGGCGCTCGATCGGCCGCACATGCAACTCGCCACTGTCGTGCCACGCCGCATTATTTTACCATCACTCGGCATGCAGCGCGTATTTCTCACTCGCTGCTTGGATACATACAAGCACATGGCTTCTATCATGCCTTGATGTGATTATTCAATTCACGCTTTAGCATGGACACATGGTTTATATAATACACGTCTTAGCACATGACGTCCCTATGTGTTCATTCAGCTTTATCTAATTTCCTAGCATGCCTTAGAAACGTGCATGCTATATCATCATTACACTATCACTGTCACGATGGTGGCTAGGTCATTCTTGACGGCTTGTTGGAGATTGCAATTTTGAGTTGCTTTAAAAGATTGCATTTTATGTTGCTAAACGTTATATGTCTTGTGCTGTCTATTTCTTTCTCCCTAACAGGTTTTTTGAGTGGTGTCTGTAAGTATATCGACACCGGGTCCACACACCTTAGTGCGTGTGTTGGTACTTTACTTTTTCACGTGGCCTTCACTTTGCCACTCACTTGAATTCTAGGTCCTGACGAAAGCCCATTTGAATTTTTTGACGGGCTGAAACATGTAGACCGCATCACCTAAACCACTACAGATGAATATTTCTTGTTAGTCGGTTTCACATAGTTTTTAACCATACCCTGAGCCGCCACTAATAAATTTACTGGGCAAGGATTCTCAGAGGTATTTTTAATTTTTACATCACATCTTCACACTACACCTGCTCCGCTGTAATCAGGCGTCGTAGCACAACCGGGCGGCATTAGGCCTCCCGGTTGGGACCCCAATGATGAAGCATGACACCAACTAGGTTGGTGTGTGAGGGGTCTTTTAAATATACCTAATGGTCCTTGGACTTACCACACATAGTGATTGATAGATCTCCACTATTTCAGGGTCCGTCCATATTGTTTCTTTATAACTTTACCCAGGGGATTAGGACGTACCCCAAAATCCTCGCTCTCTTTTTGTTTTTCGGATTACTACGCAGCGCACAGCTGTGAGAGCTATTTTTTCATCTTCTGGTAGAACTCATTACCAGCGTATCCAACCATGGCAGAAAATCAAGGCTTGGGTTTCACCTTGGACGATGTCACCAACATTCTATCCAACCCTCCTCTATTGGCAGACTTCAATGTATCGACATCTATTGCACAGACAGCTGATTGGGACAATCTCAACGAGAAAAAACGAAATCGCATTAGGATTATACTTCATGGGTTGATCCTGACAGAATATTTAAGAACTAACACTGCTCCAAGAGGCTTGATCGTTACTAATGCGCCACGTATCTTTTTAGACGATGCAACTTTCCGCAAGGATTGGGCTCAGATAGCGTGGCGCTGTACACGTGACTGGATGATCCTAATCATACAGACCGCTACACGCCTCTCAGAAGCCATCCTTATTGATATCCAGTTGACAGAGACACATTTCAAGGCCACCCTAACTTCTTTTAAGAAAAAACTAGATGAAACTAATAAGGAAGTTAATGAATACAAGGAGAGCCTAACTCAGACCAAGATTAATAAATTCCAGAAGGACCTTAAAAAGTTCTCTTACACCAAAACCTATCCCTACGCTGACAGTGACTATAAACCACCAATACGAACAGATGCTTCAGGGGGATCTTCGGATGAGGACTCTTCTGGCAGCAGCGGTTCAAGTTCCAATAGCTACCGCAGGAGACCACAGAACAGGGGAAGGCACACAGGCTGGCAACAACCCTGGGCTCAAGGACCGCCGGGTGCTAACATGCACTTCATGACCCCCTATCCTCCAATGCATCCACAGTATGGATATGGCTGGAATCCGCCTCTTGCTCCACCACCATACTTGAATCAGAATCAACAGTTTCCTTTTTTAGGAAGGGGTCCCCGAGGCCGTGGAAGAAGACGAAGAGTAAATCAAGTGCATTGGGAAGACGATCAAACCCAAGGCACTTTGACAAGGAGCAAAACAAAGGATCTACAACCGGGACCCAGCACGAGATAAGTCTGGTTACCAACCTCTCAACTTATGCTCTATCATCAACAGACCTGTCAGTCCTAGAAAAGGGACTCGGTTTTTCACCAACGGCAAAACTTGACAAATTCCGACTACACTGCGAATTGGCAGAATTCTTTCGTAAACTCAGACTAAAAGCCTGCTTCGAAAGTACACCACAGCTCACAACTGATCAACCGGGTGACACCCAATTTCGTGTTAAATCCACCTACATGCCACCACCATGTGCAATACCACCAGAAATCACTGTTTTTGAGCAAGCTGTTTTTAAAGACGTGGAAAGTCTCCAAGACAAACATACCTTCCAAAACTTCAGCAGTAAGGAGTATCAGGCCCTGGAATCACTAAGAACTAACGATGCTATCATCATAAAACCGGCGGACAAGGGTGGTGGCACAGTGATCCTTAATCTTGAGGACTATCGACAGGAATGTGCCCGCCTCCTTAACGATCCCAAGAACTATGAAAAATTGACACAAGATCCCAGTGAAAAACTTAAAACTCGCATCCAAACACTGGTTGATGATGCTGAACACTCAGGTCAAATCACAACCAGGGAAGCTAAATTTCTGGTTACGACTTCTGGTAAAATACCTTACTTTTACATTTTGCCCAAAACTCATAAAAACAAGTTTCCACCTCCGGGACGTCCCATAGTATCGGGCATTGGGTCCTTATTGGAACCCTTATCACGTTATTGTGACTTTTTCTTTCAACCAATGGTAC
Source organism: Calotriton arnoldi (assembly GCA_963921515.1). Lineage (NCBI taxonomy): Eukaryota > Metazoa > Chordata > Amphibia > Caudata > Salamandridae > Calotriton > Calotriton arnoldi. Next base: position 408,583 of record CAWUFW010000462.1, read on the forward strand.
AGTCCACCAGTACGTATCTCAAGGACACAAAGGATCTCTTGAGACTCATTGACACTCTAGCTTTTAATCCTGATAATTCCTTCCTGGTTAGTCTTGACGTAGAGAGCCTTTACACCAGCCTCCCGCAAGACGACACCCTTGAAGTATTGAAAATAGCTCTTAATGAATCTGACTGGCAATACCAGACCCCGAAGATATTCATTCTGGAGTGTGCTGCTTTAGCACTCAAAGAGAACTTCTTTGAGTATGAAGGCCAACTCTACTTGCAGAAATATGGAACTTCAATGGGGAGTGTTTTTGCCCCCAGCATAGCGGGACTCTATGTGTACCATTTCGAATCAAGATATCTATTAGACAACCATACGCCATGCATCCCTCAGATCAAATTTTACAAACGGTATATTGACGACATCTTAATGATCTGGGAAGGAGACACCGAATCATTGTTACTCTTCTGCACATGGCTGAACACTTGCGATCCCAACCTAAAATTCACATACAGTTTCGATCACAATAAGGCGACGTTCCTTGATCTGGATATTGAAGCAGAAGGAGGTCTTTTGAAAAGCAAAACCCATTTCAAACCAACGGCTCGCAACTCACTTCTCCATTTCTCTAGCTTCCACCCCAGACCCCTGCGGGAGAATCTTCCCTATGGTCAATATCTTCGCCTCCGTAGGAACTGCAGTGACATAAGAGATTATAAACAACAAGCATCCGATCTTAGCACTAGATTACGGCAGCGAGGTTACCCTCAGCGGATCACCGATAAAGCAAACAAGCGTGCTCGCAATCAAAATCGTGAGGGTCTCATTGAAGCACAGAAGTGTGCATCTACCTCCATCCCACTCACGTGCGTCACTACTTATAACGCTGTCTCTCACGCGGTGTCTGATATTATAAAACGACACTGGCAGATTCTTAATACAGGCAACCTGAACTGGGAACCTCCACTGATGTCACACAGAAAAGCTAGATCTATCAAGGACGCTTTGGTTTCCACACGACCTGCTCCCCAAAGGAAACCCACTAACACTATTCTCAACGCATGGGGGCTCCCTAACATTGTGGGCCACTACCCGTGTGGAGATTGTAGTGTATGCCATTTAACAGTGACCACCAAAAGTCTGAACCTAGAACCAGGCAAGACCTGGCATTTAAGGACACACACGAACTGCAACACAGCTCACGTCGTATATCGTATCACCTGTCCTTGCAATCTCTCGTACATTGGGATGACTAATCGGAAAGTGAAGACTAGGATTTGCGAGCATCGTAGCACAATCAGATGCAAAAAGTCAACAACAAGACTGACAAGCCATTTCCTTGAAGTTGGACATACCACTAACGACATCAGCTGGGTAGTCATTGAGGTCCTAGATCCTAACCTACCTAACATACAAAATCGTCTACTGGAGAAAGAACAAAGATGGGTTTATCGCCTATCTAGTCATCTGACGGGACTTAACGATAATATTCCTTGGCAAAGTCTCAGGAGACAGTAGTCCTTTCTCCACACTCTTATCAGCATAGGAGATTCACTTAATAGCCTTCTTTTCTGACAGAATTTAGATCAACTGCTATCTGTCTTTGAAATTATTAGCTATTCATTTAACAGAATCCATATCTATCTTCTATCTGTCTTGGAAATCATGCCCAATTGTGCATACTGTGCTTTATATGTGGTCTTTTCCCACACTATTTTGGTTGAAACACGGAGCGCATTCTATGCTCAGCGCTATCCGTCTGTCTGTCCTTTATCTTTATTTTTATTTATATTGCTTGGTGCACCACCCTCTAAACACATCATCGTGGGCATCATTTACCCCCCATTTTTTTCCCCCTTTTTTCATTTGATATAGAGCACACACTATGGCTCTCCTGCATCTATATCCTGATCTTTTAACACTTAAGTATGGCCGCCACTGTCTATCTCGCTTACTTCGCGAGTTTTCCAACATGGCCGCCGCACTTTTGCTGTGTTTTGTCTGCAATACACAGACCAGTTGTTCCCTGCTAATGCCATCTCCTTACGTAGTGTCGTCATTTCCTTGTATGACGCCTGTAGTTTGGATTTAACTTCGTTCTCCCACCGCGTCCCTCACCAGCCGGGACTTCGGGAGACCGCAGTAGGTAGTCTCATGGGAATCCTCACGGAACCAAGTAAGGTTTTGTAGTTGTGGACGACGGGCATTCTGCCCCATGACTCTTTGGCTTTTTCACTAAAAGCCGCTTTGCACTAAAAATCGATCTTCTGTTTCTCTCCATGTTATCCCACAGATCGGTTGATCGGTTGAAACCCCTCTCATGCCCCGATTAGCTGCTTTCTTTTTCTACTAATTGTAATTATGACCCTTTTCATTTACGCTGCCACCTGTTTTTCTACCATTTTAACACTTGCTTTTTTGCATAATTTGTAATACATGCATTTACAGGCGCTCGATCGGCCGCACATGCAACTCGCCACTGTCGTGCCACGCCGCATTATTTTACCATCACTCGGCATGCAGCGCGTATTTCTCACTCGCTGCTTGGATACATACAAGCACATGGCTTCTATCATGCCTTGATGTGATTATTCAATTCACGCTTTAGCATGGACACATGGTTTATATAATACACGTCTTAGCACATGACGTCCCTATGTGTTCATTCAGCTTTATCTAATTTCCTAGCATGCCTTAGAAACGTGCATGCTATATCATCATTACACTATCACTGTCACGATGGTGGCTAGGTCATTCTTGACGGCTTGTTGGAGATTGCAATTTTGAGTTGCTTTAAAAGATTGCATTTTATGTTGCTAAACGTTATATGTCTTGTGCTGTCTATTTCTTTCTCCCTAACAGGTTTTTTGAGTGGTGTCTGTAAGTATATCGACACCGGGTCCACACACCTTAGTGCGTGTGTTGGTACTTTACTTTTTCACGTGGCCTTCACTTTGCCACTCACTTGAATTCTAGGTCCTGACGAAAGCCCATTTGAATTTTTTGACGGGCTGAAACATGTAGACCGCATCACCTAAACCACTACAGATGAATATTTCTTGTTAGTCGGTTTCACATAGTTTTTAACCATACCCTGAGCCGCCACTAATAAATTTACTGGGCAAGGATTCTCAGAGGTATTTTTAATTTTTACATCACATCTTCACACTACACCTGCTCCGCTGTAATCAGGCGTCGTAGCACAACCGGGCGGCATTAGGCCTCCCGGTTGGGACCCCAATGATGAAGCATGACACCAACTAGGTTGGTGTGTGAGGGGTCTTTTAAATATACCTAATGGTCCTTGGACTTACCACACATAGTGATTGATAGATCTCCACTATTTCAGGGTCCGTCCATATTGTTTCTTTATAACTTTACCCAGGGGATTAGGACGTACCCCAAAATCCTCGCTCTCTTTTTGTTTTTCGGTTTAGAAGAGTTATGACAGCTTTTGGCCCTGGTGCTACTGCACCTGCAGCACCATTCAAATCATGACCCTGTTGTCTGCAAGATAACTCCACTTGTGACTGCCTGTTTAGTTTTAAATTTCAGCAGTAATATGTGTTTAGTGGGGTCTCTCAGAGATTTTGGCCCCAGAGCTACTGCACCTGCTGCACCATTCAAATCGAGTCCCTTTTAACTGCAAGATAACTGCAATTGTGTCTGCGTGTTTAGTAGTCAAATATAGCAATATTATGTGTTTAGAGGAGTTCTGACAACTTTTGGGCCCGGTGCTACTGCACCTGCTGCACCATTCAAATAATGACCCTGTTGTCTGCATGGTAATTGCACTTGCGGTTTCCTGTTTAGGAGTAATACTTCCACTTTACGTGAGAAAATCTTCAGTCCAGGCGCTGGTCATCAGTCGCTTGGACTACTGTAAGGCACTACTAGCCGCTGCCACTGAGACACTACTAACTAAACTCTGAGTTGTCCAAAATACTGCAGCTCGCCTCATTCACAATCTTCCATCCGGGATGCACTCTTCTTCTGATCACAGCCACAGAAGGGTGGACAGGCTGCAGATTAGAACCACCAAAGGGTGGGCATGGCGCTGCTCACAGATGGGTGGACGTGGCGCTGCTCACAGATGGGTGGACGTGGCGCTGCTCACAGCCACAGAAGGGTGGACATGGCGCTGCTCACAGCCACAGAAGGGTGGACATGGCGCTGCTCACAGCCACAGAAGGGTGGACATGGTGCTGCTCACAGCCACAGAAGGGTGGACAGGCTGCTGCTCACAGCCACAGAAGGATGGACGTGGTGCTTCTCACAGCCACAGAAGGGAGGACAGGCTGCAGATTACAACCACCGAAGGGTGGACAGGCTGCTGATCACAGCCACAGAAGGGTGGGCCTGGTGCTTCTCACAGCCACAGAAGGGAGGACAGGCTGCAGATTAGAACCACCAAAGGGTGGGCATGGTGCTGCTCACAGACGGGTGGACGTGGCGCTGCTCACAGATGGGTGGACGTGGCGCTGCTCACAGCCACAGAAAGGTGGACATGGCGCGGCTCACAGCCACAGAAGGGTGGACATGGCGCTGCTGCTCACAGCCACAGAAGGGTGGACAGGCTGCTGCTCACAGCCACAAAAGGGTTGACAGGCTGCTGATCACAGCCACCGAAGGGTGGACAGGCTGCTGATCACAGCCACCGAAGGGTGGACAGGCTGCTGATCACAGCCACCGAAGGGTGGACAGGCTGCTGCTCACAGCCACAGAAGGGTGGACAGGCTGCTGCTCACAGCCACAGAAGGGTGGACAGGCTGCTGATCACAAGCACCGAAGGGTGGACATGGCGCTGCTCACAGCCACAGAAGGGTGGACAGGCTGCTGCTCACAGCCGCAGAAGGATGGACGTGGTACTGCTCACAGCTGCAGAAGGGTGGACAGGCTGCTGCTCACAGCCACCGAAGGGTGGACAGGCTGCTGCTCACAGCCACAGAAGGGTGGACAGGCTGCTGCTCACAGCCGCAGAAGGGTGGACAGGCTGCTGCTCACAGCCGCAGAAGGATGGACGTGGTACTGCTCACAGCTGTAGAAGGGTGGACAGGCTGCTGCTCACAGCCGCAGAAGGGTGGACGTGGTACTGCTCACAGCTGCAGAAGGGTGGACAGGCTGAGTACAACCACCGAAGGGTGTAGTATTTTGTAGAGTTCCGCAGCTAACATGATTCGGGCTGTGAAGAGCGTTCTCTTGTGTTCTTTTTTGCCCATGTGAGCTGTTCTTGCCATTTCACCTTATCCTGTGTGGAGCTTTGCTTTATCGCAAATGTTTGTACTTTATTGGTAGCACCAGACTCTCTAAATAAACTTCGTGAAACATCCGATTATTGTTCGAGTCCCTGAATTTTAGGGGGCTGGGGTTATTCCACGGTTTGAGGACCAGCTAGCGCCCAGAGCGTTCTTCTTAGCGCTGTCTCTTAATACGTGGGACACATTTGTTCCAGGTTTTACGAGCTCTGGCATCGGTTGTTCCTTTGCAGGTGAGTTGCTTATTCCGACTTTCACGCACATGAAAGACTCCATGGCCGCGCACAGACATAGACGGCATCTCTGCTCCGCAGTCGGCGCCGTACCCACCGAGCTTCTGACATGTTTATTAACAGATCTTCGCGCGGTCCTGGCTGTGCGGCCTGGGCTCGGGGAGGATGGCCACGGGTAGCCACAGGGTGGCACTGTTGCACTAATCACCCTGATCTTGTTTGCATCTGAGGAACGACAGGGAGGTCGCAAACGTGCGCATGCGCACATCGCGCAGGCTTCACCAGACACCCCGGGGCTTGTGGTGGGGTGCCCATGCAGGGTGGCCACAAGATGCCACCCCACAAGAGAAGGAGCTCGGTGTTGCCGGCATCTACCTTCTAGTAGTCACGGCGCATGCGCCACAGGCAGCCTCTCAGATTCATGGCCCAGGATGGCCCATGCCAGTCTGGCCGCCAGTCTGGCCTGGTGGGCGCCAGGTTGTAGACCTCGCTGGTCCTCATAGGCGGCATCACGTGAGCAACCAGAAGGTGTGAACTTCAGGCCCTGCCTGTGCCAGCCGTGTGCCCCTCTGCACTTTCACATGCTTGGTACAAGAGTCTGCGCCTTCCGCCGAGGGTCCCGGGGCACCTAGGTGTCATGTTTGCATGTTTGCGCGTCCCAGGGGTCAGAGGCCCGGCTGTCCCGGAGGCCACACTGGCTGTAAGTGCGCATTAGGCCTCTGTGGGAGGGCACATGCCTTTCCTGGGACATGTCCGGCCGCACCGGAGCCGGGGGCAGGTGGGCGGCTGTGTTTGTTGGCTCAGAGGCCGGCTCTGCGCCTCGCACACCTGCGCTATTTGTGTGCGCTGGCACATCCGGTGTGGCAGTGAGGTGGCTCCCAGACCCCTCCCAGGCACCGCACATTCCACGGGGCAGTGCACATTGCAGAGTGGTGAGCACACCTGACGGTGCCAGGGCTAATGAGGTGTAATTGCAGGAGGGCGGCCTCTCTGGTGCCCAGCCCTGCGCGCCCTGTGCACCGGAGCAGCGTGTGAGCCGCCGGCGGGCGCAGGCTGGGGTGGACGCGCCGTGAGGACCGCCAGGGCCACCGGTGGATTGTTGGGGGCGCGCCCGTCGCTCTTGGAAGGTACTGTGTACACAGCTGTACCCCTGGGGGTCGGTGGTGGTGGTGGTGGGAGGGAGGGGGTCTTGTGTTTGAGACTATCCAAGAGACAGGCCAGCACCTCTACAGCACCGGGAGGACCGTCCCAAGTGAGGCCTGTGCCTTGCATCTAACTGCCCCGGCCCCGCTGGCCTTTCAAGAACACTCCTTATTTTCCCAAATATGTACACACGGCTCTGTGCACTGTACACACACCGCACTGTACACACGGCTGTGTGCACTGAACACACACCGCACTGTACACACCGCTCTGTACACACCGCTCTGTACCTCCACCTCATTTTTGCGGGCACAGGATGGCAGATCGCACAGCAGAAGATCACCACATTCACGGTGCATGTCGTTGGCATCCAACATGGCAACTCGTTGGCGGAGAAAACATAACGTGACAGCTCGTGTAACAGGTACACAACACAGGAGCTCGCACAACCGGGCCACACAGCATGGCAGCTCACACAACCGGGCCACACAGCATGGCGGCTCACACAACAGGGACACTCAGCATGGTAGCTCACACAACCGGTACACACAGCATGGCAGCTCACACAACCGGGCCACACAGCATGGCAGCTCACACAACCGGTACACACAGCATGGCAGCTCACACAACCGGGACACACAGCATGGCGGCTCACACAACAGGGACACTCAGCATGGTAGCTCACACAACCGGGACACACAGTCTGTGAGGTGTGTGTTTTACAAGGTGTAAGCCTATGATGTCTGTTCTACGGGTTTCTAGCCTGTGATATCTGTGTTCTATAGGATGTAAGCCTGTGATGTATGTGTTGTACACAGTGTAAGCCTGTGACCTCTGTTCTACGGCTTACGGGCCTGTGATGTCTGTGTTGTACCCAGTGCATGCCTGTGTTGTCTGTGTTGTACAGCCGTACAGGATGTAAACCTGTGATGTATGTGTTCTAAATGGTGCTAGCCTGTGTACTATAGTATGTAAACCTGTGATGTCTGTGCTGTACAGGATGTAAACCTATGATGTATGTGTTGTACAGGATGTAAACCTATGATGTATGTGTTGTACAGGATGTAAGCCTTTGATGTATGTGTTGTAGAGGATGTAACCCTGATGTCTGTGTTCTAAGGGTTACGGGACTGTGATGTCTGAGTTCTACAGGATGCATCTGACGTCTGTTCTACATGTTACAGTCCTGTGATGTCTGTGTCGTACAGGATGTACGTCTGTGATGTATGTATTACGGGTTAAAAGCCTGCGATGTCTGTGTTGTACAGGATGTAAACCTGTGATGTCTGTGATTTACAGAGTGCGAGCCTGTGATGCCTGTGTTTTACGGGGTGTAAGCCTGTAATGTCAGTGTACTACAATGGTGTGAGTCTGAGGTGAATATGCCTCTTTTTCCCGCTGCCCGTCACCCCGCATGTTACAACGACCGCGTACAACGACCGCGTTGTAACAACGCATAGCATTACCACGCAAGTCGGAACAACGACTTGCTCTAGATGGGCGCTGGTTGTTGGAATAGTATAATTTACAATTACAACTCCAGTCTGTGCAACAGTAGGGAAGGTGTTGGATTTTAAATCCAACACCTTCTCCCCCCTCCGCAAGTCGTGGTTACGACTTGCGTGGTAATGGTATGCGTTGTTACAGCGCGGTCGTTGTAACAACCGCGTTGTAACAACATGCGGGGTGACGGTTTCGTGGTCAGGGTTGTTTACCTTACACAGTACAACCCCTCCCCCCCTTCTGATGAGGGGACTCCTTTAAAGCTGGGTGGGCGCCATTATGCCCGCGTGCCACGATCTGTGCCATCAGTGCTCACGCAGGGGTCTCACCGTGCCAGAAATGCCACCAGAGAAGAATTTCAACCTATGCTCCACTGGCGCCCCTTTGTGCAAGAAATGCTAGGAATCTACCAATCATTTACCACCAGCCCTGATGGAGCTACCCTGCTCTTCCTGTACACACTGCCAGCAGCGCCCAGATACCTCCACTCTGCAGGCCCAGCGCTATACACGTGGCTGTGGGTGACTGTGTGACCCTTCAGTCCGTGGCCAATCACCACGTGGCTGTGAAGGCGCGAGGTGGTTGGCCACATGTGAGGGGCCTACGCTGTCAGTCACACTACAAATGTCTGCACTGTACAGGGTGCAAGCCTGTGAGGTCTTTGTTCTATAGGATGTAAGCCTGTGAGGTCTGTGTCCTACAGGATGTAATCTTGTGATGTCTGTTGTACGGGTTATAGGCCTGTGATGTCTGTGTCGTACAGGATGTAAGCCTGTGATGTCTGTTCTATGAGTTACAGGCCTGTGATGTCGGTGTTCTACAGGATGTGAGCCTGTGAGATATGTGTTACACATGATGTAAACCTATGATGTCTCTGTTATACAGGGTGTAAACACAACAATATGATGGACGGAGTGCTGAAACTTTTCAGACACTCACCCCCAGTCACAGATCTGGGTTGAATCCATCATCATTCTTTAGCTCACTTCACCACCCCAGTTCAGACACAGCTATATGCAAATCAGTCTTGACCCTGTGCCTCATGGGAACAGTCCAGCCCGAACTGCCAAGCCATGTCTTCCCTGGACCGAAAACACGCATCCTGGGACCGGTTTCGGGCTAACAGCCCTCATCAGCCCGGCTAGCTTGAATCCAGAGGCAAAGTGAGCAAGGGACCCACGTCTGGGCATACCCTGCCAACTTAGGGCGAACAAAGCAAACACAAGGAGATGATGGACGGAGTGCTGAAACTTTTGGATGTAAACCTGTGATATCTCTGTTATACAGGATGTAAGTCTGTGATGTTCGACGGGCTACAGGCTTGTGATGCCTGTGTCGTACAGGATGTAAGCCAGTGATGTCTGTTCTACAGGTTACAGGCCCACCGATGCAGATGAGCAGTCAGAAGACCCTGGGGGGAGGGGGGGGTCAGGGATGAAGGCACTGTTACTGCTGTAAAGAGGCTGGAACCCTGAGAACTTCCCAGAGAGAACACCCAGCCCAAGAGGGGCGCAGTCCGGGCCGCCCGGAAACGTCCGGCTCCGCAGCCCCCTCCTGACAGGGGGAAGGGGGCAAAGCATGGGGGCGGGGGCTTCTGAGAGGGCAGGAAGCTCTGCTGAGATCACTGGTCTGAGGACACCCCTAACTTTTCACCTTCCCCCGGGGGCATATGGCCAGGTACTACCTACACCCCCTCCTCCCATCATTGTACCCCGATTAACTGACATGAGAAGGGTTTGGATGTGGGGGTCGTAAACCCCGGCCGTATTTATTAAAACAAATTAAAACATAATTAATATATACAATATTTACAATTACGCAGAAAATTATGCATTACACTGATTACAATGGATAAGTACATATGTCGGTTGGCTAACCTTAACATGACTCTAATACAAAGGTTTTCCTATCCGAATCTAACATATCTTTAATAATCATCACAGCATTTTACTTTTCTGCGTATCCTATTTGGGCCTACGGCAAGGTCACTAACTGGTGTCAGATCCTTATCAACTTTTAACCACGCCCTCCAGCCGGAGTGCGCATGCGCAGAGGGCCCGTTTACCGTGAGGGTACTCCCCCCCGGTTACCCCCGTACGCTCTGTATATCATCTCCATAAAGGGGCCCTTGCAGTTCTGCGCCGTTTACTGGCGACCTTGTGCACGTGCGGGGTGGCCAACCAGCCTAGGGAAAGCGTGACTCCCCCCTCCCCCGCACCCATCCAGCCAACCGGCTGTAAACTGCCCCTGGAGTTCTAGGAGAGACCACTTGTCCCTCACACTTGGGCGACCCCATTCAAGAATGGCGCCGCCCTCTAAGGACCTTAAATTTACTGCTCACCAATCATGACTTTACCGCCTGACCTAGGAATAGCACTAAATACGACGATTGAAGACCTGTAAACTGAAAACGTTAGTGGGAAAACACAAATTTGATACTTATACCCCTGAATACTTAAACCAGCTTGTTGCTTATCTACTCCAATACATTTGCTTTAGGGGACGGTGGGTGGGCAAATTGAGGTTACAGCCCCTAGCGAGGCTGGTGTGGTGGGCTGGGGAGCGGGGAGCAAAGAGACCTATTCCCGCGCTCCCCAGCCTTTTATCGTTTCTTGGCGTGCCCCGGAAGTGATTCCAATCACTTCCGGGCACGCCCCGTCATGTGACCAATACTTAGTGAGGCACGCCCGTCGCGTCACCAGCGCGCGCGACAGGCTTGCCCCTGTGGTCTCCGGAGGGGGCCGGCACGACCGCCATACTTTTGGCGTGGCCGATGCCGGCCCCGCCGTTCTTTATGGCCAGGTACTACCTACACCCCCTCCTCCCATCATTGTACCCCGATTAACTGACATGAGAAGGGTTTGGATGTGGGGGTCGTAAACCCCCGGCCGTATTTATTAAAACAAATTAAAACATAATTAATATATACAATATTTACAATTACGCAGAAAATTATGCATTACACTGATTACAATTGATAAGTACATATGTCGGTTGGCTAACCTTAACATGACTCTAATACAAAGGTTTTCCTATCCGAATCTAACATATCTTTAATAATCATCACAGCATTTTACTTTTCTGCGTATCCTATTTGGGCCTACGGCAAGGTCACTAACTGGTGTCAGATCCTTATCAACTTTTAACCACGCCCTCCAGCCGGAGTGCGCATGCGCAGAGGGCCCGTTTACCGTGAGGGTACTCCCCCCCGGTTACCCCCGTGCGCTCTGTATATCATCTCCATAAAGGGGCCCTTGCAGTTCTGCGCCGTTTACTGGCGACCTTGTGCACGTGCGGGTGGCCAACCAGCCTAGGGAAAGCGTGACTCCCCCTCCCCGCACCCATCCAGCCAACCGGCTGTAAACTGCCCCTGGAGTTCTAGGAGAGACCACTTGTCCCTCCCACTTGGGCGACCCCATTCAAGAATGGCGCCGCCCTCTAAGGACCTTAAATTTACTGCTCACCAATCATGACCTTACCGCCACAGGCCAGCATAGTTGACCGACTATCTGGCCCCCCTGCGCTCACTAGGAGGTCATACCCTGCCCCCGGAGATCGAACCATGCCAGGACATTTTCTAGGAAAGCCTCATTGCCTACTCTTGACAGATGGACCCCGTCCTTTACAAAGCAAGACTCACCCCTGATACACCCGTGGGCGATTGTCTGTAGACGGGGAGCCCTGAAAAGCCTGTCTATTTTTCTATTTATTCTCCTTACAGAATGATTCAGTGCTCTTACCGACTCCCCCCTCCACTGGAATCTTGGAATCATTTGTGACCATACAATGGTACACCCCGGGAATGTCTTTGCTAACCAACTTACTTCTGATAGAATTGCTTCCACTAGCCCCCTTCTACCGAGGCTTGCCAGATCGTTCCCCTAGGTGTAAGATAATAATACTGGGACGGGGGCCACCCTTCCCCATTAGCCCCAATGTGAAACCCCTAAACTGGCTCAAACACAGGCCCCCCTTCCCATGAAATGATACCCTAAAACCTGCTCGCTCTACCCTAGTCTTGTAGCTCCCTGTAAGGAAAAATTCAGACAAACGCTTAACATACGAGTGACCAATGATCCATGCGACCTGTGATCCCTGCCCTGGTGATGACGTTCTTTGTGTTGCTTGGTGCTGTTGAGGCGTTCGCAGTTTCCCCCCTGCGTGACAGGTTTGAGAAACTGTAGATGAAACGGAGAAGACATATGCATCAGGTCCTGGCAATTGTCCTGCTCATAACATATGTAACCGCACATAGCGCTTGTAACAACTGGAGGACCACCTCCCAATCCTTTGGACGCTGGTGCTGGGTAAACCCCTAGCTGCTGCTTCCGTGGCCGCCCCTATCCTAAAAGAATGCGTCCCAAAACAGCTTGGGTTAAGCCCCCGCCCTCTGTATTGCCATATCCAGGACCCTTTTAAACTGAAACCGTGTAAGTGGAACTCCATCCGCATGCACCAGAAAGGGCCCCCTTTGTTAATAGGTCTATATTGTAGGAAAGCCTCCACCTGTGCCAGGGGCAACACGGATTGTCCTGTGCCCGATGGAGTACTACTCTGTCCCCCCGTGCCTCTTGGTCCGTCTTAGACTTCCTAATTGATATCGTTAGAATGTCCCCCCGCACCTTCACGTCCTCAAACTGCAATCCGCCTTGCACATCTGTTTTGTTCTGGGCCACCAGTTCCCCAATTCTAAAAGCACCATAAAAGGCCAATGAGAAGGCGGCGGTGAACAACAGAACTTCCCCTGCTGCGGTGCAAATCAATGGGAGGGTCCTCAGTAAAGACGTTAGCAGTTCCACCCCGATTGGCCGCCTAGTATCTGGGGTAGCCCCCTGGAGGCGCTGCCAACCCTTCAGTGCTTTCCTGACTATGAAGCTGTTGGTCGGATTGCCTTTGTCCCTAGTTTGGGCAAAAAAGGAGATTGCAGCCACATGCCGTTTTGCAGCTGCCGCTGAGCGCCCCTCCCCTTCAAAAACCTAGGTAATGAAGGAGTGCCCCTGCATTGTACCAGTTTTCAGCCCACTCATCTCCTAAAAAGGAACAATATGCCTCAAACGCTCCTTCATATGCTTTCCTGGTCCTGGGTGCTAGGCTAGCTGCCACGAGGTCCGGTAGTTGGGGGCACCAATTTGCCAAAGTTGTTCTGGGAAAGGGGTGGCCTGCTCCGCGCCGCCGCCGGGAGGTGAGCCCTGAACACCTGCATTTTAAAGCGAGAAAGCGCATCAGCCGCATGATTTAATACCCCTGGCACATGTTTGGCCTTAAATTGCAAATTTAGCTTCATGCATAACAGTACAATCTCCTTCAGCAGCCGGAGAATCATCCGACACCGTGCCGCTTGCTGATTGATGCATTCGACCACTGTCATGTTGTCTGACCAGAACACCACTGATTGATTACGCAGTTGTTCTGGCCACACTGTCAATGCCACCCAGATGGGGAACAATTCCAGAAAACCGATGTTGCACGTCAAACCTGTCTCTACCCACCATGCTGGCCACCGTTGCGCCACCCACTCGGTACCGAGTATGGCGCCAAATCCCTCACTCCCCGCGGCGTCAGTCATTAAACCTAACTCCGCGGAGGTAGTGGGCGGACCGGGCCACACTACCCTGCCATTGAAGTCCTGCAGGAATGCCAACCAAATGCGCATGTCCTGCCTGACCTCTGCTGACAGCCTGGTATGGTGGTGTCTTTCTTGGAGCCCTGCCATTGCCTGTGAGATGGATCGGGAAAATGACCTTGCCATAGGAATGATCCTTAGTGCAAAATTCAACTGCCCTACCGTCTGTTGTAACTGGTGCAATGTTACCTTCTCACTAACCAAGCATTGCTGCAGTGTGGACCTGAACTTGATGATCTTGTCCGCGGGCAACCTGAAACACCCCTGTATGGAATCTAACTCAATCCCCAGGAACTCGATCGTTGTCTTAGGTCCCACTGTCTTTCCCGGGGCCAAGGGGACCCCAAAAGTACGCATGAGTGCGCAAAACTCCTGCAGCGCCCACGCACACTCCCGCGATCCCGGTGACCCCAAGATAAGAAAATCATCCAGGTAATGCATCACCCACTGGTGCCCCGTCACCTGCCTGAACACCCACTCTATAAATGAACTGAATTTTTCAAAATATGCGCAGGAGACAGAGCAACCCATGGGCATACACATATCCATGTAGAATTTCCCTCCAAATTGAAAACCAAGTAGATGAAAATCAGACGGGTGCACTGGTAATAGACGAAAAGCGGACTCTATGTCCGATTTTGCCAAAAGGGCTCCAGGGCCCAAGCCCCTGAGCATCTCCACCGCTTGATCAAAAGAAGCATATCTCACGCTGCACAACCCCTCATCAATTGCTTCATTCAATGAACTTCCCCTGGGTGCTGATAGGTTGTGTATGAGTCTGAATTCCCCACTTTCCTTCTTGGGGACCACGCCCAAAGGAGAGCAGACGAAATTCTCTACCGGGATAGAATTGTATGGGCCAGCTACCCTGCCCAGTCGCAGTTCTTTTTCAATCTTCATAGCTGCCACGCTAGGTTTGGCTCGCACTGAAAGTTGGTTTTTGCATTCTGATGCCCCCACATAGTCAGGCGCCGGTATCCTAAAACCGCACCTGAAACCATCTAGCAGCATTTTTGCGGTGGTGTGACAAGGATATTTGTTTAGCCATGGTGTCAATGCCGTTACATCAATAGGTGACCGTGCCTTTAGCTGACTATGAGCCTCATTCATGCTTCTTCCCTCCCTTGTCCTTTGATTTCTTGAAGCACTTGGACTCGGGGTGAGATGGGTTCGCGCAGATGGAACACGCATGCTTAAACCTGCACGTGCCTTGCGGTCTAGTGCAAGTACGTCTATTGAAATCCCAGCATGTCCCTTTGCGCCCTCCCCCGGTGTTTGTATTGCTGGGGGGACCTGTGTTTGGCTGTGACCGAAAGGACTGAAAGGACTGAAAAGACTGGTTCCTGGACCTGTCCTGGAACCAACCGCCCATTTGGTCTAACCATGCAATTGTGTCTAGACGGTCCCATGATAGGGATGTGTCAGACGCTTTAGTTCTCCTGAAGCTCTTATCATATTCCTTCCATCCCTCACCCCCGTATTTATCATGCGCAAGCACAATCCTGTTTTGGTAACATGCCATCTCAGCCTGTAAATTAGGGAAACGCTCAGCCATGACTGCCATGAAAATGGAAAAACCTCTAATCCAATTCAACAAGTTTTCTTCGACCCTGTACTTCATGAGTTCGTTTGCCCACTCCCTCGGGAGCATCCAGTCCTTGTTCTTCCTGGCCTCTTCCCTCTCTTTTTCACAAATAAGTAAAGAGAACATGTTTATGTACGAACCCGACCAAATCCTATCCTTTACTTCCTGTGTTACATGCCTCCCCAAATTCTCCCGATCCGTGCGGGACTCACCCACATTCAACATTGGCAGTGTCATCAGCTTACCTCCTCCTGCGGACCCGGCTGACCCTGATGGTTTCTCTTTCGTCAAGCTGCTCCCCGGAACTTCCCCGCTGTGTCCAAGTGGCTTTGCCCCCCCAGCTGGAATGAGAGGGGACAACGCACCCTGACCCCCGCCTGTTTTGTCTGCTGGCGTCCCATGAAACTGGGCCACTATTCGCCTCGCCTCTACCAGCGGGTCACCGCCCTTATCCCCCACCGTTGATGACAGGATCCCCACTTGTCCCAACCACGGAAGTATTGCCGCTAAATGTGACACCACATCCTGCGGAGTGCCTTCCCCACCCGTACCGGGCAACACTGGCAATTGTGGGCTATCCCCTGATGGTCCAGGCCCTCCACTGGGCTGGGGGACTGGGACCGGAGAAACGGGGGGCTGGTGAGCTGGCCCTGGTACAGGCGCTGGGACAGGCGCTGGGACAGGCGCTTGGCCTGGCGCTGGGGCAACTGGCGGAACCGGTACCTGTTCCGCGGGTGGTACCTCCTCTGTAGGCAAAACAGGGGCCGGTGACGATGGGAAGCTTGGTTCCCTCCGCCCCCCCTGTTCGACCTAACCCTTTTGGGGAGGGGAGGAAAAGCCGACTTCGGGGGCACCATGCTGCGCCTGGATCTTTCTTCTCCCCCCTCCTCATTCCTCCCTTGTGCGTCTACCCGTTCGGTGAGATTCGCAAGGCCCTGCCCCAACTCCTCTACCTTCTTAAGCATCGCCTCCATAAAGCTCTCCATGCGGGAGGGCTTGCCCCCCCTCTTTGCTTTCCCAGCCATGTTAAACAGTCCCTAAGTATGCGCCTCTCACTACCGCACTGCCCCCGGCTAGATGCTAACGCCCGAATGAGACTCCTGGGGGTAATTAGTGCTGGGACAGTGCAGTGAGTCAGCAAGTATGCAAAGCCCTTTGAGTCCCCTCAGTACGAAAAACTCCCCGAGATTAGGCTCTCACCGTGCACTCTACTTGCTTATCCCCCTCAATCAGGACACCCGAGCGTACTCAAGCCTCGCGCACTGCACGTGCTTCTCACACACCACAGATGTCGACAGTAATCAAACCGGAAGGGTGCGCGCCCTCGTTAGTCGAGCGCCACCGCAACCGGGTACCTGACGTCCTCTGCTGCCCGCTCTCGGCTCCCAGACGACCCGCTTGCTGCCGATTGCCTTCAGGGTCCCCACACGCCTTATCCCCGCACCACCGCGGTGCTCCGCTGCTCCGAAAAACAGATTGGGCCTCGCCTCAGACCACGCCCGCTGCCGATAGCAGCCGCTGACTACTCCTGGGCCCGGGCGCCGTGAAACCCGCGACTCGATGCGCCCGCCGAATACTCCTGGGCCCGTGCGTCGTGAAGTCCGGACTCGATGCCTGTAGCAGGAGAAAAAGAAAATTGAGGTTACAGCCCCCTAGCGAGGCTGGTGTGGTGGGCTGGGGAGCGGGGAGCAAAGAGACCTATTCCCGCGCTCCCCAGCCTTTTATCGTTTCTTGGCGTGCCCCGGAAGTGATTCCAATCACTTCCGGGGCACGCCCATCATGTGACCAATACTTAGTGAGGCACGCCCGTCGCGTCACCAGCGCGCGCGACAGGCTTGCCCCTGTGGTCTCCGGAGGGGGCCGGCACGACCGCCATACTTTTGGCGTGGCCGATGCCGGCCCCGCCGTTCTTTTGTGGTTGGGAAAGTTCAAAGCAGGCACATCACCGCGGCTTAGGGGGTTCATTCTCTAGATTCTGGAGGGGTTAACACACCCTAGCAACCCCCGCCTCATGCGGGTTGGAGAGGATGTGGTCTGAGGCTAGACTGCCGACTTTGGAGCTGGGAAACCAAGGTTCGAGCCTCGGGGTCGACTCAACATCCTGTGATTCTGGGCAAATCACTTAATCTCCCCGTGCCTGAATGTGTCCTTCTATAACGTAACTGGTGCTCATATAAAGCGCTCCAATACCTTCGGGTCGAGTTTACGCTATATCAAGCTGCAACAAAACTACAGTTGCTGTTCCAAGACCCCGGGCAGCTCACCCTGAAAGTGCCCACCGTGCCCTCTGTGCCACCTCTATTCCCGTGGGCGGGGCCAGGCTGAGAACTCTATCTAACTACTGTCCTCGAACTGTTATTTCGCAGCACTTTAAATGGCCGGTGTTATTACTGTCCATCACGGTGGCGCGTATATTATCGACCCCAGAATGATGAAACGCTGATACTTAACGACGAACTCTTACATCCCGCCCGGCTGCATTCCGAAGCATTGAGTAAACACACTGCCCACGCCGGGGGCTGCCCTCTGTGGCACGGACCTTATCGACCCCAGAAAGATGAACGGGTACGTCTCCGTGACGATCTGGCAGGGTGAACGGCGTGCTCCACGCCCACAGGCTGGCATGCGGCTTTGGTATCACTGTCCAAGGGCAGCGCCGGAAGCGGAGTGTTTAATCTTCTAGGCACACGTGCACGAAGGCGGTGAATGAGGCAACCTGTCATTACAGGCACTAATAACAGTAATATTGTGCGGCTTGTGCGGCACCCTGCGTCCGGGGCTGCATTCCAGAGCATGTCACCAACTCACCGCACATATTTCAACCCTGCCTCAAAGGAGGAGGCCTCATTCACCTGCCCCGTGAGGGCGGGGGTCAAAGTTAGGAGCGGTGTCCCCAGCCCAAGGCAGACGTCAAAGGCGAACATTGCAGATCACAGTGAAGAGGCAGACCTCACAGGCCCTCTTCACTACAGAGGACAGACCTCACAGGCCCTCTTCACTACAGAGGACAGACATCAGAGGCCCTCTTCACTACAGAGGACAGACCTCACAGGCCCTCTTCACTACAGAGGACAGACCTCACAGGCCCTCTTCACTACAGAGGACAGACCTCACAGGCCCTCTTCACTACAGAGGACAGACATCAGAGGCTTACGCACTCAAGAGAACAGACATCACAGATAAGAGCCGAGATACAACAGCTGTGCACCCTCTACACACAGACATCAGAGGCTTACGCACTCAAGAGAACAGACATCAAAGATGCAGGGCCGAGATACAACAGCTGTGCACCCTCTAAACACACATACATTACAGGCTTACAGCACGTAGAACACAGGCATCACAGGCTCGCACTCTGTAAATCACAGACATCACAGGTTTACATCCTGTACAACACAGACATTGCAGGCCTGTAACCCGTAGAACAGACATCGCAGACTTGCATCCCGCAGAACAAAGACATCACAGGTAAATTATACTATTCCAACATCCAGCGCCCCCCTCCGCAAGTCGTGGATACGACTTGCGTGGTAATGGTATGCGTTGTTACAACGCGGTCGTTGTAACAACATGCGGGGTGACGGGCAGCGGGAAAAAGAGGCATATTCACTGTGTAATGGTGCTTCTTCTTGGCATATTGTGGCCTGACAGGGCCCACTGCTTTCATGGTGCTGGTGTACCATAACGTCTTAAAGGAGGGACTTCTGAGCCTCTCCACCTCATTGGCTGCATTACAGTACAAACAATGACGCGGACAGGATACAAACACCTTCGTGTTTAGGGTTTGACTGAGTACCAATATACCGGGGAGTACAAGAACAAGTCTTCACGCCTGCACATCCTGGAAAGACACCAAAGATTGAGACCTGCAGTGGTAGCGGACGTCTTTTTGTTTTCTTGTTGAGGCCATGACGTCATTGCTTGGCACATGACAACATTGTGGGGGTGGACAGCTGTGTGCTGCCACTGGCTGTATACTGGCATTGCTAATCATTTCATTGCATTTTGGGGTACAGTTATTGGGCATATGTGGCACAACTGGGAGTTGAGCCGCATTACTGTGCACAGGATAGAATTGCTGGGTGTAGCGCCCCATCATCGGGTGTGTGATTCTAGAAGCTAGCTCTCAATACTCTCTACTGAGCGTATGATGGCATTCATGACGTGCATTACTGGCTGTGAGGGTGCATTACTGGCTGTGAGGGTGCATTACTGGCTGTGAGGGTGAATTACTGGCTGTGAGGGTGAATTACTGGCTGTGAGGGTGAATTACTGGCTGTGAGGGTGCATTACTGGGGGAGAATGTTTGCATTGTCAGCATTCCGTCCATCATTTGTTTGCTGTAACACTTTTCGCCCTAAGTGGGATGGGTATGCCCAGACGTGGGTCCCTTGCTCACTGTGCCACTGGATTCAAGCTAGCCTGGCTGAAGAAGGGTGACATACCCTGAAACTGGTCCCAGGATGCTTGTTTCCGGTCCAGGGAGGACCTGGCCTGGCAGTTCGGTCTGGACTGTTCCCATGGGGCACAGGGTCAATACTGATTTGCATATGGCTGGGTCCAAACTGGGGTGGCGTAGTGGGCAAAAGAACGATGGATTTAACCCAGATCTTTTGACTGGGGGAGAATGTTTGCATTGTCAGCATTCCGTCCATCATTTGTTTGCTGTAACACTGGCTGTATACTGGCATTGCTAATCATTTCATTGCATTTTGGGGTACAGTTATTGGGCATATGTGGCATAACTGGGAGTTGAGCAGCATTACTGTGCACATGATAGAATTGCTGGGTGTAGCGCCCCATCATCGGGTGTGTGATTCTAGAAGCTAGCTCTCAATACTCTCTACTGAGCGTATGATGGCATTCATGACGTGCATTACTGGCTGTGAGGGTGCATTACTGGCTGTGAGGGTGCATTACTGGCTGTGAGGGTGCATTACTGGCTGTGAGGGTGCATTACTGGCTGTGAGGGTGCATTTCTGGCTGTGAGGGTGCATTACTGGCTGTGAGGGTGAATTACTGGCTGTGAGGGTGAATTACTGGCTGTGAGGGTGCATTACTGGCTGTGAGGGTGCATTACTGGCTGTGAGGGTACATTACTGGCTGTGAGGGTACATTACTGGCTATGGGGTGCATTACTGGCTATGGGGTGCATTACTGGCTGTGAGGGTGCATTACTGGCTGTGAGGGTGCATTGCTGGCCGTGAGGGTGCATTGCTGGCCGCCAGGGTGCATTGCTGGCCGCCAGGGTGCATTGCTGGCCGCCAGGGTGCATTGCTGGCCGCCAGGGTGCATTGCTGGCCGCCAGGGTGCATTGCTGACCGCGAGGGTGCATTGCTGGCTGCGAGGGTGCATTGCTGACCGCGAGGGTGCATTGCTGGCTGCGAGGGCGCACTACTGGCCGCGAGGGCGCACTACTGGCCGCGAGGGCGCACTACTGGCCGCGAGGGCGCACTACTGGCCGCGAGGGCGCACTACTGGCCGTGAGGGCGCACTACTGGCCGTGAGGGCGCACTACTGGCTGTGAGGGTGCACTACTGGCTGTGAGGGTGCATTATTGGCTGTGAGGGTGCATTATTGGCCGCGAGGGTACATTAGTGGCTGTGAGGGTGCATTACTGGCTTTGAGGGTGCATTACTGGCTTTGAGGGTGCATTATTGGCTGTGAGGGTGTATTACTGGCCGCGAGGGTACATTACTTGCTGTGAGGGTGCATTACTGGCTGGCTGTGAGGGTGCTTTACTGGCTATGAGAGTGCATTACTGGCTGTGAGGGTGCATTACTGGCCGCGAGGGTACATTACTTGCTGTCAGGGTGCATTACTGGCTGGCTGTGAGGGTGCTTTACTGGCTATGGGGTGTATTACTCCGCTTCGGACAGCATTACTGTTCATTGTGGACAAAGGGGTTAATAACGGGAAAGCAAAGCGAGTTTCTTTCTGTAAAGTACAAACTGCTGTCTGGGGTCAACATGAGCTGACTTTCTGAAAGTGAAAGCGAATGTGTGTGGACCAGGGGACGCTTCCAGAAAACAACAAGCTGATGTTATGGGAGGGAATAGTTTGAATTGCTCTAATTGGGTAGTTGATGTTTGGGGGAAAGGTAGTGCATTTCTGGACTATTTCAAGCTGATCTAAGAGTGATATTATGGACTGGGGACATGTGTTGCAGGTGTAATGGCTCGATTTCCTTAATTATGAAGGGCATTTCTTGCTGTTATATTTCTTATTTCATGACTTGCGTGGAAGCATTTCATGGTCTACATGGATTTTTTTTTATGTATGTGGTATTTGTATAGAACTAAGTAATCAAAAGACAGCGAAGCGCTGTATAAGGTTAAAGACGAGCACGTGGTCACTGAGTGATGGGTCAGGCGGCGTTGTGATGTAATGTCCTTTTAAAAGGTGAGTCTGCAACTCTCTTCCAAATTGGAGCAGCAGCCAGTGTCCTGGTGGATTCTGGGATGTTGTTCCAAGTCCTGCGTTTATAGATGGAAAAGGCCAGTTGCCTTGTGTTTTCTTCTGTACACCTCTTAGTCTGAAGGTGTCCGGTCTGCGGGTGTGCCGATCACCGATAGATCGCTCGTAGCATAGCATAACATAGCATAACATATGCATGTGTAAAGCGCACATTCCCCAAGGGTATCTTGGCGCTGAATAACAGATGTTTATTGTTACCAAACGGTACTCATTTAATCGACCTCAGAAGGATGAAAGGCTGAGTGGACCCGCTGGGATTTGAACCTGTGACCATGAGGTCATATATAGGCTCCTACAGTGGACGCATTAAGCCACTAAGCCTCCAGGCCTGGCTTAAGCCCTAGACCACAGACCTTGTCCTCAAGATAAGCGGGGGTGGTGGTCAAGATGGCGTTGTAAATAAATGATGGGACTGGTTTTAAAGATGATGCGGCCCAGCAAGGGGTGGGGGTGGGGGGGGGGGGCAGTAAAGCCCCATCAGGATGGGAGTGACGTGATCATATTTCTTCAGGCTGTGGATGAGACGTACTGCAGCATGTAGCATGCCCTGTAGGGGCGACAGTGCACAGCCTTGGGGGCCACGGACCACAGTTTTACCACCTTCCAGTTGTGACAGCACGAGTGCCCGAACAGCAGTTCTGCATTCACTTTCTGGAAGAAACTGTTTCACTTTCTTTAGAGGAGAGATCTAGTGCCACACTGTATTTGTGTTTTTTGACAATGCGTTCCTGCGGGGGGGATCTAGGGTGAATACGAGTGACGAGGCCTTTAATGAAAGGTGGGGTTGAAGCCCTCCAGATTCATGTCACTGAGCCAGGTTTGTACTGTTTCTTTTTTTCTAAACCTTAGGGGCTGAACGTCCGTTTCATGCGGCACGCCACGGTCGAGACGAGGTCTTTACACGGATGTATCAAGGCCGTTGTTTTGAAACCAGCTTGCTTGTGTCAGATCGTGAAAGGATATAACGTTTATAACTTGATTGTTACCCATTGTTAATGTTCTGCTCAATTTTTGGGTATATGAGTTTAAGCGGCTTGGTTCTCTTTTACTCAGTTTAGATAAACCGTCATATTTTTATTTATTTATTTATTTATTTATTTGAAGAGTTTTATAAAGCGCGAACATGACCCTTACGGGTATCAGAGCACTGTACATAGAGGTGAAAGCACGAATAAACCAACATAATGGCACAAATGATGTAGTTAAGTCAACACAATGTCAAACAAAAGGGGGGAAACCATCATGGTCCGGGGCTGGGGAGTCGGCCCGACCAGTACAGTTTCAGAAGGACCAGAGAACTAGATAACAATTGAACATAAATCGAAACAACGGTGTAAAATAAGTATCAAATCTGTAGACCGGGGGCTTGAGAAGGAGTACAGGTTGGTGCTGTTAATGTTCACTCAAGAGTAGCCAAGAAGAAAAACTTTTCCCCTCACCAATCCAATTCTAAGAGTTATACAGATATAGCCTTGAAAAAGTCCTAAGGTGGGACGAAACACGTGTCGGCTGAATCGTCTATGAAACATCACCATTGTAGCATCTATAGCGATTGGTTTGTGTTGTACTAAGAAGAAGTAAAAACACCACCTTTTTTACCATTCGGAGTCCTGAATGATTTTCTGTCGTTATGTTGTGTATTGGAAAACTAATGTTTTCATAGGACATTGGTTGTATCAACAGATTACTAGGGACTGGAAGCACAAAGTGACTAATACGTATACATTAGCAGTGTTCTGCTACTTAATTGTTAACGTTTTGTACTGTTTCTTGTTTGTTCTGGGCAAATACGGGAGTTCTGTCTCGGTTGGTTTGATCTTCAGGTAGGCGCTGGACACCCAGGTCTGGATGAGGTGCGAGCAGTGTTTGAGGCGTTGGATGACTGAAGCGTAGAGCGGTGTATCATGACCAATGTTGATGCTGTGATCAGTGAGTGGAGCCTGGGGATCCATGTTGACGTTGAAGATTGCCGCAGACAGTATGGCGCCCTGGGGCACCGCAGGTGATACGGATCTTTTGGGACCTGGACGAGCCCATGTGAGCAAACGGATGTCGGTTGGAAAGGTCCGAACAGAGCCGGTGGAGGACACTGAGGGTGAACCCATTCGAGACTCCCTGCTGTGGCTGAGGGTTCAATGATCGACTGTGTGGAGGGCAGCTGAGAGGTCTACAGGTATCAGGAGTCACCTTTACCTGTGGGCAGTGAACATGACCCGGTAGGACTGTGGTGCTGGACAGAACTGCTGCCTGGAGGCTTGCCTGCAAGATTAGTGTCACTCGGGAGATAGCGATCGGGAGATAGCGATGCTGTTTAAGGATTGTGAAGTCTATGTAATGTTTTAAGATTACCTTCCTGCTCCTTCAAAGAGATTCTCAGTGGAATTTTAGGCCTGAGAATCTACTCGAAAGAGCAAGGTGGGAAAATTACAGGCGGGTCAGAGTGAAAAGAAAATGTCTCATGACAGGAGTCCGCTTATCAAATCACATACCTCCCCAGAGCTGGCAGCAGAGATGGCCTACCGACCCCAGCAGGTGCCCCCCTCCTGTCTGCCATGGATGCTGCCAGCCCCAGGAACCCCCCCCCCCCGTCTGCCACCCGTACTGATCCCAGCAGCCCCTAGGTGCCCCCCTCCTGTCTGCCACCCGTATTGGCCCCAGCAGCCCCTAGGTGCCCCCCCCTCCTGTCTGCCACCCGTACTGACCCCAGCAGCCCCTAGCCCCCCCTCCTGTCTGCCATGGATGCTGCCAGCCCCAGGACCCCCCCCCCTGTCTGCCACCCGTACTGACCCCAGCAGCCCCTAGGTGCCCCCCCCTCCGGTCTTCCACCCGCACTGACCCCAGCAGCTCCGAGGTGCCCCCCACCCCCTGTCTATCATGCGTACCGATCCCAGCAGCATATGGCCGGGATTTGCGAAAGGAAAGCGGCTTAAAGCGGGCTTTTCCAAGGAGAGCGATGTCCGGCCGATAATTGCGATGGCTACGTGTGGCGGCCCCGCTGTGCGCGAGAGCACCGCATGCTTTATTGTACGCGCTTGGCGCTGTATGTGCGCTTGGCGCTCTACGTGCATGTCAGAGGGGCCAGGCTGGTGAGGGAAGCACCGGGGAATGTGTGCCGCGGGATAGAAGAGGGGGGGGGGGGGGATGCTGGGGCGGCACTGCACAGTTGGGTGCCTGCCCCTGGAAAGGTTGGGGTGGCACTGCTCCGCGGGGGAGGGGGGAAGGGAACCCACTGCCGGTGGAGGACCCAAGATGGATGGGGGAAGGGACCCCACCGCCGGTGGAGGACCAAAGATGGATGGGGGAAGGGACCCACCGCCGGTGGAGGATCGACCCATGATGGATGGGGGAAGAGACCCCACCGCCGGTGGAGGACCCAAGATGGATGGGGGTAGGGACCCACCGCCGGTGGAGGACCGACCCAAGATGGATGGGAGAAGGGAACCCACCGCCGGTGGAGGACCGACCCAAGATGGATGGGGGAAGGGACTCGCCACCGGTGGAGGACCCAAGATGGATGGGGGAAGGGAACCCACCACCTGTGGAGGACCCAAGATAAATGGGAGAAGGGAACCCACCGCCGGTGGAGGACCCAAGATGGATGGGGAAGGGAACCCACCGCTGGTGGAGGACCCAAGATAAATGGGAGAAGGGAACCCACCGCCGGTGGAGGACCCAAGATGGATGGGAGACAGGACCCCACCGCCTGGTGGAGGACCCGAGATGGATGGGGGAAGGGACCCCACTGCCGGTGGAGGACCCGAGATGGATGGGGGAAGGGACCCCACCGCCGGTGGAGGACCCAAGATGGATGGGGGAAGGGACCCACCGCCGGTTTAGGACCGACCCAAGATGGATGGGAGAAGGGAACCCAACGCCGGTGGAGGACCCAAGATGGATGGGTAAAGGGACCCCACCGCCGGTGGAGGACCCAAGATGGATGGGGGAAGGGACCCCACCGCCGGTGGAGGACCCAAGATGGATGGGGGAAGGGACCCCACTGCCGGTGGAGGACCTAAGATGGATGGGGGAAGGGAACCCACTGCCGGTGGAGGACCGACCCAAGATGGATGGGGGAAGGGACCCCACTGCGAGTGGAGGACCCAAGATGGATGGGGGAAGGGACCCACCGCTGGTGGAGGATCCAAGATGGATGGGGGAAGGGACCCACCGCCGGTTTAGGACCGACCCAAGATGGATGGGAGAAGGGAACCCACCGCCGGTGGAGGACCCAAGATGGATGGGGGACAGGAATCTGCCGCCAGTGGAGGACCCAAGATGGATGGGGGAAGGGACCCACCGCTGATGGAGGACCCAAGATGGAAGGGTTAAGGGAACCCACCGCCTGTGAAGGACCCAAGATGGATGGGGGAAGGGAACCCACCGCCAGTGGAGGACCCGAGATGGATGGGGGACGGGACCCCACCGTGGTGGAGGACCCAAGATGGATGGGGTAAGGGACCCCACCGTGGTGGAGGACCCAAGATGGATGGGCAAAGGGACCCACCCTCCGGTGGAGGACCGACCCAAGATGGACGGGGGAAGGACCCCACTGCTGGTGGAGGACCCGAGATGGATGGAGGAAGGGAACCCACTGCCGGTGGAGGACCTGAGATGGATGGGGGAAGGGACCCCACTGTGGTGGAGGACCCAAGTTGGATGGGGGAAGGGACCCCACCACTGGTGGAGGACCCAAGATGGATGGGGGAAGGGACCCACCGCTGGTGGAGGACTGACCCAAGATGGATGGGAGAAGGGAACCCACCACCGGTGGAGGACCCAAGATGTATGGGGGACAGGAATCTGCCGCCAGTGGAGGACCCAAGATGGATCGGGGAAGGGAACCCACCGTGGTGGAGGACCCAAGATGGATGGGGGAAGGGACCCCACCATGGTGGAGGACCCATGATGGATGGGGGAAGGGACCCCACCATGGTGGAGGACCCATGATGGATGGGGGAAGGGAACCCACCGCCTGCGGAGGTCCCAAGATAAATGTGTGAAGGGAACCCACCGCCGGTGGAGGACCAGAGATGGATGGGGGAAGGAAACCCACTGCCTGTGGAGACCCAAGATAAATGGGAGAAGGGAACCCACCGCCGGAGGAGGACCCAAGATGGATGGGGGAAGGGACCCCACCGCCGGTGGAGGACCTAAGATGGATGGGGGAAGGGACCCACCGCCGGTGGTGGACCCAGATGGATGGGGGAAGGGACCCCACCCCCAGTGGAGGACCCAACATGGATGGGAGAAGAGACCCCACCGCCGGTGGATGACCCAAGATGGATGGGAGAAGGGAACCCACCACCGGTGGAGGACCCAAGATGGATGGGGGAAGGGACCCCACCCTGGTGGAGGACCCATGATGGATGGGGGAAGGGAACCCACCGCCGATGGAGGACCCGAGATGGGACCCACCGCCGGTGGTGGACCCAAGATGGATGGGGGAAGGGACCCCACCGCCGGTGGAGGACCTAAGATGGATGGGGGAAGGGACTCCACCGCCAGTGGAGGACCCAAGATGGATGGGAGAAGGCACCCCACCGCCAGTGGAGGACCCAAGGTGGATGGGAGAAGGGACCCCACCGCCGGTGGAGGACCCAAGATTGATGGGAGAAGGGAACCCACCGTGGTGGAGGACCCGAGATGGATGGGGGAAGGGAACCCACCGCCTGTGGAGGACCCAAGATAAATGGGGGAAGGGACCCCACCACCGGTGGAGGACCCAAGATGGATGGGAGAGGGGACCCCACCGCCGATGGAGGACCCAAGATAAATGGGAGAAGGGAACCCACCGCCGGTGGAGGACCCAAGATGGATGGGGGAAGGGAACCCACCGCCTGTGGAGGACCCAAGATGGATGGGAGACGGGACCCAACCGCCGGTGGAGGACCCGAGATGGATGGGGGAAGGGACCCCACTGCGGGTTGAGGACCCAAGATGGATGGGGGAAGGGACCCACCGCCGGTGGAGGACCCAAGTTGGATGGGGGAAGGGACCCACCGCCGGTTTAGGACCGACCCAAGATGGATGGGAGAAGGGAACCCACCGCCGGTGGAGGACCCAAGATGGATGGGGGACAGGAATCTGCCGCCAGTGGAGGACCCAAGATGGATGGAGGAAGGGGACCCACTGCCGGTGGAGGACCCAAGATGGATGGGGAAGGGACCCACCGCCTGTGGAAGACCCAAGATGGATGGGAGAAGGGACCCCACCCCCAGTAGAGGACCCAAGATGGATGGGAGAAGGGACCCCACCGCCGGTGGAGGACTCAAGATGGATGGGAGAAGGGAACCCACTGCCGGTGGAGGACCCAAGATGGATGGGGGAAGGGAACCCACCGCCTGTGGAGGACTCAAGATGGATGGGAGACGGGACCCAACCGCCGGTGGAGGACCCAAGATGGATGGGGGAAGGGACCCCACTGCCGGTGGAGGACCCTAGATGGATGAGGAAAGGGACCCACCGCCGGTGGAGGACCCAAGTTGGATGGGGTAAGGGACCCACCGCCGGTTTAGGACCGACCCAAGATGGATGGAAGAAGGGAACCCACCGCCGGTGGAGGACCCAAGATGGATGGGGGACAGGAATCTGCCGCCAGTGGAGGACCCAAGATGGATGGGGGAAGGGAACCCACTGCCGGTGGAGGACCCAAGATGGATGGGGGAAGGGACCCACCGTGGTGGAGGACCCATGATGGATGGGGGAAGGGAACCCACCGCCTGTGGAGGTCCCAAGATAAATGTGTGAAGGGAACCCACCGCCGGTTGAGGACCAGAGATGGATGGGGGAAGGGAACCCACCGCCTGTGGAGGACCCAAGATAAATGGGGGAAGGGACCCCACCACCGGTGGAGGACCAGAGATGAATGGGAGAGGGGACCCCACCGCCGGTGGAGGACCCAAGATGGATGGGGGAAGGGAACCCACCGCCTGTGGAGGACCCAAGATGGATGGGAGACGCGACCCAACCGCCGGTGGAGGACCCGAGATGGATGGGGAAGGGACCCCACTGCCGGTTGAGGACCCAAGATGGATGGGGAAGGGACCCACCGCCGGTGGAGGACCCAAGTTGGATGGGGAAGGGACCCACCGCCGGTTTAGGACCGACCCAAGAGGGATGGGAGAAGGAACCCACCGCCGGTGGAGGGACCCAAGATGGATGGGGGACAGGAATCTGCCACCAGTGGAGGACCCAAGATGGATGGAGGAAGGGGACCCACTGCCGGTGGAGGACCCAAGATAAATGGGAGAAGGGAACCCACTGCCGGTGGAGGACCTGAGATGGATGGGGGAAGGGACCCACCGCCTGTGGAGGACCCAAGATTGATGGGAGAAGGGACCCCACCCCCAGTAGAGGACTCAAGATGGATGGGAGAAGGGAACCCACCGTGGTGGAGGACCCGAGATGGATGGGGGAAGGGAACCCACCGCCTGTGGAGGACCCAAGATAAATGGGGGAAGGGACCCCAACACCGGTGGAGGACCCAAGATGGTTGGGAGAGGGGACCCCACCGCCGGTGGAGGATCCAAGATAAATGGGAGAAGGGAACCCACCGCCGGTGGAGGACCCAAGATGGATGGGGGAAGGGAACCCACCGCCTGTGGAGGACTCAAGATGGATGGGAGACGGGACCCAACCGCCGGTGGAGGACCCAAGATGGATGGGGGAAGGGACCCCACTGCCGGTGGAGAACCCAAGATGGATGAGGAAAGGGACCCACCGCCGGTGGAGGACCCAAGTTGGATGGGGTAAGGGACCCACCGCCGGTTTAGGACCGACCCAAGATGGATGGAAGAAGGGAACCCACCGCCGGTGGAGGACCCAAGATGGATGGGGGACAGGAATCTGCCGCCAGTGGAGGACCGAAGATGGATGGGGGAAGGGAACCCACTGCCGGTGGAGGACCCAAGATGGATGGGGGAAGGGACCCACCGTGGTGGAGGACCCATGATGGATGGGGGAAGGGAACCCACCGCCTGTGGAGGTCCCAAGATAAATGTGTGAAGGGAACCCACCGCCGGTTGAGGACCAGAGATGGATGGGGGAAGGGAACCCACCGCCTGTGGAGGACCCAAGATAAATGGGGGAAGGGACCCCACCACCGGTGGAGGACCAGAGATGAATGGGAGAGGGGTCCCCACCGCCGGTGGAGGACTCAAGATAAATGGGAGAAGGGAACCCACCGCCGGTGGAGGACCCAAGATGGATGGGGAAGGGAACCCACCGCCGGTGGAGGACCCAAGATGGATGGGGAAGGGAACCCACCGCCTGTGGAGGACCCAAGATGGATGGGAGACGCGACCCAACCGCCGGTGGAGGACCCGAGATGGATGGGGGAAGGGACCCCACTGCCGGTTGAGGACCCAAGATGGATGGGGGAAGAGACCCACCGCCGGTGGAGGACCCAAGTTGGATGGGGGAAGGGACCCACCGCCGGTTTAGGACCGACCCAAGAGGGATGGGAGAAGGGAACCCACCGCCGGTGGAGGACCCAAGATGGATGGGGGACAGGAATCTGCCACCAGTGGAGGACCCAAGATGGATGGGGGAGGGAACCCACCGCCGGTGGAGGACCCAAGATGGATGGGGGACAGGAATCTGCCACCAGTGGAGGACCCAAGATGGATGGAGGAAGGGGACCCACTGCCGGTGGAGGACCCAAGATGGATGGGGGAAGGGACCCACCGCCTGTGGAGGACCCAAGATAAATGGGAGAAGGGACCCCACCGCCGGTGGAGGACCTGAGATGGATGGGAGAGGGACCCACTGCCGGTGGAGGTCCCAAGATGGATGGGGAGAGGGACCCACTACTGGTGGAGGACCAGAGATGGATGGGGGAAGGGAACCCACTGCCTGTGGAGGACCCAAGATGGATGGGGGAAGGGACCCCACCACTGGTGGAGGACCGACCCAAGATGGATGGGGGAAGAACCCCACTGCTGGTGGAGGACCAAAGATGGATGGGAGAAGGGAACCCACTGCCGTTGGAGGACCCGAGATGGATGGGGGAAGGGAACCCACCACCGGTGGAGGACCTGAGATGGATAGGGGAAGGGAACCCACCGCCGGTGGTGGACCCAAGATGGATGGGGAAGGGACCCCACCGCCGGTGGAGGACCAGAGATGGATGAGAGAGGGACCTACCGCCGGTGGAGGACCCAAGATGGATGGAAGAAGGGACCCCACTGCTGGTGGAGGACCCGAGATGGATGGGAGAGGGACCCCACCACCGGTGGAGGGCCTAAGATGGATGGGGGAAGGGACCCCCACCGTGGTGGAGGACCCAAGATGGATGGGGGAAGGGACCCCACCGTGGAGGAGGACCCAAGATGGATGGGGGAAGGGAACCCACCACCGGTGGAGGACCAAAGATGTATGGGGGACAGGAATCTGCTGCCAGTGGAGGACCCAAGATGGATGGTGGAAGGGACTCCACCTCCAGTGGCAGACCGACCCAAGATGGATGGGGGAAGGGAACCCACTGCCGGTGAAGGTCCCAAGATGGATGGGGGAAGGGAACCCACCGCCGGTGAAGGACCGAAGATGGATGGGGAGAGGGACCCACCGCCGGTGGAGGACCCAAGATGGATGGGGGAAGGGACCCCACTGTGGTGGAGGACACAAGATGGATGGATGGTGGAGGGGACCCCACTGTGGTGGAGGACACAAGATGGATGGGGGAAGGGACCCCACTGTGGTGGAGGACACAAGATGGATGGGGGAAGGGACCCCACCGCCAGTGGAGGACCCAAGATGGATGGGGGAAGGGACCCACCGCCGGTGGAGGACCGACCCAAGATGGATGGAAGAAGGGAATCCACCTCCGGTGGAAGACCTAAGATGGATGGGGGAAAGGACCCCACTGCCGGTGAAGGTCCCAAGATGGATGAGGAAAGGGACCCACCGCCGGTGGAGGACCCAAGATGGATGGGGGAAGGGAACCCACTGTGGTGGAGAACCCAAAATGGATAGGGGAAGGTAACCCACCGCCTGTGGAGGACCCAAGATAAATGGGGGAAGGGAACCTACTGCTGGTGGAGGACCCAAGATGGATGGGGGAAGGGACCCCACCGCCGGTGTAGGACCCGAGATGGATGGGGGAAGGGACCCACCACCTGTGGAGGACCGAAGACGGATGGGGGAAGTGACCCCACTGCCGGTGGAGGACCCAAGATTGATAGGAGTAGGGACCCTACCGCCGGTGGAGGACCCAAGATGGATGGGGAAGGGACCCCACCGCCAGTGGAGGACCCAAGATGGATGGGGAAGGGACCCCACCACCAGTGGAGGACCCAAGATGGATGAGGGAAGTGACCCCACTGCTGGTGGAGGACCAACCCAATGGGGGAAGGGACCCCACCGCCGCTGGAGGACCCACGATGGATGGGGGAAGGGAACCCAATGCCGGTGGAGGACCCAGGATGGATGGATGAAGGGAACCCACTGCCGGTGGAGGACCCAAGACGGATGGGGGAAGTGACCCCACTGCCGGTGGAGGGCCGACCCAAGATGCATGGGGGCAGGGACCCCACCGCTGGTGGAGGACCCAGGATGGATGGGGGAAGGGAACCCACCGCTGGTGGAGGACCCAGGATGGATGGAGGAAGGGAACCCACCGCCGGTGAAGGACCCAAGATGGATGGGGGAAGGGACCCCACCGCCGGTGGAGGACCCGAGATGGATGGGAGAAGGGAACCCACCACCGGTGGAGGACCCAAGATGGATGGGGGAAGGGAACCCACCGTCAGTGGAGGATCCAAGATGGATGGGAGAAGGGACCCCACCGCCAGTGGAGGACCCAGGATGGATGGGAGAAGGGAACCCACCGCCGGTGGAGGACTGACCCATGATGGATGGGAGAAGGGAACCCACCGCTGGTGGAGGACCCAAGATGGATGGGAGAAGGGAACCCACCGCCGGTGGCAGACACAAGATGGATGCGAGAAGGGAACCCACCGCCGGTGGAGGACCCAAGATGGATGGGGGAAGGGACCCAACCGCCGGTGAAGGTCCCAAGATGGATGGGAGAAGGGAACCCACCGCCGGTGAAGGACCCAAGATGGATGGGGAGAGGGACCCACCGCCTGTGAAGGACCCAAGATGGATGGAAGAAGGGAACCGACCGGTGGAGGACCCAAGATGGATGGGAGAGGGGAACCCACTGCAAGTGGAGGACCCAAGATGAATGGGGGAAGGGAACCCACCGTCGGTGGAGGACCCAAGTTGGATGGGGGAAGTGACCCCACCGCCGGTGGAGGACCGACCCAAGATGGATGGGGTAAGTGACCCCACTGTGGTGGAGGACCCAAGATGGATGGAGGAAGGGACCCCACTGCCGGTTGAGGACCCAAGATGGATGGGGGAAGGGAACCCACCGCCGGTGGAGGACCCATTATGGACGTAGGACGGGAACGCACTGCCGGTGGAGGACCCAAAATGGATGGGGGAATGAACCCACTTCTGGTAGAGGACCCAAGATGGATGGGGGAAGGGAACCCACCGCCGGTGGAGGCCCCAAGATGGACGGGGAAGGGACCCTACCACGGGTGGAGGACCCAAGATGGAAGGGGAAGGGACCCCACCGCCAATGGAGGACCCAAGATGGATGGGGGCAGGAAACCCACTGCCGGTGGAGGACCCAAGATGAGTGGGAGAAGGGAACCCACTGCTGGGGTGGAGGACCCAAGATGGATGGGAGATTGGGCTGGACCAGGAAGTTTATAAGCGGGGGGTGGCAGACTGCACTAGATGTTTAAGGCCTGACTGAGAGGTGCTGCAGCACGAAGTGTGCATGGGGCCGGCGGGGAGTAGGTTGCTGCAGGGGTGCATGGGGCAGGCGGGAAGTAGGCTGCACGAGGGGTGCATGGGGCAGGTGGGAAATAGGCTGCAGTAGAGGGGGTGTGGGCTGCAGCAGGGGGTGCATGGGGCAGGCGGTGAGTGGGCTGCAGAGGGTGCATGGGGCCGGCTTGCAGTGGGCTGCAGCAGGGGGGCGTGGGGCAGGCGGGGAGTGGGCTGCCGCAGGGGGGGGCGGGGGATGGGCAGGGAGGGGCTGCAGCAGGGGTGTATGAGGCGGGGAGTGGGCTGCAGGAGGTGCATGGGGCAGGCGTGCAGTGGGCTGCAGCAAGGGGGTGCATGAGGTGGGTGGTAGTGGCCTGCAGGGGGTGCATGGGGCAGGCAGTGAGTGGGCTGCAGGGGGTGTATGGGGCAGTCGTGCAGTTGGCTGCAGCAGGGGGTGCATGAGGCGGGTGGTAGTGGGCTGCAGCAGGGGTGCATGGGGCAGGCGGGAAGTGGGCTGCAGCAGGGGTGCATGGGGCAGGCGGGGAGTGGGCTGCAGCAGGGGTGCATGGGGCAGGCGGGGAGTGGCCTGCAGGGGGTGCATGGGGCAGGCAGGGAGTGGGTTGCAGCAGGATGTGTGGCCCAGTTTATAGCAGTGCCATTGACGTGTGTTTAACATTAGTAGAGGCAGCGGCTTCACCTGGGGTTCTGTGTTTCTGAAGTCTTGCGTCGATGCCCGGGGACCATCCGCACATTGGTTTTTGCCTTAAATGGCTGAGAGGTTTGAATTTGGCAGCAGATCCCTTTGCTGCTGGTGCCTCCCGCGGGTTTCTGAGCAGGAATACTTTGTTCTGCTCGTGATCTGCGCTTTTCTTGCATCCTCAGGTTTCTAATTAATCTAATTGAGTGAATGTGCCTCATGTTTGCTAGAAATAAATTGCTTGAAGTGTCCCAAAAAAAAAAAAAGAGTACAAAACATTGAACTGGTGTTTAATCCTCTCCTGGTGTTTTGAAGTCTGGTGTATTTGAGGGGGCTGCCTTGGAGCAGAAGAAACTGTCGCTGGTGCACTGACGGTGTTGAACCACTTCTTTGGTGTTGTTTTTCATTTGCAAATCTTTAAACAAACTTAAACATCTTTAGTATTCTTTTAAAGAACAAACGTTGCAATGTGTGGGGTGATTGTGACTTGACCAGCGCAGGTAATTCCGTGCTTAGTACTTTTGCTTGACTGATAAAATGCTGATATGCATTGGGTGTCATTATAGAGTCCAAATGAATGCTTATTTGCATATGTTTTGAGTTAAAATAAATAATTTAAAAAAATATTTGTTGCATTCAGAGGGTTCCCTTCAGACTGGAAAACCACTGTGTCAGTTCAAGGAAGGGGGCGGCACGCCCGAGACTGCAGCCAAATTTTACATTGGTGACACCGGTGGGACAGTATGACCAGCACCTGCAGCTCAGAGTGTGTGCCATTGCGTTGTACTCATTTTACAGCACGCTCGTAAAGAAAGAGGAGTGTGTCTAGTGTAGGCGGTGCACCGTGTGTAAGGGTGTTAATTGTGATCACTGCAGTTGTGTGTCAGTGAAACAGTTTGGAAAATATGACCTGGCTGTACTTTGTGTTTGGGGGTCAAAGGGTCATGCAGAGTATCTGAGCCTGAACACAGTTCTGTAAGGTGCTGTTGCAGTACATCACTGTGGCCACTCGACAGTAGCAGAACACTGCGGATGGTACATGAGGAGGCTTTGGTTGGATGCTTAAGACATATTCTGCGGAGGAGAAATATACGCAGCCTAGTGCTCGAACCTCCCTTCTGGAGCTCCCAGACACTGAACGAGGCGTGCCCAGTAGGCTGATGCATGCCCCCCCCCTTTCTTCTGGTGTACTTTTAAAATCCTCCCCTGATCAACTTGCACTCTCAGGCACATCAAAGCTGGGGCTTGTCCGTCCACTCTGAGGTGCTGCTGTGCTGTTTACCCCTGAGGGTGCTCGCTATTGGTTGCCGACTCTTGGCGCCTTTTGAGCCTTTGAAATAAAGGAAGTCCAGTGAAATAAGTGACTCGCCTTTCATTACAGAAAGGCCCCAATCACCAGTGGTGGGTGTGGCGTGAGAGCCACACCTCCTCTTTTGTTAGTGCTGATTGGCTATGCAGGCACTGACCAAAGTTCACACTACTTTCGGTTCTAGCTCACTGGCCCTTTTGTTTGCAGTTCCATCATACAACTGCAGGACAGTTGTCAAGTTTTCAGGGCCTCTCTGGAGCGTATGCTGCCTGCATGAAAATGCTTGTGTTTTCTTTATTAGTATCCTTCCGCCTGCCTGGCACGTGAGCTGACTGGCAGCCCCCGCTCACCCACACACCACGCACACGAACAGACCCAGCGCTATTTTCACCTTTTGTAAATCACAGACCTGTTTTTCACACTTAGATAAATATTTGTTTTCAGAATTGACTCAAAGGCAAAACATTTAAAAACAAACACCAGGTTACCTTGGTTACCGCTTCATTAAAAACAGGTGTATTCCATTGTCAGTGAGTAAATGCAGTTTGCTGCCTGCGTGTTTTTAAAAAAAAAATTGTAATGATTTTGTGTGTAAAGAGTGAGAATGGAAAGCTGTTACTTTTTTTTCTGTACAAGCAGCACAATTTTTGGAGCACACTGAAGGCTGCATTGGAGAGGCCAGTCCGTAGCAGCATCCGCCTGCTGGTCACTTTTATATTTTCTTTGAGAAACGTTCATCCTGGCTGTAAAGCAGTCCAGCTGTGATTAAAGAGGTTCCTTGCATGTAAGAATTGTGCCATGTTTTAACTGTTGCTGTGGCAACAATGATGGACGGAATGCTGAATGAATCAAACATTCACCCCTAGTTTGGAGATCTGGGTTAAATCTATCGTTCTTTTGCTCACCACGCCACCCCGGTTTGGACCCAGCCATATGAAAATCAGTCTTGACGCTACTCCTCACGGGATATTTTAACTGTTGGCACCTCAGTCAAATATTGCAGTTTTTCAGGTTATAGGGCCGGCGCTGGAAGTTTGTCTCAGCCGCATCCTTTACCCTCAAGTGCAGGCTTCCAGCCCTCCCTGCTCTGGGCACCACCACAGGGCAGCTGGTGGAGGGCCCTGCCCATGGCATGGACGGGCTTTCGCAGTGTGGGCCACTCTTGGCCCCCCATTCAAGCCAGGGGCAAGGCTAAGAGAAATGCAGCCCACTTCATCAAACCTGCCTTAAAAGCAGGGCCACTGGAATTATGCGATTGTGCGGCCACAGCGATTTTCGCATAATTATAGCTCTGTCGCATTTGCCACACATTTCATCCACTGCTGCATAATCTGCAGATTTTAACAAAAAAAATATTGTTTCTAGCTCAAACGGTTCAAAAGTTAATAACATCGAAGCGACACGTTTTGCTGCGCAGTGGAAGGCCTTTTGCAAAGGTTGACTGGTCACATTTCTGTTGCTTATTGCTGCATTTGGGTGTTAAACTTGTACTAAGGAGGTGGAACACATGCCCAGACAGTCTTAACAAGAGTATAAAGGGCAAAATAATTAAGTAATAGTATCACAAAACCTGCCACATTAAGCCACATAATTTGGCTTTTCTTGCCACATAATTTACTCAACCCTGACACATAATTTGGCCCTCCCCTGCTGCATAGTTTGGCTTTTCCTGCTGCATAATTTACACGACCCTGCCACATAATTTGGCCCTCCCCTGCTGCATAATTCCAGTGGCTTTGCTTAAAAGCCCGCTGCTGGTAAGAGGGTCCGGCACCAAGGGCTGTGGTATCCACAGATTCCACCCTCTTGCTTCACCCCAGCAAGACCACCTGCCTGAAGACGTTCATGTGGAGAAGGTTCAGTGCTAGAATCTTACCCCCTGGCTTCAGAAAAATGCACCAATCCTGTTCCAGAGCTGCGTCTCCCATCGGGTTTTGCCACTCGGCGCGTGCGACATCCCTAATTACATGAAATTTGAAAAAAATCCGCAAAATGCAAGTCTGGCACTTAGCGCTATATTTCCGCATGAAATGTGTCCTTGTGTCAATTTTGGACTCCAGGGTACTTTTTATGCTTAAAATAGTGCAAAACAAGAAGTGTAACGAACAACAGCCCTTGTGCCCTTTGGGGCCACAGTGTTTCCATGTGCTAGGATTTTTAGAAGAATGGACTGGAAATTACACAACGCTACAAAATGGTGTCAATTCAGGAATTTTGTGTAACGAGCATAACGTGAGTATCGGAAATTGCGCCTGCATACCGGTCATTTCATTCGGGCCTACTTTCTACCTACAGGGGCCTAATTATGCACAAGAGAAAGTGATTGGTTAAGTTCCAAGCAGAACTCTTCGCTGTGGAACAGAAGCCCTGGATCTGTTCACTCCTTGGAACATTCGGGTCCGGTCTCGGCCTTTCTTGTGGTCTCAGCCAAGCATGGAACCTTTTACCTGTTCATTAAAGGGTTCTCCAGACTCCTGTGGTTTTTAGGACAGCATCAAATCCAGTACTTAATTTGAGATAAAATAAGTGCCAGGGCCCTGGTCAGGATGCCACTGCAGCTCGCACCACACATTGCTCCTCTGAGTGCTGCCAATGACAGTACCAACACAACTACAAACCATCACACTGCTACAAGTGTGACAGTTAGGACTATTCCAGATCCCAAAGTTAGAAGAATTGCTTTGGGCAGGTATTAGTCATTTGAAGGTCTATTGAATTGACAAACAACGACTGTTGTGCTCGTCTCTAAATCAAAGAAACAACGCCACCTTGTGGCAGACCATCATATGTTCCGGTGTTGAGTGCCGAGCACCGGAAACCACCGGCTCAAATTAAGCCCTGACCAAATCTCGCCTTTTCAGTTAGTAATTATGCATCTTAAGAACGGTTTATTTACATGTCCTCTGGTCCAGTGTGTGGACACCCTTGGAGTAGTCGTTGCATTTTACAAAATTTACAACATTAACATTGTAACAACCACAAATCAGTGAGACCCCAGGTTCTCCACCCTTCAGAACATTGATGAATGCAGAAGTGTTTAGAAGGCGCGATCGGGAGCCGGGTCTGCGAGACCCCGCGACTGAGCAACCCCAGACGGTCGATGCAGCTGTGTCAGCCCCAAAGAGCGCGACCTCCCCGTAAGCACACGGAAAAACCCGCCCTCGCAAGTTTATTATTGACCTGTTTACTGAGGCCTTCCCTGATCTCACACAGTGGGACTGGCAGAGAGCGGTACAGAGGGCGCACCGCTTCCCTTTTTCCATTCGTCCTTGATCTGGTCAAGCAGTAGCTAGACCCAGAGCGATATTAATATCTCTCAATAATTTTCTTGCGCGGGAAGCTGTGTATGAGTTGGCCCGTCCTGACAGAAAGAGGGCTGGGAAGGGGTTGGAGGTTTTTTGTCCGGCCTGATTTCTGTTATTACACCGTAGAAAAGCGTTGGCAGCTTCGTCGGCTCATTTCATCATTCCAGGCCAGAGGGGCTCAAGCTTTCTTAACCCCACGAAATGGAAAGTGTTACACAAAGACCGTACCAGATTCTTTACATCTGAGGTCCAAGCCAAAGAGTTTCTACAATCTTTGTAACGTTAAAGGTTAAAAATAGTGGCCTTAGGCTTGGATATATCGGCGGGAAATATTAAGTATGTCTTTGTGGTGTTCTTATCTAGAATATGCATTTGTGTGTGGTGCTGGCGCAACTCCCCCGTCTTTCTCTGTCTTATTACACTTTTTTTTAGTATGTATACAAGTATAAAACTGTATTCATGGCATTAGCAATATTTTTGTGCTATATCGAGTGATTTTCCTATATTGAAGGACTTTTTTAGTGCTTAGGGTGGTATATTAGTGCGGGGGGGTGGAGGGGGTCACCTGGGTAGCGGGAGCTCGTCATCAATGGGACCATGAGTCCTATTGCCTTTTTGAAGGGTTGGGGATGGGGGTGGAGGGTGGGGTGGCGGGGGGAGATGGGTGGGTGCGAGGTTAGGGGAGGGGTGGGGTGGGGGAGTGGGGGTAAAATAAGAAAACTAATCCACAGTATCGTTAAGTTTGTGAAACCCAGAGATTGGAGGTCTTATCATAAGAGAACTGAGCAAGGGATGGCACCCATATCTATTCAATGGCTAAGCTAGGGCTTAGAATATGTTCTTTGAACGTTTGCGGGCTAAATAATTATAATAAGAGACGGAGTTGCTGCAGAGCTCCGTGTGATTCAACCGGACTTAATATGCTTACAGGAGACACATGTACCATGGGAAAAGCGTAAAATGTTATCAGAACTGGGGTATGTGGTTCTAGCAGTCTCACGGCACGTGACTATGACTCGCGGGGTGGCGGTGTTAGCCAAATCGACCATACAAACATCTGGACGCACCTTAGTAGATAGTCATGGACGGTGGGCCATTTTGGAATGTATTCTGGGTGGCTCTAAGTTTACGCTGTATACAGTATACAGCTCCAATCTCGACGAGGCCCTCGTTCTTGAGCAGTTAAATCTCGAGCTAGCACTATGGCCCACCCCACTTGTGCTATGCGGGGACTTTAATATTAATTTGGTAGGGAGGGAACTACAATCAGGCATTCAAAGTTATAATGGTAGGAAACCCAGGGTTTTTAAAGCATTATATCATTTATTGTTGGATCATGGCCTGATAGATGTTTAGGGCACGCTTCATATGCCTGATTCAGGGCATACGTTTTACTCTCATCCGCATGGTAAATTAGTACGGCTTGATTATTTTTTTATTTCGCCTTTATTATTTACAGGAGTTCGGATACAAGTTTTCCCTAGAATTACCTCTGATCACGCTCCAGTGGTGTTGGATATTCCCGCACTTGGTATTAACATCTGTCTGTTGTGAGTACAGCCATGTCACTGTGAGAGGCTGGAGCTGGGCACCATCCCCCTAGCCCCACAGGGGGTGGCACGGCTGATGCCCCAAAGGGCACGACCTCCCTGTGAGCACACTAGCAAACCCGCCCCAGCGTGCGCCACATCTGTCTGTGAGTGCAGCCATGCCACTGAGAGATATATTTGAATGAGGTAGTCGTGGTCCCCAATTGGGAAAATTGCCGCACCTCAAAATTGAAGCGTTCGATATAGTCAATATTTTGTGTGAATCAATAGTATACCAATTTTCAGTCAGTTTGAGGTGCTTTCAGCTCAAATCACCCAGTACCATAGGTGATGATTACCCATTAGAAACTAATGTGTGTGCATATATACAAAAAATAGAGCTTATTTCAGCATTCTCAGAAAAAAGTACAAATATCCAAATTGTAGTGGATATATATAGTGAAAAAACATTGTATATTGAACGTAATTTTCTAGGAATAGTTCAAAGCTGACCAATGATATCCTTTCTCAAAATATAAATAGTCACAAAAGTCCATATATTCAGTATTCAACTTGTTGGTTTTATTCTTTTGGTATTCCCAGCAAGGATTTTGCCAACACGTGTTTCGTCTAAACATAGACTTTTTCAAGGCTGGAAAAGTAAATACCAAACATGTTGTTTGTTGTTTATACAAATATATAACAAACTGAGAGAGCCTGGACTAGGCAGCCCGACGCCACAGGAGGTGGCACGGCTGATGCCCGGGGGGCAGCCCCAAAGGGCACGACCTACCCGTGAGCGCACTGACAAACCCGCACCAGCGTGCGCCACATCCGTCTGTTGTGAGTACAACCATGTCACTGTGAGAGTCTGGACTGCCACCCCCCCGACCACACAGTAGGTGGCACAGTTGATGCCCAGGGGGGAGCATAAGCCATGGTGTGCTGCGCATTGTGGGGGGGACCAGCACACACCCCCACCACACACAGGCAGATTTGTGGGAAAAGGAACAGGTGTAATGTGTGTCGCAGAGCACACTGTGCACCTGCACCCCACATGCCAGCCAATAAAGTAACTTATTTAGGAGTGCCATGTGATTGGAGGGCTGGCCGGGCCCTAGAACAGTCCATGTGTCTGAAACTTACCAATCCGCATGCTGCTGCCTGTGTGGCGCGGTGACAGGCTTTGTTAAATGTGCTCACTGTGTGTGTGCCTGTGTGCGCGTGCCTGGGCATGTGCGTGTACCTGTGCGCGCGTGTGTGTGTGCCTGTGTGCACACAGGCACGAGTGAGTGTGGAGGCAGAGTAGGCGGGGACAGTTCGGGAGGTAGTGTGCTGGGATTGCGTCTAAAGGACATTAACATTCAAGCAGCACCATTTACTTACTGAGTGACGTCACTTTAAAGGCCGCTATTGAGAGGAACCCCAATACCGGCCCCCAGCCTTTCCTTTCCTTTCCCTGTAAGTGGGAAGGTCTTCACCAGGTCTGCCCATGTGCAGCTCTGCTGTGTGACGCAGGGCAGTGAGCACCACACTGCTTGTGTGCAGTTGTCCCCTCCCCCTCTGTGTAACCTAGAGAAAGCATGCACCTCCTTCCCTGTGTACAGCACTCCTCGTCCTGTGGGTAACCCTGGGCAGGTGTGCACCATCGCTGCGTGAGCGCTGCTATGCTGTGTAACCTTGGGCAGGTGTGCATCTCATGGCGTGAGTGCTGCTCTCCTGTGACCCTGGGCAGGTGTGCACCATCCCTGCATGTGTGCTGCTCTGCTGTATGACCCAGGGAAGGTGTGCACCTCACGGCTTGGGTGCTGATCTGCTGTGTGACCCTAGGCAGGTGTTCATCCCTGCATGTGTGCTGCTCTGCTGTGTGACCCTGGGCAGGTGTGCACCTCACGGCTTGGGTGCTGCTTTGTAACCCTGGGCAGGTGCGCACCATCCCTGCATGTGTGCTGCTCTGCTGTGTGACCCTGGGCAGGTGTGCACCATCTCGGCATGTGTGCTGCTCTGCTGTGTGACCCCGGGCAGGTGTGCACCATACCTGCATGTGCGCTGCTCTGTGACCCAGGCCAGGTCTGCACCACCTCTCCAGTGCGCAGCTCCTCTGCCACCAGGGTCCGGGGACAAGGTCAAAGGTCAAAAATGCTTTAATTTTTTATTTCATTAAAATCATAAAAGGGTGGGCATACCACCATGATTCGTAAGACCGTGGATCAACATTTTAAAACTGGAATCTAAAAAGAAACGAGAGTTATGAGAGAAAGAAAAGACAGAGGGAAAATGAAGCTAAACCATGTCAACGGGCAATAAATAATTAAGAATTTAAAAAGTTCTTTTGCTGCCTTTTTCTAAAGGTTTGTAACACGATAAAGCCGTTCAATTGATGAGCATCCAGGGCAATTAGCAGCTAATACATTAAAAAGAGTTGTAATCAGTGCAATTAAATAGCTGTAAACAAATTGTTTTCAAGCTGCTTGCGTTAATTCGCTATTTTTGTCCAGTTCTTTTGCCGCCGTTTTCCAAAAGTTTATGGCTCTGCAGGACAGTTGAATAGACGTCCCTCCGAGGCATTTTATGACTACCGCTCTGCATGTCCTTATTTGTGCTTTTCTTAGTGCCTCCCGCAAGACAGTTTCCTGATTTCTAATAGTGCGGGGCAGATACATAGGAGGCGCAATAATGACTCGTCCCCCTGTCCATATAGCCGACATTCTTTAGTTGACCATATGTGTTTCCATTTGGGGGTCAGGTCCTTTGTGGGGTATGCCCCCAACCTCAGCAGCGTCAAGTAGTGCTTTTTATGATATGAAAAGTGTTCGGGCAAGTACTGTTGGGGTTTTAGGGTCTGAGTACGATTGTATCACTGCCCAAACATGTTTTTTTTTAAATGGCTGTTTTATCGATTAATAAGGATGTTTGTTTGGTCGCGTTGTTCACTGCGGTTTTGAATCCGGAAAACGTTGTGATGGTTAGCCATGCCTCCTCCAACTGTAGTGCCTGGAGCGAATGTTTTAACACTGTTGTAATGGAGTTTTTTAGCCTGGTTTGAATTTCAATCTCCACCCAATAGCGGTGGGCTAAAGTGTACTCTTCGGCTGCTCTCATCCTCCAGTAATATTTGACTAGTGCGCCTTGTCTGGCTGGTTGCTGATTTTTTAAGTCCATATTCCAATCGGATTTGGGCTTGCAATATGTGTCGGGGAATTAAAAACAAGCGCTTGAAAAGGATGGATTGTGCTGTGTTTAGAGCGGTGATACAAAAGGGGATGATGGACGGAACGTTTGAGCCAATCAAACACTCACCCCCAGTCAACTGATCTGGGTTTAATCCATCATCATTCTTTAGCTCACTCCACTTAGAGCGGTAGCATCTTTGGTATTCAATATTTCTGAGCCGTATGCGATGGAAGGTAGAAATTTTGCTGCGATTACTTTGAGCAAGTGCCCTGTTGAGCAACATGAAAGCTTTTGCTGTAGGCTTTTAAATGCGAAGAGCAGTTGTTTGGCTTTCGTGCGGCCTTGGTCCAGATGTTGTTTGAAGTTGAGATGGCAATCCAGTTGGAAGCCTAAGTATTTGTACGGAGCCACCCTAGTCAACGGTTTCTCGTCTAATTTCCAGATGAATTTACTTTTTTTTACTTGTTGAATGGTATTTGGAGAAGCACATCACCTTCGTTTTTTTATGGTTAATTATGAGTTGAACTGAGGTGATGTAAGCTCCTAGTTTGGAGATTAGTCGCTGCAGACCTACTGGGGTTTGTGCTAATAGGACAAGACCATCCCATCCGCGTATTGAAGACTTGGAGTTGGAATTTTGCCCAATTTTGGGGGGGTCAGCTTGAACAAGTCGGAGATGCTTGTCTAGGTCTGCGGTGTAAATGTTGAATAAACAGGGGGCCAATACACACCCCTGTTTTAACCCATTGAATGTTCCAATCTTACTAGTTATGCTGCGCCCGTCTCCTTTCCTTATTTGGACCCCCGTATCTGAGTACAGGTTGATGATGGCCGCCAAAAGTTTGGTTGGTACCCCCCAGCCCTGCATCTTAGCCCATAGTTTGGCTCTCGACTTGGGTGCTGATCTGCTGTGTGACCCTAGGCAGGTGTTCATCATCCCTGCATGGGTGCTGCTCTGCTGTGTGACCCTGGGCAGGTGTGCACCATCTCGGCATGTGTGCTGCTTTGTAACCCTGGGCAGGTGCGCACCATCCCTGCATGTGTGCTGCTCTGCTGTGTGACCCTGGGCAGGTGTGCACCATCTCGGCATGTGTGCTGCTCTGCTGTGTGACCCTGGGCAGGTGTGCACCATCCCTGCATGTGCGCCGCTCTGTGACCTAGGCCAGGTCTGCACCACCTTGCCAGCGCGCAGCTCCTCTGCCACCAGGGTCCGGGGACAACATTCACTTCAATGAACTGATATGAATAACAGCTCCGGGCAGTGGGCATCAACAGCCGGAACGGGACATGCAAGGCATGAAAATGAACCTGTGCCTGCGCATCCACCTCTGCGCGCGCGCATCCACCTCAGCGCGCATCATCTGCGCGTTACTGCCCGGCTCTCAC
Source organism: Calotriton arnoldi (assembly GCA_963921515.1). NCBI lineage: Eukaryota > Metazoa > Chordata > Amphibia > Caudata > Salamandridae > Calotriton > Calotriton arnoldi. The sequence goes on from CAWUFW010000462.1 coordinate 453,567, forward strand.
TGCTGGCACTGCCCTGATGCGGCCACCCTCTGCCTGCAGACTATCTACTGGCCCGCCGTGCCCACCGGGCATGGCCACCCCCCTCTGGTCAGGGCATCTCTTGCCCCATTGAAGACGTCCTCAGCCGGGCGTGGGTTGACGTCGCTTCGCCCCCTTTTCCGTGCCCTCCCGCAGGCTCCCCCGGTTCTACTGATGAAGGGGTGATGCACCCCTCCCAACGCCGCCAACATTCCTGCTGTAGACCCCCTGCCTCAGAGGGCTCCGTTCCGGCACCCGCTGCTGTGAGGACACCCCCCCCCCCCGTTCCACATCCCCCTGGGGGCCATTCCTCGCCTCACCAAGGCCCGCAGCCGAGGACTATGATGGGTCTGAGGGGTCCCCCCTCCATCTGTCACTCTCGAGCCCTCGCTCTGCCTCTGTGGCTGCAGTGACAGCCCCCCCTACCCCCATCCCCGAGGCCCGCATCCCGTGGACCGTAAAGAGGAGGCAGGCCGGTCCTCTCCGCAGCGTCCTCCGGCCCCCATCTTTCTCAGGGCACCCTCCCCGAACCCGTCCGTGAAGAAGGGGCTGAGTGGTCCTGTCTGCTGCATTCTTGCTGCCCATCCATCCCCTCCCAGAGCGCCGCGTCCCGTGGCCCCTGGAGCAGCCATCGAGTGGTTCTCTCCGCAGCATCCTCCGGCCCCCCTCATCTTCTCAGGGCACCCTCCCTCCCCGAGCCCTGGTCCTCTCCGCGACATCCTCCGGCCCCCTCATCTTCTCAGTGCACCCTCCCCAAGCCCTGGTCCTCTCCTCCGCATCCTCCGGCCTCCCTCCTCCGCATCCTCCGGTCTCCCTCCTCCGCATCCTCCGGCCCCCATCATCTTCTCAGGGCACCCTCCCTCCCCGAGCCCTGTCCTCTCCGCAGCATCCTCCGGCCCCCATCATCTTCTCAGGGCACCCTCCCTCCCCGAGCCCTGTCCTCTCCGCAGCATCCTCCGGCCCCCCTCATCTTCTCAGGGCACCCTCCCTCCCCGAGTCCTGGTCCTCTCCGCAGCATCCTCCGGCCCCCCTCATCTTCTCGGGGCACCTTCCCCTCCCCGAGCCCTGGTCCCCTCCGCAGCATCCTCCGGCCCCCTCAGCTTCTCAGTGCACCCTCCCCAAGCCCTGGTCCTCTCCTCAGCATCCTCCGGCCTCCCTCCTCAGCATCCTCCGGCCCCCCTCCTCTTCTCAGGGCACCCTCCCCTCCCGAGCCCTGGTCCTCTCCGCAGCATCCTCCAGTCTGGCTCTGCCTCTAGCGCTGCACGGAGTCACGTGCTTCCAGACCCCCCCACCCCCTCCAATCCCTCGCCGTCTGTCGTTGCTGGGTCTGGGGGTCCAGCCTGCCGGCGATCCGTTTTCATTGGTCGCTCGGAATGAGACCGACGCGCCCCCCTCTGTTGCCGGGATGCGGCCTCTTCCGCCTGGCTGTGCCCCTGCGAGGGGGGCCCTGCTGGCAACCTCGGACTCCTCGCCTGTGAGCTGTGCTTCCTGCCACCCGTAGACCCCTCGCCCCCGAGGCTGGGCACCCTCGCGTGGGAGTTTGTTTGGGCACCGAGAACAGGGGAGCTGATGTGGGGACACCTCGGATGGGCATCGCAGAGATCCTGGGAGCTGCTATTGGGGGCACCTTGGGTGGGCACCACCGCGATCCTGGGAGCTGCTGTGAGGGCACCTCGGGTGGGCACCCTGCTGCTGTGGGGGCACGTCCTTGGACAGACATCCGCATTACCGAGGCACTGCTGTGGCACCGAGAGCATCTTCTGGGACAGACACTTCTAAAGTCCACGGGGCGGTGGCACCGTCGTGGCAAGGGACCTCTGGAGACTGAGCCCCCTGCAGCTGAGCCTGAGGATGCCCGCACGTGCCCAGGCAGCCGAGGCAGAAGGGGGGTTCCGGGGGCACGAGCCCACCCCGGAGGCAGAGATGGACCGCTCTGCCTTTGCTCCCTGAGCCATCTTCGGTCGAGAGACCCAGTGTATTCCTCGTGTCTCTGATTGGATGAGCAGGACCCAAGCTGGCGTCGCCCCCAACCCCCCCGGGTGGCCCCCTCGGCCCCGCCGGCCTGGTTGCCATGGGCGAGAAGACGGATTACCAGCGACTGTCCAGTGAGGAGGAGGACGAGGTACCGGCGCCCGCTGCTGCGCAATGTGTGCGGACCGGCCAACTGGCACAGTGCCACACGGGCAAGGAGACGGTGGCACACGGTGGCAGGCGAGCTGGAAACCACTGCAAAGAGTGGATTTCCAGCTTGTCATATGAGGCTGGAAGCAGCCGGGGTCCATGAAGGAGTGTTAAGACACCCCAGGGCATCAGCCGCAGCCTTGGGAGGAGGGGTTGATGGGGGTGGTTGATGGGGGCAGAAGAGTAGGCAGTTGGGTGTCTTAAGTAGTTCTTGGCATGAAGCCCCGCCCCCTACTCCCAAGGCGCACTTTCTTTTCAAGTTGGCAGGTCTGGGTGTGCGCCTCAGTCCCCGGCAGGTGCAGGGCAGGAGGGAGGGTGCCGGGGACACACAAGCGCCCTCGAGGATGGGGCCCTGCTCTCCAACCCTTGTCAGTAGAAATGACGCCCCCATATCTGGGCCTCCAAGGGCCACTCTGACCAGGATGTCAGTGGGGCGCCGTGAGCCAGCAGTGCGTTATAAGCCACTGGGCTGCAGCACTGACCTTTGACCCATAGACTCGGGGGGGGGGGGTGTCTTTCTTCCTTTCACTTTCTGACCGGGGGTCAAAGAACACCCCCCCAAAAAAAATGCAAATGAAAGGTTCACAGGCTGTTGTTGATGGTTCTGGGGATGTTACAAAACCCGTGGTGATCATCGGCTTTGCACAGCAGCTACACAAAAGCTGGAGACCCCCCCCCTCCCCCAAGGTTTCCACCTCATCTTCCACCATCTCACATCGACTCTTTATTGTGTGACCGTGTGAATAGAGTCTGCAGCGTTTGACACACGGTGGCACCCTGGGAGTTGTCATAATCTGCTTGCCTTCTGCTTTACTACCAGGTGGTTGCCAGGTTGGGGGAGGGGAGAGGGGACATGCATGTTACCAAGTTCACGTTTACAACATATCACTTCTAATAATTGCCGCTCAGTGCAGTGATACACTCCAATCCACCGAAGCGATGCACTTCAGCACGTGAAATAAACACATTCTTTGATTTTTTAAAGAGACTTTGCCATATGTCTGCATGAGACCATGGCTCGGCTCGTTTTATGGCTTAGAGCCGAGCCAGCCCCTTGGTCGGTTGTGTCTCTGGTCACATCCTCTTACAATGTTGTTCTAATCTGCATAATGTAACACGCAAGGGGGGGGGGGGTGGTGTGGTGTGGTGTGGTGTGTGTGTTTGTGTGTTTGTGTTTTTTGTCCTGTGCGGAAGAACAGGTAGACCTCGAGTTCATCCCAGAAACCTGATTTATGTGTGTTGGTCGGGGGGGTGCATGACTCGGGATGATCCTTTTTAACACCTATCACCTTTTCATGAAGGTCCCAGTTGATGTGTATCTTCAAGGAAAAGGTCGCAAGAGTAGGGTTGCTGATTGCATCTGTTAACTAAAGGTAGTTGGGGAGATGACACGTGTTTCGCTCTGGCCTGTAATGCGCCCTCGTGCTTTCCCAAGGTGAAAGTCAGTAGATGGACGACTGGTCCCTGGACGGAGGAAGCTGGTCTGGTGGCTGAAAGAACAGATTCAATGAGCCATAAAAAGGGGCTCCCAGTCAGCGCCATTCGACCTTGGACTGCTAATCTAGAAAGATTTAAAATGGCCCCACTACAGCGGCGTAGGGTAACTTGGGGCCCTTGCCACGGGACCCACTCATTCCACCTGCCTGGACCCCACCTGGCCGCCCGCTTCCTGGAGAGTCTTTGTCCCACATCCACAGTGGGGAGACCCCAAGGCATCTCTGAACCCCAGGTGGGTGTAGACTTCCGCCTGTCCTCGGGGTGAGTGACAGGAGCTCCCCCACCCTGGCCACTCCTGACGTTCTGCTCTGGCGTCATAGTAACTCAGCCAATCAAAACTCAGTGTTGTACCCAGGTCTAGGTAAAGCATTGCGCACCCCAGTCTGCAAACCACGCCACGTGTGACCTTTGGCCTCTGCTGATACCTGGTCAGCTAAAGGCAGCCGATGGACTGGAAAAGGACCATTTACTCACGGACAATTGTTTAAAGTGAAGAGTAGAAAGGAATGTGCCCAAGATCACACGGTGTCTTATAGGCAGTTCAGATTAGAATTCGGGCGCATGGCTGCACAGGTAACCTCTTCTTATGCACTAGAGTGCATGTGTTCCCACACCAGACCTGTCTCTTGGTTCATAATAACAGGTGTCACCCAGAGGGTGAGTTAACCAGGGCACGAGCCTGTGGCTTGAGTCACACACGCCTGCAGCAAGAACTCGCCTCAGTGAGGTCAGCGGGTCACAGGTCGTGACCTCCGTCGCCTGCCCTTAGCAACTTGTCCGGTGACCAAGGGCGGCGAGAACCTGCAAGAAATCCGTGCCTTTTAATAATATTATATTGAAAAGTTGCTTGTGTTACATGCCAACTCTACAATCGTCATTCTGCGTGATGTGCAAATAGTGAACGGGGCATGGAGGTGATTTGCTCAAGGGCACACTGTGCGCCAGGTTGTTGACTAGACAGACATAAGAGGAGAAACGGTTTGCCCAAGATCACTGTGCGCCAGGTTGTTGACTAGACAGACATACGAGGAGAAACGGTTTGCCCAAGATCACTGTGCACCAGGTTGTTGACTAGACAGACATACGAGAAACGGTTTGCCCAAGATCACATGGTGTGCCAGATAGCTGGGCCTGGCCTTGCTGCTGTCTGGGCAGAAGAAGATCCAGGCTGAGCGCCCGCTAAGTTTTTCGGCGGTACTAAGTCTCCCCTATATATTGATTCCCTGCGCCTAGAATGTATGTTTATAAGCGTCGACCTTCGCAGCAGGGGCTCTCTCTTGTTTCTGTAATTTATTTATTTTTGTTACTTTTACAAATCCCATTTCCTCTGCTCTATTTTAAGTGGCCGGCGGATCATGTGACGTACACGAGAAGACACTGCACATATCAAGAGGAGACCCCCCACCCCCCCCCCCATCTCTACTGTTTGTCGGTGATGAGGGGGAAAGGTTTGTTTGGACCCTCCGGAAGGGGGGGGCTTGGAAACTCCAGGGCGGGGTCTCGATCTCGGTGGGTGGGGGTTTGCGCGCCTCCAGAGTTGGGGTCCTGGGGAAATCTGTGGTTGAGTATCTGTGGGGCAGGGGCTTTATTTATGGGTGGATTCTCCGGGGCTGGAGTCCTTGTGCGTGTGGGGCGAATCTCCCAGCCCCATACCTGCCAACTCGAAGAACAATCTCACAGTGTGAGGAGGCCTCGTCTCTAGAAGTACCCAGAAGGCACTTTTGACCCCCCTAAAAAAAAGCTTGCTGGTGCCGATGTCCCGGGGTGTTTTCACGCCCCTTAATGGACGTCGGCAGTTCAAAGCCTCGGAAAACGGTCCAGACAACCACTATTTACAGTGGATTCCAGCTCCTATTCCCTGCCACAGTGTGATATCGGCTCCTCTCCGAGCCGATATGATATCGTGTGTCACACTGTGGCACCGTGTGAGTTGGCAAGCCGCTATGATATCGTGTGTCACACTGTGGCACCGTGTGAGTTGGCAGGTATGCAGTCCTTTCCCTCGAAATGAGAGGGTAACTCACGCCTGGTATCAGTGGCCCCTAATACCCCCCCCTCCCCCCCCCCCCCTCCATCGAAGCTCCTGCCGTCTGCTCGCAGCCTTGGAGGTGTCCCTGGCTCAGCCGCCGCGCTGATCTGCTCCGTCACTTTCCATACTCGTAGCGAGGGATGCCCCCGTCCCTGGCACAGATGTAGGCTCTGGGCACTTCCGTAGCCTCCATCCTTAGACATGCTGAGCGAGAGCCCTCCCCCGCTGTCTTGGCACAGACATGGTGCCCTGTGTGGTGTTCCAGTGTACACACTCCTGGCACATGCTGGGTGCCCTCCATAGTATGCACCCCTCCCTGGATGCGCCCACTCCTTCATAATCCAGTGAGAGGGTTACCCACCCCTGGCACAGACCGTGTCCTTTGTGTGCTGTGCCCATGACCGCACCCCCTGGAAGCTTCTGTCCCTGTCTAAACAAAGAGGTTACCCACCGCTGGCACAGGCGGGGTGCACTGTGTGCTGTGCCCTGCCCACACCCCTAGAAGCTTCCACCCCTCTCCATCCACTGTCAGAGATTACCCACCCCTGGCACAGGCTTGCGCACTGTGTGCTGTGCCCTCCTCGCCCCCTGGAAGTTTCTAGCTCTCTCCATACACTGTCAGAGGTTACCCACCCCTGACACAGGCGGGGTGCACTGTGCCCTCCTCTTTCCCTGGAAGCTTCTTCCCCATGCACAGTCCGCGGTTACCCACCCATGGCACTGAAGGGGTGCAGTGTGTGCTGTGCCCTCTTCGCCCCCTGGAAGTTTCTAGCTCTCTCCATATACTGTCAGAGGTTACCCACCGCTGGCACTGACGGGGTGCACTGTGCCCTCCTCGCCCCCTGGAAGCTTTCACCCTCTCCATGCAGGCAGCGAGGGACACCCACCCCTGGCACAGGCGGGGTGCACTGTGTGCTGTGCCTTGCCCACACCCCTGGAAGCCTCCACCCCCTCCATTCAGCGAGGGACCACCACACCCCTGGCAGTGACAGGGGGCTCTGTGTGCGGGAATGCGGCGGAGGGGCGCTGAGGGCGAGCCCTCCTGAGCCCCTCCGAGAGGCCCGGCCGGAAGGAAGCCTGCGAGCGCCAGACCCAGCCTTTGGCAGCCGATCAAATGGTCTGTGCTGTCCGGGAATAGCACAGAGCCGGCTGTGTTCGCCCCCCGGGGGAGGCCCGGCCTGTGCCGCCCCGCCGGGGTGCCCCAGCTGTGCCAGGAGCTCCCGCGGACACTCGTCCTGACGCGGGCCCATGGATGCGCCTGTGGACTCTGCGCGCACAGCCGCCCCGCGGATCAGCGCCTCGTGTAGGGTTCTCAGGCTTCAGTGAGGCTCCTGGACTGTTTCTGGAGTGTGTGGATCGTGCTGGGTCCGGTGACTGTGCGACTGCCCCTCCCCCCCCCCGAGGATGGCTTAAAGAGCAGCCGGTGCCACCGAGCGCCCGAGGATGGCCTAAAGAGCAGCCGGTGCCACCGAGCGAGCAGGGCATTGAGTCCACAATGTGGCCCTGTCTGGGCGCCGTTCGCTGGATGCGGCCCGGTACAACATTGCGTAACACGTGGGCTGTGTAGGGGCCCCGCGGGACCCTGTACCGACCCCGCCCTGCATGAGCCCGTCCGGCCTCCCTCAGAGGGGATGTCGCTGCTGCTGCTTCGCATTAGAAGATGATGGGTGTGCCAAGGCGGGAGGGACCTCCGGCCGTCCCCAGATGCCGTCTGCAGAGGAAAGCGCCTCGCTCACTTGCTCCAGTGGCGGTGCTGGACCGGGGTGGCTGTCTGGGCCTCCGGTCCGCCTCAGGCCGCTGAGCTGAGATCCTTGCCGCCAGATGTGGACAGTGCCTTTCACCCCCCGCCCGATGGGTCATGAGAAGATGCTGAGCTGAGATCCTTGCCGCCGGATGTGGGCAGTGCCTTTCACCACCGTCCCAGGGGTTTATGAGAAGATGCTGAGCTGAGATCCTGCGCCGCCAGATGTGGGCAGTGCCTTTCACCCCCCCGCCCCATGGGCCATGAGAAGATGCTGAGCTGAGATCCTTGCCGCCGGATGTGGGCAGTGCCTTTCACCCCCCCGCCCCATGGGCCATGAGAAGATGCTGAGCTGAGATCCTGCGCCGCTGGATGTGGGCAGTGCCTTTCACCCCCGTTCCATGGGTTATGAGAAGATGCTGAGCTAAGATCCTGCACCGCTGGATGTGGGCAGTGCCTTTCACCCCCGTCCCAGGGGTTATGAGAAGATGCTGAGTTGAGATCGGATGCTGAGCGTTCATCACAGGACGTTGGATTACAATAGTGCCTTTCACCTCCTAGACCTGTGGGTCATGAGAAGATGCTGAGCTGAGATTCTGCTCCGTTGGACGTGACTAGGACCTTTCACCCCCCCCGTCCCATGGGTCATGAGAAGATGCTGAGCTGAGATCACAGGGGGTTGGATTACAACAGGATATTTCACCTCCCAGACCCGTGGGTTATGAGAAGATGCTGAGCTGAGATCACAGGGGGGGGTTAAATTATGTACAGGGCCTTTTACCTCCCGGACCCGTGGGTCATGAGAAGATGCTGAGCCTAGATCCTGCCCCACTGCCTTTCACCCCGTCCCAATGGTCATGAGAAGATGCTGAGCTGAGATCACAGGGGGGTTAAATTATGGACAGGGCCATTTACCTCCCGGACCCGTGGGTCATGAGAAGATGCTGAGCTGAGATCCTGCACTGCTGGATGTGACCAGGACCTTTCACCTCCTGCTCCCAGGGGTGACCAGAGGATGCAGAGCTTTCATCTAAGGGCTTTGGATCACAACAGGACCTCTCAGCTCCCGGACCTGTGAATCACGCAGAGGATGATAGGCTGAGATCCTGTGACGTTGGATGTGGTCAGGACCTCTCACCTCCCGGACCTGTGAATCACGCAGAGGATGATAGGCTGAGATCCTGTGACGTTGGATGTGGTCAGGACCCCGGACCTTATGGATCATGTAGAGTATGATAGGCTGAGATCCTGTGACGTTGGATGTGGTCAGGACATTTCAGCTCCCAGACCCCTGGATTAACAGAGGATGCCAAGCTGCAGTCTCAGGGCTTGGGATCATTGGCTTAACCTTCCACGTCCTGATCCCAAGGGCGATCCGAAGATGCTGAGATTCCAGCAGGTTGTCGTATGGCCAAAACTTTTCACCCGCAGAAGGCCTTAAACTGACATCTCGCGGTACTTAATCTCGGCAGGATTTTTAACCTCCCATCTCAAGGATCAGCAGCTAGACTAGATCCCAGACCACCTGATCTTTGCAGAGCCATTCTTCTCTGGATCCCGACGATCAGCAGTGGATCCTGAGCTTAAATTCCAGAGCACCGGATCTTTGCAAGGCCATTCATCTCCGGATCCCAACAATTCGTACAGCACTGTATATATCTTGTTCACATTTAGCACTTTTTTTGCACTTTTTTTTCACCATATCACTTGCGCCGTTGGAACAAATTGTATGTTCATGAATTTTGACAGCCTTCTAATATCATCTCGACACCATAAAATGTAAAAGAAGATATGGATTTATCCTTAAACACAGATTTTGATTGATTTAATTGTGGTTTGTTTTTGATTCATGGTCTTTCTTTTCTTCTCTTTCCTTTTCATTGATTATTACTGAAAGGTTTGAGTATTGTCTTTAAACCAAGAACCAATTCTGTACCCGACAGAACCAACATCCTCCACATTGAGCTGATATCTCAGGGCGGTGGATTCTGGGCGGGACTTTTCTCCTCCCCATCTCAGTGTTTAGCAGTGGATCCTGACCAGAGATCTCCGATCACTGGATCTTTGCAGGGTCATGTGCCTCTAGATCCAAAGGATCAGCAGAAAATGCCAGAGTGAGATCCTGGGGTGTTGGATCAAGGCAGGACCTTTTGCCTCCCCATCACAAGGATCCGTAGTAGATCCTGAGCTGAGATCCCCGGCGTTGGATCTTCGGAGGACCTTCCACCTCCCTTTTCGAAGGACAGCAGAAGATGCTGAGCGGAAGCAATGGGGGTACTGGATCTGGGGGGTTTCTTTCCTCTCCTACAGACTGGAGGAGTAAGCTGATCTGAGATCCCAGGGACCGACCCAGGACCTTCCTCCTCCCGATCCCAGGGATCACCAGTGGACGCTGAGGAGGCCTGGTCTGGCTCTTCCAGCCTTCGACCCCTTGTTTCTTTGGGGGGTGCTGAGACTGCGGAGCTGTCGGATCCTGACAGAATCTTTCCCCTTCAGACTTGTGATCAGCAGAGGATTCTGAGCGGATCTCCAAGGACGCTGGATCTCACCAGATCTCCCATCTTCTGAGCTCGACAGCGAGGGAACGGTGGATTGTGTTCTTCCAGGCTTCGTCTCACGGATCCGCAGCGCTTGTCATCCGGAGTCAAGGCGCTTTGAATCCCAGTGTTTTCTTCCAGACTTCCTGATCCGCAGTGCCTGTCAGCCTGAGTCAAGGCGCTTTGAATCCCAGTGTGTTCTTCCAGGCTTCGATCCCCTGATCCGTAGTGCCTGTCAGCCGTAGTCAAGGCGCGGTAAATGTCAGTGTGTTCTTCCAGGCATCGAACCCCTTATCCGTAGTGCCTGTCGGCCTGAGAGTCAAGGCGCTTTGGACCTAGCTGGCTATTCCCAACCTCACAAACCGCAGGGGTTCAGCGACTTGAGATCCCAGGAAAGAAATCAGGGCCCTGTCGTCTTGGGAAAAAACTGGAGTACTGATTCCCAGGGCAGCATGCCCCCCCCCCCACCATGGGAGCCCTAGCATGGCCTCGTGACTGAACCCTGAAAGTGCAGGATGCACACAGGAACCGAGGGTCACACATGGCGCTTTCCCAGGAGGTGTCCGCCATCTTGCAAGAGATGAACCTCGAAGGAGACGAGGTGGACACCTGGGATAACCCAATGGGAGCACGCCGGGCAGGAAACTGAAGACATCTTTCACTTGCACCCCCTGCCTGCCCTCCTTTCAGCTGGCCTTGAAGCCCACTGCAGTGGTCCAAGATGAAGCGCTTCGAGGCACTGAAGCGATCCTTCCCGTTCCTGGCCCACTTTCGAGTCTACAAGGTAAGTCTGGGACACTTGTTACTTTTATTGTCATTTCATAACATTGGCTTGAACAAATAAGAGCGTAGCTGACGTCAGCCCATCTGTAAAAAACAACACAAAATGGCGGCTCACCGGTCCGTCACGTGATCGATGTACATGTGAGCTTGGTTCTGTGTAATTCAGACACTTGCACTCTGGTTACCAGGGTCGGACTGGGGCAGAAAATAGACCCGGGCACCAAAATAAAAGTGGTCCCCATTAATGAATTAGAACACAAAAAGGGTCCCACGTTTGCAAATTGGTCAAGTTTTAAACTTTTAAAGACTCGCTATTTTTTTGCAAGGGATGGGAGACTGCATGGATGTCAGCTTGATGAAGGCAATGTTTGTTTTAATATCGGTTAATCAACAGTAGAAACGGCCCAGCAGGCCCCAAACAGCCAGAGACACGCCCCACACACTGACCTGTCAGACCAGCCCATGATTGCCCTACAAGCCAATCCAGTACTGATGTAATGCGAGTCGCTTTGGTGTGGCATGTGCAGTGGCACCGAGGCCCAGGGGTGTTGAGGTATTTCCTGAAGCAGCATCTCCTTTCGTAACTGTCAGCTACCCCAGTTAAGGTCGTCTTTTAGTATCCGATTAGCGGGCCAGCCGTTGGACAAAAAGTGTCCCAAAATTGGCCTCTGTGAACCCAGATACCATCCTTCAAAAATTCAACCGCCTCAAAGCCCCGGTTTCTTGCTATTCTTTTAACAACGCAGCTGTTTGCACTCTCAGCAGAGATACCACTATTTGAATGAGCATGGAATGTTGGCACATTGGAGCAGGCGGGATTGGCAATTGTGTAGTGATTTACACAAGGATGTATTAGTGCAAGCACGCCTTACACGTACCAGTGCAAGATTCATCCAGTCAGAGTAGGCCCAGTACTAGCAGCCATAGCGCTTCTCCTTTCAGAAACTACAGACAAGTGCAGCGCTACATCTACAGGACAACCTCCTCTGACAGAGACCCACACCCCCTTACACCACCGGGAGCAGCAGTAGGGTAACCCTAGGTCCAGTAAAACATGGGGTGTGAAGTGCTCCCCGTTTCTGAGGGGTCTGCACTGATATTTGAGAGCTGCAGGGTCCGGAGACACGGGGGGGGGGGACGAGGACGGGGGGGACGAGGACGGGGGGGGTCAGTGGGAAGAGGGCGTCGGGGTTGTCGCCTGTGTTTTCAGTTTCAGTTTTTATTAACAGTTTGGTGTCTTGCATAACAGGCCGTACGAACAGTTCATATACACACACATTTTTTTTTTGTTGTTGCTTTTTTCGTTTAAGAATTTTTATTGAATTTTCAAGAACAAACAAAAAGCAAGAACAGTCTCAAAGTTAACAATATAGTGCTAATAATCGATAAACAATTGATATATAAGTACAGGATGCGAAAACACTAGAGGGAAAAGACAGAAAAACGGTGAAAGGAAAGAAAAGTAAATTAGAAAAGAGGAGAAAAAAAAATGTAAGGCGTGGGAGCATGTGTAGAAAGATAAGATGTAAATGGTAGCCAGAGAAGATCAGATGTGATTTTTGAGAAAGAATAGAGGAAGAAACATTGGCAATTCTATGTTCATCGCAAATAAAGTTCCACCAAGTCCATGAAGACACTTAATTCACATTGTATTAAAACGTATACTTTTGCAACTAAGACAATTTTTTTTACTTGTATACAAATATACTTTACCCGCCCACATGCAAGCTTTTAAAATCAACAAGTACTTGTTTTAACCCTGACCATTCTATGTATAAAAATATTAAAACGCATTAAAATCTCACCTAATTCATAATAAAACTACAGACCTTAACCCCCTATCACGGGAACATTTCTTCCATATTGTTTCCATACAGGGTTAACATTATCTCTGTGCAAAATACAATCGGGTTCGGTGCAAACTATTGCAATAATTCCATAGATGCGAGCATTTTTATCTCCCGGGCAAGTAATCAGTAAAAAACATTAAATGAAAGAATCGCTAAATATAAAAAAGTGTCTTATATTAAGAAATAATGACCTAGTAATAGGAGAGACATTGATTCAACAGTCCTCTATAAACCATATGCCCTTTAATTAAACAGACATTAACATTTTCTGTACTGAAAATAATCATTTATGAATGTATAGAAGGTGCTTTTTCTTTTGTGCAAGGTTAGGGAACAAAGTGCACAGTGCTTGTTCTGTTACTATTAAGAAAAATTACCTCCCAGCTTGTCCCCTGTGCTTTGTGCAGTGAGATGGGGCAGGGTCAGTATCACAAAGAAAGAGAGACAAGGGAGTGAGCCTCCTCTAACTCCCCTCACCAGTAGATGTACTGCAGATGGGGCAGGGTGCCGAGGAGTGGGAGGGCAGGCGGGAGTATGGTGGGGAGGAGGAAGTGACGTAGTGTCTGGCTGGAGATCCTTGCAGAGGAGAAGGACAAGTTCGTTTCACGACATAAATCGTAGGATTTAGGAGGGTGTGTTGCGTAAAAGAAAAAGTGAAAAATGCAAAAGGGAGTCGGTGTTAGTTACTGGGGTACAACTAAATATTTCCTGCTAACAGTTCCAGCACAGACCTACAATGGATTCGGGCAGTAAAATGCCTGAATCTTACTGCTGAAGCCAGCACCACCAAGTGTTCGTGGTGCTGTGTCCATGTAACTTTCTGCTCCGACGAAAGGGACTCACTCAAAGTGGTACTCCTTTTAACATGGGTGGCTACAGCTATCGTCATCAGCCTGTTGGCCTTCTTGCATAGTTCCCCGAACCAGAGACCTAGGCATCTAGTGCCGCCTGCTAGCTGGGAGCAGGGTCCCCGGCCTCCCCTCTCTGCAGCCCTCCTAGGTACCCCCTGCCATCACTGGGTGCTACCCACAGGCACCCCTAACGGGACAGAGCCACCATATTAGCTGCCCACTGTTGGTTATCTACCACTTTGGGTGTATACGCTGTGCACGCAAAGGTTAGTGTGACCCTTGGCGCTTACCGGAGCTTTGCACGGATACAAACTTATTGGAGTCCGGAGTCTCATGGGGTGTCGTCCCCTTTTATGTGATGGCGCTTCCCAGTAAGCAGGTAAAGGCGTTCAGAACTCCTGTCCAGTGTCTGTTCGCAGGCCCAGCTTTTGGCATGAGTGAGCCGGGCACAGGCAAAGGGCACAGATCTTCAAGGGGCGGACACAGCTATTTGCATTAATGTCATGCAGACAGCCGTGTTCCTGTCACCTGGCTCTAGTGATTTAAGTTAAAGTGCTTTTAATCATTTTTAGGTACGTGCCTACTAAACAGTGCAAGTGTTGCTGGTTGCAAGGCATTGTGTAGCTTGCCTAGAACATAGAGGGGCTTGTAACCCGCCCATTGCTTACCACTGATTGGCTTTCCTTGTCACTTTCATTCCCCTGATTCCTATTAGTGTCCCAGCTTGTCAATCTTGTGTTTGTCCCTCCTATGGAGCATTGCTTCTTTACAATCTCTGATTGGCTGACATCGCTGCTTCCACTGCTTGCTTTTCAAGCACTACTTTTTAGGTCGAAGCCTACCAGACATCGCAGCTGTCTGAGTTCAAAGATATATTGGGGACATGCTGAGAGCTTCCCTGGGAATGTATTCCGTCCATGCCTTACCATTGACTTTGTGTTTTGTAGCTCACATTTGCTTCAGTTCTATTCACTGACTTTGTTTTAGGCCATCCAGCATGTTTCCAATGGCGCATAGCCTCTTTACCACCTCTCTGACTAGCTCCTCGTATTCTTCCACGAGTGCTTGCTTTCCGGGAACTCTTTTTTTCTTTTTCGCGAGGCACTCCTTGAGAGTGCTCGGGTTTTCAGCTGTCTCCCTTGCATGCTAGTTCATAAAGCAGCTGCCGCAATTCGCGACTTGTAATAGACATACAGTATTTCTTTGAAAAGAGTTCCTATGAATGACTGATTCTACTGATATCTGGCTCTATGAGTTTATGAATCCTACATGGCCACGCAGGAGTTCAGAAGATGAGCAGTAAAGAGCCCTTTCAATTTTGTTTTTATTTTGGCACATTTGCTGTACTTCGAAGACAGAGGTCAGATGTCAGGCTTTGTCGTCTGACAAGCTGCTTTTTATTCTGTTAAAAGGGATGTTGGTGTTTGTTCTTCTTTCTCAGACTGCAGAATGAGAGGGTTTTCTAAAGTGAGCGAATCACCAATCTTGCTGGCTTCAGGGAGTGTGAAAGGAAAGGCTGAAAGTTGTCATTTTATTCCAGCATACAACAACATTTAAATACTTGTAAATGAACTGTACAAATATTTCAGTATATATTAGAAATTAGGAAAGCACAACTTAGGCACTTTTTTTGTAATTCTGTAAGCAAAGATTTTAATAAGAGCAAAACAAATCAGTACACTTGGAGATGCTCAAATGATATATTTGCTGAAACCCGATTTCCACACATTACCGTTTGTACGCTGCATAGTTTTATCAGTAAAACTCTATGTCTGTGCAAATGTAGTGGTCATTTCAGTGGAAAATGTGTTGTCTGTAAATGATGTTGCGCTGTCACACCTTGCTTTACTAATATATTTGCAGCAGTGTGCGTCAAAATGTACCACCAGCTACATACTACACCCTTTCCACTCTCCTGCTGAATACATTTGGTACACTTATTTGTTGTACGTTGCATGGATTTTTCACAATCCCTACGACTTCAGTGATATAACATTAATAGCAGCATCCCTCTCTGAAAAGAGTCAGCTGCGAAATATCATTCACGTATAAGCCCTAATTGGTACTGTAATTTAAGTAGCATTTGCTCAACTATCAGACGTGCACTACTCCGCTTTTACTTCAGTATTAAGTGTGAACACAAGTGCTGAAAGACTCGTCTTCATCAAGGAATCGTATACACAGATTAATGTATTTATTACCTTCTGCAATTCATGGAACATTATTAAACATTATAACAGATGTTAAAAGGACCTGCTGGAAACAGTGCCAGGACACGTTCAGAGGACTTTTCACAAGAACCTAAAAATAGGCAGTGATATAAGAGAAACAAAGGGAGTGTGTGTATGGGCATTACAAATTATAGTTGGAACCACCACCAAATATGCTCTTTTGCAGCAACATTAATAGTGCAAGTCTCGACAAAGCGGGCGGTTGTTGTCGAAGGGTTGTTATACCACTTTTTACCATAACTGAGCCTGTTTCTAAGCACTCCTAATGTTTACAGATAAGAGACTAAAGGCATAGGGAGATTGGGAGGTCTAAGATTCTGTTTCATTCCAATTCCGTAAACAAGTTACTTCCTTTATACACTTGGCTCGCCAGAGGTAGTGATAGCGAGCAGAGAAGGCTGACCCCAGGGTGCTGTAGATGGAGAGCAGCTAAGGTGAAGCATAACACAGTATTGTCAAATCAGCGTCTCTTGTAGGGACCTGGGGCATCATTTAGAGGGCACCATGGAATGCAACCCTAAAAATAACTGCACAACTCACAGTCCACGCCAAGTGTATGCTTCGCTCCACCTTATATTCCACCTCTCCCCTTACGCCCACGCTGTTGGCTTCAAAGCGGGCCTTGAACATACTACACACCATATTTTTGGGCCTCTGGGAAAATGTTTACAAGTAACCATGGTGTACCGCATCACTAAAAACCATTGGTGAGACCTATTGGCATTGCCAATTCTTGGTTCTTTTGTGTGAAGCATTCCATTAGAGTGTGTGTGTTTTCGAGCTGTCTCGCTCGTGTATATCCCCCGTGCACTCTGTGTGGCTCTCTGTTGCTCATCTGCTTCTCTCCGCTCTCCTCGCTCTTGTGCTCGCCCATGTGCTTCTCACCATTGCCTCTCCCACCGCATCCCCGCGTTGCTTTCTTTCCCGAACCCCGGTGTTGTTTTCACTCGCCAGCCCCTGTGTTTTCACTCACCAGCCCCTGTGTTTTCACTCACCAGCCCCTGTGTTTTCACTCACCAGCCCCTGTGTTTTCACTCACCAGCCCCTGTGTTTTCACTCCAACCCCTGTGTTGTTTTCACTCTCCAACCCCTGTGTTGTTTTCACTCTCCAACCCCTGTGTTGTTTTCACTCTCCAACCCCTGTGTTGTTTTCACTCTCCAACCCCTGTGTTGTTTTCACTCTCCAACCCCTGTGTTGTTTTCACTCTCCAACACCTGTGTTGTTTTCACTCTCCAACCCCTGTGTTGTTTTCACTCTCCAACCCCTGTGTTGTTTTCACTCTCCAGCCCGTGTTGTTTTCTCTTCTCAGCCCCGTGTTGTTTTCTCTTCTCAGCCCATGTTGTTTTCTCTCCTCAGCCCCGTGTTGCTTTCTCTCCTCAGCCCCCGTGGTGTTTTCTCTCCTCCGCCCGTGTTGTTTTCACTCCTCAGCCCCCGTGTTGTTTTCTCTCCTCAGCCCCGTGTTGTTTTCTCTCCTCAGCCCCGTGTTGTTTTCTCTCCTCAGCCCCGTGTTGTTTTCTCTCCTCAGCCCCTGTTGTTTTCTCTCCTCAGCCCCTGTGTTGTTTTCTCTACTCAGCCCGTGTTGTTTTCTCTCCTCAGCCCGTGTTGTTTTCTCTCCTCAGCCCCGTGTTGTTTTCTCTCCTCAGCCCCCGTGTTGTTTTCTCTCCTCAGCCCCCGTAGTGTTTTCTCTCCTCAGCCCCCGTGTTGTTTTCTCTTCTCAGCCCATGTTGCTTTCTCTCCTCGGCCCCCGTGTTGCTTTCTCTCCTCGGCCCCCGTGTTGTTTTCTCTCCTCAGCCCCGTGTTGTTTTCTCTCCTCAGCCCCGTGTTGTTTTCTCTCCTCAGCCCCGTGTTGTTTTCTCTCCTCAGCCCCGTGTTGTTTTCTCTCCTCAGCCCGTGTTTTCTCTCCTCAGCCCGTGTTTTCTCTCCTCAGCCCGTGTTTTCTCTCCTCAGCCCGTGTTTTCTCTCCTCAGCCCCCGTGTTGTTTTCTCTCCTCAGCCCCGTGTTGTTTTCTCTTCTCAGCCCCGTGTTGTTTTCTCTCCTCAGCCCCGTGTTGTTTTCTCTCCTCAGCCCCGTGTTGTTTTCTCTCCTCATCCCCTGTTGTTTTCTCTCCTCATCCCCTCCTCATCCCCGTGTTGTTTTCTCTCCTCAGCCCCGTGTTGTTTTCTCTTCTCAGCCCCGTGTTGTTTTCTCTCCTCAGCCCCGTGTTGTTTTCTCTCCTCAGCCCCTGTGTTGTTTTCTCTCCTCAGCCCCGTGTTGTTTTCTCTCCTCAGCCCCGTGTTGTTTTCTCTCCTCAGCCCCTGTGTTGTTTTCTCTCCTCAGCCCCGTGTTGTTTTCTCTCCTCAGCCCCCGTGTTGTTTTCTCTCCTCAGCCCCCGTGTTGTTTTCTCTCCTCAGCCCCGTGTTGTTTTCTCTCCTCAGCCCCGTGTTGTTTTCTCGCCTCAGCCCCTGTGTTGTTTTCTCTCCTCAGCCCTGTGTTGTTTTCTCTCCTCAGCCCCCGTGTTGTTTTCTCTCCTCAGCCCGTGTTGTTTTCTCTCCTCAGCCCCTGTGTTGTTTTCTCTCCTCAGCCCCGTGTTGTTTTCTCTCCTCAGCCCCTGTGTTGTTTTCTCTCCTCAGCCCCGTGTTGTTTTCTCTCCTCAGCCCCGTGTTGTTTTCTCTCCTCAGCCCCCATGTTGCTTTCTCTCCTCAGCCCCCATGTTGCTTTCTCTCCTCAGCCCCCATGTTGCTTTCTCTCCTCAGCCCCCGTGTTGTTTTCTCTCCTCGGCCCCCGTGTTGTTTCACTCCTACTCTTACACTCTGTAGCTTTTGCGCCCCTGCAACCCCTCCCGTTGCTCTCGTGTCCCGTCCCATATTGCTTCGCTGTCCCCCCACCTGTTGCTTCGCTGTCCCCCCACCTGTTGCTTCGCTGTCCCCCCCACCTGTTGCTTCGCTGTCCCCCCCACCTGTTGCTTCGCTGTCCCCCCACCTGTTGCTTCGCTGTCCCCCCCACCTGTTGCTTCGCTGTTTCCTCTACCCTACCGTGTGCACCCCTCTCCTGCATGTTCCTGTGCACCCCTCACCTGCATGTACCGTGTGCACTCCTCACCTGCATGTACCGTGTGCACCCCTCACCTGCATGTACCGTGTGCACCCCTCACCTGCATGTACTGTGTGCACCCCTCACCTGCATGTACCGTGTGTGCCCCTCACCTGCATGTACCTGTGCACCCCTCACCTGCATGTACCGTGTGCGCCCCTCACCTGCATGTACCTATGCACCCCTCACCTGCATGTACCTGTGCACCCCTTTCTCCTGCATGTACCGTGTGCACCCCTCCCCTGCATGTACCGTGTGCACCCCTCACCTGCATGTTCCGTGTGCACCCCTCACCTGCATGTACCGTGTGCACCCCTCACCTGCATGTACCGTGTGCACCCCTCACCTGCATGTACTGTGTGCACCCCTCACCTGCATGTACCGTGTGCACCCCTCACCTGCATGTGCCTGTGCACCCCTCTCCTGCATGTACCATGTGCACCCCTCTCCTGCAGGTGCCTGTGCACCCCTCTCCTGCATGTGCCTGTGCACCCCTCAGCTCGGTGACTCAAAACTGAGTGACCAGCAATGAGAATACACGTCTGCTAAGGATGTCAGTCTCAGAGGTGGACTCTGCAGGTGGACTGCATTTTATATTATTGTACATCTCAGTCCTCCTTCTGGTAAAACCCTCTAAAGTTGCAGTCCTGGAATGGCTCCTTAGCGGGTCAGTGCTCTGGGGCCTGTAGGACTCGAGCTAGTAAGGAGCCCTTGTAAACAAGCCCCTCAGACAACACATGGAGGCACGGCCTGCGTCACTTCCGGGCGGTATGGAGTCAGCGTGCAGGCACAGGGCGCCACCCAGCGGTGCCTGGGAGCACTGCTAGGAAAACTCCCTGAAGCTCACTGAAGTGTCAAGCGCCTCCTTCCCAAGGACAGAGGGGTCGAAGAGTCCCGGCTTACTCTTGGATAGGGTTGGGGGGAGCTTCGCCCTCCAGATCAGCAGTAGTGTCAGGCTAGGCAGCGCCAACAGATCTCTCATCTAGGCACTCTTTGCCATCCTTGTAGCTTTTGGCTTGAAATAAGGCAGGCTACGTGCCTGTCCCCTTCAGGTCACAACACCCCCAGCTGGTGAGAGCAGGCAGCCCCCTCACCAGCCTATGGCCCAATCCTGTCCCTGTACAGCTGTAAGTGTAGCGCTACAAGTGAAAAGGAACTCTAGGCGCACTATGAGGGACAGAAACAGAGGGATGTTGGACCTGCGCCACCTGCTTACTCAGTCACTACAGTTTCCTTCGGGATGGAATTGTTTCCCCAAATGCCTCTTGCTTTCGGAAATCTGTATTCAATCCTGTTCGGACAGATGGAGACACAAGATGTGGGGGTGGGCACATGATCTGAGATGTGGGGTTGGGCATGTGGTCTGAGATGTGGGGGTGGCTTGTGGTCTGAGATGTGGGAGTGGCTTGTGGTCTGAGATGTGGGAGTGGGCACGTGGTCTGAGATGTGGGAGTGGGCACGTGGTCTGAGATGTGGGGATAGGCACGTGGTTGCGATGTGGGGTGGCTTGTGGTCTGAGATGTGGGGGTGGGCACGTGCTTGAGATGTGGGGGTGGCTTGTGGTCTGAGATGTCGGGGCGGGCACGTGGTCTGAGATGTGAGGGTGGGCACGTGGTCTGAGATGTGGGGGTGGGCACGTGTTCTGAGATGTGGAGGTGGGCACGTGGTTGAGATGTGGGGGTGGGCACGTGGTCTGAGATGTGGGGGTGGGCACGTGGTCTGAGATGGAGTGGGCACGTTGTCTGAGATGTGTGGCTGGGCACGTGGTCTGAGATGTGGGGGTGGGCACGTGGTCTGAGATGTGGGGGTGGGCACGTGGTCTGAGATGTGGGGAGTGGACACGTGGTCTGAGATGTGGGGAGTGGGCACGTGGTCTGAGATGTGGGGAGTGGGCACGTGGTCTGAGATGTGGGGAGTGGACACGTGGTCTGAGATGTGGGGAGTGGACACGTGGTCTGAGATGTGGGGAGTGGACACGTGGTCTGAGATGTGGGGAGTGGACACGTGGTCTGAGATGTGGGGAGTGGACACGTGGTCTGAGATGTGGGGAGTGGACACGTGGTCTGAGATGTGGGGAGTGGGCACGTGGTCTGAGATGTAAAGGTGGGCACGTGGTTGAGATGTAAAGGTGGGCACGTGGTTGAGATATGGGGGTGGACACGTGGTCTGAGATTGGGTGGGCATGTGGTCTGAGATGTAGGGGGTGGGCACGTGATCTGAGATGTGGGGGTGGGCATGTGGTCTGAGATGTGGGTGTGGTCTGAGATGTAGGGGGTGGGCACGTGATCTGAGATGTGGGGGTGGGCATGTGGTCTGAGATGTGGGTGTGGTCTGAGATGTGGGGGGTGGGCACGTGATCTGAGATGTGGGGGTGGGCATGTGGTCTGAGATGTGGGTGTGGTCTGAGATGTGGGGGTGGTCACATGGTCTGTCTTGTGTGTGTAGTCATCACCATGCTATTGGTCACAGACATTGGTTCAGGTGTCTCCTCTCTCAGGTCGCAGACTGACCTGCCGGAAGTGGCTGTCTGTAGGGAAGATGAAAAGAAAGACACATTCCTGCCCTGTGGGAGGAGCTGTGAATCCAGACACGGGCATCTGTCTTACAGTAGTGCCCTCTTGGTGGCAGCAGAGGACAAAGAAAAGCAGCCCAGGGGTGCCGGGACATCCGGAGAATGAGAAGCAACAGACCCTGCAGCATTGTGACGTCATACTCCCTGGGAGGCCCTGGTATGAGGTCCACCAACCCTTTTTTTCAAGCAGTACCTCACAGATATCCCTTGGTCTCCTAAAAGGCCATGTTGTGAAGGACTGCACAGACTTGAGCAAGAAGAGGTAATCTGCCCACTGAGTGGTGGAGGTGAAGACACCTGTGCCCTACATCTGTAGAAACCTCTACCGCCACCCTTATGTGCGTCATGGTCTCGCCATAGGGCCGTATTTTACAGTGTTAATATTTTCTGGATTCACATGCTGTGCATTATTCCGCCATCCAGTGGTTGGCCATGGGACCGTCGTTACCTGTGGTAAAAGGAGTTCATCTTACAGCGTGCCTCTGTCTCCCAACAGAGCCTTGAATTCGGTTGATGAACACCCAAGAGGCCTGTAGCACCTGTTCGGGGACTCGGGATACACGGTCTCCTTCACTTAAAAACTTACCATGGAGTGAGGCGCACTGTGACATGCGGGATTGTGCCACGGACTTTACAATAAGACTGCCTTCCAGCGTGTCATTGTGTGTGGTAGCATAGCCCTTTGACATACATTGTATTGGGTACCAGTGATGCTCTGAGAACGGGTGATCCCCATGGAGACCCTTGTTCAGCGGCTATGCTGGGCGTGGGCTTCAGCCATCATAACACACATGGAGCTTTGATCCGCGTGTCATGACGAGGCCTTTTACAATGTGGTCTATCCCACGCATAGACCCGGTCACCAGATCATAAAGTACCATTTGATCATGTTTTGGGGTGTTTCAGAAGAGGGGTGCTCTGTGGGCACAGTGATGGTCCACAAGCATTGTGACGTGGGTTAAGACTGTCTTCCCTTTCTGATTCTTGGCAGCCTATTGCACCCATGCCTCTCTAAGGTATGTCAGGGTCCAGTAAGGCCTGGTTTGTTGGGGGTTTGCTGTTCTCAAGTGGTGCTGGATCTTAGGATGTCTGTCAGAGGGACGCGCACTGGGCAGCTCTAGAAGTCCAGGTGCTTAAGGTTCCTAGAAATGATACTATCTGAGGTGTACCGATGGACGTTACGATGCATGTCAGAAGGACGCGCACCGGGCTTCTCTGGAAGTCCAGGTGCTTAAGGTTCCTAGAAATGATACTATCTAAGGTGTACCGATGGACGTTACGATGCATGTCAGAGGGACGCGCACCGGGCGTCTCTAGAAGTCCAGGCGCTCAAGGTATCTATAGATGCTGCTATCCGTGGTGTACTGATGGACGTTACGATGCATGTCAGAGGGACGCGCACTGGGCGTCTCTAGAAGTCCAGGCGCTCAAGGTATCTAGAGATGCTGCTATCCGTGGTGTACTGATGGACGTTATGATGCATGTCAGATGGATGTGCACCGGGCGTCTCTAGAAGTCTAGGTGCTCAAGGTATCTAGAGATGCTGCTATCCGTGGTGTACTGATGGACGTTACGATGCATGTCAGATGGATGTGCACCGGGCGTCTCTAGAAGTCTAGGTGCTCAAGGTATCTAGAGATGCCTCTATCCGTGGTGTACTGATGGACGTTACGATGCATGTCAGAGGGACGCGCACCGGGCATCTCTAGAAGTCCAGGCGCTCAAGGTATCTAGAGATGCTGCTATCCGTGGTGTACTGATGGACGTTACGATGCATGTCAGAGGGACGCGCACTGGGCGTCTCTACAAGTACAGGCGCTCAAGGTATCTAGAGATGCTGCTATCCGTGGTGTACTGATGGACGTTACGATGCATGTCAGAGGGACGCGCACTGGGCGTCTCTAGAAGTCTAGGTGCTCAAGGTATCTAGAGATGATGCTATCCGTGGTGTACTGATGGACGTTACGATGCATGTCAGAGGGACGCGCACCGGGCGTCTCTAGAAGTCCAGGCGCTCAAGGTATCTAGAGATGCTGCTATCCGTGGTGTACTGATGGACGTTACGATGCATGTCAGAGGGACGCGCACCGGGCGTCTCTAGAAGTCTAGGTGCTCAAGGTAACTAGAGATGCTGCTATCCGTGGTGTACTGATGGACGTTACGATGCATGTCAGAGGGACGCGCACTGGGCGTCTCTAGAAGTCTAGGTGCTCAAGGTACCTAGAGATGCTGCTATCCGTGGTGTACTGATGGACGTTACGATGCATGTCAGAGGACGCGCACTGGGCGTCTCTACAAGTCCAGGCGCTCAAGGTATCTACAGATGCTGCTATCCGTGGTGTACTGATGGACGTTACGATGCATGTCAGAGGGACGCGCACTGGGCGTCTCTAGAAGTCTAGGTGCTCAAGGTATCTAGAGATGCTGCTATCCGTGGTGTACTGATGGACGTTACGATGCATGTCAGAGGGACGCGCACTGGGCGTCTCTACAAGTCCAGGCGCTCAAGGTATCTAGAGATGCTGCTATCCATGGTGTACTGATGGACGTTACGATGCATGTCAGAGGGACGCGCACTGGGCGTCTCTAGAAGTCCAGGCGCTCAAGGTATCTAGAGATGCTGCTATCCGTGGTGTACTGATGAACGTTACGATGCATGTCAGATGGATGTGCACCGGGCGTCTCTAGAAGTCCTGGCGCTCAAGGTATCTAGAGATGCTGCTATCCGTGGTGTACTGATGAACGTTACGATGCATGTCAGAGGGACGCGCACCGGGCGACTCGAGAAGTCTAGGTGCTCAAGGTATCTAGAGATGCTGCTATCCGTGGTGTACTGATGGACATTACGATGCATGTCAGAGGGACGCGCACCGGGCATCTCTAGAAGTCCAAGCGCTCAAGGTATCTAGAGATGCGGCTATCCGTGGTGTACTGATGGACGTTACGATGCATGTCAGATGGATGTGCACCGGGCGTCTCGAAGTCCAGGCGCTCAAGGTATCTAGAGATGCTGCTATCCGTGGTGTACTGATGGACGTTACGATGCATGTCATAGGGACGCGCACTGGGCATCTCTAGAAGTCTAGGCGCTCAAGGTATCTAGAGATGCTGCTATCCGTGGTGTACTGATGGACGTTACGATGCATGTCATAGGGACGCGCACTGGGCATCTCTAGAAGTCTAGGTGCTCAAGGTATCTAGAGATGCTGCTATCCGTGGTGTACTGATGGACGTTACGATGCATGTCAGAGGGACGCGCACCGGGCGTCTCTAGAAGTCCAGGCGCTCAAGGTATCTAGAGATGCTGCTATCCGTGGTGTACTGATGGACGTTACGATGCATGTCAGATGGATGTGCACCGGGCATAGCTAGAAGTCAAGTGTTTACAGTTCCTAGAGATGGTGCTATGTGAGTTGTAGTGATGGATGTTACGATGCATGTCTGATGGATGTGCACCGGGCGTCTCTAGAAGTCCAGGTGTTTAAGGTATCTAGAGATGCTGCTATCCGTGGTGTACTGATGGACGTTACAATGCATGTCAGATGGATGTGCACCGGGCGTCTCTAGAAGTCTAGGTGCTCAAGGTATCTAGAGATGCTGCTATCCGTGGTGTACTGATGGACGTTACGATGCATGTCAGAGGGACGCGCACTGGGCGTCTCTACAAGTCCAGGCGCTCAAGGTATCTAGAGATGCTGCTATCCGTGGTGTACTGATGGACGTTACGATGCATGTCAGAGGGACGCGCACTGGGCGTCTCTAGAAGTCTAGGTGCTCAAGGTATCTAGAGATGCTGCTATCCGTGGTGTACTGATGGACGTTACGATGCATGTCAGAGGGACGCGCACCGGGCGTCTCTAGAAGTCCAGGCGCTCAAGGTATCTAGAGATGCTGCTATCCGTGGTGTACTGATGGACGTTACGATGCATGTCAGATGGATGTGCACCGGGCATAGCTAGAAGTCAAGTGTTTACAGTTCCTAGAGATGGTGCTATGTGAGTTGTAGTGATGGTTGTTACGATGCATGTCTGATGGATGTGCACCGGGCGTCTCTAGAAGTCCAGGTGTTTAAGGTATCTAGAGATGCTGCTATCCGTGGTGTACTGATGGACGTTACAATGCATGTCAGATGGATGTGCACCGGGCGTCTCTAGAAGTCTAGGTGCTCAAGGTATCTAGAGATGCTGCTATCCGTGGTGTACTGATGGACGTTACGATGCATGTCAGAGGGACACGCACCGGGCGTCTCTAGAAGTCCAGGCACTCAAGGTATCTAGAGATGCTGCTATCCGTGGTGTACTGATGGACGTTACGATGCATGTCAGAGGGACGCGCACCAGGCGTCTCTAGAAGTCCAGGTGCTTAAGGTTCCTAGAAATGGTGCCGTGTGAGTTATACGGATGGAGGTTATGATGGATCTCAGATGGACTTGCACCGGGTATCTCTAGAAGTCCAGGTGCTTAAGGTTCCCAAAGATGGTGCTATGTGAAGAGTACAGATGGCTGTTACAATGGTTGTCAGATGAAGTGCTTTGAATGTCTCTAGAAGTCAAGGTGCTGTATATATTTAGAGATGGTGATATTTGAGTCCCATTGATGGACTTCATGTTTCAATATCTGAAGCTCTGAATTTTTCTCTGTCGTTTTCCATGAAAGGTTTGGAGGAGTTGAGTGTTAGGAGATATCTGGAAATAATTCTCTTTGACCTAATATTCCCTTTTTGAGTTCCCGGTGGTTCCTCGTTTTTGAAGAGTTTTGTGTGAACTGGTTTTCGCTTCTAACTTGAGGGGAGCGAGCCACTGAAAACTCGAGCCCGGGTCGAGCCTGAAGCCCGGCTCTGACTCAGCTGTAGGTCCTGTTGGAACCTCAAGCCCATATCGAGCCGAGCTTTCACATGGCTTCTGCCTTCCTTCCTTCCTCCCTCCTCTACCAGGATGTGGCCTTATGGTGAGAGATGCTGACTTTAGAACTGGGAGACCAGGATCAAGTCTCTGTGTCAGCGCAACATCCTGTGATTCTGGGCAAATCTTTTAATCTCCCTGTTTAAAAAAAA
This sequence comes from Calotriton arnoldi, assembly GCA_963921515.1. Taxonomy (NCBI): domain Eukaryota; kingdom Metazoa; phylum Chordata; class Amphibia; order Caudata; family Salamandridae; genus Calotriton; species Calotriton arnoldi. The sequence continues at coordinate 479,979 of CAWUFW010000462.1, forward strand.
AAAAAAAAATGTATATATGAATGTGACCATATATAATGTAACTGTTGATCATGCAAAGCCCGGCAGTACCTTCGGGCCAAGTTTGCGTATATAAAAACTGTAGAAAAATGCACAAAGAGGTAAAAACAAACCGTTAACGTAAGGAAAGACAAATGGATGCTCATTTACTGGCTGATTTGTACAAAAGTGAAGCCAGAAAGCTGGATAAATCATGGCTTCCCTGTTTAAATTGTGTGATCTTAGGCAAATAGTTTAGTTCACCAAAACCTGTTTTTCTTCATTATCGCCAATGAAAGCACTTTCAAATATGAGTTCAGAATGCCCGTTGTAAACCTATTGGTTTGATTTAATAGACTATAACGTCCAGTGCTTAATTTATAAAAAAAAATAATTGCCAGGGCCCTCGTCAGGAGGCCACTGTTGCTTGCACCACCCATTGCCCCTGCCAGCACTGCCAATTACAGTACCAGCACAAGTACTAACCATCACACTCTTACAAGTGTGAAAATTCAGACTGTTCCAGGCCCCAAAAGCTCTAAGAATGGCTTTATGCGGCAGGTATTGGTCCTTTTTAATGCATACTTATTAATAAACAACTGTGTTGTGATTATCTCTAAATTAGACAGACAGCGCCATCATGTGGCAGAGTGTCATAAGTGCTGGTGTTGACAATGAAGTGCTGGTGCCGAGCACCGGAAACCACTGGCTAAAATTAAGCACTGATAATGTTGTTCTATAATCTGAGCCACATGCAGGGTTTACAGGACTATTGTCTTGCCTCTTAGTTCACTAGTGGTGCATGTTTAAGAGCTATCACTTTTAATAAGTACTTCGCAGTGCAGTGCTATAGTGTGACATATTAATTTCAAAGTTTCATGTTAGACAGATACTTTTTTGAATTTTGAAGAGATTTTATCATATTTTATGTGATTTTTTTTTTTTTGGTATGAATTACATAGTAAACCTTTTCAGGGCTTGGTTCGTACACAGGCTCTAAGATCTGAGCCGGACCCTTGACTCGGCTCTACCCATTAGTGTGTTGGCTCGCCCACCTCTACCTGTACCTTCCTTTCCTGTTAAATGGGACCTCAGAGAGAGGTGGTCTCAGTGAGGCAGCCTTTCGAGACCAGGCAGAGTTATGATGTCCTGTGCCCTACCTTTAAAATATTTAGTGTCAGAATTAAGTTCAGCAAGGAGAGTAACGGTTATGCCGGGTTTGTGGAATTGCTACCCTTCCTTCCTCAGCTGATGATAGGATTTCATGTAATCAGTCTGGCCTTCTTCCCCCTGCTGCACCCATCTGAGGCAGCACAGGCTGGCTCTAGGGGGGCACTAAATTTCAGATCTGATGAGAACAGAATAGACCGACAGCTTGAGAACAACATCATTCATTCTACCTTAATTCATTCTATGGGGCTCCTACCACCTTCCGGAGCTCATTACCGAGTAGAGTCTGAAGCCCAGACTTATGTCCCTGCACAGACATTTCAAAACTCATCTTTTCAGACTACACCTTGAATAATTCATTGTTTTCACTGCTGATCCCATCCCATATATAATCAAGGCTATATTTCCTTCTGCCTCATTTGTTGTTCTATGCTTACAGCGCCGACATGCTCCGAAGTGATGGATTGCTATAGAAAACCATCCGATAAGCTCATAAATGAGTGCTACGAAGTGGTTCTTAAAGAAACAAGGAAATTCAAGATGGCTGGCCTCTTGCGTCAAGGAGTTACATGAGGCAGCGAAGACTTCTGCCCCTGAGGAATATGCCTCCTTACAACGCATGCCTTTTCCCCGCAGGCTATTACAACGTGGTCGTTACAACGACCGCGTTGTAACAACGCATACCATTACCCCGCAAGTCATAACAACGACTTGCTCTAGGGGGGGGGCGCTGGATGTTGGAATAGTATGATTTACTATTCCAACTCCAGTCCGTACAACAGTAGGGAAGGTGTTGGATTTTAAATCCAACACCTTCTGACCCCTCCGCAAGTCGTTGTTATGACTTGCGGGGTAATGGTATGCGTTGTTACAATGCGGTCCTTGTAACGACCGCGTTGTAATAGCCTGCGGGGAAAAGGATTCGTGGTAAACGATGTTTACCGCCCCTGAGGGTTTAGTGCAGCAGAGATGCTGCTGCGCTGAGTCAGATGCTCTTGGTGGAGGACTGATAGACAGCTGTTTGGTCTTCACCCTATACTTCTGCAAAGCATCATTTGCTTGTCTCTGGTGCAAGAGGTGGAATCTTTTTTGGAAGATTAATGGTTCAGCGTAATTAAGAGAAGTTTTGTCTCTTCCTGTTTTTCTGAGCCCTATATTCAAATGTATTGGGTATTATGGAGTAATCCCTAATCAAGAGGATCTGCAGAGAAAATGGTGTCCATTAGAAAAGGTTACATTTTTGTGGTCGCATTGGTTCAGTTGGATACTATATTCTTTTTACAGAGTCTCTTTCACCGCCTCTCCCCTCTCAGGCCTTGGATCTTATGACCACTTACTGTGCTGGGAAATTGTGGGGTCTGAAGGGCTTTGGTGGGGTACAGCCATTTGTGTCTGTGCTCCCACAAATTGTCAGCATTGCGCGGTTCATTTGCAGTTTGTGGGTCATAGGTGGCCTTACTTTTGTGGGGTCCCAGCCTGGGAATGAAGTAGTCCAGATATAAGGAACAGCAGATAGTACCCAGCATGCATTGGGATCAACCTTCCTTTAGATGTTCTACTTTCTGCTGACTGCTCATGGGAGGTTTTTGATTCATTGATTGGAGCTGCTGTCGGGTCAGTCGACGCTTGTGCTAGCGCCTTGAACCCTTAGCTGCTCCTTGACGGTGCACACACGCATCTCCTCTGCCATTCCTGCGTTTGATGACCTTCTCATGCCCACTCCAGAGGCTTACTTTGCAGGTATCTGCTTGGATGTTGATCCCTTGCTCTAATGCCCTTTGCCTCCCTGTCTCTGCAGAAGTTGACCAATAGCATGCAGTCCGATGAGGGCACAGACTGGCTCCTGGAACTCCTGGGCGAGGTGCAGCTGCAGCAGTACTTCATCCGCGTCCGCGATGACCTCAACGTCACTCGCCTCTCGCACTTCGACTATGTCAAGAACGAGGACCTGGAGAAGATCGGTATGGGTCGCCCAGGTACGTACCGCCATGTTGTCGGAGGATGGAATGGGGGAGTGGCTCACTCACACGGGAGGTCTGGCGGAGGCCAGTAGGGCGGTCCTACAATATGGCCAGAGTGGATGGGCCGCAGCCGCCTCTACCATTAAAGTGTATTGACTTCAGATCTATCTAATATTGGTCTTCTTTTTTATTGCATGTCTCTGGAATTCTCTCTTTTCATCTTCTTCAGTCTATATATAATCTGTTTAATACACAAAGTTGTGTTCGTTATTTCACCCTGGAATCTCTCCTGTATATGCATTAAATGGATCTAATATAACAGGTGTTGTCTACTTCACTTCTCTGTATCCCGTGTTGGCCATTGTCTCTGTCTGGCATCTTTGAAACCTATCTTTGCATCTATTTTGTATGTTCACTGGTTTTTTTTTAAATTCTTTCTGGACTAGTTTGTGCATTCGACCTAATATATCAGGTGTCTGTTTCTGGATTTTCTTGCACACATCTTCTCTAACTCCTATATTGGATATATTATTTAGTCTCTCTTCTTCATCGCTCAAACTCTGTCCCCCTAATCTAAGTATCTACCTTTCTAGTGGCCGGAGACGCTCTCCCCTGGCAGCCGAGGTAAGAGCCCGCGAGGCATGAAATGCAGCCGAGGAGTTGCTGTGATCTGGGGGGGAGTTCACATGTAGAATTAGAATCATTTTGCTGATTTTATGGCTGTTGTTGATCGGATATGAAAGTAATTATTAATCTGCTTTGGGATAATTATTGGCCTAATTTTATTAAAAACGTCATACCTGATTTGGTGAAAAATAATGGGCACTTGAGGAAAATCTAATAATAATTTAGAGGTGTTGAATGAGTGATTTGAGGGCAATTCTCAATGCTGACCTTGAAGCAACCATTTTGATTTAAAGGAAATATCTGACTACTGAGGAGGCTGGTCTATGGAGGATGGGTTTTTGATGCTACAAAGGTTTTGTTTCGATTCCAAACGAGCCATAATTTACAAGTACAAATACAGTCACAGATTATTAAAGTGAAAACTATGAATACTATTGATGTCAATAGCAGGTATAATTAAAAGCTAAACTTGAAAAGAAAAACAATCATAACATTAGTATCTGGTTTCAGTAGTGTCACAGATAAAATGTTCTGACCAGCTATGAATTGACTTTATTTGTGTCTGTCTATTTATGGACGGACAAGGAGAGTAGGTGTTCCTCCCAAACTAGTTAGCCAGGCTGGGCCTGGTCAGTTTGGGAGCCGGGCTGGGCCTGGTCAGTTTGGGAGACGGGCTGGGCCTGGTCGGCGTGGGAGCCGGGCTGGGCCTGGTCAGTTTGGGCAGCCCCGGCTGGGCCTGGTCAGTTTGGGAGACGGGCTGGGCCTGGTCGGCGTGGGAGCCGGGCTGGGCCTGGTCGGCGTGAGAGCCGGGCTGGGCCTGGTCGGCGTGAGAGCCGGGCTGGGCCTGGTCGGCGTGAGAGCCGGGCTGGGCCTGGTCGGCTCTGGGCTGGGCCTGGTCGGCTTGAGAGCCGGGCTGGGCCTGGTCGGCTCTGGGCTGGGCCTGGTCGGCTCTGGGCTGGGCCTGGTCGGCTCTGGGCTGGGCCTGGTCGGCTTGAGAGCCGGGCTGGGCCTGGTCGGCTCTGGGCCTGGTCGGCGTGAGAGCCGGGCTGGGCCTGGTCGGCGTGCGAGCCGGGCTGGGCCTGGTCGGCTTGAGAGCCGGGCTGGGCCTGGTCGGCTCTGGGCCTGGTCGGCGTGAGAGCCGGGCTGGGCCTGGTCGGCTTAAGAGCCGGGCTGGGCCTGGTCGGCGTGAGAGCCGGGCTGGGCCTGGCCGGCGTGAGAGCCGGGCTGGGCCTGGAAGTAGCTTGCTCCTTGGTTAATTTGAGTATTCTGAGCAGAGATGGTGCACAGGGCTGCCTGGAAGAATCATTCTGGCCTAAGACGCACCTGACCTGTATTAATATTTATAAGAGGGCATGACGTTCATACAGGCTGGGGCTCTCGAGGTGGCTACTGAATTATTATTATTTCCACTTATAGAGCGCACGGCTACCCGATGGGCTTCCCGGCGCTGAGCATAGGTAGAGATGCTGCTGGGCCCTAAGAGAAAGGAATTAAAATATCCAAGTTTTAAGATGCTGGCGAAATAGCGGCAGACAGGTGCAGTATATTAAGAATTTTGGTAGGGCAATTGGGTTGATAGGGGAGACTAGGTCCTGTATATAGCCAGGGCTGAGTCCAGCTCTAGCTTTAAACATAAAACATAGTTTTAAATTGCGCTCTCTTTTCAACTGGAAGCCAGTGCAGCTCATGAAGAACAGGAGAAGCCGGGGCATACCTCGGAAGCCGGGGCATACCTCGGAAGCCGGGGCATACCTCGGAAGCCGGGGCATACCTCGTAAGCCGGGGCATACCTCGGAAGCCGGGGCATACCTCGGAAGCCGGGGCATACCTCGGAAGCCGGGGCATACCTCGGAAGCCGGGGCATACCTAGGAAGCCGGGGCATACCTCGTAAGCCGGGGCTTACCTCGGAAGCCGGGGCATACCTCGGAAGCCGGGGCATACCTCGGAAGCCGGGGCATACCTCGGAAGCCGGGGCATACCTCGGAAGCCGGGGCATACCACGGAAGCCGGGCCATACCTCGGAAGCCGGGCCATACCTCGGAAGCCGGGCCATACCTCGGAAGCCGGGGCATACCTCGGAAGCCGGGGCATACCTCGGAAGCCGGGGCATACCTCGGAAGCCGGGGCATACCTCCGAAGCCGGGGCATACCTCGGAAGCCGAGCAAGGAGCCTTGCAGCCGAGTTCTGCACAACCTGCAGCTGGCGAATGCAGGCCTCGTCAGCTCCCAGGTAGAGAACGTTTCCGTAATCCACTCGTGAGAGTATCAGGGCCTGAATCAGTGTTCTTTGTGCCGAGTGAGGAATGATCCAAATAATTTCCCTCACCCACTTCATCACGGCGAAACAGGTGGATGCCACTTTGGCCACTTGGGGACGCATAGAAAGTCTCATCCAGCCAAAATGGAGTAAGAAGAGGCCCCGGTGCGCTCCGAGGCCAGGACGTGTTTCACCAGGAGCTAGGCAGATGGTGTTTTCCAAGGCTGGAGCTCTTGTACCAGGTGCACCATGGCAGGGGGACTTCACCTGCAAAAAAACAGCTGCACCCGCAGGTCCTGATGCCAAGTTGGGCATTTACCGTCCACAGCCATTATACTACATTTCCCGTTTTCTTTCCAAACTATAATATTGCAATTCAGATGGACTTTATTGGCTTGCGAAGTTATGCAAACGTTGCCAAGGTTTTTATGTGACTCATTACCTGGTAGTTAATTAACACTTTTATAATACACGGGCACATATGTGTGTAAACATGTACATGAACAGGTGTGCCCTCATGCATGCAATCCTGCTAGTGTGCACGCTATGGACGTCTTCTGCTTTCATCTCCCCCAGTCTTAGTTTGTGTCCCTCCCCAGCCAGGCCCCACCCCCTTCACCTTTGTTCTCTCAGTGCCTGGCTGCATCGCATGCCCCTCCCCAGCCAGGCCCCTCCCCCTTCACCTTTGTTCTCTCAGTGCCTGGCTGCATCGCATGCCCCTCCCCAGCCAGGCCCCTCCCCTTCACCTTTGTTCTCTCAGTGCCTGGCTGCATCGCATGCCCCTCCCCAGCCAGGCCCCTCCCCCTTCACCTTTGTTCTCTCAGTGCCTGGCTGCATCGCATGCCCCTCCCCAGCCAGGCCCCTCCCCCTTCACCTTTGTTATCTTGCCTGGCTGCATCGCATGCCCCTCCCCAGCCAGGCCCCTCCCCTTCACCTTTGTTCTCTCAGTGCCTGGCTGCATCGCATGCCCCTCCCCAGCCAGGCCCCTCCCCCTTCACCTTTGTTCTCTCAGTGCCAGGGGGGGAGGGGGGTGCACTTTATGCCGATATCCTGCGCTAAGGAAAAAAAACAGATCGTGCAACTTAACGCAGCACATTCTGCAGCAGAGTTATTTAGCAGTTTTCTCAGCACACAGTAGTACCGCCTGGAGAAAGGTTTCACCGCAGTAACACTACTTTAAGATCCGAGTCCATCAACTGAAAGGTGAGGTGACCGTTAATCTTTGCAAATCGCGCGCGCTACACGGCCCCTCATATCAGAGAAACATTTCTTGTTGTAATCTTCATAATGGTGGATTATGTGGCACGTGTGGTAAATCTTAATTGTGCGGAAAACGCTGCAGCCGCAGAAATACATAATTTCAGTGGCTGTCACCATAAGCAGTTAACCTCCCTCTATGCCTAGGCCCATCGCACACCTCGCCTGCCCTTTATTTTCTCTGCCCCCTCCCTCGTTGTCTCCGCCCCGCCCTCATTCTCTCTGCCCCTCTCTGTGCCTCACTTTCTCTACACCCTTTACTGTTGCACACATCACTCACATCCCCCTTTTGCCTGGCAGTTTCCTCCCCTCTCTCTCTCCACCTCTGTTGATGTCTCTCCCTCGGTGAGTCTTGTGCAGTCTCTGGCACTCTGTTGGTCCTCTCCTGAGTCTCTTACAACATTTAATTCCTTTGTCTGAACCCTCGCTTGTCCTTCCACATGTCACACTTCATTCTCTCTCTCTGTTTGACCTTCTCCGGTGTCTCTTACTCCCCTTTCCTCGCTCTTACTTCCGGTTTCATCTCTCCCGCCATGGCCCATCCATCCATGTGTGATCCTCGCCATAACCTGACTCTGGATCCTCTTCCGGGTTCACAGCCCTCAGTTGCTCTCTCTCTCCTCCGACATTCTGCTGCTCATTTCTTGCCTCTCGAACCCATCTTATTCTCTGTCCTGTTTCTCACAGACAGTTCCTCCCTCCCTCTGCCTCATACACCCATTTACTCTCTCTTCTGTCATGTGCCACCTCTCCTGTCTCGAGCCCCCTTTCATTCTCTCTTACTGCCTACATTTCTGCTGTCTCTTCTGTGTCTCACACCCTTTTAATCTCTCGTCCTACCCTTTTCCCCTCTCCTGTCTCAAACCTCTTACCAAGTGTCTCTTCCTTTCTGCTTCCCTTTTCCTGCCCCACATACCAGTTTTTATTTTCCCTTCTAGCCTGGCACCCCGCTGTCCATCCTCACCTGTATTCCACCGCCCCATCTCTCTTGCTTCCTGCTTCCGGTTCCCTGTCTCACCCTATTGCCTATGTTCCTTCTTGACCAGTTGCCACCCCTTGTCTCACATACCCCCTTTCCAGGTCCCTCTTGCCCCCTGATGCTGTTGTTCCAGTCTTGTGAACACTCTTCTGACCGCCCTTGTCTCTCTTCAGGTCAGAGGCGGTTGTGGGAGGCCGTGAAGCGGCGGCGAGCCATGTGCAAGCGCAAGTCTTGGATGAGTAAGGTAAGTCGCCGGATCTGGACCTTGGGTCGCCCTTTCGTTACGTACAATACCTTACCTCCCTTGGTGCCTCCCTGAAGGTGAGCGGTGCTCACCTCTGCTGGAGAGGGCCCTCTGGTCCCTGAGCTAGAGAGCATGGCAGGATGTGGGCGTGCGAGGGCTTCCACTGGTGACCATGCCGCGTGACCCAGGAGGTGACCTGTTCAATGATGTTGGTGCACCTCCACTGGGTGTTCCATCCTCCAGAACCATCTTGGCTCCAGAGTTACCAGATTCAGACCTTTAGCCCCGTGCAGTGCTTAATTTGTAAAAAAACATAAGTGCCTGGGCCCCACCACACCTTGCCGCTGCCAGCACTGCCGATCATCGTAACAACACAACTACTAACCATCGCACTCCTACAAGTGTGACAACTCGGGCTATGTCAGGCCCCCAAAGCTAGGTTGTATGACGGAACAACGCTGGGAAATACTTTGCATGCCTTTACCACGTATTTTTTACCCCACATTTTTTTAGATCGCATATGCTTTTACAACGTATGCCTTTACCACGCATTGTTTGTATATATATATTTATATATATATAAACAATGTATTTGTTTACCAACTTTCAATCCACGTTTTCAGTCCTAAGTCTCTGACTCTGGCTTCTCCAACGAGTAGCTCGTGAGCGACTGGTAGCTCTCCATGTACCTGTAAGTAGATCTCCTGTGTGCGGCCCGGCCTACGAAATTAGAAGCTTTGGCTTGGTTGAATTAGTATATGTTGACCAAAATTCAAAAGTGTGTATTCGAGACAAAAATGTGTGTATTTTCAAAACTCGTAATTTCCAAAATATATTTAAAGCTGATATTTGAGTGATAAATTGGATGGCGCTGGAAAGACTAATTACTAATGTAACTAACGTTGTACCAGGGCATTGCCGCTGTGGTTATTATGAATTACCCGTGTAGAGCCATTCGACATTGATACAGCCTGACTGAGGAATAGGAGTATTTAACTCTAACTTTACCCACCCATCCCAAAGACTGGAAATTAGACATCGATTTCCGCAGACCGTCTTTCACTGGTTCCAGTTACGTACGCCCTACAATGGGGAGCCCTCGTAAAAGAGCCCCACTGGCCGTCCTGCCATTTTGCTAGCAGTCTGGAGGGCACGGGCCGCTTTCAGAGCAGGATGGTTTGACATGGCCCAGTCCTGCCCAGGTGACCCTGCTTTAGTAACGGCATCCTGTTATGAGCGGCTGGTTTGGGCATTTTTGCGAGGGCTGATTTTGGTTTCCTGTCCAGCCTTGCTGTCGAAGTGATTCACTAATTAAATGACTGCAGGCCAATAAAGAGGGAATACTCTGTTAGGTGAGCCCAAATGAGAATGACGTCTTAATCGGGAAGATACGGAAAGGGACTGGCCCAAATAAACCATGGGCTAAAACGTGCTGAGCCAAGCCCCTCTCTCCGTGTTTTTGTTGTCATCACATGAGCTCAGGTAGACAGGTAAAGCTGTCTCTAAAAAGACCTAAAATTATCAGTTTTGAGGCTGTGTGTTTGAATACTGACTAATACATTGAAAAAAAGCCTGAAGCAGGGGAAATAAGAGATGCTTTCTATATATGATGTAGCTATGTGATAGCAAAAAATCTAATGTGAAATGTTTGACTATACTTTTGAGATGTAAAATAGTCCCTCATGCAAAGCAATCCCATCATTCCATTGGAGGTGGCAAAATACACCAATCTGAAAGAGACACGTTAGTGACAGATTCCTTACCTTAGAATATCCCCAGGCGTCAGGCTGGATCCGGAAAGTTTTTGCGTAGCAGTACCCTTGTGCGTCGGTAGGCGGCGTTGTGCGGCTCCGCATCCGTCGTCGGCGTCGGGACCGCCGGGATGACGTCGCGGGCAGTACTTAGACGTCGCCCCTGCGCGCCGATGTCAGTTCTTTCTTTTTCTGCGCCAGTAAGCGCAGATCCGGGAAGAGCAGTGCCCTAGTCATTTTTTGACTAAGTTTTTGGGTGATTTTTTCACTGTTTTCTCGAAGTCTCTCGACTCCGAAGGTGTCGGTAGGGATGCCCGGCTTCAAGCCATGCGACATCTGTGGTCGAATGATGTCGATCACAGACCCGCATCAGGATTGTCTCTACTGCCTCGGCCGCGACCACGACACGAAGTCATGTTCCGACTGCCGGGCCTTGCATCCGAAGGCTTTGCGAGAGCGGTCTCGAAAGCTCCTCGAGGTCCGGCAGTCGGCTCCGCGCCAAGCCCCGGTCACGTGAGAGGTCGAGGGGCCGGTCGCGGAGTCCTCCTCGGTCGTCGGGGTCCAAGTCTTCGCACTCCTCTGGTAAGTCGAAGCATAAGAAGTCGAAAAAGCGTCATCGCTCGACGACTTCCCCTCGCCGGTCTCGCGACTCGGCTGAGGGTCCTGTCGGCACCGTCCCCGCGGCTCCGGGAGTGCCTGTGGAGCCGCCCCCGCATTACCCGTCCTTCCCGGGTTCGGGGGCGACTCCGGCCGAGATACAGGAGTTCCTGTCGGCCATGGCCCGCCTCTTCGGGCCTCAAGGTCCCCCCGGTGCGCCTTCGGGCCCCGCGGGCCCTGATGGGGTTTCTCCGGCGCCGCCGGCGACTCCGGTCCCGGCGTCGCCTGTCACACCAGCCTCGGTCCCGGCCCCGGCTCCGGCCCCGGCCTCGACCCCGGCTCCGGTGCTGCCACAACCCCGATCGACGCCGGTTGACCTGACGACACCTCCACCGGCGCCGATCTCTCCGGTGCCGTTCCCGACGCTGCCCGTGGCTCCGGGCGGCGTCGTTCCCCGGTTCTCTCCGGACGCGGCACAGGACCGGCGACGCTCGACGCCGGCTCCGACGCCGATGGGACCTTGGGTCCCACATGTCCCTCCTCCTTATTTTGAACCAGAATTGGAGGACGCAGAGGACTGGGAGGGGTCTGATGACCCTCTCACACAGCAATGTGAGTTTGATCAGGACTGGGCTGAGGAGCTTGGGGATGCCAGTGGTCTGGACACCTCCCCTGACTCTGGCATGCTGTCTCCTCCTTCCGTGGCAACGGAGGAGGGAGCAAATTTTACAACGGTGTTGCGTAGAGCAGCTGGGGCCTTACACCTCCAGTTGCCTACAGTGGCTGTCAGGACTAACATCCTGACGGAAGTGCTTCAGCCGGCGGCTACCTCCTCGGAGCCACTGCTGCCGTTTTACGAGGCGCTTTCAGACGTTCTTGTGGGCACCTGGTCCAAGCCCACCACAGGGGCTCCTGTGGATAGGAACGTGGCCCGACGCCATCGTCCTGCTCCGGGCGACCCCCTGTTCCTCTCCCAACACTCCACCCCTGAGAGCTTGGTGGTCCAAGCCTCTGCTTCCCAAAGCGCCTTCCCTACCGCTCCCCGGATAGGGAATCCAAACGCCTGGATCAATTTGGGAAGAAGGTCTTTTCTTCCTCCAGTGCTGGCTTGCGGTCCGTCAACACCACTTGCCTCTTGGGCCGATATTCCCACTCCTTGTGGGACTCGGTGGCGCAAGTTCTGCCCCAGTGTCCTGAGGAGGTCCAGACACTGCTTTCCCGCACCATTGCGGAGGGAAGAGATGCGGCAAAATACACCATCAGATGTGGCCTTGATACCGCCGACTCGCTGGGCAGATCGCTTGCGACGACAGTGGCGCTGCGCCGTCACGCCTGGCTGAGAACCACTGGTTTCTCGGGTGATGTCCAAAACACTCTTATGGACATGCCATTTGATGGGATCGGTCTTTTTGGGAACAAAGCAGACCATGCGCTGGAGCGCTTTAAGGACTCGCGGGCTACGGCCAAGTCCCTGGGCCTTTCTGCTGTACGCCCTCCGCAGCCATCTGCTTTTCGCCCCTTTCGTGGCCACGGAAGGGGCGCCCAGTCACGTCCGCTGCCCAGCCACCGGCCCGCGCAGCAAACGTCTTCCCGTGGCCGAGGACATGGCTCCCGCCGTGGCGGGTCAGGCAACCAGCGTGCGGGTCAGGCCACCAACCCCGCCCCGTCCGCGGCCTCCAAGCCCTCCTAGTCCTTCTTTTCAGGTGCACAGCACGCCAGTAGGGGGCAGGGTCCGCCATCACCTTCACCACTGGCGTGCCATCACCTCGGACAAGTGGGTCTTGGACATTGTCCGAAGGGGCTACTCCCTCCCCTTCGAGACCATCCCCCCAGCCATGCCACCTCAATTCCACCGCATGTCAGGGGATCACTTGGTGCTTCTTCAGAAGGAAGTTGTGGCCCTCTTGGCCAAGGGGGCCATCGAGCGCGTTCCGACCCCAGAAGTAGGACGTGGTTGCTACTCCCACTACTTTCTGGTGCCCAAAAAGGACAAGGAGGACATGCGTCCTATCTTGGACCTCCGGAACATCAATCGCTTCCTCCGGAAGGAGAAGTTCAAGATGCTCACCCTAGCTCAGGTCTTGACTGCCCTCGACCCTGGAGACTGGATGGTAGCGTTGGACTTGCAGGACGCATATTTCCACATCCCCGTCCTGCCGGCCCACCTGCGTTACCTGCGGTTCACGGTAGGCCTCGAGCATTTTCAGTTCACCGTGCTCCCTTTCGGCCTTACCAGTGCCCCTCGGGTGTTCACGAAAGTGATGGCGGTGGTCGCAGCTCATCTGTGCCGGGCAGGGGTTCCAGTCTTCCCCTACCTCGATGACTGGCTGCTGAAGGCGGGCTCGTCCCAGGCAGTCGTCTCCCACCTCCAGACTACGGCCGAACTCCTGCACTCGCTGGGATTCTCCATCAACGTGCCGAAGTCGCACCTGATTCCTTCTCCACAGCTCCTTTTCATCGGAGCAGTTCTGGACACGACGCAGTTTCGGGTCTATCCTCCCGAACGGCGAGTCCGGGATATTCAGGCTATGATTCCGATCTTTCGGCCTCTATCCTGGGTTTCGGTACGGATGACCCTGAGGCTGCTGGGCCTCATGGCCTCCTGCATCCTGCTGGTCGATCATGCCAGATGGCATATGCGGGCTCTGCAGTGGGACCTGAAGTTCCAGTGGGCGCAGCACCAGGGCAACCTGTCCGATCACGTCCAGATCTCGGAGGGGACTGCAAAACAGTTGCAGTGGTGGCTCTCGAACCAGCAATGGGTCATGGGCAGATCCCTCTCCCTTCCCCAGCCAGAGCACACAGTTGTGACGGACGCGTCCCTTCTGGGATGGGGCGGTCACATGGGAGAGGCGGAGGTCAGAGGCCTCTGGTCTCGGCGGAGTCCCGGCTCCATATCAACCTTCTGGAGCTCCGGGCGATCCGACTTGCACTCAAGGCATTCCTTCCCTCTGTCAAAGGGAAGGTAGTGCAGGTGTTCACAGACAACACCACCGCCATGCGGTACTGCAACAAACAGGGCGGGGTGGGGTCGTGGACCCTATGTCAGGAGGCTCTGCGCCTTTGGACATGGCTGGAACATCAGGGCATATTCCTGATGGTTCAACACCTGGCAGGTTCCCTGAACGCCAGGGCGGACGAACTCAGCCGCAGGTGCATGATGGATCACGAATGGCGTCTTCACTCGGAGGTGGCGCAAGGTCTCTTTCAGCAGTGGGGAAAGCCTTGGTTAGATCTGTTCGCCACCGAAGAGAACGCGCAATGTCCGCAGTTCTGCGCGTTGGAATTTCCAAGGCGGCACTCGCTCGGCGACGCTTTTCGTCGCGAGTGGAGTTGCGGTCTGTTGTACGCCTTTCCGCCTATACCACTTCTACCCAGAGTGTTGAAGAAGATTCGACGCGACCGGGCCCAAGTCATTCTTGTGGCTCCGGACTGGGCTCGAAGAGTTTGGTATCCCGAGCTACTCAGTATGAGCTTCGATCCCCCGATCTGTCTGCCTCTTCGGCAGGATCTTCTGTCGCAGCAGCAGGGGACGGTCCTCCACCCGAACCTGTCCAGTCTACACCTGCTTGCGTGGAGATTGAGCGGCGGCAGTTGATTCCTTTCGACTTGCCTACCGAAGTTTGTGATGTGATTCTGGCAGCCAGGCGTCCCTCCACTAAGGTGGTATACGCCTGCAGGTGGAACAAGTTTGTGGCATGGTGCACAGCAAAGGCTGTGAATCCCCTTTCTGCCCCTCTTTCTGAGGTTCTTCTGTTCCTTCTTTCCCTGGCCCAACAGGGTTCTGCCCTGGGTACCATCAAGGGCTATCTTTGTGCTATCTCGGCCTTCCTCAGGCTTCCTGATCAGCCCTCCCTTTTCAAGACCCCTGTTGTTAACAGGTTCCTAAAAGGCATTACACACCTCTTCCCTCCTGTTCCGTTTGTGATGCCTCAGTGGGACTTGAACTTGGTTCTTACCTTCTTAATGTGCGCTCCCTTTGAGCCTCTACATAACTGTCCTCTTCGTCTTCTTACTCTGAAGACAGCCTTTCTGTTGGCCATCACCTCTGCTTGGCGGGTGAGTGAGCTCCAGGCTCTTTCATGCAAACCCCCCTTTCTGTCTGTTCATCCAGACAAGGTTGTTCTTAGGACGCGTCCGTCCTTCTTGCCAAAGGTGGTTACTGCCTTCCACATTGGGCAGACCATCACTTTGCCCACCTTCTTTCCGCCTCCGCATCCTTCCAGAGAGGAAGAGAGGCTCCACCGTCTGGACCCAAAACGTGCGCTTTCCTTTTACATCAACCGCACACAACAGTTCCGGGTGGATGACCAGCTCTTTGTTGGCTACGTGGGCGCCAAGAAAGGTCGGGCGGTACACAAAAGGACCATCTCCCGCTGGGTCACCTTGTGTATCAAAGCCTGCTATTCTTTGGCTAAGAAGGAGCCTCCTGTTGGGCTGCGTGCCCATTCCACCAGGGCTACGGCTGCTTCCACGGCTTTAGGCTGCGGTGTTCCGTTACAAGATATATGTCAGGCAGCTACGTGGGCCTCGCTGCACACGTTTACCAAACATTACTGCCTTGACAGTCAGGTCCGGAGGAACGGCTTCTTTGGCCGTTCTGTCCTCCGGGACTTCCTTGTCTGAATCTGTTCGCAGACCCACCACCGGGGTTGGTATTGCTGGGGTATCTATTCTAAGGTAAGGAATCTGTCACTAACGTGTCTCTTTCAGATGCACAAGTTACTAACTTGTGTAACGATATATCTGTAAGAGACAGTAGTTAGTGACAGATTCCTACCACCCCACCCATCCTCCCCGTTCTGCGAACTGATTTCTAGGGTTAAGGACATCCCTTTCAGGGCCCTAGTATTTTTCAGACACCTATGTCAGCTTCTTGCATGGCTCTGCGTTCCTGGCGCGGAAAGTCGTGTACAGAACTGACGTCGGCACGCAGGGGCGGCGTCTAAGTACTGCCCGCGACGTCATCCCGGCGGTCCCAAGGCCGACGACGGACGCGGAGCCGCACGACGCCGCCTACCGACGCGCAAGGGTACTGCTACGCAAAAACTTTTCGGATCCAGCCTGACGCCTGGGGATTTTCTAAGGTAAGGAATCTGTCACTAACTACTGTCTCTTACAGATATATCGTTACACAAGTTAGTAACTTGTGCATCAGCCAATAGCATGTGGTGCCAGAGTGACTCCTCTAGGTGGCGCCAAAGCTGCACTCTATGTATATTTTAAAGAAGCAGTAACATTAGGTCATGCAGTTTGTTGCGCTCTCAGGCCAGACCTAACACCGCGCTCCTCCTAAATGCTGTGTCCCGGACTTGTTTCCCTAACGCGTGTTTTTCTTTCTTGTTTGTAGAAACTCACAGCGAGTAATAGGTGGTCTGAGTTTGCCACAGACGCAGCTGCTGTGCTGGAATTTGGCCCTGAGCTCAGTTCTCACAAACAGGCTGCCTGCCAAGCTTCATGAAAAGTGCATGGTTTCCTCAGATGCTCTGTAAACACTAACACATGCCTCCAACTTTGCAACAGCTGTTTGTGAAAAGAGCCCGCCAGATTACACAAGAACAGTTTGTTTTTGCCAAAGCAATGAGCAGAAAGCTTAGGTTTTGGGCTCTATTTCGAAAGTTGATACCTCCACTTTTCAAATATTGCAAATTATTTTTTTCAAAAGCACCTCTATCAGATCATAAATAGGAAGTGTTATTTATCACGAACCTTTGAGCCCCTAAAAATGTAATTTTAAAAGAAGTTGTAATTTAATCTTGTCAATTTTCTCTATTATATATAACATTTCAATGGGATTGGGAGGTTTATTTCATAATTATGCACCAGTCAAATATTAAGTGTATGCTTCTTGCTCAGGTAAAACAGCTTTATTTCAATGCTTTATTTGTTTGGCTCAAATCATTGCTCTCAGTTACTGAGTTAGAATTCTAGAGTGTTTTCACTGTCCTGGAATATTACTGCATTTTTAGTCAAAAACCAAAATAGATTTGAGAATGTTAGTAGATCTGCATTGGGCTAAAACTTTGGTCGAGATTGTTTATGAAAAAATAAAATTTAAAGGTGGCACAACCCCAAAACCAGTCATTGGTGTTTTTGAAAGTCACTGTATTAGGAGCGTGGCGTGAAAGAAAAGTAACTGAGACTTTATGCAGTGGAGGAAGAGGACCCGAAATCTAGTTCTCCAGTTTTGCCTTGCCCAGAAATTGAAGCAAACACAAGGAGATGATGGGCGGAGCGCTGAAACTTTTAAGACACTCACCCCCAGTCACAGATCTGGGTTGAATCCATCATCGTTCTTTAGCTCACTCCACCACCTCAGTTCAGGCCCAGCTATATGCAAATCAGTCTTGACCCTGTGCCTCATGGGAACAGTCCAACCCGAACTGCCAAGCCAGGTCTTCCCTGAACCGGAAACCAGAATCCTGGGACCAGTTTCTGGGTAACACCCTCCATCAGCCAGGCTAGCTTGAATCCAGTGGCAAAGTGAGCAAGGGACCCGCATCTGGGCATACCCTGCCAACTTAGGGCGAACAAAGCAAACACAAGGAGATGATGGACGGAGCGCTGAAACTTTTCAGACACTCACCCCCAGTCACAGATCTGGGTTGAATCCATCATCGTTCTTTAGCTCACTCCACCACCTCAGTTCAGACCCAGCTATATGCAAATCAGTCTTGACCCTGTCCACATGGGAACAGTGCAGCCCGAACTGCCCAGGTCTTCCCTGAACCGGAAACAAGCATCCTGGGACCGGTTTCGGGGTAACACCCTTCATCAGCCAGGCTAGCTTGAATCCAGTGGCAAAGTGAGCAAGGGACCCACGTCTGGGCATACCCTGCCAACTTAGGGCGAACAAAGCAGACACAAGGAGATGATGGACGGAGCGCTGAAACGTTTCAGACACTCACTCCCAGTCCCAGGTCTGACCACATTTATTTCAGTGGAAATGCCAACTCTTTGACACCTCTGTAAATATATCTTTTTACCATTTTCAAAAGAAAACACTGCAGAGACATGGCATCGCACTTTTGTGAGGAGGACATGGGAATCTCGGGTGCTTCCTTGAAGACGGCGGAGAAGCCGTGGGCCTATAATAGCTCCAACATTCCAGTCATGGCCTTTCTGCCTCTTTAGTCTAGAACATTCTACACTCGTGTGTGCAAAGTTCTTATCGCATTAGAGCCCTTCTGCCTCAGGCTGGGATCATTTGTTTCCTATCTGCTGTTACTTAGGGCCAGATGTATAAAGTGAATTTTTGATTCACAGAATTGGGCCATTTGCGAACGAAAGAATGCTTTTTTCCATGTACCAACCCCTATTTGCGATTCAGTAACCTATTACCGAACCGCAAAAAGGGTTTGCGATTCTGTATTAGGAAGGGGCATGTTAAGGGCGTCCGTATTTAATACCGACTCGCAGTGGGATGTGTGAATGTTTTGCGACCGAAATGTGGTTGAAAATCCTATGGATCAAGTGTTCGAGGGGTACGATTTGGTAAACAAGGGGACCCCTACGATAAACAATGAACCTTGCTAGCTGTAGGGAAAATTTACAAAGGGGTAAAGGTAATGGCTAGATACAAGTTAAATATTCATATAAAGCATGTCAGGCCATACACATCTAAATCTTATTAATCAAAAAAACCCATGATATAATACATTTAAATAGGCATAAACACTTAATAATGAACAACTGTATACTTTTTCTATAACAAAATATCTTTTATTTCAAAAATTTCTTTGTTGTAAATATTCTTATTTTTTTCAAAATTATTTTTTGAGATATATATTTTTTGGGGGTTACTGATATTTATGTTTTCGGTCTCAATTCTACAAGAATCATATACACAATTATATGCCTATATAAAAGAAAATATATACATATATACAAAAAACAAAAAGTTATACAAGACAACAATGTACATAAAGTTAAAATTCATTGCAGAGTAATGTGCAAAAAAAGCATTTCAAAGCCTTTGAAATTACTATGAAGGGGCTATTCCACGGTGTAACACAATGTGTAGTGTTTGTCACTTCCTGCCGTAGACCCCCACTCTGCTTGTACTACTAGTGTGGTGGTTTTCCCTCATTCCATAAGGAACAGTTGAGCCTGAAGGGTTAGACGAGCTCCCATCCACACAGGAACAGAAGCTGTCCCTGAATGGTTTCACCCTTATTAGGCTCCTCAGCGAGTTGAAAACCTAAGTTCTTTGACACAGTGAGCCCGGGGCCATGTCTGGGCCTATCCATCGCATGGAGACATCTTAGTTCGAAAAAGAAAAAAAGTGATGGATGGAACGCCGGAAGTAAGCCCATCCTATGGTAATTACTTCGGACGACCTCTAGTCCATCTTGTCTTGTCCATGATGCCATTTTCAATACAAGCAGTCTTGTCCAAACTTTCTAGCGGGACCAAAACTGATATACAACAGGGGCATAACAAATAGCAGTTACAGTGACACATGGCCTCAGGGGTTTGAGGGGACCACAGTACCACCATATATAGCTGCTGTCTGTCTGACCAGACAGTGCAAGCTCTCTGTTTGCCAAAACACCTATCGTAAGCTACAGTGGCCTTTGGGCCTGTCCACTGCTTACCATTGGCTAGCTTTATCATCACTCATTTACTTTTTCTTCAATAGCTTGTGTGGGCTTTTCTTCTAATGTTTGACCCTCCCCTGGAGCATGGCCTCATTACTTGTGCCTTGCACTTCTTACTTTTCAAGAACTATTTTTTTGTTTAAGCACTCTGACAATGCATGTGTTTACAGCTGTCTCAATTCCGCACTTCTCTTCCCCCCCTCCACACTCTGTGTTGCTTTCTCTCACCCATGGGCTTCTCTCCGACCCCCTCGTGATGTGCTCGCCCTTGTGTGCTACTTCCCAATGTGCTTCCCCGCCCTCACCAGGTCCACGTTGCTCTTTCTCGCCCGTATGCGACTCTTCTTTCCCCCATGCTCCATGGCACTCTCTCTCCATGTCATTTACATTCCCACCACCCCCATGTTACTTCCCACCTCCCCCATGTTACTTCCCACCACCCCCATGTTCCTTCCCACCTCCCCATGTTACTTCCCACCACCCCCATGTTCCTTCCCACCACCCCCATGTTCCTTCCCACCACCCCCATGTTCCTTCCCACCACCCCCATGTTCCTTCCCACCACCCCCATGTTCCTTCCCACCACCCCCATGTTCCTTCCCACCACCCCCATGTTCTTTCCCACCACCCCCATGTTCTTTCCCACCACCCCATGTTCTTTCCCACCACCCCATGTTCTTTCCCACCACCCCATGTTCTTTCCCACCACCCCATGTTCTTTCCCACCACCCCATGTTCTTTCCCACCACCCCATGTTCTTTCCCACCACCCCATGTTCTTTCCCACCACCCCATGTTCTTTCCCACCACCCCATGTTCTTTCCCACCACCCCATGTTCTTTCCCACCACCCCATGTTCTTTCCCACCACCCCACGTTCTTTCCCACCACCCCACGTTCTTTCCCACCACCCCACGTTCTTTCCCACCACCCCACGTTCTTTCCCACCACCCCACGTTACTTCCCACCACCCCCATGTTACTTCCCACCACCCCCATGTTTCTTCCCACCACCCCCATGTTTCTTCCCACCACCCCCATGTTTCTTCCCACCACCCCCATGTTACTTCCCACCACCCCATGTTACTTCCCACCACCCCATGTTACTTCCCACCACCCCCATGTTACTTCCCACCACCCCATGTTACTTCCTACCACCCCCATGTTACTTCCTACCACCCCCATGTTACTTCCTACCACCCCCATGTTACTTCCTACCACCCATGTTACTTCCTACCACCCCCATGTTACTTCCTACCACCCCCATGTTACTTCCTACCACCCCCATGTTACTTCCTACCACCCCCATGTTACTTCCTACCACCCATGTTACTTCCTACCACCCATATGCTACTTCCTGCCACCCCATGCTACTTCCTGCCACCCCATGCTACTTCCTGCCACCCCATGCTACTTCCTGCCACCCCCATGCGACGTCCAGCCACCCCCATTCCACTTCCCACCACCCTGTGCTACTTCCTACCACCCCCATGTTACTTCCTACCACCTGTGCTACTTCCTTCCACCCCCATGTTACTTTCCACCACCCCATGTTCTTTCCCACCACCCCATGTTCTTTCCCACCACCCCATGTTCTTTCCCACCACCCCATGTTCTTTCCCACCACCCCATGTTCTTTCCCACCACCCCACGTTCTTTCCCACCACCCCACGTTCTTTCCCACCACCCCACGTTCTTTCCCACCACCCCACGTTCTTTCCCACCACCCCACGTTACTTCCCACCACCCCCATGTTACTTCCCACCACCCCCATGTTTCTTCCCACCACCCCCATGTTTCTTCCCACCACCCCCATGTTTCTTCCCACCACCCCCATGTTACTTCCCACCACCCCATGTTACTTCCCACCACCCCCATGTTACTTCCCACCACCCCCATGTTACTTCCCACCACCCCATGTTACTTCCTACCACCCCCATGTTACTTCCTACCACCCCATGTTACTTCCTACCACCCCCATGTTACTTCCTACCACCCCCATGTTACTTCCTACCACCCATGTTACTTCCTACCACCCCCATGTTACTTCCTACCACCCCCATGTTACTTCCTACCACCCCCATGTTACTTCCTACCACCCCCATGTTACTTCCTACCACCCATGTTACTTCCTACCACCCATATGCTACTTCCTGCCACCCCATGCTACTTCCTGCCACCCCATGCTACTTCCTGCCACCCCATGCTACTTCCTGCCACCCCCATGCTACTTCCTGCCACCCCCATTCCACTTCCCACCACCCTGTGCTACTTCCTACCACCCCCATGTTACTTCCTACCACCTGTGCTACTTCCTTCCACCCCCATGTTACTTTCCACCACCCCATGTTACTTCCCACCACCCCATGTTACTTCCCACCGCATGTGCACTGTTGTTTCACCGCACAAGCGCCCTCTGGGTTGCTTCCGCCAGCACATGCTAAAAAAAATACTTTCGCACTACTTTTCTTTTAATCAATCCAACTTGTATCGGTAAATAAAAGGAAAAAAAGCACCTGGGCTTTTTGTAGGCCGCCTCATATGGGTTTTTTCTCTCTTGCCATGCTGTCCAGCATTGGGAATGCTGTACAGCACCGCTAACAACCATTGGCAAAGCCAGGAGGCCCAAAAAGCAAGATCTATTGGCTTGGGCAATTATTGTTTTATTGCCAAACCAAGAGAAAGAGGGGCGGGTGCGGGGGAGTAGGGGGTGGGGTGGGGTCATATGCTTTTTTACCTGCTTGCATTAGGGCCCATGGTACCCTAGCTGTGTCATTGTTTTACATATTGTTGCTTCTTGTCTGCAGTGGTGAAGTGGGCAAAAAACGATGGACTGGAATGTGGGCCAGGCGATTGCCAGCGGCAGAGACTTTTGCAAACTTTCCACTTATTACCTTTTTTCTTTTTGGCGTTTAGCTTTACATCAGGGGGTCGCTCAGTTTAATGCGTTATGTAGCCTCCATTTTAACATGTTTTATTTAAAATAAGACTAAAAGTGTCAGCAAAATGAAAGCCGAGCAGAGAGTTGTGCCCCTGCCTTGCTTCTCATGTTCAGTGTGTGACGTAAGACGTGAAGCCGAGGGGGCTGCGCGTGCTGCAGCCTATTCAGCGTTGTAATGTCACTACTCGCATGTAATGCAATGTTTACGGGTACTAGTGACCTTTTTTCTGACACCAGTATCCACTTTTAATAAGAAAATATGGGACAGGCCATTTGGAGAGATTGCACTCCTACACATACCTCTTCAGCGCAGCATTGCAAACTAAACTTCCTGGGCTGCGCCTCGAAGGGTAGAAGAGGACGGAGTCCAGGCGCTTGACATTCAAGGAGTAAGATGGTGGAAGGCAGGAATTGAAAACCGCTTTCAATGGAGGAAGCAGTAATGATAGAGAACCTGCAAGAGTGAGATGAAGAGACCCGAAGTGAACGTAATGGAAGAAAGAGGCCTGCGTCTGTCCACAGCACCGAGATACCGCTCCGGGGGCGATTCGAGCTCTTTATTAAATTAACATAACACAACAAAGAGGCATGAGGTGGAATCAAGACTCGGCAGCTTTAGTGCTCGGCAGAAAAGCATTACGCAGCTCCAGCTGCCGGCCCTAAGGTCTTGGGCCCCTGCACTTATTTTTGTTAATAGCAGGCACTGTTTCCCGGCCTCTCCACTTCTTTTTACCTCCACCTCTTGTCATTGCTGTCCTGTTTTCATAGTGCTATGCAAACAAATGATGGACGTACTGCTGAATAAATCTAACACTCACCCCCAGTCACAGATCTGGGTTTAATCCATTATTGTTCTTTTGCTCACTACATCACCCCAGTTCAAACCCAGCCATATGCAAATCAGTCTTGACCCTGTGCCTCATGGGAACAGTCCAGCCCGAACTGCCAGACCAGGTCCTCCCTGGACCAGAAACAAGCATCGTGGGAACTGTTTTGGGGTAACAGCCCTCATCAGCCAGGCTAGCTTGAATCCAGTGGCAAAGTGAGCAAGGGACCCACGTCTGGGCATGGCCTGCCAACTTAGGGCGAAAAGTGCTACGCAAACAAATGATGGGCGAAATGCAGAATAAATCATGCATTCACCCCCAGTCAAGAGATCTGGATTAAATCCATCGTTCTTTTGCCCCCCACGCCACCCCAGTTTAGGCCCACGATGGATTTAACCCAGATCTGTGCCTGGGGGTGATTTTTTTTTTTTTAGCATTACGTCCATCATCTGTTCCTTTTTGCATTTGTCCTGTTTTCAAAGTCCGGTTGAAATTATAAAAACATGCTGCCAAACTTTGTTATAAAAGCTTGCAGAATTTATTAGTGTTTCAGTAGTTTTATATTTTTTTTGAGTTGACTCAGTGACTATGTAGTGTCACTTTTTTTAGGTTTGCCATACTTTTAAAATCCCTTCTTTGAGACTGAATGAGTGAGGTAAATACTGGTGGAAAGGCACAATTCCTTCTGGATAGTTGGGTGTTGCTTGGACAAATGTAGAGGTAACACACACAGTGCTTCTTCTGGGGTGCCTCTGAGGCAGGGTGAGTAAGAGGTTGTTGTTTTAATGTATAGTATCTGGTACAACCTGAAGAGAGCTGATGTTTACTGGGCTAGTAACACTATTGATTGAATGACTTTCTGGGCATGTTCTTCTGATACAGGTCTTCAGCGGCAAGCGTCCAGAATCGGAGTTTCCACCCCCACCACAGACCACCTTCTGCAAAGCCTCCGCACCTCCGCCATCAGAGGGGCAGCAAGCTCTGACGTGCCTGATCAGCGAAAAAGACCTGTCGCTCTTCGAGAAGCTTGGGGATGGCTCCTTCGGGGTTGTGAGGCGCGGGGAGTGGTGCACCTCAACTGGGAAGGTAGTGAGTAATAGTATTTCGTGCTGGCGACTGCACCTCATCTGGGTGGTTTAGTCAAGTGTGGGTGGTGCAGACAGACAATCTCTTGGCTTAGCATTTATTAGTTAATGTGCTCATACATGGCTACTCTGTAGTGCTATTTGATTTTTTAAATTTTTTTTACGAAATGGGCACAGCCGATGGTTGCTCATTTACTTTCCATGATTTAGCGTATTGCTATGAATGGAAGATGTCAGAATGGTGGTGAGAGCTGGGGGTCAGTATGCTGGGCTGTTCGGTGGTTGTTTTTAGGTTGGTTTCGTCTAGTGGTGCTTTTGTCGTTGTCTTGTGTATGGTGGGGGCCTAGCTCTATAGAATGTTCACACTGATAGGGGTTCTTGGGGTCCTCCCACCGCCCTCATCTGGAGGGGATAGAGCTTGGTGTCTTCCTGGAAGAGGGGTGGCTATGAAGCTTCTTAAACCCCTTGAAACAGTAAGATGACTCCAGCTCTGGTGCAAGCATTTTGTTGCAAACCTGTAGCAATGCTTTTATTGGAGCTGTTTATTTACCTCTGCCCTTTCCTGGGGAGGGTGGGCAGGGTCTTCCTCACAGGGGCAGTGCCCTAGTTACTATACAGCACTTCAGTTTAGGAAAGGTCCTCTCACTGGTCTCTGTGGGATGATGAGGTCCTGCCTATAGGGGAGTCAACATGCACCTGCATGGACCGCTTGACTACAAACTGATGGCCTGGGTGTTTAGTATATGGTGTGAACAAAAAAAACCGGTCATCTGTATTGTGTTAAAATCTTTCAGTTAAAGTTTTTTCTTTTTCCACCTCAAAGGAGGGTTCGACAAAGACATTTGAATGTGTGCTGTCGTGTTTTATGCATGGTAGAAGTTGTCGTGTGCGTCCTATGCATGAACGTCAGTAGTGGAGATGAGTGACCATCACCTGTGTGAGTGTGGGTACAGCATGAAACATGGCCGCTTGACCTTGATTGTACCATACTTGAGCAAAGGACTCTATTTGGAAGGAATATGTTTATATTTTTATGTTGGGCCATCATCCTCAACCCTGGCTGGTGCTTCTCATTGGAGGAGGTGAAGCCTTGCGTTTGTGTATTTTAATACATGTTTTGGATTCTATTTGGCAAGGCAAGTATGTGGTTTCTTTCTTTGATTACTGTACCTCTCTTTTTGGGGGTAAATGGGCCCCCTGTCTTTTTTAGTCGTAGGAAATCAAGTTATTGTTTATATATTGTCACTAATTTGAGGAGAGAAAGCAGTGTAGTGTTTCTTCCTTCTCTATGAAGGCACACCTCGTGTTCACCCCATCTGAAGTAGGCCGCAGTACCTTAAAGCTTATATAACTCATCCCGAGGTCTTGCGCCTTTGCAGATACGTGAACAGGTGTGACTCCTTGTCGCACTGTCCCCATGGTAGAAGTTATCCAGAAGTAACTGAAAGGGGCCACTGGAAGAAAGCGGTCAGGTCTGACCGCTTATGGGGCAATAGCATATTGCTATGTATTCGATCACAAAAGAGGAGTTCCTTCATGGTATGTGAAAGCTGCAGCCCTTCGTCTGTTAATCTATCCCTTCCTCCCACTCACTTTAGATCGACGTGGCTGTAAAGTGTCTGAAGTCGGACGTGCTGACCCAGCCTGACGCCCTGGATGACTTTATCTGCGAAGTCAATGCCATGCACTCCCTGGACCACATGAACCTCATCCGGCTCTATGGTGTGGTCCTCACACACCCCATGAAGATGGTGAGTAAGATGAGGCAGGGGACAGCTAGGTGTGACCTTACACGCCTGTCAGTAGGTGACGCTTGAGACCCTGGCTATTAATAACATGTACAGGGCTTCTAAGTCTCATCCGTGGCAGCCGTTCTGTGACTTTACGCAAGTACTCTTCATCAGAATGGACACTGATACTTCAGATAAGTCAAGGATTTATATGTTCACACATATCCACACCATAATATATCACTTTTATTTCACGGTTTACTGAGGAAGAGTCATTGCTGACTTTCAAATGGCTGCCTTGCACAGCTCCTTGGGACAAATGTCTGCAGACAGCCACAAATGCTGCCTTAGATGTGGTGGATTTAGAATGGAGCACTTCTAAAAGGGACCATTATTGTAAAAGATGAACAACATCTTCTGGTGAGTGGCACACATGACTAGACCATGTCTGCTGTGATCATTGCAACCGTGGATGACAACACGTCTTACAATCTGATTTTGAGGGTTCTTGAGTATGGCTTTAGTGCAGTGATTCTCAACCTTTTGACTTCTGTGGACCTCCACTTAATCATTAATGAAATCCGGGGTCCTCCACTGAGTTATTATTGGAATCTGGGGAGCCCCACTGAGTCTATATTGGAATCTGGGGACCCCAGCCTGGGCACTTCGATGATTCGAACCAAAAAACATACACAAAAATGCAGAAACAAGCATTCATCAAACAAATACACAAATATTTAATTCACAAACAAATAAAAACAAAAATAATCTACATTTAAATTTTCATGGGAAGGTTGGAGCTTTTCTGAATTTAACTGAGGCCACCCGCCATCCATACTGTGTTCTGCGTGATGCACTTGCGCTGCTTCCACAAATCAATACTAACTTAATTTTTAGCCTCCAATTTCAAATTCCTTCATATTTGCAGAACGTTATAAAATTTCGAATTTTCCATTTAAAAAAAAAAAATGTATATACACTTAATTAATCTGGTAGTATTATTTCATTTTCTAAGCATTTGTGGATCCCGTGAGTAGGTGTCGCAGACCACAGGTTAAGAACCACTGCTTTAGTGAATTCAATATGAAGTCTGGAAAATGTTTTCATGATGCATGTGAAAGTGGAAGAGGTACTTTAGATGAGGTTAGAGGCATTTTCCTGTAAAAAATAAAAATAAAATGCAAGATTAAAAAACAGAGAGAGCTTGCAGTTCACCAAGTCGTCCTGTGGACTTAATACCTATTGTAAAGTCATATTCTTAATTAGGAACGTTAAATCACAGGCGCACTTGGTCTTATAAAGAGGTTTGTGCCCACCAAGCTTAAACCTAATACATGACAGAATGCTGTCGATCTGGTTTCCAAAGAGGTTGAAACGCCTCTACTCGTGCAGTGATACCTGCCGGGAGGGCACTCGTCTGCAGTGTTTCTTTAACCCCATAATTAAGTTGATATTGCAGTCTTCTCTGTTGGCTTCCAGTGAAGTGCAAGGTTATGTTTAAAACTATATATTATGCTCAAAGCCTACTGGCTAAAAGGCCTTGGTATTTTAAAATATCTGGCTCCAGGTTATAATACAAGCAGAAACGTATGGTCTGCCTCATTCGCTATGATCCAACATCCTCCTTCAGAAGACAGGTATAAGGGCAGGTATGTAGCGATCCAACGCCCCAGGCTGTGGAAGATTTAGTCTACAGCTCAGCTCTTCATGAAATTATCTTCAATACAGGAAATGCCTCAAAACAGCGTTATTCAGGCGAGCTCTTGATAAGTTACCTGCCTCATACGCGAGTCGCACTGAAGCATACAAAAAAGTGATGGATGCAATGCTCGAATTAATCTCAGCTGCTGGAAATTACACGGGCCGCATCCCAGTCCATCGTTATTATGCACACCACGCCACCTCAGTTTTTTCCTAGCCATATGCAAATCAGTATTTACCCTGCTTAAATGGGAACAGTCCAGCCCGAAATGCCAAGCCAGGTCCTCCCTGAACCGGGACACAAGCAACCCAGGACCGATTTCACCCTAGATATGGGCTCAACAGTCAAGTACAGCTTGGTTCCGTGGCACAGTCAGCACTGGACCCGCGTCTGGACATACCCATGCCACTTAGGGCGACATAAAACACACAATAGGTGATGGGAGGAATGCTTTCAATAAGTCTAACCACTGGCAGACGCTTGGGGTAGCATTCCAGCCCATCGTTCCTTTCTTTGCTCACCATTCCACCTCATTTTGGACCCAGCCAAATGCAAAGCAGACTTCACCTTGCTTCAGTGGTAACAGTCCAACCCGAACTGCCAGGCCTTCCTGAACCACAACACAAGCAACCCAGGACCGATTTCACGCTACTCAAGGCTCATCAGCCGGGTGCAGCTTGGTTCCAGTGACACAGTGTGCACCGGACCCTCGCCTAGACATATGCATGTCACTTAGGACGATAAACTAAAGTATATGAAAAAGTGATGGATGGAATTCTTGAAATAAACTCAGTCTCTGGTATTACTTTGGGCCGCATCCCAGCCCACCATCGTTATTTTGCACACCATGGCACCTTCATCCGGGAGTCCAGCTGAAGAACGTCTGCCATGACTTGCTTCTCCCTTATCTCTAACCTCTTTGATTTTCTTAACACTCTGAAGTGACCATGGAGTGATGAAAAAAAAAAAAAAGCTTCATAATAAATAAATATGGCTTCTAACTTGAATACCTAGTAAAATTAGGTAACATTTTTGAGGAGCCAAAATTTCAAGTTTTCAGTGGAAGAGGTGAGGAATAATTTTCCCTTTCTGCAGCCAGCTGTGAATCTCCAGAGGAAGGTGACATTATTGACCCTCCCAGAGCCAAGAGATCCGAGTGGCAGAAATATCTGAAAGAAACACTTAGTTTCTCCCCCCCAGGCGTCAGACTGGATCCGGAAAGTTTTTTCGTCAGCAGTACCCCTGCGCATCTGAAGGTGGCGTCGGTCGACTCCGTGTTCGGCGTTGTGGTCGCCGGGATGACGTCGTGGAAGTTACTTAGACGCAGCACTCGCGCGCTGACGTCAGTTCTTTCTTTTTCCACGCCAGCAAGCGCAGATCCGGGAAGAGCGGTACCCCCAGTCATTTTTTGTGACTTTTGTCGACTTCGTTTCGAGTCATTATCCGACTCCTGGTGCACGAGGGATGCCCGGTTTCAAGGCCTGCGGTTCCTGTTCCCAAATGATGTCGGTGACGGATCCGCACCGCGTGTGCCTCTTCTGCCTGGAGCGCGACCATGACCCCAAGTTGTGCTCCGACTGTCGAACCATGGCCCCGAAGTCTTTGCGGGAGCGGTCCCGAAAGCTCCTCGAGGCCCGGCAGTCGGCTCCGCGTCGCGCACGGTCCCTGTCGCGTGGGAGGCTGAGGGACCAATCGCGGCGTCATCATGACTCCTCTTCTAAGTCTTCACACTCTGGGTCAGGTAAGTCGAAGCACAAGAAGAAGTCAAAGATGCACCGTCGCTATTCGACTTCCCCTCGTCCGTCGGCCGACGCGACGCAGGGTGCGGGTGGTGCCACTCTCGCGGCTCCGCGTGCGGAGCATTCAGGGTCGACTCCGGGCTTCCCTCCCTTCCCGGGACCGGGAGCGACCCCTGCCCAGCTTCGTCAATTTTACGAAGCGATGCACGCCATCTTTGGGCAGCCCGACTCCGCCGGCGTGCCTTCGGGCCCCGCGGACTCGGTTTGGGGCCCTAGGCCTTCGACGCCGGCGGCTTCGGCACCGCAGGGCCACCTTGGATCCACGCCTGGATCCGGATCGGCGCCGGTCGACCTCGGTACACCTCCACCGGCGCCGACTCCACCGGCACCACGTCCGCAGCCGACGCTGACTGGACCCCCAGCCGGCGTCGACCCCAGCTCCCACCTCGACGTGGACACGGAGCCGGAGGGATCCGGCGCCGACAGGTACTTTTGTCCCTGTGTTCCACCCTGGCTATTTTCAACCAGATTGGCAGCCAGAAGAGGGTGAGGAAGACTGGGAGGGGTCTGGTGACCCTTTGACTGACCAGTTGGACTACAATCCGGACTGGAGAGAGGAACTGGGGGAGGCCAGTGGTTTGGATACCTCCCCAGACCTAGGCATGTTGTCTCTTCCTACCGTGGCTATGGAGGAGGGAGCGTCATACGCAGTGGTGTTGCGTAAGGCGGCCGAGGCTCTCAACCTCAAGCTTCCTACGGTGGCAGTCAGGACTAACCTCTTGACAGAGGTGCTTCAGCCGGCAGCGAGCTCTTCGGAGCCCCTGCTCCCGTTCAATGAAGCCCTTACGGACATCCTTTTGGGCACTTGGTCCAGGCCCAACACGGGCTCCTGTGGACAGGATGATTGCCCGACGCCACCGCCCAGCTCCAGGCGACCCCACTTTCCTCTCCCAACACCCCACCCCTGAGAGCATGGTGGTCCAAGCCTCCACGTCCAAGGGCGCCTTCCCTACCGCACCTCTGGAAAGGGAATCCAAAAATCTGGACCACCTTGGAAAGAAGATGTTTTCTTCCGCCAGCTTGGGACTGCGGTTGGTAAACACCGCATGTCTGTTGAGCCGTTATACCTACTCTGTGTGGGATACCGTGGCGCAGGTGCTGCCTCAGTGCCCGGAGGAGGCCCGGGCCGTGCTCTCCCGTGCCGTTGCCGAGGGGAGAGACGCAGCGAAGTTTACCATCCGCTGTGGGCTGGATACCACCGACGCACTTGGCAGGACAATTTCAACGTCAGTAGCCCTTCGACGCTACACCTTGTTGCGTTCGACTGGTTTTTCAGGGGATGTCCAATCCACCCTTATGGACATGCCCTTTGATGGCCGTCGCCTTTTCGGCGACAAGGCAGACAACGCGCTGGAGCGCTTTAAGGACTCACGGGCTACGGCCAGGTCCTTGGGCCTCTCCACCACCCGCCCTGCTCAGTCTGCCTTTCGCCCCTTTCGTGGCTACGGATGGGGTGCCCCACTACGTCCCGCCCGGGACCACAGGCCGGCGCAAGCTGTACAGTCTCAGCGTGGCCAGGGACGTGGGAACCACTGGCGTGGTTCTGGGGGCCAGCGAGCGGGCCAGTCCACCACCGCCCCCTCTGCAGCAGCCTCCAAACCTTCCTAGTCCGACATTTCAGGGCCACCAAACGCCAGTGGGCGGCAGGATCCGCCATCACCTCCCCCACTGGCGCACCATCACGTCGGACAGGTGGGTTTTGTCCGAAGGGCCTACTCTCTCCCCTTCAAGACTACCCCTCCCTCCATGCCACCTCAGTGCCATCGCATGTTGGAGGATTACCTGGCCCTTCTCCAACAGGAAATTTCGGCGCTTTTGGCCAAGGGTGCCATCGAGCGCTTTCCTGTCCCAGAAGTAGGTCGTGGTTGCTATTCCCACTACTTTCTGGTGCCCAAGAAGGACAAAGGCCTGCGTCCTATCTTGGCTCTCAGGAACGTCAACCGCTTCCTCCGGAAGGAGAAGTTCAAAATGTTGACGCTCGCTCAGGTCTTGTCTGCCCTCGACCCTGGAGACTGGATGGTAGCGTTGGACTTGCAGGACGCTTACTTTCACATCCCCGTGCTGCCGGCCCACCGGCGTTACCCGCGGTTCACGGTAGGCCACGAGTTTACCGTGCTCCCCTTTGGCCTTACCAGCACCCCTCGGGTGTTCACGAAAGGGATGGCGGTGGTCGCAGCTCATCTGCGCAGATCAGGGGTTCCAGTCTTCCCCTATCTCGACGACTGGCTGTTGAAGGCGGGCTCGCCCCAGGCTGTCGTCTCCCACCTCCAGACTACGGCCGACCTCCTGCATTTGCTGGGGTTCTCCATCAACGTGCCGAAGTCACACCTGATTCCCTCTCAGAAGCTCCTCTTCATCGGAGTGGTTCTGGACACGACGCAGTTTCGGGTTTATCCTCCCGAACAGCGAGTCCGGGATATTCGGGCTATGATTATGATCTTTCAGCCCCTATCCCGGGTTTCGGTCCGGATGATCTTGAGGCTGCTGGGCCTCCTGCATCCTGCTAATTGATCATGCCAGGTGGCATATGCGGGCTCTGCAGTGGGACCTGAAGTTCCAGTGGGCGCAGCATCAGGGGAATCTGTCCGATTACGTCCAGATCTCGGAGGGCACTGCACAACAATTACAGTGGTGGCTCACGAACCAGGATTGGGTCAACGGCAGATCCCTCTCCGTTCCCCAACCAGATCATACAGTGGTGACAGACGCATCCCTTCTGGGATGGGGCGGCCACGTGGGAGAGGCGGAGATCAGAGGCCTCTGGTCTCCTGCGGAGTCCGGGCTCCACATCAACCTTCTGGAGCTTCGGGCGATCCGTCTTGCACTCAAGGCATTCCTTCCCTCTGTACGGGGAAGAGGTAGTGCAGGTGTTCACGGACAACACCACCGCCATGTGGTACTGCAACAAACAAGGCGGAGTGGGGTTGTGGACCCTATGTCAGGAGGCCCTTTGCCTCTGGACATGGCTGGAACATCAGGGCATATCTCTGGTGGTTCAACACCTGGCAGGTTCACTGAACGCCAGGGCGGACGAACTCAGCCGCAGGTGCATGATGGATCACGAATGGTGTCTTCACTCGGAGGTGGTGCAAGGTCTCTTTCAGCAGTGGGGAGAGCCTTGGTTAGATCTATTCGCCACCGAAGAGAACGCGCAATGTTAGCAGTTCTGCCCGTTGTAATTTCCAAGGCGGAACTCGCTAGGCGACGCTTTTCGTCGCAAGTGGAGTTGCGGTCTTCTATACGCCTTTCCGCCCATACCACTTCTGCCCAGAGTGCTGAAGAAGATCAAGCACGACCGGGCCCAAGTCATTCTTGTGGCTCCGGATCGGGCACGAAGAGTCTGGTATTCCGAGCTGCTCAACATGGCCATCGATCCTCCGATCAGACTGCCTCTTTGGGAGGATCTTCTGTCGCAGCAGCAGGGGATGGTTCTCCACCCGAACCTGTCCAGCCTCCACCTCCTTGCGTGGAGATTGAGCGGTGGCAGTTGACATCTTTCGACCTGCCTCCTGAAGTCTGTGATGTAATCTTGGCAGCCAGGCGTCCCTCCACTAAGACGGTATACGCCTGCCGATGGAACAAATTTGTGGCATGGTGCGCAGCAAAGGCTGTGGATCTCCTCTCTGCCCCTCTATCGGAGGTTCTCTTGTTCCTCCTCTCTTTAGCCCAGCAGGGCTCTGCTCTGGGCACTATTAAGGGCTACCTCTCGACCATTTCAGCCTTTCTTAGGCTTCCTGATCAGCCTTCTCTTTTCAAGTCTCCTGTTGTAAATAGATTTCTTAAGGGCATTACTCATCTTTTTCCTCCTGTTCCCTTCGTAATGCCCCAGTGGGACTTGAACTTGGTTCTTACATTTCTTATGTGCGCTCCCTTTGAGCCGCTTCATAATTGCCCTCTCAGGCTTTTAACTCTGAAAACTGCCTTTCTGGTGGCCATCACCTCTGCTCGCAGGGTGAGTGAGCTCCAAGCTCTTTCTTCCAAGCCTCCCTTTCTAGCTATCCATCCGGACAAGGTCGTCCTGAGAACCAGACCTTCCTTCCTTCCCAAGGTGGTTACTTCTTTCCACATTGGCCAAACCATCACTTTGCCCACCTTCTTTCCACCTCCGCATCCTTCGAAAGAGGAAGAGAGGCTCCACCGTCTGGATCCAAAGCGCGCGCTTTCTTTCTACTTGGATCGCACAAAACAATTCCGGGTGGATGACCAGCTCTTTCTTGGGTACGTGGGCGCTAAGAAAGGTCGGGCCGTGCACAAACGGATTATCTCCAGGTGGGTCATTCTGTGCATAAATGTCACAACATAGGCTAGGTGACCACTAACCTTGGAAGCCGGATACAGCGGGAGCGATGGATGATGCTCGATAACCTTTTCCCCTTGTATGGAATCACCTGCGTGTATTACAGAACTACTCCATAGGCAACTCCACAGTAGGGGAAAGGGAAAAAAGGGCTAAACGAAACAATAAAGGTGCAGCTGCGAAAACACTCAATGGGGTTGTTCTGGAGTTGTAGACCTCACTCCTACGATAGCCCCGTGTTCCCTGTAAGTGAGACAAAACACGACACACATAAAGTCACCACCCTAAGCACCTACCCTATATACATATATAGATATACAGTATGTGTATGCACTTACAAGTAATCCTGCTGCACGTCTCCTGACTTAAAAAGGCACAACATGCAAAAATAAAGCAAAAAAGAAATCAAAGCATGGCTTCTAATGGGTTTCCAAGCGGGAAGTGCTAAACGTAGTACAGGACAATGTTTATTCTTCTGCAAGGAAATAACTGTATGGTACTTAGCTGAGAGCAGGCAGTCCTTTGGCATCGGGGAGATGTGGCCCCAGGTCCAACAAGTAGGCTACCAGTAAGGGCACGCGGTTTAGCGCGTGCCAAAACATGCAATGCCCAAGGAAAGGCACTAGGAGGAGGACACTCCGAGCCACTCAACGGCTCTTGCAGGATATTCGTACGCGCGCTCCAGCGCGGTGAAAAACAAAACGTGGTCTGGCCCAGGGGAACGCGTTATACGCGCTTCCGTGTAGACGAAACAAGTGTCTTTAGGGAAATAGACGGAGCCCAACTGGTACGCGCTCCAGCGCGTTGGGTAAAAACCGGCTCAAAAAAAAAATGGACGAAGTCAGACTTGTACGCGCTCCAGTGCGGCAAAACCAAAACTGCTCCCAAGGAAACGTACGGATCCCAACGCAGCTCGGAACCGTGCTCCAGTGCAGGCGAAGTGGTTTCGGCTTGAGGCCGTCTCTCTCTCTCTCTCTCTCTCTCTCTCTCTCTCTCTCTCTCTCTCTCTCTCTCTCTCTCTCTCGTACAACGGCTACGGCGGAGAGGAGACGCGCAGTCATTAATACTTGGGCAGATGCTGAGTAGTAAAGCACAACAAGCTCCTGGGGCTGTCGACGGAAGTCAGGTGACAAGCACCGGGTTGTGTGTGGGTGGGGATTAAATAGAGAGAAAGAGGCAGGACAAGTCAGTTCATCCTAAGCAGTATGGGAGATGTAGTTTCACGACATGCGCACTTCATTTCCCTTCTCTCAGTCAACGGTGCATACTACGGTGGTTTCCCACTCAACCTACGCCCAAACGTGACAATAAAAGCCTGCTATTCTTTAGCTAAGAAGGAGCCTCCAGTGGGGCTGCGCGCCCATTCCACCAGGGCGACGGCAGCTACTACTGCTTTGGGGCGAGGAATGACATCTGTCAGGCAGCTACGTGGGCATCGTTGCACACGTTTACGAGACATTACTGCCTGGACAATCAAGTCCGGAGAGACGGCTTCTTTGGCCGTTCTGTTCTCCAGGACTTTCTAGTGTGAACTTGGTTCGCAGACCCACCTCCGGGGTTGGTATTGCTGGGCTATCTATTCTAAGGTAAGGAATCTATAACTAACTGTTTCTTTCAGATGAACAAGTTACTTACCATCGGTAACGATATATCTGTAAGAAACATACGTTAGTTATAGATTCCTTACCGCCCCACCCATCCTCCCCGTTCTGCGAACTGACTTCTAGGGTTAAGGACATCCTTTCAGGGCCCTAGTTTTGTGCACGAGTGGTCAGTGTCTTGCATGGCTCTGCGCTTCTGGCGTGGAAAGTCGTGTACAGCGCGCGAGGGCGGCGTCTAAGTAACTTCCGCGACGTCATCCCCGCAACCACGACGCCGACGACTGATGCCGAGTCGACCGACGCCACCTTCAGACGCGCAGGGGTACTGCTGACGAAAAAACTTTCCGGATCCAGTCTGACGCCTGGGGGGAGATTCTAAGGTAAGGAATCTATAACTAACCTATGTTTCTTACAGATATATCGTTACCGAAGGTAAGTAACTTGTTCGTTAGGTCGATGCTGGAGACCTGAGAGTCGAGAGCATTCATAAATAAATATAAAGGACACGTTTCGACAGACTTCTGTCTCCTGCCAACCTAAGATATTCACTTGTGCACTTTGAGATACAGTTTGTGGCACCCTTTCAGGTTCTCTCTCGTTGGCTGACAAAAATGGGTCAGAGAGTGAAGAACGCCAGGGTTATTATGGCACAAGGTTAGGAATGTGTGGGAAGGACACATGTATCAGTATTTCTTGGTTCAGATGAAATTCATTCTCTTACCACACTAGAGACCTTATGTTGTCATCCTCGCTGTGAGATGACAAGGGAATTAACAGATTTTCTAGAGGGAATAAGCCTTTGTTGTTGTATTAACCTGTTAGTTACCGGAGGTGTCCATCATCCCTGGAGTTATGTTCTAAGCATCCCTTTATTTTATCCCCTAGGTAACTGAGCTCGCCCCTCTTGGCTCCCTCCTGGACCGACTGCGGAAGAACCAGAACTACTTCCTCATCTCCACCCTCTGCCACTACGCCATTCAGATCGCCAACGGGATGGCCTACCTGGAGTCCAAGCGGTTCATCCACCGAGACCTGGCTGCCCGCAACATCCTGCTGGCCGCCAACGACCTGGTGAAGATCGGCGACTTCGGTCTGATGAGGGCGCTGCCGAAGAACGATGACCACTACGTCATGCAAGAGCACCGCAAAGTCCCCTTCGCATGGTGAGACTCACATTCTCTTTCGTTGGACTATCTGCCTCACATTGCATGATCTAATTTCTTGTTAGATTTAAAATTCACCCCTGCTGTAATTTTTATCTATAAAAGAAGTGTCTGCTTTCTGTGGTCTAATTTCATATTGAATTAACTGAGGCAGAGGAAGAGATGTATTTTTTGTCTACCTACAGCTGCTAAGCCCTCTCTCTGCCATTTGGCCCTTGCTTTTTCTGCCCTTGGGGATGCCGCCTTCTTTGCATTTTAAGCCACCTGTCTTTTGTAGTGTTGTTGTCTTCTCACACTTATTCCTATCTAGATAATTGCAAAGTCCTCTCTTTCTTCAGATCTCCATACCTTTTCAAGACCTCATGTAGGTAAACTAAAGTGTACAAAAAAGTGATAGATGGAATGCTTGAATTAATCTCAGTTACTGGTAATTACTCGGGGCCGCATCCCAGTCCAGAATTATTTTGCACACCATGTGACCTCAGTTTGGACCCAATCATATTCAAATCAGTCTTGACCCTGCTTCAGTGGGAACAGTCCAACCCGAACTGCACAGCCAGGCCCTCCATAAAAAGTAACACAAGCAACCCAGGACCGGTTTCGCCCTAGTTAGGGCTCATCAGCCAGTTATAGCATGAATCCAGTGACCGTGTGCCTGGGACCCATGTCTGGGCATAGCCGTCCCACTTACAGTGACACACAAAAGTATACAAAAAAGTGATGGATGGAACGCTTGAATTAATCTCAGCCACTGGTAACTACTCTGGCCGCATCCCAGGCCATCGTTATTTAGCACACAATGCAACCTCCGTTTGGACCCAGTCACATGCAGATTGGCTGAGATTAATTCAAGCATTCCATCCATCACTTCTTTTGTGTACTTTACTCGTGGGTAAAGGCCTCCTGTTGCTTCTCTTACCCACTACCCATTATTATGCTTCGGTGTGCTCTCCCTGGTGGAATATTGCCAACCAAGGCTTATTTTGAGACCGCCAAGGAAGTGGGCTCTGCGGGGCAACTCATTTACTGGTATACAAAAAAGTAATTGTTGTGTTGGGGACTCTACAGAAACTATTGATGATAGAACTTCCTTAGTGGCGGCCTTCTGTTTAACAGGTTTGGCAGGTTTGTATGCCCACAGCATGGTGTTTCAACTCTTCCTTGATGATATGGCACAAGATGCCTCTTATGGGCTCGTGTAGCGCCACTGGCAGTTTTTCTTAACTGTTGAACTGGTGTTGTCACTTGCTGTGGTGTTTATAAACCCTTTTTCTAGCCCCTGCAGCAGCCATTTCTCCATCTGGCTTTCTTCTGTTCTCCTTTTGGTTTCTCCTCTCCTTCAAATTTCCAATACCCGGCCCCCTCTACTTTCTCTTTTTCTGCCCTTGCCACCTCTCAACTTTCATTTCCACCCTATTGCTACAAATGACCCACGTCTCCTGCCCCTCTGCCTGTCCTCTGTAGGCAAGGTAGAGTTACAACGAGAGACCGTCAGTAACACGTTCACATATTGATTTTGTTATGGAAGGTATTGTGAGAAGTTGGCCTGGAATATGCTGTCCACTAATTAAAGTGGGCACCCTGTACCAGTCCACACGACCCTTATGATGTATGTGGTCAAAGATAACCTTTAGAAAGCTACCCTAGTGGTAGCTGTGGAGAGCAGCCTTCAGGCTTAATCTTGAAGGAATGTAAAGCAGCTTGTTTTACCAGAATATCACCTCCTGAATGACTAAATGAAAGGAGAACCACACAGTAGTTATATAAAAATATGTATTTATTAATATAACACTCTCTACTAGTCTCTACCCGAGACTAGGGCACAAAGTACACAATACTGATTCAATAGAACATTCGTAAGTAGCAAAATACACAGCGGGCTCCAGGGGGAGACCGAACCATATACTAAAAAAAATGGTATAACAATCACAGCTTGACTAGACACAGTGCCTAGAACACGTAGAATCGCTGGGACCCCAAGGAACCACCCAGAGGAGTGACACAGGGAGCCCACGGAGGACGGGTGCAGTGAGGAAACACGACTGCGTGCTCCGTACAACTCTATGGGAAAGTCGCGGTTACACTTTTAAAGTTTAAGGACCCTTCTAGGAGGACTTCGAGCGAACCCTTTGGAACTTAAGAGTTTGAAGAGCCACCCCACCCGTGGATACAGTAGTACCCGAGTTACCTATCCCAGGGGAGCCGGGTGCATAGGTCTGAAGTGGCGTCGGAAACTGCCGTTGTTCTCAATGGAGGGCTGTGAAGAAGTACTGCTGCCGTGAAGGTGAAAAAGGGTCCGGTGGAATCCAAGCCTGGATTCAGGAAGGAAGGAACCTGAAAGCAGAGGGGACAGAGTCTGGGTCACTTCAGAGTGACCAGGGGCTCGGTAGATGAATGCCCACCGATGTCAGGTGCGAAGAAGGGATGCTTGACTCTGCAGCCACGAGGACCAGGAGACGTCGAGGATGACCAGGAGCCGGAGGTGAGCTGTCCCACGAAGGATGTCGAGTGCTGAGGGGTCGGTGTCCGGCTGGAGCACCAACAAGCCTTGGCAAAAGCAACCCACGAAGGAAGGTCAAGCAGGTTACGGTGTGGACCAGCAAGGTCCAGGGGACTCACCAAGCAATGGAGAGTCAGGGCACGTCTGGAGCAACCAGGAAAGCCCAACAGAAATCAAGATGACCCTCAGAGAGACCCACAGGCCGAAGGACCAGGAGTTGCGAGGGGACCTCGGGCAAGATTGCAAAGTACCAGCCCACGGAGTACTCGGTGTGAGGAGGCCGGAGTTCTTTGGTGCAATTACTGCTCAGGGTCAGGACTACACGGTGTCCAATGCACAAGCTCGGGAATCGCCAACAAGCATATGCAATTGCAAATGGACGCTGTGCACAGAGGTTCGGGTTATGCAGTCCCCACGAGGGATACTGGCCTCCAACTTGCTGAGAGGGCAGATCGACCTCAGGGACCTTCGAAAACCCACTTGTGTTTCTGAAATCTTCGGAGTCCGCAGGAGCTCAGGAGCAGCAGACCAGTCAGTTGCGTTACGGTGCCTGCAACAGCAGGGGAGTGACTCCTTCACTCCAAGGGAGATTCTTCAGTTGTCCTTAGTGCACCACAGGTCCTGCACGGAGCCTGTATGGAGCAAGGGCACAGACAAAGCTTTGGACGGAGAGGGAGATGAAGTCGGGCCCAGTCGAAGTCCAGCGAAGTCCAGAGTGTCCAGACGGTCGAAGGTCAGAGGTTTCTTCTTGTAGAATCTTGTCCACGTCAAATCTAAAGTCTTACAGCCAGGTAAGCCCTTATGTACCCACGGAAGAGGGTTGGACAGATTTGGGGGACGCTCCTAGGGGAGGGTCAGGACAGAGGGGTGGTTACACCCATGTCCTTTGTCCAGTTTCGCGCCAGAGCAGGAGCCAATGGCTCCCAGAACTGGTTTGAGCTAGACTATGCACAGGGACACCAAATGTGCCCCAGGTGCAGACTTTCAGGCACTCTCAGAGTGCACCCACCCAGCCCCAATACACTAAACTCTGTCTGGAAGGTGGTCACACCTCCCTGTGACAGGATGCCTATTGTGCTGCCTTCCTTTGCTCGAGCTTGGCTCAGCAGCAGGAGGGCAGAAGTGTGTCTCTGGTCAGCAGCATCCACTTTGTGCTGACCGGGTCGAGAAGGCTGGCACCGGATAGACCAGTGACCCCACGAAGCTCGCTTCAGAAGGGTGGAATCATACCTCCCACACCGGTTACCGGTGTGGAGGTATGATTCCAAGGTGTTTGATACCAAACACGATATGTTTCTATGCAGCCGTTTTCGGGATAGGATTTACCGCGAGGTTATAATGCACCTCTACCTATATGTCCGGCTGAGTCACAGACAACCCGGGAGAATGGTCTCCAAAGGCTGCAGAGAGGCTCTGCTCATGCAGGGGCACCCTCTCACTAAAAACCCAGCACCCTGCCTTCAGGATTGATAAGGCCTGCTATAGGGGTGACTTATAAGTTTTAAGTGTAGTGACCTTTAGATATAGTGAACCTATATCTAAAGTAAGTGGTGCAAGCACCAACTTACACAGGCGGCTGTAGCAGACCTGGAGTTCCATTTTGCATGGCCTCTCATGGGTGGCATAATACCTGCTTCAGTCCATGGGAGGCCTCTGGGGTACCTATGCCCAGGGTACATGGGTACCATATACTAGGGACTTATAAGGGTACCCCAGTATCCAATCTGGAGTGTACCAAAGTACATGTGTGACAATTTAGAGGAGAAAGCAGATAGACTGGGGTCCTGTCTAGCAGGATCCCAGTCAGACTAGTCCAAAACAGTGCAACATCAAGCAAAAAGTGGGGGTAACCATAAGAAGCAGATCCTACTTTCCTACAGGTATTACTTCCTAGCAACATTTATGTTGGTTTGGATCTGCATGCATTGTCACTGCAAAGTTCTGAGCTGGCTCATTTAGGTCTCTGAGCTGGCCTTGTGTTGTTACAAGTGACAGGACATTGGATCGAGCTAGCCTGGTGTAGTTACAAGTGACAGGACTTTGTTTCCAGCTAGCCTTGTGGTGTTACAAGTGATGGGACTTTGTTTCCAGCTAGCCTTGTGGTGTTACAATTGACAGGATGTTGGTTCACGGAGCTAAAGAAATTGTTCAGAGCTGAAACATTTAGGCCAATGTGTAGCAAAGGGTAACTGCTGCTACCTGCAGGTAGTTTACTTATTGGTATCCCTAGTTCTACCCATTCTACCAGGTCTCGGGGCTCATGAAGGCAAGAGCAGGAAGTGAACAGGCTTTATGAACTTGTTAACGTTCTGTTGTCTCCCCTCCTTGCCCTTGTTGAGGAACCACAGCATGAAAAAGGAGACTCTTCAGGGGCTGAGGGTTAAATGAGGGGTCTTTCTTGTGCTTTCATAGTGTGTGAGATTTCACTTCCGCTGCCTCTGGCCAGCGATGTTTTAGGGATAGATAAAGTGGGAAATTGCCCTGGAGCACCATCTTCCAAGGGCCCCCAGAGAAAGTGAACGTTCTCTCTGTCAGTCTTACATTTTTCTATTACAACCTCTCTTCCTCTCTCTGCCTGCCTCTACCTCTGACTCGCTCTGTCTCTCTCTCTTCTCTCCTTCTCTCCATTGTCATCTTAAGGATTTTTGGGGCACTGGACAAGACAGATTTCAGCTGTGTTTGTGTGATTTTATTTCTGACATTTTAACTTGTATTCAGTATTGTTTGGCATCATGAGAACTCAAAGTTGTTCTGGACAGGAACCTGCAAAATCCTTAAGATGCCTCCGTCTATTTGGTGAACTGACAGACTTGACTTACCGTTAGGACAGCATGAAATCCTGGGGCCCGGAGAAGGTCACACTAGTTAATTGTTTTCCGCTTGTCTCCTCCGCTGGCAGGTGTGCCCCCGAGAGCCTGAAGACCCGCACCTTCTCACATGCCAGCGACACATGGATGTTCGGAGTGACGCTCTGGGAGATGTGCACCTACGGCCAGGAGCCTTGGGTCGGCCTGAACGGCAGCCAGGTTTGTAAAGGGAGCTGGGTCATGTGAAGGGGGCTGTAAGAGCATGCACCCCCTTCTTCTGCATGAATGTGGCATTTTAATCTTTGTACTCACAGCAATGAGTAATGTAGAGTGTGAGTCTTAAAATGAGAGGGTTATCTTGCTGCTTTGAAAATGTATTTAGTAAGTTATCTGCTAATACGACGCTGCTTGACCATTTGGAGCTCTGCAACTTTTGTCCGATTGCTGGGATCTAAGATGCTCGCGAATCCAGTGGTTGTGTAAATACTGCAACTCAAGGAGGCCACCAGCCCTTGGATCCTTGTCAGCTGGGATTTATTCTCCACTATGAGATGGGAATTGCCTTGTTGACTATTTGGGGTGATCTTAATCAAGGTCTGTGCTCCACTGACCATTTAGTGTCCTTCAAGACTGTGGACCTTGACCCAACGCATTGTCCAAGGAGTGACATAGGTTTGTTCAGAACTTCTTTGGCAGGTAGGGAGGGTCTAGTGGGTGAACTTGGCACATGTTTTGCCTTGTGCTGCTGTCTTTGCTTGCTGTGTTAACTGTGGCCAGCCTACGCCTCCCATTCTCGTAAATGTATTTGTGGCTGTACTCATGGTGCAGTTCTAAGGATAAGGCATCCACTTCCATTCTCATGCCAATGACGCACACATACGCGTGTACGTCTGTGGCCCGGTAGTGTCCCCTTTCAGGTTTCGCTTTTTTGGAAATTCCTGGCGTAAATTCCTGTGTTCCGTGCTTCTCTGTGATACTTCCTCTAACAGGTTTTCTGTGCCCCTCCGTACTTGAATTTTGTGGTGGAGGGCAGGGTGAGGGAAATCTCTTTAATGGAAGACTGCCACCTTATATATGGCATGCATGCGCATATTGGAGTACTCCTAGGCGTGAGATAAAGGTGGTCAGAGATGAAGATTCTGTGGCAAATTAAGGGCCTGATTACGATCTTGGCGGACAGGGTTACTCTGTCACAAACGTGACGAATATCCCGTCCGCCAAATTACAATTCCATTATATCCTATAGAACTTATAGTACGGAAGACGGGACATCCTTTCCGTTTGTGATGGAGTATCCCATCCGCCAAGATCGTAATCAGCCCCCTAGTTTGTGATGCATAGTCACTATGGTGTCTTTGGGGACGGCAGGTGTGCCGTAACGTTCACGGTGGTGTGTTTATCAGAACCAAATACGATTCCACAGTCCGGCTCTGTTGCTGGACTCCCGCTTCGCATGGAGAGCCGGGCACAGGATGCGGGGTATGGACATGCAGCACATATAGTTTGCATAGGTACTCTTGGCCACCGCCCTTTGAGGTGCCTCCCACTCCCCCCGCCCAGGTCACATCAGATTGTGCTAGAACTGGCTTCATTCTGAGAACGTGAACCCCTTCCTTCTCCATTGAAAATTATGCTGCTCTCCCCACCTGGCCTCGCTGCAGACACAAAACTTTTACAC
Source organism: Calotriton arnoldi (assembly GCA_963921515.1). NCBI lineage: Eukaryota > Metazoa > Chordata > Amphibia > Caudata > Salamandridae > Calotriton > Calotriton arnoldi. The sequence continues at coordinate 523,547 of CAWUFW010000462.1, forward strand.
ATTTTATATAAAAGTAATTTCTTGTACTATTTCTGTTTAGATCCTCCACAAAATCGACAAGGAGGGAGAGCGCTTGCCGCGGCCCGAGGACTGCCCTCAGGACATTTACAATGTGATGCTGCAGTGCTGGGCCCATAAGCCCGAGGACCGCCCCACGTTCCTGGCCCTGCGCGACTTCTTGGTGGAGGTAAGTGTGGTGGGGCCAGAGGTTGGCAGGTATGAGAGCCCGTTTTGTTTGCTATCGGTGGGGAGGGTCCATCCTTTGTTTAACAGTTGAAGAGTTCATGCTCACTTTGGCCAGGCAGTAGTACCTTGTGCATTGTTTGCATTATGTTTGAGCTGATTCCTCCTGACTTCCTTGAGTGTGAGGTATGCAGTGCTGAACACCAGGTGCCACCATTGAAGAGTTACATGGTCAGGTCAATTAGGGCAGTTGAAAAAACACTTAATATGGTAAAATTACACATTGATAACAACTCGCCTGGTTTGTCACATTAAACTTCCAGGCAGGTATCACTATGATAACTTAGTTCTAACTCATGATTGAGTATGAAATGCTGAATTGCACCGCCTGAGGGCCGGTCATGGCATCAGATGCATGATCGATGGAAGGCAGTAATGGAGGGGCAGTGCCCCCTCTCCACAAAATTACGGTGCTTGCTGATTTTTTTAGTCCTCCTTCTCAGTTTAGTTCTTTGCTCTCTCTGCCCCAGGCGCTGCCGACAGACATGAGGGCGCTGCAGGACTTCGAGGAGCCCGACAAGCTTCATATCCAGATGGACGACGTCATCACCATCATTGAGGGCAGGTACAGTACTCAAAGTGACCTTCTGATTGCCCTCAAGTGTCCCAGATTTTAGCATCATGTCCTGTTGATGTTCCATCACTCCCACTTCTGACACCAGAGTAACAGCGAGCCAGATCACAGCACCAAGAAAGGTTCAGTTCAAATGCTGACTTATTCAGAGTTGGTCCACTTTTCCTTCAGAAACTCTTCCTTGCATTTGTCCACTGATATTTTTCCTGGTCCCCCTCACCTCAGGTTTGTCTTCACATAAGTCAGCTGGCAACTTCTGCAGAAATACTGAATTCCCTCAAACAGATCAGAAATATCTGGGTATTAGAGAAAAAAGTCTGATTCTTATGCTACAGTTTTCCTATCACCACAGCACCTTCTTTTGTGTTTTTCACCCCATTTCATTCCAGAGAGGCGCTCACCTCAATCAATACAAGGTGAATCCCACGTCACTTCTGAGTCTGTACATGTCTCCTCCTTTCTAGGGTCACTAACTGAAAAGGTGCAAAACAAAAGTTTGTGCTACTTGCTTTAGGCCACAGCCCCATCCCTGGCATCCGAGTACCCAGCTCCTCTCTCTCACACATCTATATTCAGTAGCGTAGGGTTTGTTATTGCCGCCTGTCTCGCTTCGGGATCCTGGGTGAGCGTTTTTTTCATTCTTGACTGAGTCCTCTCGCTCTCTCTCAGTATTCGCTTTGGCGGTTCTCACTTCTGGTGGCCCTGGTCTGTGGTCCTCCAGATGCACCTCCGCTTGACTTCCTCTCTCTGTATTCTTCTGATTGGCTGCAGCTCCTGTAGAGTGGCATACTCCTCTTCCTTTCACAGGCGCCGCCCCCTTTCTCCCAGTCCTTCTTGAGCTTCACTACGGAAGAGACATCGTCAGTCCTTCCGGCTTTCCCAGCTGTACTGCCTTTGTTTCTCCGCCTCCTCTCTCGATTTAGTGATGCTTTGACAGCCATCTTGGAGAGTTCCCTCGTTCTAACCTCCCTCTCCTTGTCATGCGCCCCTCCACTCTCCGATCATAAGGGTTAACGGATGTTTGCTGCTTGCACTCTTCCTGGAGTGGTGGTACACTCCACTCTCAGTGTTTGACACAGCTGCATGTAGATTTACCCTCCATCCACTCCGACACAGGTGCACATAGAGGTGCCCTTCTTCCACACATATGACACAGGTGCATGTAGAGGTGCCCTTCTCCTACAATGCATGATACAAGCGCACATAGAGGTACCCTCCGTCCACTGACTGACATAGGCGCATGTAGAGGTGCCCTCATTCCACACTCCCCACACAGGGCACAGAGGTGCCCTCCTTCCACACACAGGGCACATAGAGGAGCCCTCCTCCCACACTCCCCACACAGGGCACATGGCGGTGCCCTCCTTCCACACTCCACACACAGGGCTCACACAGGTGCCGTCCTTCCACACTCCACACACAGGGCACTCACAGGTGCCCTCCTTACACACCACACACAGGGCACATAGAGGTGCCCTCCTTTCACACTGCGCACAGGGCACATAAAGGTGCCCTCCTTCCACACTCCACACACAGGGCACTCACAGGTGCCCTCCTTCCACACTCCACACACAGGGCACTCACAGGTGCCCTCCTTCCACACTGCGCACACAGGGCACTCACAGGTGCCCTCCTTTCACACTGCGCACAGGGCACATAAAGGTGCCCTCCTTCCACACTCCACACACAGGGCACTCACAGGTGCCCTCCTTCCACACTCCACACACAGGGCACTCACAGGTGCCCTCCTTCCACACTGCGCACACAGGGCACTCACAGGTGCCCTCCTTCCACACTGCGCACACAGGGCACTCACAGGTGCCCTCCTTTCACACTGCGCACAGGGCACATAAAGGTGCCCTCCTTCCACACTCCACACACAGGGCACTCACAGGTGCCCTCCTTCCACACTCCACACACAGGGCACTCACAGGTGCCCTCCTTCCACACTGCGCACACAGGGCACTCACAGGTGCCCTCCTTCCACACTGCGCACACAGGGCACTCACAGGTGCCCTCCTTCCACACTCCGCACACAGGGCACTCACAGGTGCCCTCCTTCCACACTGCGCACACAGGGCACATAAAGGTGCCTTCCTTCCATAGTCCCTGGCACTGGGCATATGGATGTACGTTTGTTCTACAATTCCTTCCACAGGTGCACTTACAGGTGCCCTCCTTCCACAATGTTTGACACAAGTGCACATAGAGATGCCTCCTTCCTCACTGTTAGACACATGCAGACATAGAGGGGCCTTACTTTTGCACTCCCTGGCCCGGACGCACAGTGAGGGACCCTCCTTCTGCACTCCCTGCCACAGACACACAATGAGGGGCCCTCCTTCCTCAGTTTCAGAAACAGAGGAACATAGAGGGGCCATCTTTTCACCCTCCCTGACATACAGGCATATCTGAAAGAGACACGTTAGTGACAGATTACCTTAGAATATTCCCAGGCGTCAGGCTGGATCCGGAAAGTTTTGCGTAGCAGTACCCCTGCGCGTTGGTAGGCGGCGTCGTGCGGCTCCGCGTCCGTCGTCGGTGTCGTGATCGCCGGGATGACGTTGCGGCCTTAGAATATTCCCAGGCGTCAGGCTGGATCCGGAAAGTTTTGCGTAGCAGTACCCCTGCGCGTTGGTAGGCGGCGTCGTGCGGCTCCGCGTCCGTCGTCGGTGTCGTGATCGCCGGGATGACGTTGCGGCCAGTACTTAGACGCCGCCCATGCGCGCTGGCATCAGTTCTTTCTTTTTCCGCGCCAGTAAGCGCAGATCCGGATTGAGCAGTGCCCCCAGTCTTTTTTGACTGAGTATTTTTTGAGACTTTTTGTCCAAGTTTTCGAGTCGCTTCGACTCCAAGGTGTCAGTAGGGATGCCCGGCTTCAAGCCATGCGAGATCTGTAATCGCATGATGTCGATTACGGATCCGCACCGAGAGTGTCTCTATGCCTGGGGCGCGGCCACGACACCAAGTCGTGCCCCGAGTGTCGGTCCCTCGCCCCGAAGGCTTTGCGAGAGCGGTCTCGAAAGCTCCTCGAGGCCTGGCACTCGGCTCCGCGCCGCTCGAGGTCCCGGGAGAGGTCGAGGGGCCGGTCGCGGAGCCGTCGTCATTCGTCGGGGTCGAAGTCTTCGTCTTCAGGTAAGGCGAAGCATAAGAGGTCTAAGAAGCGTCGCTCTAAGACCTCCCCTCGCCGGTCTCCCGACCAGGCCGACAGTCCTGTTGGTACCGCCCCCGCGGCTCCGGGGGTACCCGAACAGCCGACGCCGGCCTACCCGCCTGTCCCGGGTCCGACGTCGACTCCGGCCGAGATACAGGACTTCCTGTCGGCCATGGCTCGCATCTTCGGGCCTAAGGGTTACCCCGGTGCGCCTTCGGGCCCCGCGGGCCCCAGTGGGAGTCCCCCTTCCGCACCACCGGCGGCTCCGGCGCCGCAGGACCCCCTCGGATCCAGGCCTGGATCCCGGTTGACGCCGGTTGACCTAATAACACCTCCACCGCCGCCGACCTCACCGGTACCGTTCACGGCGCCGTCCGAGGCCCCGGGCGGCGCCGTCCCCAGGTTCGACCCGGACACGGAGCCGGATCGACGTCGCTCGACGGCGATTCCGACACCGATGGGACCTTTCTTCCCTCATGTCCCTCCTCCATACTTTTCACCTGTTTTGGAGGACGAGGAGGACTGGGAGGGGTCGGAAGACCCTCTCACAGCTCAATGTGAGCCTTATCAGGACTGGGCTGAGGAACTAGGTGATGCCAGTGGTCTGGACACCTCTCCTGACCTTGGCATGCTGTCTCCTCCTTCCGTGGCTACGGAGGAGGGAGCAAGTTATGCAACGGTGTTGCGTAGGGCGGCCGCGGCCTTGCGCCTCGAGCTCCCTACGGTGGCTGTCAGGACTAACCTCCTGACGGAAGTGCTTCAGCCGCCGGCTACCTCTTCGGAGCCACTGCTGCCGTTCAACGACGCACTTTCTGACGTTCTTTTGGGCACCTGGTCCAGGCCCACCACAGGGGCTCCTGTGGACAGGAACGTAGCCCGACGCCATCGCCCGGCCCCGGGCGACCCTCTGTTCCTCTCCCAACACCCCATCCCGAGAGCTTGGTTGTCCAAGCCTCTACCTCTCAAACCGCCTTCCCTACGGCTCCGCCGGATAGGAATCCAAAAACTGGAACAATTTGGGAAGAAGATTTTTCTTCCTCCAGTGCTGGCTTGCGGTCCGTGAACACCGCTTGCCTTTTGGGCCGTTACTCCCACTCTCTGTGGGATTCGGTGGCGCAGGTGCTGCCCAAGTGTCCTGAGGAGGTCCAGGCACTTCTCTCCCGTGCTATGCGGACGGGAGAGACGCAGCGAAGTTCTCTATCCGATGTGGCCTAGATACCGCTGGACTCGCTAGGCAGATCGCTTGCTACGACAGTGGCGCTGCGCCGTCACGCCTGGCTGAGGACCACTGGTTTTTCGGGCGATGTCCAAAACACCCTTATGGACATGCCCTTTGATGGGATCCGCCTTTGGCAATAAGGCAGACAGCGCGCTGGAGCGCTTTAAGGACTCGCGGGCTACGGCCAAGTCCTTGGGCCTCTCCGCCCCGCGCCCTCCGCAGCAGTCTACTTTTCGCCCCTTTCGTGGCCACGGAAGGGGCGCCCAGTCACGTCCACTGCCCAGCCACCGGCCCGCGCAGCAGGCGCCTTCGCGCGGCCGAGGACGTGGCTCCCGCCGAGGCGGGTCGGGTAACCAGCGTGCAGGTCAGGCCACCACCTCCGCCCCGTCCGCGGCCTCCAAGCCCTTCTAGTCCTTCCTTTCCAGTCCACGGAACGCCATTGGGGGGCAGGGTCCGCCATCACCTTCCCCACTGGCGCACCATCACATCGGACAGGTGGGTTTTGGACATTGTCCGAAGGGGCTACTCCCTCCCATTCGAGACTACCCCTCCAGCCATGCCACCTCAGCACCACCGCATGTCGGGGGACCATTTGGTTCTTCTTCGACAGGAAGTTGCGGCCCTCTTGGCCAAGGGGGCCATCGAGCGCGTTCCGACCCCAGAAGTAGGGCGTGGTTGCTATTCCCACTACTTTCTGGTGCCCAAAAAGGACAAGGAGGACTTGCGTCCTATCTTGGACCTCCGGAACGTCAATCACTTCCTCCGGAAGGAGAAGTTCAACTTGCTCACCCTAGCTCAGGTCTTGACTGCCCTCGACCCCGGAGACTGGATGGTAGCGTTGGACTTGCAGGACGCATATTTTCACATCCCCGTCCTGCCGGCCCACCGGCGTTACCTGCGGTTCACGGTAGGCCTCGAGCACTTTCAGTTCACCGTGCTCCCCTTTGGCCTTACCAGCACCCCTCGGGTGTTCACGAAAGTGATGGTGGTGGTCGCAGCTCATCTGCGCCGGGCAGGGGTTCCAGTCTTCCCCTACCTCGACGACTGGCTGCTGAAGGCGGGCTCGTCCCAGGCAGGCGTCTCCCACCTCCGGACTACGGCCGGACTCCTGCACTCGCTGGGGTTCTCCATCAACGTGCCGAAGTCGCACCTGATTCCTTCTCCACAGCTCCTTTTCATCGGAGCAGTTCTGGACACAACGCAGTTTCGGGCCTATCCTCCCGAACGGCGAGTCCAGGATATTCAGGCTATGATTCCGATCTTTCAGCCTCTACCGTGGGTTTCGGTACGGATGACCCTGAGGCTGCTGGGCCTCATGGCCTGCTGCATCCTGCTGGTCGATCATGCCAGATGGCATATGCGGGCTCTGCAGCGGGATCTGAAGTTCCAGTGGGCGCAGCATCAGAGGAACCTGTCCGATTACGTCCAGATCTCGGAGTGGACTGCACGACAGTTGCAGTGGTGGCTTTCGAACCGGCAATGGGTCATGGGCAGATCCCTCTCCCTTCCCCAGCCAGAGCACACAGTTGTGACGGATGCGTCCCTTCTGGGATGGGGCGGTCACATGGGAGAGGCGGAGATCAGAGGCCTCTGGTCTCCGGCGGAGTCCCGGCTCCATATCAACCTTCTGGAGCTCCGGGCGATCCGACTTGCACTAAAGGCATTCCTTCCCTCTGTCAAGGGGAAGGTAGTGCAGGTGTTCACAGACAACACCACCGCCATGTGGTACTGCAACAAACAAGGCGGGGTGGGGTCGTGGCCCCTCTGTCAGGAGGCTCTGCGTCTCTGGACATGGCTGGAACATCAGGGCATTTTCCTGATGGTTCAACACCTGGCAGGTTCCCTGAACGCCAGGGCGGATGAACTCAGCCGCAGGTGCATGATGGATCACGAATGGCGTCTTCACTCGGAGGTGGCGCAAGGACTCTTTCTACAGTGGGGAGAGCCTTGGTTAGATCTATTCGCCACCGAAGAGAACGCGCAATGTCATCAGTTCTGCGCGTTGGAATTTCCAAGGCGGCACTCAATCGGCGACTCTTTTCGTCGCGAGTGGAGTTGCAGTCTGTTGTACGCCTTTCCGCCTATACCACTTCTACCCAGAGTGTTGAAGAAGATTCGGCGCGACCGGGCCCAAGTCATTCTTGTGGCTCCGGACTGGGCTCGAAGAGTTTGGTATCCCGAGCTACTCAGTATGAGCATCGATCCCCCGATCCGTCTGCCTCTTCGGGAGGATCTTCTGTCGCAGCAGCAGGGGACGGTCCTCCACCCGAACCTGTCCAGTCTCCACCTCCTTGCATGGAGATTGAGCAGCAGCAGTTGATTCCTTTCGACTTGCCTCCCGAAGTTTGTGATGTGATTCTGGCAGCCAGGCGTCCCTCCACGAAGGTGGTATACGCCTGCAGGTGGAACAAGTTTGTGGCATGGTGCACAGCAAAGGCTGTGGATCCCCTTTCTGCCCCTCTTTCTGAGGTTCTACTGTTCCTTCTTTCTCTGGCCCAACAGGGTTCGGCCCTGGGTACCATCAAGGGCTACCTTTGTGCAATCTCGGCCTTCCTCAGGCTTCCTGATCAGCCCTCCTTTTCAAGTCCCCTGTTGTTAACAGGTTTCTTAAAGGCATTACACACCTTTTTCCCTCCTGTTCCGTTTGTGATGCCTCAGTGGGACTTGAACTTGGTTCTTACCTTTTAATGTGCGCTCCCTTTGAGCCTCTCCATAACTGTCCTCTTCGTCTTCTCACTCTGAAGACAGCCTTTCTGGTGGCTATCACCTCCGCTCGGCGGGTGAGTGAGCTCCAGGCTCTTTCTTGCAAGCCCCCTTTCTGTCTGTTCATCCAGACAAGGTTGTTCTTAGGACGCGTCCGTCCTTCTTGCCAAAGGTGGTTACTGCCTTCCACATTGGGCAGACCATAACTTTGCCCACCTTCTTTCCGCCTCCGCATCCTTCCAGAGAGGAAGAGAGGCTCCACCGTCTGGACCCAAAACGTGCGATTTCTTTCTATCTGAACCGCACACAACAGTTCTGGGTGGACGACCAGCTCTTTGTTGGCTACGTGGGCGCCAAAAAAGGTCGGGCGGTACACAAGAGAACCATCTCCCGCTGGGTCGTTTTGTGTATCAAAGCCTGCTATTCTTTGGCTAAGAAGGAGCCCCCTGTTGGGCTACGTGCCCATTCCACCAGGGCGACAGCCGCCACCACGGCTTTGGGACGTGGTGTCCCATTGCAGGACATTTGTCAGGCAGCTACGTGGGCCTCGCTGCACACGTTTACCAAGCATTACTGCCTTGACAGCCAAGTCCGGAGAGACGGCTTCTTTGGCCGTTCTGTTCTCCGAGACTTCCTCGTCTGATCTTTGTTCGCAGACCCACCACCGGGGTTGGTATTGCTGGGGTATCTATTCTAAGGTAAGGAATCTGTCACTAACGTGTCTCTTTCAGATGCACAAGTTACTAACTTGTGTAACGATATATCTGTAAGAGACAGTAGTTGGTGACAGATTCCTTACCGTCCCACCCATCCCTCCCCGTTCTGCGAACTGATTTCTAGGGTTAAGGTCGTCCCTTTCAGGGCCCTAGTTTTCAGACACCAGTGTCAGTTTCTTGCATGGCTCTGCGTTTCTGGCGCGGAAAGTCGTGTACAGAACTGGCGCCAGCGCGCATGGACGGCGTCTAAGTACTGGCCGCGACGTCATCCCGGCGATCACGACGCCGACGACGGACGCGGAGCCGCACGACGCCGCCTACCGACGCGCAGGGGTACTGCTACGCAAAACTTTCCGGATCCAGCCTGACGCCTGGGGATATTCTAAGGTAAGGAATCTGTCACTAACTACTGTCTCTTACAGATATATCGTTACACAAGTTAGTAACTTGTGCATTGGAGTAAGTTCCTTTCAAACTTCACGGTGGACAGAACCCTTGTTTTACTCCTGATGTAAATAATTTGCACAGATGCCTTCCTTCAGTCGGGCTCCCATTCCATATCCCCAATAACGGTGGTCCTTCCAGTTTTTCTGATGAGCGGCATCTAGAGTTACACTACTTCTGACTGGAATAGGGACGCGTAGAGACAAATTCTATCCATGGAAACAAAGTTGCAGCTTCCTTTGTCACTGGATGAGAGGCGCATAGAGGTGTCTTTCTTCCCTTCTACATGGCATAGATGTGAACAGACGCTACCTGGGAAATGACTTGTTGAGCTGGAGGAGAGGCGTTAGACGTGTAACACCAGAGAGAGTCCTTTATTAAGAAAGTGCACCTCTGGATGTCCCAGTTGTTCAATCTGTGATAACAAGGGCTCGGAGTAGAGTGCCCTACCCCGCTGATGGGAATATTTCTCTGTTGCTCCCTCTCCTGTGTGCATGCGGTACCCTTCAAAGCGCCTAGGCTGCCAGAGTGCGTTTGGAAAGGCCATCCTTACTCCCTGGTGTTTAACTATGTGATGTCCAAATGTTTTCATTTGCTATTTATACTTTCATGTACAGTGCTTCAATGTTTCAACTCTGTTTCTACTATATAATCCACTGTTAATATTTTAACAAACTACAGCGCTACTCTATGAGCGTGTTCTCTCCAGTTTAATGTGGTCTTTCTTTGTCTGCCTTTGCAACACGGCTGGGCTAATCTAAATGGATGCCACCCTCCTTCCTATAGCAGGAGCTCAGAGAAATGCATCTTTCTGCTCACCCTGGCTGGAGCAGAGAGAGCTACACCCTTCCCACTCCCTGGAAAAAGAGCAGACCCACTGTGCTAATTTCCTTCTTGTAGGAACAGAACAGAGACATACCCTCCACCCTGAAAAAAGGAACAGAGAGGCCTCCACCCATTCCCCTCACCGTAGAATAGGAGCAGAAAGACCTACTATCTTCCCTGTTTCCTGGAAACAGAGCAGACCCAGTTCTTCTTCTTGCCCTCTTGCAGAAATAGAACAGAGACGTCACATCCAAGACCAAATGAACATGTTCATAGCATGTGTTGCTCTAGAAACACGCTCTGCATACTCGTGTTGAGCTCGGACGTTTGCAACTTATTTTTGTTTGAAGAAAGGTTTACAAGTCATGGGATGCACTGTGACTCCACCCTTAGTTGGCAATGCGAGTGGCCCGGACTCCCTGTTAGATTGTTTTTTTCCGCCATTGGGTTCGGACGTGTACTGACAGGGCTCCGAGACTCAACATGTTCCCACATTTCATTTTCTTTCTCACATTTCAGCCCTCATGCCCCTTGACTTTGACTTCTTCGCGGAGAATGCCTCCTGGATGATAAATTGAACCCCCAAGATCCTGCAGACGTCTCAACTCCACTCAAAGCCGAAGGCCCCTTTGACACCGGAGCCCAAGACATCTTCGACTCTGAGGCTGTCATCAACGTCGAAAACTCCGTCAATGACTGGCTCTGACGATTTCTAGCAGCTGATCCTACAAAGACTGCAAAAGAAGTTGGATACGAGGCAGAAGAGAATTCATTCATCCCCTTACTAGGAAGATTTTGGCGAAGCCACTTTCTCAGATACATTTTCAGACTCTGCCTCGGAAAAAGAGCCTGGACTTTCAGGAGAATCCCACATGAGAGACTTCTGATGCTCTCAGGCCCAAAAAACATAGGGACCGAGGCAACAGTCCTCCCCTCTATGTTCTACCCCCACCACCTCTTCAAGGCCCCTTTCCTCACCTTCACTGCCTCCACCATAGTCTCCAGAGGGATCCCACATTCCCCTATGACCGAGACGGGGTTCAGCCTTGCCAACCCTCATGATGCACCCTTTCAACCAGGCCCCTGGGACTCCCAGACCTGGAACATTGCCACATTAGGGCATCTTCGCTAAACATCAACCTGGCGTACCAAGAGATCATTCAACGGGCAGCCAGCTTTCAAAAGGTGAACATGCATGTCCTCCACGTTGTTCAAGTCTGAGCAGACAGTCGAGTTCTTGCCCATGGTAAAGGTAAAGTGCATGTTAAAATCAGCCCCTGTCACATTTAAGGAGCCAGTGAAGGCAAGGGTGGTCAATCCAAGGGTTGAAAATAAGTGAACGACCCTGCCTACATTAGGGGTCATGTACCACCCAACTTCTTCGTCCTCCACACTGCATGCAAGCGCTCTACTGCGCAAACCACAGGCGATGCTCCTCTGCCCAGCAAGGAGAGCAAGCAGCTTGACACTGCAGGCAAAAGCGTGGAGCTCGGGGCTGTCACCCACTGGAGGATAGTCGGCTCCACGAGCCTTCTGTCCCGCTGTGACAGGACAAAGTGGGAGGAGATGTAGGAGTTAGCCAAGCATCTCCTGGAGCTATTCAGAGAGCGAGGGGTTGATACTGTCTCAGAGAGCAAAGCTCTTTCCAGTGCTACCACCCACGGCGCCCTCGATGCTGCGGACTTTGCTTCCCAATGGTTGAACACTAGTATCCTCATTGGACGCCTCGCCTGGCTCTTTATTTCTGGCTTCAAATCAGAGGTGCAGCAGCATCTTCTCAACCTGCCCTTCAACGAGGGACACTGTTTGGGCGACAGGTTGAGATGCCTGAGAGAATACAGAAGGGCACCGGCATTGCTGAGTCCACGGGTGCTCTTCAGACCCCGGTTGCCAGAGGCTCCTTTCAGAGGCAGTAATAAAGGAAACAGTGGTCCCTGAAGGAGGGAAGCGTGAACCTCACCTTCCACGGTAAACGAGCGCATAAACATCAGGAGATTGGTTTTACTAGATGAAACACATTTTTAGTTAGTTGTTTAACATTTAGAATCTTAGAAAGAAGAACTGATTAAGCTCTACTGTTTTACACATTTGGAATAGAAGTGCTGTTCCCCAAACGACACAACGGCGCAGTGACATAAGTCAGTAAAAAGTGTGCTAGTGCTGCACAATATACACAAGTATAGTGACTGTGGAGAATGGACAACTGTTCAGTATATACTCTAACATAGAGTTGCAGGCTCCTAAATCACATAAACACAGTGCACTATTATTGTGTCAGCGTTTCAGCCCTCTAAAGTTATTTGTACAGGGTCATCATCAGGACAAAGAATGGGAAACACCTATAAAGAAGAAACCACATATCAGTTGGTTTGCGATGACTCGCATGCATAAAAAATTCAATGGGAGGAAGAAAACCTACCCATTAGGTAGTATTCGTGCAGTGAATGCTGAACAGTACATTCCAGAATGGGTCCGCCAATTATAGGTCAGTTAGCTGATTTATGAAACCTAGATCGACAAATATATGGATTACAGGCTAGACTACGTAGCAGCTACAAGTGAAGTACATAGTGCAATCAGGTATACAACTCACCCAAGGACTATAATTCCCTTTGAAAAGTAGCGGACTCAGTGGAGTCTAAAAAGGTTCGGAAACCATAGAATGGTTGTGCGTTAGGCAGCTTCCTGATTGGCTCCAAGGCTGCCTCCCCAGACCCCTCCTTCTCCTATCAGAGACAGCCTTTTCACAAGGGCTGCCTACCGGGACGATAGTAACAAAGAAAGAGGTGGTTCCGGTAAGGGAGCCTTCACCTCCAAGCACTGCTGTTCCCCAGCAAACCCATTCTCCCCACTCCCTGACCACACATCACCTGACGGGGGTAGAGCCTGAGATTTCCTTTCTTGCTGGGAGGAAACCACATCAGACCATTGGGTGTTAGCAGTGGTTCTCCACGGCTACTGCTTAGAACCCGTCACAACCCTTCCCAAAATCCCACCCCGCAACCAGACCCTTAGCAGAGAACATCTAAACCTTCTAGAGTAAGCGGTACAAGCGCTTCTGCAAAAAGGGTCCATAGAGCCTGTATCCCCTCTCCACTGGGGCAAGGGAGTTCCCTCATTTTACTTCCTCATCCCCCAAGAACGGCTCCTCCAGGCCAATCGTGGACATCAGCCCCTCAGTGGCTACCTCCTCTCACAACATTCCCACTTGACCACCCTACAGGATGTCACCCCCTGCCCCAACAAGGCAATTCCATAGTGGTGCTTGACCTCTAGATGCCGACGTTCACATTCCCAGCCATCCGACTGATCTGCGCTGCCTTCGCTTTCTGTTGAGTGCCGTCATTACCAATTCACAGTACGTCCTTTCGGGGTCACCACTGGCCCAAGGGTTTTCACAAAGTGCCTAGCAGAGGTGTCTGCCCATTTAAGGAGGGGGAGCATCCACTTTTTGCCCTAACTCGACGATTGGCTGATCAAGAGCACAGCAAGCACAGGGTCCTAGCACCTACACAGGCTACCATCTCCCTACTGCACAGCCTAGGGTTCACAATAAATGCCACAATATTCCACCTGGAACCCTCCAAATCCATCCCTTCCTAGGGTCTGTACTCATCGTGGTCACAGCCAAAGCCTACCACAGCCCGCATGGGGGTGTTTGCGTTCCAGCAGGTCTTACCTCTTTTCCAGCCCAATCGTCATCTGAGTCAGAGCTCTCATGTGCCTGCTACGCATGATGGCCTCCTTTATCGCCTTAGTACCTCACGCCCGGCTCCATACGGGTCAGAATACCTTTGGCTCAATAGTCACAAGTGAAGGGTCACTTGGAAGGCCTAGTTTGGTGAAGCCGGCATCCATCGCTGTCTGCAGTGATGGAACGGCATCAGTCTGTGTTAGGTCAAACATATCCTAGACCCCATTCCCATCAGGCCTCGCATACACTTCGATACGTCTTCCTCTGGCAGCTATAGCTGCTTACACGCTAAACGGGGAGCTCGCCTCCCTTTTTCGCTTCATTGTAGTTAAGGTCTTCATAGAGGGCTTCAAAAGGATCCTCCCTCCCAGAGTCCCCCCTGCCTTGTGTGGAATCTCTCTGTGGTCCTTGCCAGGCTCATGAGACACCCATTTGAGTCCCTGCACTCTTGCTCTCTCCTGGAAATCAGTTTTCCTTGTGGCCATAACCTCTCTCAGATGCATTAGTGGGGTGCAGGCCCTCACGCTACAAGGACACTTCATTAATGTCCACAAGGGCAGGGCCGTGCTCATAACTAATCTAAAATTCCTCCCCCTTTCCACCTCGACCAAACTATAGAGCTCTCAGTTGTTTTCCGCTCAACTAGTCTCTGTAGCAGAGAGTCATTCACACCCTAGATGCCAGATGGGCTCACATCAATAGTACCATGCCCTTCCTCAAAACTGAACAGTTCTTTGTATCCTTTGGCAAACCTAACAAGGGCCAGGCTATTTCTAAGACTGGCATTGCCAGGTGGGTAGTGAAATGCATCCAAACTTGCAATCACAAAGCCCAAAAAGCTCCTTATTAACTAACTCCCTTTCACAATACACCATACTGTGCTCACTCGCCACTTCATATCACTCTCACCCACTGTGCGGAAAACAATCGAACATGCAGTAAGGATGGAGTCGTAGTGCATCCCATCTCTCGAAAACCTTTCTTCGAACAAAAACAAGTTGCAAATGTCTGATCCCAACACTAGATGGCAGAAGTATGCAGCGCATGTGAATCTACAGCACTACATGCTACAAACAGATGCTTACAGGGTAACATTATCCTTCTCCAATCACTGAACACCATGTACTCATTGCTAAAAATCAGTTCATTGTAACCGTACTGTGCCCATCTATCATCAAATGCAATTAATATGTTTCCTATTTCACGTCCATCAGACAGAAGACCTCTCCTTATTCTTACCCCCCATTGAAACATTCCTTGCTGGGTCCGGTATCAACTGCTCCGCTTTCCTTTGAAGGACTACCCTAGCTGCTCCAACCCACCAGTTATGTTCTGGACGACGGTTCCACAAGCTTCATTAGGGAAAGTTTACATCTCCGAGTAGCTCTTGTGCTCCGTGGTAAAAACTTTCCTTAACCAGGGAGTTTTGCAGCGTGAATCTTTCTGGATTCACTATGCTGTGCATTATTCCGCCATCTCGTGGTTGGGTCCGGATTCGTAGTCTTTTCTTTGTTTTTGTGTTTTTGTGTTTTTTTTGTTGTTGGCCCAGGTGGGCGGCGACGCCCCACCATTTGGTGTCTTCGGTGACGTCGTCGCGCTTCCGGCGGAAGCTCCCACCCTTGGTAGCCATCTTCCGATTCTTTTTTCCGCCGTGGGGTCTGGATCGTTGCCGAGAAGTTCCAGAAATTTTGGACGAAGAATCTCAAAGTCGAAATATCATCACAGAGGATGGATTCCTGAGACACCGGACGACCGACACAAGTACCGGGAGACAACAAGAAGGACGACGAGGTAGAAGGTCCACGACCGAAATCTCGACGCCTACGGAGAATGTGCTCACAGGGGGCTCCCTGAGCGCGGTTATGGACAAGACTCCGTTCAAGTTTTGCAAAAACTGCCACCACAAGTACGCCCAAAAGACCAGCACCCAGTCTGCAACCTCTGCTTGCCGCTCGACCACATCAGCGAAGACTGCAACGCGTGCTCGGCGTTCACCCCGAGACCCTCCGGGTGAGAGAGAGCAGAGAAGGGCGAACTACAACATGCAGGGCCAGGGACCAGCACCATCGCTCCGAGACCTGGGCCTCTCGAGCGGAGAGGAAGACAACATCGCAGAGGGACCAGAGGACTGCGCTGTCGTCGAGGTCCATAAGAAAACGTCGAAGGAGGTAAGGGAGTCGTCGACCCCAAAACACCAAAGCGACGCTCGAAAGAGTGAAGCCAGAACACCTAGCGACACTCCTAGAAGTGTAGCAAAGTCCTCAAAGGGAGCATTGCCGCCGAAACCCTCGACGAAAGCAACAGCATCCAAGGACAAGCAGTCGAGCGGATCCTTTGACAAGGACTCACAATCGGCGAAAGCTTCCGAAAAACAAAGGCGTCGAAGGTCACCTCCGAAAGGGAAGCCTCGGCACCGAGAAAGGAAGGCCCGAGCGTCTGTTTCGACGACCGCGACCGGGAAGAGAAGCGCTGCACCACTCGACGCCGAAAAGGCCCACGAGATGCCGAAAAGAAGAGGAGGCTCGAGGCAGAGATGGCGAGCATCCTGCAACGGAAAAAGACTTCGACGAGAAGATGAAGCAATACGCTATCCCATCGAAGCCAGCCCACGAGGCACTCGAGGAGTTCGAAGCCGAATACATCGAGCCCCCGAGAACACCCGAACCACTCGAAGACCAGGACGAAGAAGACTACTACTCGAAGGCGAAGAAGAGATGCAGTCTTACCGGGACTCGGCGTCCTCGGAGGTACAAGACATAGACTGGCAAGACCTCGACGCAGAGTCACCAGAAGAAGGGGTAGACTCTTATCCCTCGAGGCCTTCGCCGCCAGACGACATCGGAGTCTACAATGAGGTCGTCCAGAAGGCTGCAAAGACATATGGGGTCGAAATGCAGGAGGAAAAAACAAAGGCAGGTTTCCTCTTGAAACCCTGCTCCCTCAACAGACAAGGAGCCAATTCCTACCCATGTTGCCTGGCGTCCTCGACCAGGGAAGGGAGGCCTTCAGGGAACCGGCAGTCTGCAAGGCGGTTACACCTAGAAGCGAGAAGAAATATAAACATTCCACAAAAGACCCGGCGTACATCCAAGGGTCAGTACCAGCAGACTCCATTATCGCTGCAACGGCCAGAAAAGGGCCGGTGTGCCCACCAACACAGGCCCACCTCCAGACAAGGAGAGCAAGCGAATAGACCTCACAGGACGAAAAGTGGAGAGGAACGCAGCCATACACTGGCGCATCGCCAACTCCAACGCCCTCATCAGCAGGCATGCATACCAGCATTGGGCAGAAATGAGTCAGCTCATTAAACACCTGCCAGAAGAACACCAACAAAGGGCAAATTACCTAGCGGAGGAAGGCAAGGCCATCGCTAACACTTGCCTAAAGTCAGCCTTGGACGCAGCAGAGAACTCCAGCAGGCAAATGATGATAGGAGTAACTGAGAGGAGACACGCATGGCTCAGGATCTCCGGCTTCAAGCCAGAAGTACAGAGCAACATCATCAACACACCTTTCGACGGTGAGAAACTGTTTGGGGCAACAGTCGACAACAAGTTAACTCAACTGAAGACGGACAACGAAACTGCAAGGTCCATTGGAGCGCTGCAGTTCAGGGGAATGAGAAGAGGAAACCCTCAAGGCGACCCAGTGGTAGAGGGGGCAATGCACCCACCACTTCACACCAATCACCCCAGCAAGGATATCAGGGGAACAACCAGGGCCAAAACCTGCAGGGACAACAGCAGCAGAATTGGCAGTACCAACCCAGAGGACGGTCCTTTCGAGGGCGCGGGTACGGAAGGGACAGGCCCAAAGAGGGGGCCAGCAGCCCACCTCAAAGTGACTCCAGACACAAACCAGACCCTCCCCAGTTAACACCAAGGGAGAGGAGAAGTCCACAAAAGGACAAAATAAGGAACACACACACACAACAAATAACCACCGAGCATACAACACCGGTGGGAGGAAGAATAGGAAAATTCCTCACACAATCGAGGGAAATTACCACGGACAAGTGGATACTAAACACCATACAGCACGGGTACTGCATAGACCTCCAAAAACACCCGCCGGGAAAAACCAAGACATTGGACAATACCCGCAAGGGAACTCGCCCTCCTCCGTCTAGAAGCAGAGGAGCTGCTACAAAAAGAGCAATAGAACTAGTCCCAATAAACGAAAGGAACAAGGGAGTATACTCAACATACTTCCTTGTGCCAAAGGTAGACGAAACACTAAGACCAATACTGGACCTCAGATTCCTGAACAAGTTCGTAAAAACTCAAAAATTCAAAATGACTTCACTTCGGAAGTAATACCCCAAATCCAAGAAGGGATTACATGGCGACCTTAGACTTGAAAGATGCATATCTGCACATACCCGTCAACCACAAACACAAACGTCTATTAAGATTCGTGATAGGCCACGACCACTACCAGTTCACAGTGCTGGCCTTCGGACTAAAGTCCTCACCAAGGGTGTTCACAAAATGCCTAGCAGCAGCTGCAGCGCACCTTCGGAGAAAGAGCATACATGTATACCCCTACCTCGACGACTGGCTTGTGAAAGCAGGATCATACAAACTCTGCAAAGATCACATCGAACAAGTCATACAAACACTGTCCAGACTAAGTTTCTCAATACACTGGGAGAAATCATCAACAGAACCTCAGCAGATCAAAATATTCTTAGGGGCACAAATCGACAGCACACAGTCCAAGGTGTTCCCCAGCGACAAGAGAACTATAGCGCTCCTGAGGGAAACACGTCATTACCGCAAGGGGCAAGTTCTGACAGTGAGGACGGTGAGCAGACTAATGGGAATGATGGCATCATGCATTCACCTTGTCCCACATATCAGACTGCACATGAGACCGTTCCAAGAATGGCTCCAGCAACAATGGTCACAAGCGACAGGGAGTTGGGAAGATCTAGTGGTTGTCACACACGCAGTGCAGCAACAAATAGCGTGGTGGAAGGAAGAGAACATATTACAGGGGAAGCCATTCACACAGCCAACTCCAACAGTGACCATCACAACAGACGCCTCACAGCAGGGCTGGGGCGCGCACATGGACAGACTCCGCGTCAGGGGGCTGTGGTCACAACAAGATGCAGTGAAACACATCAACTTCCTAGAACTAAAAACGGTGTTCCTAGCCTTAAAAGCCTTTCAAAAGCAGCTTTACGGGCAGCGAGTGCTGATACAAACAGACAACACAACAACCATGTTCTACATCAACAAACAGGGTGGAACACAGTCAACACCGCTATCAAGCCTGGCACAAGAGATCTGGAGATGGGCCATCCCTCTAAGGAAGACCTACTGGCAATACACCTCCCAGGAATAGACAATGTAGAAGCAGACCGACTCAGCAGGCAGACGTCGGCATCCCACGAATGGGAGCTCAACCAACAGGAGGTGCAGCGGATGTTCCAAAAGTGGGGAACACCACGGATAGACCTGTTTGCAACACTCCAGAATGCAAAATGCCAACATTACGCATCCAGACAACCGGACCAAAGGTCCCTAGGGAATGCGCTATGGATAAGTTGGTCGAACGAATTTGCATACGCTTTTCCTCCGATACCACTGTTACACAAGGTACTCAGCAAATGCAGGAGCAGCAGCATGACACTCATACTGGTGGCACCTCAGTGGGCCAGACAATCATGGTTCTCACAGATAATGGAAATGGCGCAGGAACCAGCACACAGGTTCAGCAGAAGGAAAGACCTCCTCACAATGCAAGACGGAAAAGTGCTCCACCCAGAACCAGACAGGCTCAGCCTAGCAGCATGGCTCCTGAGGACCTAGAATTCGCACACCTCAAGCTACCTCCAAGCACCATGGCAGTACTCAGAGAAGCAAGGAGACCCACTACAAGAAAATGCTACATTGCAAAGAGGAAAAGGTTCTCGCAATGGTGCATTTCAGAGGGACTGCAACGAAAAGTCACAAAAGAATCAACAGTACTACAATACTTAACGCACCTACTACAAAGCGGGCTGAGCTACTCGTCACTAAGGGTTCACCTAGCAGCCATAGTGGCCTACACCAGGGAGAAGCGGGGAAAAGCTTCTTCACCTCCCAAGTGGTCAAAAGATTCCTGGAAGGGGCTAAAAGAATAGCCCCCTAAAAGGATGCCAGCCCCAAGCTGGAACCTCAACACTGTACTAACACAGTTGATGAAATCACCATTTGAACCCATACACAAGATCACACTGCACATGCTCACACTAAAAACGGCATTCTTAGTGGCTATCACGTCACTGCGAAGAGTCAGTGAACTACAGGCTCTGACACTACAAGAGCCCTACTTGCAAATACACAAGGACAGAATTGTCATGAGAACGGACCCACACTTCCTGCCAAAGGTGGTGTCGCGGTTCCATATCAATCAAACAATACAGATACCAAGTTTCTTCCAGAAACCTTCAACGCCCTCAGAAAAGGCGCTACACACGCTGGACGCCAGAAGGGCAGTGATGCACTACATAGAAAGGACGAAGGAATGCAGGAAAACAAAACAACTCTTCGTTTCCTTCGACAGCAGTTTCCTGGGACGACCAGTAACAAAAAATACCATAGCACGATGGATTGCACAAGCAATACAACTCTGCCACAAGCAGGCAGGACAAGAATTACAAGGAGCCGCCCAGGCTCACTCAACAAGGAAAAAGGGAGCAACGGCTATGCGTTCCTAGCGAACACACCTATACAAGACATTTGCCAAGCGGCAACATGGTCTTCCGTGCACACGTTCACCAAACACTACTGTGTTGATATCCAGATGAACAAAGAGGCACAAGTAGGACAGAAGGTCTTACAGCACATTTTCAGCAACCAATGCTCATCTTCCACCCAACCACCACAATAACAAACCGCTACTAAGTCTATGCACAGCATAGTGAATCCAGAAAGATTCACGCTGCAAAACGAATAGTTTCTTACCTGTCGGTGTAGTTTTGCAGCTTGAAGACTTTCTGGATTCACTAGCGATCCCACCCGCCTCCGCCAGGAAGATAACATAGGAGGTTAAGGGTACAACTAGACTACATACAGGGTTTAGAGGGATCAAAGAAAAATTAAAGGATAAAAGGTGAAAGACATAGACAACAAAAAACTGTAAGAGGAAAAGAAAAAGAATCCGAAGATGGCTACCAAGGGTGGGAGCTTCCGCCGGAAGCGCGACGACGTCACCGAAGACACCAGATGGTGGGCGTCGCCGCCCACCTGGGCCAACAACAAAAAACAAACAAAAAAACACAAAAACAAAGAAAAGACTACGAATCCGGACCCAACCACGAGATGGCGGAATAATGCACAGCATAGTGAATCCAGAAAGTCTTCAAGCTGCAAAACTACACCGACAGGTAAGAAACTATTCGTTTTCTTTTGCTTACTAAAAATTGTCCGGAACCCCTTTTTTCTGGAAAAAAGCGAATCTTGACTATTTCTCCATGCTGAATTCAGACCGGTCTCCAACCTACTGTGGTTACAGAAAGCCATTGAGAAATGTGTCGCCAAACTACTCACTTCATACGTGAATTTAAAACACCTAGTGATGGGCTATGAGCAGGGCCACTGGAATTATGCGGGAGGAAAGGGCCAGATTATGCAGCAGGGTTGAGTAAATTATGTGGCAAGAAAAGACAAATAGTATCACTTTCTTGTTTCATCATTTTTAAACTTAGTAACACTCTGTGGGCATTGGTTGCGCCCCATTACTACCAGTTTAACATCCAATTATAACAATAAAGCAACAGAAAGGTGACCGGTCCAGCTTTGTAAAGGGCCTTCCACTGCGCGGCACACGTGTTGTTGCATTTTTAGTAACTTTTGAACCGTTTGAACTAGAAACAATATTTTTTGTTAAAATCTGCAGATTATGAAACGGATGATGGATTATGTGGCAAATGCAGCACTTCTATAATTATGTGAAAAACAATCGCATAATTCCAGTGCCCGTGACTGAGTCTTGCTTATGCTCCCCCTCTTTTAGGGTTTCTGGAAGGCCCAGAATGAGTTTAAAAGAACAAGTTCAGAGACGAAGATGTTCCAGATGTTGGTCACTGCAGTTGAAACGTATTGTTGTTATGTGTATTTGTATATGGCGCTAGCTCCCGTAAGGGTATCTTGGCGCTGTGCAGGTGTATGAGGCAAGCCCTAGGAATGGAGTGAGGAGTTACTCCAAGAGCCTGGTTTTCCGCTTCTTGTGGAGTTCAAGAAGAGAGGAGGAGACTCTGATATATAGTGGGAGGTTGTTCCAAGCTTTGGGAGCGATGTAAGAGATGGCTTGAAATCCTGTTCTGCTTCTGTGAATGCACGGATGTGTGTTAGTAGGAGTCCGGCCGAGCAACGGTGTCTGGGTTTTTGAGGGACTGATATGAAGCTTGCTTGATATGGTTCTGGGGTTTGTAGCATTAAGGAATCTCTGCTTCGAGGCCCGTCTTTAGTTGCTTATGCAGAAGAGAAGTGAGTTCCGGATACACTTGTGACCAAGGGCAGTTCCTCCTAAAGGTCGGAGGAGTGTCGCCCTGCCTTCTGTGAGCACAGGAGGTAAACACGAATAAATAAATTGGCATGGCAATGCCATTTTATTTTGCTGCCAGCTTGCGCTGTGTACAGCCCGAGTGTGGGGGCAGGGGGCAGGGGGCGGGGCTGAATCATTCAATTGCAGGATGACTGCTACCCCTTCCAGTGTGCATGTCGGATTGGCCGGCTGTCCTGCGTCAGGCCAGACTGACATGCGCATTGTAGACCCAGCAATCCCAGCTCTGTGAAACAGCCGGGGGATTGCTCGTACAGTACCCGAGCCTCAAAAGGAGCACTGGGTTAGTCTGCTCCAACCAATCCTGGAGCTGCTCTCATGCTCTAAACAGCATGTGAGCAGCTCCAGGATTGGTTGGATTCGTGTTCCACTGGGAAGGAAGGAAGTCCTTCCCTTTCCTGCTGTGGTCACTAGGATCCCGTCGATAGAGAAGTGCCGCACCGGGAGGGACGCAGCATTTATGGTGAGTTTTGCGCCATCTCGCCTACCATATTTTCATATTGCTAGCCGCCACTGTAAATGGTTACGCCTCACGTGGTTGCCATAAGCCAGTGAACTCTTCTCTGTCGGTAGCAGAGATACTGCCCTGCTGGTGGTTGATGAAACTTAGGGGCGGGGGGGGGAGGCAGCCAGTGGGCACAGAAGGGCCAAGGTGCTGGCTGCATAGAAGATACAGGTGAGAATGCATGGACTTTCCCGCTTGTACTTCCTATCTGGTGAAGTCCCAGTGTTGTCCGGTAGGTGGCAACATTTACACACATTTGAATGTGGCTGGATTTATTTCAGAAGCTCTTAACATCAGGAGAGCAAAGGGTCGCTCTGGGTGAGAGCTCTGACAAGGTGCACGCGCTGCACAGCTGGGCACTGCCAGGGCCACTCCAAAGGTCAAAGTTGAGAGTTAATGAATACAGTGCAAGTGACGCATTCATAGAAATTAGTTGGAGCTGTACAGACATTGCAAAAGGAAATATTTCATCTAATAACGTGGCAGAAGGAACGAGAGAATTTTTCGTTCTTGGATCTCAGAAATTAGTGATTCTGCTTTTATTAGTGCTGTGAAATAACCTCCCAAATGTTTGAGCGCTACATAAAACTAATACACTAGACATTATCACACACGGAATGTGTAAGAAACTGCTGGAAGTAATTTTACCGTTTATAAATCCACGTGTCGGTTTCTCCCACGAATTAAGGGGTTTTAAGTGACAAAAAGTGATAATATTTTAAAACAAAGGTGAGGTAACGTTGCTTGGTACATTTTAAAAGGGCGATTTTCAAAAAGTAAAACAAATATTTGAGCACATTTTAAATGTGATCATGCTAACGCTTTAATGAGTCTCTGCAGTGGTTTTAATTTCAGACATATATATTTCTCCCGGTAACCTTTATGCTTGTTTATGCTCTTATCACCTCCACAAGTTCTTTCAGAAATCAGTCCTCGTCTGGCAATAGTGACCGGAGTGGAAGGGCCTCTCGCCTCCAGAGCTGAGCTGTCCGGGTTTCATATCTTTGGCTACAATAAAGTACAGAGAAGCACCATTGCCTTCTGTAAGGCCATTAAAACAAATCCATGCATTAAATCACTGCCAGGGCCCCGGGCCCCAAGGGTCTTTAAAACCCAGCTCCTATACTTCCAGTCAGTTGTTGAAAGGTGACTGCGCAGTGCCCATCACATCGAAGGAATAGCCCATGTCCACTGTGGAGCAGGTATCCTGAAGACGAAGTCGTTTCATTCTGGAGGCTGAGCGGCCAGGTCAGTATAAAAGGAGCCCACCTTTTATTCCGCTTCCATGTGTGTTTATATGACCTGAACATTGGGGCGTTCATTGATGGTACGCAAAGGTGATATGAACAAAACCCCCAAATCCCCCTTTAATTCAACTGCTTGGCCTAGTTTTCTCAGTATGTCGGTGGACAGCACGCCTTGCTTTTCTGCCTTGTCTTATAGGATTGTCACTTAAAGCTCATTTATCCCAAGGCGTGTTTTTGTTAATGTACACGCTCTTACATATTCTGTGGAGCGACTGCCCTTAGCAGTCACACTTTTATTGTGCAAAAACAAACTTTTGATGTTATTTCAGAGCTACAAGCTTTCTGGTGCGCTCTGCTGCCCCCGCCGTATCATATCTTGAGCCCATTTCTGGGAGTGAAGCTGGCGCTAAAAACAAGTATTGGGTCTTACGCCATTTTATTGTTCGTTCCATAATACGAATCCACACTTGGCACTTCAGTAAAATGTATTATTATTTTTATTTAATGACACTTCTTGTATAGAGCTCAAAGGATAAAAGGGTGGTCAGTCCTACCTTGAACCAAACCTGTGAACTACAGGTTATAACTGGATCCTTCCAGGAGGTACTTACTCAGCTCAGTTCATTTATTGTCTGCTATGGCATGGTATCATTTTTGTTATAGCGTCTACTACAGAAGACGAGGCACTGAGGGGCTTTGCGGGCGGTTAGCATGCTACTCCTTGGGAGCCCAATGTTCAACGTTTAGTTATGGATAAGGGTTACAGTTGGTCATGTTTTTTTCATGCCGTCTCATGCATTTGCAATCTGCATCACGTGCAAATTTATTGTGCGTTTCCTCATATGGAGATTAAAATTGTTGTTTGTTTTGATTTATATGAGATACTTGGCAGTATTAGGAACTTTGGCTTTTATATATAACTTTCTATCCTTTCAAGGTGCTGAAGCACAGATGGGTAGCGCACTATTTCATGGGATTCTAAGTAATGTTAGAGATGTTTGTCATGCAAATTGAGTTAACATTTCTCATGTTTATTATGCAGGTTTCATGCAGCTTGTATGTAGTTTTCAAGGCAGTCAGGTGTGCATGTACCTGTCACAGACTGACATGGAGTCTGCTGTGCCATATGTCTTAATGAGGTTATGCAAGGACATGCAGGCAGTCATTCAGGTGATAGTGCGAATAATTGTGACCGTGACGTGATCATGCACGCAGCCATGCAAAGGTATAGCTGCCACCGGCACTATTGATGGCAATGAAATACTGCATGCAGTCATCTCAGAAGCGGCAGTGCCCAAGCCCCTAGAGACGGGGCTAAGCGACCGGGATCTGGTTTGTTTGTTCTGTATAGGAATTCTTTGTATGTGATATCTGCTCTGATGTGGCTGGAGGTGACAACTGAGCACATTACAAAACAGGTGAATGTGTAAATGTGTGTTCCCCATCCCTTCCTCGCTCCACTGTCTTCATGCATGCAGCTTTGGTCATCTTTGTGGATGTCTTGGCGCTGTGTTCCTGTGGGTGGGCACAGCATGTGACCTGGATCACCTGTCACGTTTTGCTGTGCACGTGTCTGCCACCCTTGTGTGCTGTCTCTCTGCAGCTGGTTGAATAAGGTGACCTGATGGGAGTGAACTGCGGATCACAGGTTGCGTCACAAACCCATGTATCCTTGTTACCTTAGATTGTGTATACAGATGCAGTGTGCTCACTCACGCCCACGTGCACCACCCCTGGGTGCAGCTGTTACCTGATAGCTGTCTGGACAGAGTGGGTGGCTACACCTTATGCTAACCCGGTGTACAGCAGTTCCCAGAATAAGGTGGGCCGGGAGCGGGTAGGGCTTGGCACCTGCTAAGGCAAGTGGTTGCTGACAGCAAGTTCTTCTGTACAGTATAAGGCCCCGCCTTTTATTGATTTATTTACTATTTATGTAGCAAATCACACACAATGAATTGCTGTGTTCGAGGCATGTGTGGCTGTAGATACACATCCTGTGCATACTCCTGCCATCACGAGTTGGGCCCGGAAGTGTGCAAGTTGTTTTATTTCAAAGACGTCTTTCGAGTCGTGAGGTGCTGTGACGCCTCCTCTTGGTGATTACGCACATGGTCATCGACTTCAGTGTTATATTGTTTTCTTTACTCCGGGTTCGGATTTGTGCTCTGGGTCGAAACCGTCGCTGTGCTCTTTTCAGTTCACACATTCCTTCCCTCACTTGGTTTTGTACTTCGATTGTGTCTCCCTTTCTTTGCACCTCGAGTTGTCGTTTGATTACTTCCCTCGAGCGGGTTCCAGGTCGACTGCGTCCCTCCTGGGCCTCATCCTTTGGGCCCTACTCCCATCTCTCAGTTGAGTCTCTCCACTATGCCTCGACAGTGATGGAACAGACACCATTTCGGTATTGTCCTCCCTACCACGCAAAATATCCTTGGACCGATCTCATTAGGTCTGTAATCTGCGCCTGTCGCCGGATCATAACACGGCTGCCTGTGCCGCTTGCCGCTCCTTTTCTGCCAAAAAGACTCTTTGCGCTCGTTGTCTCGAGATGTTGCGTAGGGGCAGAGACGACACCTCAGACCTTTCTGTCTCAAGGACATCGAGGGGGAACATCATCCACAACCGTTGGCTGCAGATGCAGAGGCTTTCTCAGCCTGAAGAAAGTTCAGGCTTCGACCTGGAGATCAAGGACCTTCCGCCAGCCCAGCAGTCTGAGTACGTACGTCATTGTCTCCCCCTTGTCACTGCCGTCAACCCGCGCAGCCTTCAGCCAAAGAGCACTCAGCTACTCTTGAGCACCAGAGACAAGCTGTCGGACCACCACTGCCTTCGGGCCATGGTCGGCACCGACAAACCACTTTAGACGCCCTGCCCAGCTCTGGCTCAGCGCTGAAAAAGCCTTTGAGACTGACCATTTTGGCGCCAGCTACTCTAGCACCGATCCGACCCTCTGCACCGACCACATCCACCTAGGCGCAGAAACCGAAAGTACCCTAGGAGCCAAAGACCTCGGCGTTGACCAGCAAGCCCGAAACTGGCGCACTCAGATGATTCTCCAAAATCTGCAAGAGGAGCTCGACTCAAGGCAGAAACATCTGGCAATCCACCCCCACACAGGCTGCATCCTTGCTTGATCTTCGGGCCCTGCTGCTCCACCCCAAAAACATCAGCTGTCCTTTGAGGAGGACTTGGACATTTCAAAGTCAGCATAACACAAGAAAGCGGATAAGTCTACCAGCCCCTTACCCCACGCACAACCATCCCTTCACCCTATTCCTCAGCCTCTGCCTTCGCCCTTCCCGCCTGCTTCTCCAGGGGACCCTCTTGACATCACAGCTCAGGGGTCTCCACACTCTGACACTGGTGGGCGTGGGGGGATGATGACATATTAGACACTCCGCAGGGTGACCCATGGGACTTCTACGATGTAGACCCACCAGGAGACACAGACTCTTACATTTACTCTTCCCGCCCCTCCCCTCCGGATGATTCCACGTCCTATCAGGAACTCATTGGTAGGACTGATTCCTTTCATAAGGTAGAACTCCACACTGAGCCCTTAGAGGACTTCTTCCTCTTCAAAACCCTCTCCTCCGCTCCACTCCGTACCTCCCAGCGCTCAAGGGCATGCTACGTCACTCTCCTGACATTTTTAAAGACCCTGTCCAAGCTAGGGTTATAACACCTAGGGTGGATAAAAATGTTAAACCTCCCCTTCTGACCCCATCTATATGCGCGGTCAGCTCCAACCCGACTTTCTGGTGGCCACTACTGTCCGTAAATGAGCCAATTCCTTGGCCAGCGGGGATGCCCCACCCCCAGAAAAGGAAAGTAAATGCTTAAATGCAGCAAGGAAAAGAGTGGTAGCGCAATCGGCCAACCAATGGCGTATAGCTAATTCTGTCGGCCGTCTAGCAAGATATGATGGTGCCCCCTGGGACGAAATCTCCGATACCTCCCAGAGGAGCATAGATCAAGGGGACCAGAAATAGTTTCTTAGGGCAAGCTTATATCTAACACCTCTATTCGCTGTATCGTAGATGCAACAGACATCGCTGCCAAGGGGGGTAAATTCCAGTGTTCTGCTATGCAGACACGCCTGGCTCCATATCGCTGGCTTTAAGCCGGAAGTTCACCAGAACCTTCTGAATGTGCCCTTTGATGGTGAGCATCTTTTTGGTCCACACGTGGACCAAACATTAGAGAAGATGAAAAAGATACAGAGACAGCCAAAGCGATGGCAGTTCAAACACCCTCTCTCCGTGGCTCTGTTTGCCGCACCCCTTACTGTGGAGGCTCGAAGACTGCCTCCCCCGAAGCCTCCACATCCTATCAGCGCACCCAGGGCCAACAATCCTCCCCAGGGTTATTTTATAGGGTCCTATAGGGGCAACAATTCTAGAGGCAAGGGTAGCTCCCCAAAAGGAACTCCAACTGCCACTAAATCCTGACTTGTCCCTTCTTTCCCCCCCGACTATACAACACCGGTCGGGGCGCCTACAAGGCTTCCTTCCCACATGGCAAACAGTCACCTCTGACCGTTAGGTGTTGGATATTATTCAACAGAGTTATTGTCTGGAGCCCACTTTCACACCTTCCACCATTCCATTCCACTTCACAAACACAGACTCTCACCTGAACACCAAAGGCTACTCAAGGAGGTCATAGCCCTCCTCATCAAAGGGGCTATAGAACCCGTTCCCTGCCATCAGCAAGGCACAGGATTGTACTCACCGTACTTCCTAATACCCAAAAAAGACGGGTCCCTCAGGCCCCTAAACGAATGCATCCTATCAGAGCCCTTCCACATGTTTACCCTTCAGGATGTTAGTCCGCTTCTCCAGCAAGGCGAATGTATGGCCGCGCTTGACCTGAAGGATGCCTGTTTCCAGATGCCAATACATCCGACTCATCGCCGGTGTATCAGGTTTGTGGTCAGCAGAAAGCATTACCAATTCAACGTGCTCCCCCTTGGGGTCACTACTGCGCCTTGAGTGTTTACCAAGTGCCTTGCAGTCCACGTTTTCCCATATCTGGACGACTGGCTGATCAAAAGTGCCACCCACCTGCAGTGCTGTGAACACCGACCGGTCACTATAGACCTACTTCATCGCTTAGGGTTTACCATCAACGCCATAAAATCCCACCTCCCACACCTCCAGATCCAACCCTACCTAAGGGATATTCTCAACTCCTATCCAAATCCTGCCAGCATCCAGTCCTTTCAGGCACTGCTCCCTCTGTTCCAACCAAAACAACTCACAGTCAGAACAGCCATGTGTCTCCTAGGTATAATGGCCTCCTGCAGTGCCATAGTACCTCACGGCAGGCATCAAATGCCTTTTCGCAGGAATGTTTAACACAACAGTGGTCTCAGGCAAAGGATCAATGATAATATCTAGTGTTGGTTGACCATCGTACTTGTCGCTCTCTGAAGTGGTGGAATTGGGAATATATAGTGTTGATCTACTGTTGTACTTGTCGTTCTCTGCAGTGGTGGAATACCAACAACCTGTTGCAGGGTCGGCCTTTCCTTGGCCCAGTTCCACAGAGGATTGTTACAAAGGACGCCTCTGTTACGGGTTGGGGTGCACATTTAGAAGATCTGGCGTTCCGGGGTCAGTGGGAAGCCAAACACCAGGGCCTCTATATCAACTTCTAGCCATTCACCTAGCGGCAAAGGCTTTCCTACCTCACCTGATAGGCAAGGTTGTTCTTGTCTGGAGGGACAATATGGCAGCCATGTATTACCTTCAGAAACAAGGGGTGACACGGTCTTCACAACTGTCTTCGCTATCCCAGAGCATTTGGCATTGGGCTCTCTGCCACAAAATTCATGTACTAGCAGAGTATCCTCCAGGGATGGACAACGATTTTGCCAACCTCCTCAGCAGGTTGCGGCAACAAGTCCGCGAGTGGGAACTCCACCCGCAAGTCCTTCTCGGTTACTTTCACAGATGGGGGTTCCCATAGAAAGACCTGTTCGTAACAGCAGAAAATGCCAGATGCCCAAACTTTGCCTCCAGGATACCACACCCACAGTCCAGTGGCAATGCACTATGGATGAAGTGGTCAGAGATATTTGCCTACGCTTTTCTCCTCTCCCTTTACTTCCCTTTGTGGTTCGAAGGCTTTGGCAGATGTCCCTCACACTCATCCTGGTTGCACCCACATCGGCCCGCCATCCCTGGTTCTTGACTCTGCTCGAACTTTCTCTGGTTCCGCATGACAGGCTCCAAACAAGCCGGACCTTCTCACGCAGAACCATGGAGAGAGAAATCGGGCACCCAGATCCAAGGTCCTGCAACTTTGCGATCTGGCTCTTGAGGTCATAGAATTTGGGCACCTTAATCTTCCACCTGAATGCATAAGTATTCGCAAGAAAGCAGCAGACCTACCACCTGCGCATGCCATACAGCCGAGTGGAAAAGATATGTGTACCACAGTCACTCAGAAGAGATTCATCCTTTGAAAACCACAGTACTGGACATTGTCTGTTACTTCATTTGCAGGTTTCTAGTCTAGCCTTTACCGCCATATTCTTGCACTTGCCTGCTGTGGCTGCCTACCTTCAGAATAGGCAACACATCTCTCTCTTCAGGATACCGGTCATTAAAGCTTTCATGGAGGGTCTCAAAAGGGTCATTCGTCCCCGGGTCCCACTGGCACCATCATGGAGTCTCAACATTGTACTCACACGACTCTTGGGCCCTCCTTTTGAGCCCCTCCACGCCTGCCTCCTTCAGTTCCTCTCTTGGAAGGTGGAATTTCTCGTTTCTATCACCTCACTCAGGTGTGTCAGTGAGCTTCGGACATTGACCCTGGAAGAACCTTTCAATTCAAGGGGAATTTTTAAGCGCATGGCTACCCAGTGGGCTTCCCAGTGCTAGGTAGGTTGGGCTCAACTGTGCGGTCTTAGTCAAATAGGTAGGTTTTAAGTTGTTTCTTAAAGCTTAGTAGGTAGTTATTTGGCCTGAGGGTAAGAGGCAAGGCATTCCACAGCTTGGAGGCAAGAATAGCAAAGGAGCGTACCCCCCCCGGCCCTTTTCACCCTAGGGATGCAGAGCTGGTGCAGGCCACTCAATCTGAGTGCTCTGTTCGACTGATAAGGACTGATCAGTTGATGGAGAATGCAATGACCCGTCTTACGTTTTGCGCAGTGAGCCATGCACAGCGCTTTGAACTGAATCCTCTTGCTAATGGGCAGCCACTGTAGAATGGTAAGTGCCGGAGAGGCAGACTGAAATAAGGGCATACCCAAGAGGATCCGGGCCGCAGGGTTTTGAATTTTTTGATGACTTAAAGGGGACTCCCCAAATAAAGGGAGTTTCCATAGTCAAGGGGGGATAGAATCAGTCCTTGAACCACCACTCTCTGAACGGCAACAAGCAGCCATTTAAGTGTTTCCCTTAAAGCTCGTAATAGGCCAAAACAGCTGGAGGATAACTTCCTGGGCTGGGCACCCATAGTGAGCTTACTGTCAAGTGTGACACCCGGGCTCTTTACTTCTGCCTTGGGAGAGGGGCGATCGCCCAGGAGGAAGGCCATCTAAGATGGTCCAAGAGCGATGGGTTGTTACCAACCACCACAACCTCCTTTTTGTTGCCATTTAGCTTCAATCAGCTAGCGGCTATCCAGTCACCAACTTGCTGTAATCATACATTAAGATGCTGTGAGGCCATTGCTGTATTTGGGGTTAATGAGACAATAATCTGTGTGTCGTACGCATAGGACACCATGGAAAAACCTAAGGAGCAGATTATGTCTGACAAAGGACGGACATACAGATTAACCAGCGTCGGATTCATCAGGAGCCTTGCGGAGCGCTGCATTTCAGATGACAAGTGGCTGAGGAGAATGGACCTTTGCTAACTTGAAAGCAGCGATTGTCTAAAGAAGAAGAAAAACACTAAGTGTTGACCCAGTAATCCCTGCCTCTTCCAACTTCTGCAATAGGATTGGAAACAAGACAGTATCAAAAGCTGCACTTAGATCGAGAAGAATGATCGCAGCTGAACCCCCGCTGTTGAGGTTCATTTTTAGCTCTTTGTTCACCGCAAATAGCACAGTTTCCATGCTACATCCCGGTCTGAATCCAGTTTGAGAGGGATGTAAAATGTCATGAGCTTCGAAGAATGTCATGAGCTTCGAAGAATGTCGAGAGGTGATTGTTTATTAGTTTATCCATTATCCTGCTGACTGCAGGGAGGAGGGAGATAGGTCTGTAACTCTCGGCTAGCTCTTAGTTAAGTGATGGTTTCTTTAACAGGGGTCTAATAATTGTGTGCTTCCACGCATCAGGTACCCTGCCACTACTCAGAGATAGGTTGTATAATTCTGTGAGAACTGAGGCTATGGCTTCCCTGCCTTTCAGCAAGATATCAAAGGGGGGGGGGGGTGGACCGGGTCCAGTAGGGAGCCTGATTTTTTCTTCCAAGTACATAGGGATAGGGGTTGTCCTCCGCACCAGACCCAAATTTCTCCCTAAGGTAGTGACTCACTTCCACCTCAATCCAGTCTATTGACCTTCCTAT
The DNA here is from genome assembly GCA_963921515.1 of Calotriton arnoldi. Classification (NCBI taxonomy): domain Eukaryota; kingdom Metazoa; phylum Chordata; class Amphibia; order Caudata; family Salamandridae; genus Calotriton; species Calotriton arnoldi. Next base: position 555,964 of record CAWUFW010000462.1, read on the forward strand.
TTTTTCTCACAATCTGATTCAGTTGCAGAATGCGCTCTCCATACTTTGGACGGAAAACAAGCCCTCGTGTACCATGTTGATAGAACTAGACCAATTAGAAAGACACAAAAACATTTTGTTGCTTTCTACGAACCCCACAAAGGGAAGGCTCTATCCAAGTCAGGCATTGCCAACTAGATAGTTAAATGCATCCAGACATGCTATGCTAAAGCTAAGAGGACGCTGCCCACTACTTCTAGAACACACTCTACTCGGAAGAAAGTAGCCTCTATGGCCTTCCTGGAGAATATCCCTATAGTTGATATATGCAAAGCACCTACCAGGTCCACACCACACACTTTTACAAATCATTAGTGTGTCGATGTCTTAGCCTGCCAACAAGCTAATGTTGGTCAGGCAGTTTTTTGTACACTCTTTCAATATGCTGCAACACCCACTGGCTAGCCACTGCTTTTTGGGAGGACTGCTTTACAGTCTATGCACAGCAAGTGCATCTATAGCCACACATGCCTCGAACGGAAAATGTTACTTACCCTGTAAGCATCTGTTTGTGGCATGTAGTGCTGTAAATTCACATGCACCCGGCCTCCTCCCCGGGCGCCTCTGGCTCTTAAAGTATCTTTCTACTATCTCGTTTTTCCTCTTGTGCATGGACATCTCTTTATATATTGCTTTGCTTCACATTCCATCCTCATCCTCACCCCTGGTGCAGGAACACAATCTGTCTATGACCATGTGCATTATCACTAGGAGGAGTCCCAGTACCTCATGACTCAAAATACTTCTTTGAAGAAAAACAACTTGCACACATCCGGATCCAACACTAGATGGCAGCAGTATGCTCTACATGTGAATCTACAGCACTACAAACCACAAACAGATGCAGCTGATAGACTTTTAGCTGCAAGTTCCTTACATTAGAATTATCCCCAGCCGTCAGACTGAATCCTGAAGTTTTTCTTGAGCAGTTCCCTTGCGCGCCGGTAGGTGGCGTCGTTCGGCTTCGCGTGGTGGCGGCCACCACACCAGAAGTGACATGCGTGGTGCCAATGGTGACACCCCAGTGCGTGGACATCAGTTGTTTTCATTTCGTAGGGAGCTACCCCCAGTCATTTTTTGACTATTTTTTCAATTTGTGTTGAAGTTTTTTCAAGATCTTTTCTCCTGGTGTGGCAGGTATGTCAGCTAGGAAAGCCTGCTTCAAGCCCTGCTGCGCCTGTCACCGACAGATGTCGGTGACAGACGCATCTTATTTGCCTCTGGTGCCTCGAACGTGACTATGACGTGAAGACCTGCATTGACTGCACCACCATGCAACCCAAGGCCTTGAAGGAGTGGTCCCTAAAGCTCCTTGCCACTCGACACCGCGACTGTCTCAATCCCAGTCAAGAGGAAGGTTCCGGGATCGGTCACGAAGACCTAGATCCTTGTCTCACTTGAAGTCCTTTTTTGGTAAGTCTCACAAAAAGAAGAGCAAGAAGTCGAAGAGGTGTTCGACTTCATCCCGACAGTCGAAGTCTTCCGCCGAGACTAGGGAGCATTGTCATTTAAGACCTGACTCTGCGGTAGAGCTTGCGTCTGGACCGGCTCCACACCTCCCTGCGTTTCCCGAGCCGGAGCAATCCCCGCCTAACTTTGTGAATTTCTTTGGGCTAGGACTTGGTGAGGATTGGGAGGGACCACTGGACCATGAACAAACACAGCCGCTAGACCCTAACATGAACTGGTGTGAGGAATTGGCAGATGCCAGTGAACTGAACACCTCCCCAGATACTGGCATGGTCTCGCCTCCTACGTTGGCTACAGAAGAGGGAGCGTCTTTTGCTAGGGGGTGAGAAGGGTGGTCGAGGTCCTGGACCTTAGCCTGCCCTCAGTAGGAGTGAAGACGAACATCTTGACAGAGGTGCTTCAGCCAGGAGTGCCCCCCCTAAGAACTGCTTCTCCCCTTTAATGAAGCCCTTACGGATGTCCAGCTTGGGACCTAGTCCAAACCCTGCACATGGGCTCCCGTGGACAGGACAATTGCCAGCCGCAATGGCCCTGCCCCAGGGGACACCAGTTTTCTCCCACAACACCCTACCCCAGAGAGAGTCCACTTCCGATCTAAATCCTGGCTCATTCCCTACCACCCCACCAGATAAGGAATCCAAGAGGCTGGACACCTTACAAAACAAACAAACAAAATGTTTTCTTCCACCAGCCTGGCACTGTGGTCCCTGAACTCCACGTGCCTTTTGGGCCATTACTCCCATGCACTGTGGGATTTGGTTGTGCAGGCGCTGCCCATGTCCCCGAGGAGGCCCGGGCCATACTCTCCAAGCTATGACAGACAGAAGAGATGCGGCCAAGTTCATGATCAGATGTGGGCTGGACACCACCGACTCGTTAGAAAGAGCGGTATCTTTGTCAGTGGCCTTACAGCGCCACGCCTGGCTCAAGACGACCGGCTTTTCAGGGGATGTCCAAGCTTTGCTTATGGACATGCCCTTTGATGGCTCCTGTCTCTTCAGAGGCAAGACTGACTCAGCGCTTGAGCACTTCAAGGACAGCAGAGCTACTGCCAAGTCCTTGTCCCTTTCCATGGCCCCCACCAACCCCAGTTTGCCTTTCTCTCCTTTCGTGGCAACGGAAGGGGCTTCCAGCTGCGTCTTTACCCACCCAGCCACCGTGGCGTGCAAGCTTCCCAGTCTCTGCGTGGTTGAGGATGCAGTACCCACAGACCTCGTGGGTCGAGCAGCCATATGCTTGGCTAGTACACCCCTCCCACCCCCGCAGCCTCCAAACCCCTTTAGTTCGCCCTCCAACCATCATGGGCAACCGGTCGGAGCCAGGATATGCTATCACTCGCACCACTGGAGGTTGAAGACGTCAGACCACCAAGTTCTCCAGATTGTCCAGAGGGGCTACTCCCCTTCATGACTACCCCTCCACCCACTTGCGACAGGCTGATGGGGGACCATCTCTCCTTACTCTGTCAGAAAGTGGCGGCTCTCTTGGCCAAGGGAGCCATAGAGAGTGTGCCGACGCCAGAAGTAGGTTGTGGTTGTTATTCCTGCTACTTTCCGGTGCCCAAAAAGGATGGAGGCCTTTGTCCAATCCTACACCTGCGCCCTCAATTTCTTCCTCAAAAAGGAGAAATTCAGAATGCTCACACTCGCTCAAGTCCTGTCTGCCCTGAACCTGGGAGGCTGGATGGTAGCATTGGACTTGCAGGACGCATATTTTCACATCCCACATCCTACCGGCCCACAGACGTTATCTGCGGTTCCAGGCAGGCCACAAGTACCTTCAGTTCACTGTGCTTCCTTTTGGCCTTCCCAGAGCCTCTTGGGTGTTCACCACCAAGGTGCGATGATCAGGTGTACGAGTCTTTCCCTATTTTGATGACTGGCTGCTGAAGGCGGGATCACCCCAGGCAGTCGTCTCCCACCTCCTGACTACAGTGGACCTCCTGCACTTGCTGTAGTTCACTATCAACGTGCCGAAGCCACACCTGACTCCCTCTCAGATGCTCCCTTACATCTGAGCTGTTCTGGACACTATGCAGTTTCACACTCATCCTCCCAAACGGCGATGTTTCAGCCTCTCTCCTGGGTTTGGGTGAGACTGACTCTGAGGCTGCTGGGCCTCATGGCCTCCTGCTTGTACCACATGCCCGCTGGCATATGCGGACTCTGTAGTGGGACCTGAAGTTCCAGTGGGCGTAGCATCCGGGGAATCTCTCCGACATGGTCCAGATCTCAGAGGGAACTGCAAAAGATCTGCAGTGGTGGGTAACAAACTGTGATTGGGTCAGCGGCAGACCCCTCCCACTTACCCAACTACATCTGATGGTAGTGACAGATGTGTCACTCCTGGGCTGGCCATCTGGGTGGGACGGAGATCAGAGGCCTCTGGTCTCTGGCGGAATCCGGACTCCCCATCAACCTTCTGGAGCTCTAGGCGATTCGGCTGGCGTTGAATGCCTTTCTACCCTCCATCAAGGGAAGGCTAGTGCAGGTGTTAATTGACAACACCACTGCCATGTGATAGTGCAACAAACAGGGTGGGGTGGGGGCGCGGAGCTTTTGTCACGGGGCCCTGCATCTCTAGACACGACTAGAATGACAGGGCATATCCTGCTGGTTCAACGCCTGGCAGGCTCTCTGAACACCAGGCCAGATAGACTCGGCGGAAATGCCTAGTGGATCATGAATGACGTCTCCATCCGGAGGTGGTGCAAGGTCTCTTTCAGTAGGTTAAATCTGTTCGCCACCTCAGAGAACATGCAATGTCAGCAGTTTTGCACGCTGGAATATCCAAGGCGGCTATCGCTCAGCGACGCTTTTCATCTTGAGTGGACCTCAGGCCTCCTGTACTCCTTTCCGTTCATACCACTGCTGCCCAGAGTTCTCAAGAAGATCAGGAGCAACCGGGCTCAAGTCATTGTTGTGGATCAGGACTGGGCTCGGAGAGTCTGGTATCCCGAGCTTTTGAACATGGCCATCGGTCCTCCAGTCAAGCTGCCTCTTCAAGAGGATCTTTTGTCGCAGCAGCAGGGGACGGTCCTCCACCCGAACCTGTCAATGCTCCCTCTCATGCGTGGAGATTGAGCGGCAACAGTTGACAGCGTTTGACCTTACTCCTGAAGTCTGGAATTATTATCTTGGCAGCCAGGCGTCCCCTTACCAACACCTAATTCTGCTGGAAGAAGCAGACTCCGAACTCCTGCAGCAAGAAAGAAGACTCTCGAGTCGCCTCTGCTGACCCCCTGGAACTGGATCTGCTCTCAAACAGTGAGGTGACTGACCTTATGTTTGCTTGCTCCAGGGATATAAAAAGCAGGCCTCCTGACTCTGAGTGCCCAGCAGACTACAGAGGACTAGGCCATGCAGAAGCCCTGGCTGGTGAGCGAGGTGGGGCCTAGGCGCTGCCACGAGGAACTGAGGGAAGCAGGACTGACTAGAAAGAACTTTATTAGCAGTTGGAGAAAAATGGGACTTAGTAGATTTTTCCACCTCCGAGGACCAAGACAAGGTGCAGAGGCATGCCAGGGAAGGTCACGCCCATTGCAGGCAAGAAACCTGTCCTGCTCTGAGCGTTTTGTCGTGAAGAAAATTGGTTCAGCTGGACCTTGCGGCAAAGGCATTCAGCCTTGTGAAGCCCTCCCCAGCTATCGCTTCCAGCCTTGCCCCAATTGCGGATTTTGGTTTCCCAAAAAGTTGCTAGGTCTGAAGGTAAAGCCTTCAATCAGGCACAGCAAATCTATCCGACCCGCAAAGTGACGTCAGTGGCTTCGAAATCCAGGTTTGATCTGATCTTTTGGTGCCAAGAGGGCACTTAAGTGGGCGCTCGGCGACAACTTATGCGACTTAAAGGACCCTCTCTGGCCACACTCTTGGACCTTGCCCCACTGGAAGATTTTGGCTTCCATTTGAAAGAGTAGGAGCCAGATTTTTATGCTGACGAACGGATTAATCTCTGTTGGCCTGGCGGTAAGCCCGCGGAGTTCCGAAAAACTGGAGCGGAGTTTTTTTCCTCGCTTGCGCTCCCCAATGTTAAGTTTGCGAGTGAGGAAAATCCACCTCCCGGCGAGATTTTGCCTCGCTCGCACTCCTCAATGTCAAGTTGGCGAGCGCGAGCAAGAAAAATCCACCTCCTGGCGAGATTTCTCAACGCGGGCAGTTGGATTTCTCTATGCGGGCAGTCGCGGGTGGTCGCGACCGCTCGCGTTGAGAAACTTTCTGTTTGTGTTGAGAAACTTTCTGCTCAAGTAGAAAATATACTTGAGCGGCAGAAAAGAAGCAGCGCCCGCTTGCGCTACATGGTGCCATTTGCGTTGACTTTCAAGCGCAGGACAAACAAACGGCGCTGAAAATCAACGTAGACAGGCATGACCAAGCTTACTCCGCCGCTTGCGGAACTCCGCGTAGCGTGGCAGAGTTTTTTGGTCACTCTGCCCAGGCTTACCTGGCGGAGGACTTTACGTCTACCAGGCTCAGACTACTCCACCCGCCAGATTTATAAATGACCTCCAAGCTGGCGGCCATTTATAAAGCATTGGCAGGAACTGCCGTCACGGCAGTTCCTGTAAATGCATTTTCCTGTTTGGTCACAGGGCTCTGTCAGCGGGACAGAGCTCTGCACCAAACGGTTTACTTTTTTTTTTATTTTTACCCAAAAAAATCCCCAAACTGGATTTAAAAACAAAAACAAATGCTCCCCTCGGAGTATTTAGCTGTTTACACTGCCTCTTACCCACCCGGGTTTTCCTGGCAGGGACGGGCAGTGAAAAGTGACCTGTAATTCCACCCAACTGAGTTCGGTCGGCGGAGTGACAGCTCAGCCTCCGCCGGCCCTCACTCCCCCGGGCTGTCAGAGGGGATTAATTAGTCTCTGCCATCATTAATCCTAAAGTCTGCCCGCATATAAATGTGGCGGGTGGGGCGCTTTCTTGGTGGTAAGGATACTCTGTCGCGCCATAGCATCCCTGCCGGTAAGAATTAAATCGGGTCCTAAATGTGCAAGTTAAAACTTTGACCAGGACGACCTTCTTGGTGTCTCTGATGTCTGCTCCGTCGTTGTCAGTCAAATTGCGCTTGGGTCCCGGTCAACCGTGAACTGTTATTTTTCAAATGCTTTATTTTTCTCAGGCGCTTTTTGCCATAAAACATGAAAAAAATATGTGTCCTTGTAAACTATTTCAATAATCTTGATATATTTTTCCTCATTACATTTTTCTCAATTTTTTTAAATTGTTTTGGGCATTGTATTATGTTGTTTTCTGACTTCTAAAATGTTTCCTGCTGATCGTTGCATTTTTCTGGGGAATGACCTGCTGCTGGTGCCACAGATACCTGTGGCGGAGCAGAGATTTTCTTGGGACTCTGCTTTAACCTAACGCGAATGTATTTATTAAGTTGGCCTCCTTCTCAAATTAATAACCCCATTCTCAATGCTTTAAATGGGCCGGTACTGTCCGGTACGGAGTACCGGCACACTTTTATTTTGACACTTGTTATACGCGGTGTTGGCCCATTTCCAAGTGCTCTCGATTCTGGCAGGCTGAGAAGTAGGACAGTGGGCGATGGGGTTTGAGCCTGTGTTCGGATACTGTCCGGATAGCGTTGTAGCAGCGTCTAGGCGCTTGGCCCGCGATGCTGACTTCTCCTCAGTTTTTGCCTGGCATTGGCATGTCCGGTACCCGCAGGGTCTGAAGCTGCTTTACTTCCAATCCGTGGTCTGTGCCCAGGTGAGGGGGGTCTTCTGAGGGCAGGGAGGGATGTATAGGGTCTACACTAGGGTATGAATAGCACATGCAGACACTGCACATCAGTGGGTCTGGCGGGTGACTGAACGTGCCCCAACCCTCCCTGAATGCTGGGCAGTCTTCCACTCTCCCTGGGCCTGCCCAGCCCTGCAGTGAATGATTAACACAGGTCACACAGTCAGTGTGTGGGCGGCTGGGAGCTCCCTCCCAGAAGAGTTGGCGCCCTGCTGATAAGGAGTTTGGACTAGCTCCAGAAAAAAAAGCGCCCAGTGGCTTTGCACTAGGTGTGTGCGGCTGCGGGGAGGGACTGTGTACTTTTGAGGACTTGCTCTGTCGTCATCTCTCGTTACTGACAGAGGGCGTTTGAGGGGCTCGGAGCGGTGCATGCGTTCCGGGAGGGGCAGTTAATGTTAAACCAGGGAGGTTGCATCACTCGGGCTGCGCCCTCCTCCTTAGCAGGCACTGCGGCCTGCTCCTGCATCTCCCTGGCCCTGCACCCTCCTGATGGTGCACGACACTTTTCACTAGTGTTGCACCCACCCCCTGGTTTCGTTGCGCGCACTGCATCGCATTTGGCGATGCAGCGCTCACAACGAAATTCGTTTTATTGATTTAAATGTTTACTTACCTGTATTGGTCCGTAATCCATACTTTGCTACCCCCCACCCTGCCCCTCCCCCTCCCCACGTCACCGCCCGGCCGGCACTCCTACACGGACCGCGACTGGCCTCGTGAGAAGGCTCACCTTGCATGTAGGCGCTATCTAGTCATCCATGTGTTCGCAGTCGAACAAAGCTGCCCGCTTCAAGCCGCTTCTCGGGTGTGGACCTCCAGTGAGGCACAGGTCACGTGTGACCTCAGGCCTGCTCATTTCTCGCATAACGTTGTTTTAACTGGAGTCACATCTGTTTTAATGTAGTCCCTTCCCGACACCTGTTTCGCATTTCGTTATGTTCATTGGAGAAATGTCGGAGGTGTGGAAACCCCGGTGTGTTTGCAGTTGTGCTGTTGGTGGCCAGCGCCAGGCACCCTTCTGCAGGGCCTCAGGCCGCAGCCGCCATCTTTAGTTGCACATTTCTCGCAGTGCATTATGGTACTGATAATACCACGTAAACGACAAGATTTGAGCAGAAAGAGGGCACGCCTGCTTAAAGGGGGCTTTTTTGCGGCGAAGTTGGGCAAACATCTGTGGAAATTATCTGAAGGGACTAGTATGACCTGGTGACTCTTACCTGGGGAGCCCCCCCCCCCAGAAGACAATTATATAATCCGGGTTATTTAACTCCCCGCTGTGCCTGGCAGTGCAGTAACCCCGGGTTATTTAACCCTCTCGATGCATGGCTTCACCTGATATTCTGGTGTCCCCGCCCCAGTGCGTAGCTGTGTTAAAATAATGGTAATTAAAACTCCCAAATGCTGCCTGTAGTTCTGCCGACCAGGCCTTTTGTTGTGGTTTTTAACTTCCAGCCAGTGCCTGGTGTTACTTCTACACGTGGGTGTTTCACTCCCTCGGTGTGTTGTTGTAGCTGTAGCCATTGCCTGTAAACTCCAGTGCCTGGCTTTACTCTTAGCCGTGGCCCCAGTGGCTTTTCCTGTAGTCCTGATCCTTACACACTCAGTGCCTGATAAACTCTCCAAAGCCTGGTTGTATCTGTAGCCCCGGTTACTATCCTCCTGCGTGCCTGGTGTTACCTGAAGCCCAGGTATCTATCCTCCTGCGTGCCTGGTGTTACCTGAATCCCAGGTATCTATCCTCCTGCGTGCCTGGTGTTACCTGAAGCCCAGGTATTAATACTTCTCCAGTGCCTGGATTTACCTGAAGCCCTGGTATCTATACTCCTCCACACCTGAAGCCCTGGTATCTATCCTCCTCCAGTGCCTGGCTTTACCTGAAGCCCAGGTATCTATCCTCCTCCAGTGCCTGGCATTACCTGAAGCCCAGGTGTCTATACTCCTCCACACCTGAAGCCCAGGTATCTTTACTCCTCCACACCTGAAGCCCTGGTATCTATCCTCCTCCAGTGCCTGGCTTTACCTGAAGCCCAGGTATCTATACTCCTCCAGTGCCTGGTGTTACCTGAAGCCCAGGTATCTTTACTCCTCCACACCTGGAGCCCAGGTATCTATCCTCCTCCAGTGCCTGGCTTTACCTGAAGCCCAGGTATCTATCCTCCTCCAGTGCCTGGCATTACCTGAAGCCCAGGTATCTATACTCCTCCACACCTGAAGCCCAGGTATCTTTACTCCTCCACACCTGAAGCCCTGGTATCTATCCTCCTCCAGTGCCTGGCTTTACCTGAAGCCCAGGTATCTATACTCCTCCAGTGCCTGGTGTTACCTGAAGCCCAGGTATCTTTACTCCTCCACACCTGGAGCCCAGGTATCTATACTCCTCCAGTGCCTGGCTTTACCTGAAGCCCAGGTATCTATCCTCCTCCAGTGCCTGGCTTTACCTGAAGCCCAGGTATCTATCCTCCTCCAGTGCCTGACTTTACCTGAAGCCTAGGTATCTATCCTCCTCCAGTGCCTGACTTTACCTGAAGCCCAGGTATCTATCCTCCTCCAGTGCCTGGCTTTACCTGAAGCCCAGGTATCTATCCTCCTCCAGTGGCTGGCTTTACCTGAAGACCAGGTATCTATACTCCCCCAGTGCCTGGCATTACCTGAAGCCCAGGTATCTATACTCCTCCAGTGCCTGGCTTTACCTGAAGCCCAGGTATCAATCCGCCTCCAGTGCCTGGCTTTACCTGAAGCCCAGGTATCTATCCTCCTCCAGCACCTGGCATTACCTGAAGCCCAGGTATCTATACTCCTCCAGTGCCTGGCTTTACCTGAAGCCCAAAGCCCAGGTATCTATACTCCTCCAGTGCCTGGCTTTACCTGAAGCCCAGGTATCTATCCGCCTCCAGTGCCTGGCATTACCTGAAGCCCAGGTATCTATCCTCCTCCAGTGCCTGGCTTTTCCTGAAGCCCAGGTGTTTATCCTCCTCCGGTGCCTGGCTTTACCTGAAGCCCAGGTATCTATCCTCCTCCAGTGCCTGGCTTTACCTGAAGCCCAGGTATCTATCCTCCTCCAGTGCCTGGCTTTACCTGAAGCCCAGGTATCTATCCTCCTCCAGTGCCTGGCGTTACCTGAAGCCCAGGTATCTATATTCCTCCATACCTGAAGCCCAGGTATGTATTCTCCTCTAGTGCCTGGCGTTACCTGAAGCCCAGGTACTCCTCAAGTGCTTGGCATTACCTGAACCCCAGGTATCTATCCTCCTCCAGTGCCTGGCTGTACCTGAAGCCTAGGTATCTATACTCCTCCAGTGCTTGGCTTTACCTGAAGCCCAGGTATCTATCCTCCTCCAGTGCCTGGCTTTACCTGAAGCCCAGGTATCTATACTCCTCCAGTGCCTGGCTTTACCTGAAGCCCAGGTATCTATACTCCTCCAGTGCCTGGCATTACCTGAAGCCCAGGTTCTATCCTCCTCCAGTGCCTGGCTTTACCTGAAGCCCAGGTATCCATACTCCTCCAGTGCCTGGCTTTACCTGAAGCCCAGGTATCCATACTCCTCCAGTGCCTGGCTTTACCTGAAGCCCAGGTATCTATACTCCTCCAGTGCCTGGCATTACCTGAAGCCCAGGTTCTATCCTCCTCCAGTGCCTGGCTTTACCTGAAGCCCAGGTGTCTATCCTCCTCCGATGCCTGGCTTTACCTGAATGAAGCCCAGGTATCTATCCTCCTCCAGTGCCTGGCTTTACCTGAAGCCCAGGTATCTATCCTCCTCCAGTGCTTGGCTTTACCTGAAGCCCAGGTATCTATACTCCTCCAGTGCCTGGCTTTACCTGAAGCCCAGGTATCTATACTCCTCCAGTGCCTGGCTTCACCTGAAGCCCAGGTGTCTATCCTCCTCCAGTGCCTGGCATTACCTGAAGCCCAAAGCCCAGGTATCTATACTCCTCCAGTGCCTGGCTTTACCTGAAGCCCAGGTATCTATCCTCCTCCAGTGCCTGGCTTTACCTGAAGCCAAGGTATCTATCCTCCTCCAGTGCCTGGCTTTACCTGAAGCCCAGGTATCTATACTCCTCCAGTGCCTGGCTTTACCTGAAGCCCAGGTATCTATCCTCCTCCAGTGCCTGGCTTTACCTGAAGCCCAGGTATCTATCCTCCTCCAGTGCCTGGCTTTACCTGAAGCCCAGGTATCTATCCTCCTCCAGTGCCTGGCTTTACCTGAAGCCCAGGTATCTATACTCCTCCAGTGCCTGGCTTTACCTGAAGCCTAGGTATCTATCCTCCTCCAGTTCCTGGCATTACCTGAAGCCCAGGTATCTATACTCCTCCAGTGCCTGGCATTACCTGAAGCCCAGGTATCTATCCTCCTCCAGTGCCTGGCTTTACGTGTAGAACTGATAACTAGACTCCTTCAGCGTCTAATTTTACATGTAGAACTGATAACTAGACTCCTTCAGCATCTAATTATACCTGTGGAACTGGTAACTATGCCCCCTTGGAGCCTAGCTTTACCTGTAACCAGAGGCGCAACTAGAGCCAAATTTCGGGGGGGGGGGGTTAATTCTTCCAGCAATAGGCAGAGTGGAGATGCAGGGGCTCTAAGGAGGGGTGAAGCCCTTTGAGCCCTATGGGCATTGCGCGCCTGCCTGTAGCACTTCTAACTATGCTCCCTTGGAGCCTGGTTTTGCCTGTAGCACTGGTATCTGAAAGAGACACGTTAGTGATAGATTCCTTACCTTAGAATATCCCCAGGCGTCAGGCTGGATCCGGAAAGTTTTGCGTAGCAGTACCCCTGCGCGTCGGTAGGCGGCGTCGTGCGGCTCCGCGTCCGTCGGTCGGCGTCGTGATCGCCGGGATGACGTCGCGGGCAGCACTTAGGCGCCGCCCCTGCGCGCTGACGTCAGTTCTTCTTTTTCCGCGCCAGTAAGCGCAGATCCGGGAAGAGCAGTGCCCTGGTCAATTTTTGACCATACTTTTTGGTGATTTTTCACTGTGTTTTTCCAGCCTTCAGGTGTCGTAGGGATGCCCGGCTTCAAGCGATGCGGCGCCTGTGCGCGGATGATGTCCGTCACCGACCCGCATTGGGAGTGTCTCTTCTGCCTCGGCCGAGGCCACGACACCGAGTCTTGTCCCGAATGCCAGGCCCTCAACCCGAAGGCTTTGCGAGAGCGGTCTCGAAAGCTCCTCGAGGCCCGGCATTCGGCTCCGCGGAAGCCCCGGTCGCGTGAGAGGTCCAGGGGTCGCTCGCGGAGTGCACACCGGTCGCCGGCGTCGAAGTCTTCTTCGTCCGGTAAGTCTCGACACAAGAAGTCCAAGAAGCATCGTCGCTCTCGGACTTCGCCTGCCGGTCTCGCGACTCGGCTGAGGCCCCTCCCGGCACCGTCCCCGCCCCGCGGCCCCGGACTTGCCTGTGGAGTCGCCCCGTCATACCCGCCCTTCCCGGGTTCGGGGCGGATCCGGCCAAGGTACAGGAGTTCCTGTCGGCCATGGCCCGCCTCTTCGGGCCTTCAGGCCCCTCCGGTGCGCCTTCGGGCCCCGCGGGCCCTGATGGGGTTGATCCGGCGTCGCCGCGGCTCCGGCCCCGGCGCCGCCCGAGCCTCCAGCCTCGATCCCGGCTCCGGCCCCGGCCTCGATCCCGGCTCCACAACCCCCATCGACGCCGGTCGACCTCACGACACCTCCGCCGGCGCCGATGTCTCCGGTGCCGTTCTCGACGCCGCCCTGGGCTCCGGGCGGCGTCGTCCCCCAGTTCCTTCCGGCTCCGGACTTGGACCCGGAGCGACGTCGCTCGACGCCGGCTCCGGCGCCGATGGGACCTTGGGTCCCAAATGTCCCTCCTCCTCCTTATTTTGAACAAGAGGAGGACCAGGAGGACTGGGAGGGGTCTGATGACCCTCTGACACGCAACTGTCAGTATGATGAGGACTGGACAGAGAGTCTAGGGAGGCCAGTGGTCTGGATACTTCTCCTGACACTGGCATGCTGTCTCCTCCCGTGGCTACGGAGGAGGGGCCAATTTTGGTACGGTGTTGCGTAGGGCTGCTGGGGCCTTACGTCTCCAGCTCCCTACTTTGACGGTCAAGCCTAACATCTTGACAGAGGTGCTTCAGCCGGCAGCCTCCTCTGCGGAGACTGTGCTGCCGTTTAACGACGCCCTCACGGACGTTCTTTGGGCGCCTGGTCCAAGCCCAACACAGGGGCTCCTGTGGATCGGAACGTGTCACGACGCCATCGCCCCGCTCCGGGCGACCCCCTGTTTCTTTCTGTCCACCCCACTCCTGAGAGCTTGGTTGTCCAAGCCTCCGCTTCCCAAACCGCCTTCCCTACCGCTCCTCCGGATAGGGAATCCAAACGCCTGGATCAGTTTGGGAAGAAAGGTTTTTCTTCCTCCAGTGCTGGCTTGCGGTCCGTTAACACCGCTTGTCTTTTGGGCCGATATACCCACTCTCTGTGGGATTCGGTGGCGGATGTTTTGCCCCAGTGCCCTGAGGAGGTCCAGGCACTGCTTTCCCGCGCCATTGCGGAAGGAAGGGATGCGGCCAAATACACTATCCGTTGTGGCCTTGACACCGCCGACTCGCTGGGCAGGTCGATTGCAACGACGGTGGCGCTCCGACGCCACGCCTGGCTAAGAACCACTGGTTTTTCAGGGGATGTCCAGAATACTCTCATGGACATGCCCTTTGATGGAGTCGGTCTTTTGGGTCCAAAGCAGACCATGCGTTGGAGCGCTTTAGGGACTCACGGGCTACTGCCAAGTCCCTGGGCCTTTCTGCTACACGCCCTCCGCTGCCTTCTGCTTTTCGCCCCTATCGTGGCCACGGTAGGGCGCCCTTCACGTCAGCAGCCCAGCCACCGGCCCGCGCAGCAGGCGCTTCGCGTGGCCGAGGACGTGGATTCCGCCGTGGCGGATCGGGCAACCAGCGTGCGGGTCAGGCCACCACCTCCAACCCGTCCGCGGCCTCCAAGCCCTCCTAGTCCCTCCTTTCAGGTGCACGGCACGCCAGTAGGGGCAGGGTCCGCCATCACCTTCCCCACTGGCGCACCATCACCTCGGACAGGTGGGTCTTGGACATTGTCCGAAGGGGCTACTCCTCCCCTTCGAGACCACCCCCCAGCCATGCCACCTCAATTCCACCGCATGTCAGGGGATCACTTGGTGCTTCTACAGAAGGAAGTCACGGCCCTCTTGACCAAGAGGGCCATCGAGCATGTTCCGACCCCAGAAGTAGGGCGTGGTTGCTACTCCCACTACTTTCTGGTGCCCAAAAAGGACAAGGAGGACATGCGTCCTATCTTGGACCTCCGGAACGTCAATCGCTTCTCTCCGGAAGGAGAAGTTCAAGATGCTCACCCTAGCTCAGGTCTTGACTGCCCTCGACCCTGGAGACTGGTTGGTAGCGTTGGACTTGCAGGACGCGTATTTCCACATCCCCGTCCTGCCGGCCCACCGGCGTTACCTTCGGTTCACGGTAGGCCCCGAGCATTTTCAGTTCACCGTGCTCCCCTTTGGCCTTACCAGTGCCCCTCGGGTGTTCACGAAAGTGATGGCGGTGGTCGCAGCTCATCTGCGCCGGGCAGGGGTTTCAGTCTTCCCCTACCTCGACGACTGGCTGCTGAAGGCGGGCTCGTCCCAGGCAGTCGTCTCCCACCTCCAGACTACGGCCGAACTCCTGCACTCGCTGGGGTTCTCCATCAATGTGCCGAAGTCGCATCTAATTCCTTCTCCACAGCTCCTTTTCATCGGAGCAGTTCTGGACACGACGCAGTTTCGGGCCTATCCTCCCGAACGGCGAGTCCGGGATATTCAGGCTATGATTCCGATCTTTCGGCCTTTATCCTGGGTTTCGGTACGGATGACCCTGAGGCTGCTGGGCCTCATGGCCTCCTGCATCCTGCTGGTCAATCATGCCAGATGGCATATGCGGGCTCTGCAGTGGGACCTGAAGTTCCAGTGGGCGCAGCACCAGGGCAACCTGTCCGATCACGTCCAGATCTCGGAGGGGACTGCAAAACAGTTGCAGTGGTGGCTCTCGAACCGGCAATGGGTCATGGGCAGATCCCTCTCCCTTCCCCAGCCAGAGCATACAGTTGTGACGGACGCGTCCCTTCTGGGATGGGGCGGTCACATGGGAGAGGCGGAGATCACAGGCCTCTGGTCTCCGGCGGAGTCCCGGCTCCATATCAACCTTCTGGAGCTCCGGGCGATCCGGCTTGCACTCAAGGCATTCCTTCCTCTGTCAAAGGGAAGGTAGTGCAGGTGTTCACAGACAACACCACCGCCATGTGGTACTGCAACAAACAGGGCGGGGTGGGGTCTTGGACCCTTTGTCAGGAGGCTCTGCGCCTCTGGACATGGCTGGAACATCAGGGCATGTTCCTGATGGTTCAACACCTGGCAGGTTCTCTGAACGCCAGGGCGGACGAACCTCAGCCGCAGGTGCATGATGGATCACGAATGGCGTCTTCACTCGGAAGTGGCGCAAGGACTCTTTCTACAGTGGGGAGAGCCTTGGTTAGATCTATTCGCCACCGAAGAGAACGCGCAATGTCATCAGTTCTGCGCGTTGGAATTTCCAAGGCGGCACTCGCTCGGCGACGCTTTTCGTCGCGAGTGGAGTCTGCGGTCTGTTGTACGCCTTTCCGCCTATACCACTTCTACCCAGAGTGTTGAAGAAGATTCGGCACGACCGGGCCCAAGTCATTCTTGTGGCTCCGGACTGGGCTCGAAGAGTTTGGTATCCCGAGCTACTCAACATGAGCATAGATCCCCCGATCCGTCTGCCTCTTCGGGAGGATCTTCTGTCGCAGCAGCAGGGGACGGTCCTCCACCCGAACCTGTCCAGTCTACACCTGCTTGCGTGGAGATTGAGCGGCGGCAGTTGATTCCTTTCGACTTGCCTCCCGAAGTTTGTGATGTGATTCTGGCAGCCAGGCGTCCCTCCACTAAGGTGGTATACGCCTGCAGGTGGAACAAATTTGTGGCATGGTGCACAGCAAAGGCTGTGGATCCCCTTTCTGCCCCTCTTTCTGAGGTCCTTCTGTTCCTTCTCTCTCTGGCCCAACAGGGTTCTGCCCTGGGTACCATCAAGGGTTATCTTTGTGCTATCTCGGCCTTCCTCAGGCTCCCTGATCAGCCCTCCCTTTTCAAGTCCCCTGTTGTTGACAGGTTCTTAAAAGGCATTACTCACCTCTTCCCTCCTGTTCCGTTTGTAATGCCTCAGTGGGACTTGAACTTGGTTCTTACCTTTTTAATGTGCGCTCCCTTTGAGCCTCTGCATAACTGTCCTCTTCGTCTTCTGACTCTAAAGGCAGCCTTTCTGGTGGCCATCACCTCCGCTCGGCGGGTGAGTGAGCTCCAGGCTCTTTCTTGCACACCTCCCTTTCTGTCTGTTCATCCAGACAAGGTTGTTCTTCGGACGCGTCCGTCCTTCTTGCCAAAGGTGGTTACTGCTTTCCACATTGGGCAGACCATCACTTTGCCCACCTTCTTTCCGCCTCCGCATCCTTCCAGAGAGGAAGAGAGGCTCCACCGTCTGGACCCAAAACGTGCGCTCTCCTTCTATATCGACCGCACGAAACACTTCCGGGTGGATGACCAGCTCTTTGTTGGCTACGTGGGCGCCAAAAAGGTCGGGCGGTGCACAAGAGGACCATCTCCCGCTGGGTTACCTTGTGCATCAAGACCTGCTATTCTTTGGCTAAGAAGGAGCCTCCTGTTGGGCTGCGTGCCCATTCCACCAGGGCAACGGCTGCTACCACGGCCTTGGGCCGCGGTGTTCCGCTGCCGGTTATCTGTCAGGCAGCTACGTGGGCCTCGCTGCACACGTTTACTAAGCATTACTGCCTTGACAGTCAGGTCCGGAGGGACGGCTTCTTTGGCCGTTCTGTCCTCCAGGACTTCCTTGTCTGATCTTTGTTCGCAGACCCACCACCGGGGTTGGTATTGCTGGGGTATCTATTCTAAGGTAAGGAATCTATCACTAACGTGTCTCTTTCAGATGCACAGGTTACTAACTTGTGTAACGATATATCTGTAAGAGACAGTAGTTAGTGATAGATTCCTACCGCCCACCCATCCTCCCCGTTCTGCGAACTGATTTCTAGGGTTAAGGACATCCCTTTCAGGGCCCTAGTATTTTTCAGACACCTGTGTCAGCTTCTTGCATGGCTCTGCGTTCCTGGCGCGGAAAGTCGTGTACAGAACTGACGTCAGCGCGCAGGGGCGGCGCCTAAGTGCTGCCCGCGACGTCATCCCGGCGATCACGACGCCGACGACGGACGCGGAGCCGCACGCACGCCGCCTACCGACGCGCAGGGGTACTGCTACGCAAAACTTTCCGGATCCAGCCTGACGCCTGGGGATATTCTAAGGTAAGGAATCTATCACTAACTACTGTCTCTTACAGATATATCGTTACACAAGTTAGTAACTTGTGCAACTAGACTCCTTCAGCGCCTGGCTTTGTCCGTAGAACTGGTAACTATGCCCCATTGGAGCCTGTCTTTGCCTGTAGCACTGGTAACTAGACTCCTTCGGTGCCTGGCTTTGCCTGTAAAACTGGTAACTATGCCACATTGGAGCCTGGCTTTGCCTGTAGCACTGGTAACTAGACTCCTTCAGCGCCTGGCTTTGCTTGTAGAACTGGTAACTATGCCACATTGGCGCCTGGCTTTGCCTGTAGCACTGGTAACTAGACTCCTTCAGCGCCTGGCTTTGCTTGTAGAACTGGTAACTATGCCACATTGGAGCCTGGCTTTGCCTGTAGCACTGGTAACTAGACTCCTTCAGCGCCTGGCTTTGCCTGTAGAACTGGTAACTGTGCTCCCTTGGAGCCTGGCTTTGCCTGTAGCACTGGTAACTAGACTCCTTCAGCGCCTGGCTTTGCTTGTAGAACTGGTAACTATGCCACATTGGAGCCTGGCTTTGCCTGTAGCACTGGTAACTAGACTCCTTCAGCGCCTGGCTTTGCCTGTAGAACTGGTAACTGTGCTCCCTTGGAGCCTGGCTTTGCCTGTAGCACTGGTAACTAGACTCCTTCAGCGCCTGGCTTTGCCTGTAGAACTGGTAACTGTGCTCCCTTGGAGCCTGGCTTTGCCTGTAGCACTGGTAACTAGACTCCTTCAGCGCCTGGCTTTGCTTGTAGAACTGGTAACTATGCCACATTGGCGCCTGGCTTTGCCTGTAGCACTGGTAACTAGACTCCTTCAGCGCCTGGCTTTGCCTGTAGAACTGGTAACTGTGCTCCCTTGGAGCCTGGCTTTGCCTGTAGCATTGGTAACTAGACTCCTTCAGCGCCTGGCTTTGCCTGTAGAACTGGTAACTGTGCTCCCTTGGAGCCTGGCTTTGCCTGTAGCACTGGTAACTAGACTCCTTCAGCGCCTGGCTTTGCTTGTAGAACTGGTAATTATGCCACATTGGAGCCTGGCTTTGCCTGTAGCACTGGTAACTAGATCCCTACAGCGCCTGCCTTTGCCTGTAGAACTGGTAACTGTGCTCCCTCGGAGCCTGGCTTTGCCTGTAGCACTGGTAACTAGACTCCTTCAGCGCCTGCCTTTGCCCGTAGAACTGGCAACTGTGCTCCCTTGGAGCCTGGCTTTACCTGTACTTCTGTTACAATACTCTGGTGCCTGGCTTTGCCTGTACTTCTGTTACTATACTCTGGTGCCTGGCTTTGCCTGTAGAACTGGTAACTGTGCTCCCTTGGAGCCTGGCTTTGCCTGTAGCACTGGTAACTAGACTCCTTCAGCGCATGGCTTTGCCTGTAGAACTGGTAACTGTGCTCCCTTGGAGCCTGGCTTTGCCTGTAGCACTGGTAACTAGACTCCTTCAGCGCCTGGCTTTGCTTGTAGAACTGGTAACTATGCCACATTGGCACCTGGCTTTGCCTGTAGCACTGGTAACTAGACTCCTTCAGCGCCTGGCTTTGCCTGTAGAACTGGTAACTGTGCTCCCTTGGAGCCTGGCTTTGCCTGTAGCACTGGTAACTAGACTCCTTCAGCGCCTGGCTTTGCCTGTAGAACTGGTAACTGTGCTCCCTTGGAGCCTGGCTTTGCCTGTAGCACTGGTAACTAGACTCCTTCAGCGCCTGGCTTTGCTTGCAGAACTGGTAACTATGCCACATTGGAGCCTGGCTTTGCCTGTAGCACTGGTAACTAGATCCCTACAGCGCCTGCCTTTGCCTGTAGAACTGGTAACTGTGCTCCCTCGGAGCCTGGCTTTGCCTGTAGCACTGGTAACTAGACTCCTTCAGCGCCTGCCTTTGCCCGTAGAACTGGCAACTGTGCTCCCTTGGAGCCTGGCTTTACCTGTACTTCTGTTACTATACTCTGGTGCCTGGCTTTGCCTGTACTTCTGTTACTATACTCTGGTGCCTGGCTTTGCCTGTAGCTTTGGTTACTAAACTTTACAGAGGGTGGTGCACTTTTCCCTCTCCACACCTCTTGCCCTGAAGCTCCTCTTCTTGTCCCCCTGTCACACCTGCCTCTTCCTGTTTCTCTGCCAGCCCCTCCTCTTCTCCCCCCTTCCAGGGCCTGCCCTCTTAGCCCTGCCCCTCTCTCCTTCCAGACTCATTCCTCTCCCTGCCCCAGTGCCAGCACAGGCTCTCCTTCCTGTCTGCCCTGCAGGGTGCCAGGGGCAGGTGCACCTCGAACACCCGAGCCCACGGCTGCCAGGTGAGCTCAGGGCATCTTATGTGGCTTCTCTTCGGGGGTGGTGGGGGTGGGGTGGTCATCTGCAATCTCAGCTGCTGCTATGGGCAGCGGGGACGCTTTTCTCCTCACTAGTGGGGCGGGAGAGAGGTGCGAGTTGGTGTTCGCTGCACCTAGAGCTGTTTTGGGGGATTGAGAATATTTTCAGTGTTTTTATCCCGGCATAAACACAGCGCTCTGTGTACTCTTGAGCATGACTTGTTAATGTCTGAACGTGCACTTCATTGTATAACATAGCTTTTACTTTCTGTTCTCGTGGAGACCGGATCAGCAGTGTTTAGATTCTGATGAGCTGGTGTCTGCAGAGCGTGGGTTCAGATAGAGCCAGTGTCTGCAGAACTTTGGTGTTGACAGAGCCGGTGTCTGCAAAGCGCAGGTTCGGATAGAGCCGGTGTCTGCAGAGCTTTGGTGCAGATGGAGCCGGTGTCTGCAGAGTGCGTGTTCAGATGGAGCTGGTGTCTGCAGAGCTTTGGTGCAGATGGAGCCGGTGTTTGCAGAGCTTTGGTTCAGATAGAGCCGGTGTCTGCAGAGCTTTGGTGCAGATGGAGCCGGTGACTGCAGAGCTTTGGTTCAGATAGAGCCGGTGTCTGCAGAGTTTTGGTTTAGATAGAGCTGGTGTCTGCAGAGCTTTGGTTCAGATAGAGATGGTGTCTGCAGAGCTTTGGTGCAGATGGAGCCGGTATCTGCAGAGCTTTGGTTCAGATAGAGCCGGTGTCTGCAGAGCTTTGGTTCAGATAGAGCTGGTGTCTGCAGAGCTTTGATTCAGATAGAGCCAGTGTCTACAGAGCGCGGGTTCAGATAGAGCCGGTGTCTGCAGAGCTTTGGTTCAGATAGAGCTGGTGTCTGCAGAACTTTGGTTCTGACAGATCCTGCGTCTGCAGAGCGCAGGTTCAGTTGGAGTCGGTGTCTGCAGAGTTTTGGTTTAGATAGAGCCGGTGTCTGCAGAGTTTTGGTTCAGATAGAGCCGGTGTCTGCAGAGCGCAGGTTCAGATAGAGCTAGTGTTTACAGAGCTTTGGTTCAGATGGAGCCGGTGTCTGCAGAGCTTTGGTTCGGATGGAGCCGGTGTCTGCAGAGCTTTGGTTCATATAGAGCCGGTGTCTGCAGAGCTTTGGTTCAGATAGAGCCGGTGTCTGCAGAGCGTGGGTTCAGGTAGAGCCGGTGTCTGCAGAGCTTTGGTTCAGATAGAGCCGGTGTCTGCAGAGTTTTGGTTCAGATAGAGCCGGTGTCTGCAGAGTTTTGGTTCAGATAGAGCCGGTGTCTGCAGAGCTTTGGTTCAGATAGAGCTGGTATCTGTAGAGCTTTGGTTCAGATGGAGCCGGTGTCTGCATAGCGCGTGTTCAGATAAAGCCTGCATCTGCAAAGCTTTGATTGGGATTGATCGTGCGTCTGCAGAACTTTGGTTCTGACAGATCCTGCGTCTGCATAGCGCGGGTTCAGATAGAGCCGGTGTCTGCAGAGCTTTGGTGCAGATAGAGCCGGTGTCTGCAGAGCTTTGGCGCAGATGGAGCCGGTGTCTGCAGAGCTTTGGTTCAGATAGAGCCGGTGTCTGCAGAGCGCAGGTTCAGATAGAGCCCGTGTTTACAGAGCTTTGGTTCGGATGGAGCCGGTGTCTGCAGAGCTTTGGTTCAGATAGAGCTGGTGTCTGCAGAGCTTTGGTTCAGATAGAGCTGGTGTCTGCAGAGCTTTGGTTCAGATAGAGCCGGTGTCTGCAGAGCTTTGGTTCAGATAGAGCCGGTGTCTGCAGAGCGCGGGTTCAGGTAGAGCCGGTGTCTGCAGAGCTTTGGTTCAGATAGAGCCGGTGTCTGCAGAGTTTTGGTTCAGATAGAGCCGGTGTCTGCAGAGCTTTGGTTCAGATAGAGCTGGTATCTGTAGAGCTTTGGTTCAGATGGAGCCGGTGTCTGCATAGCGCATGTTCAGATAAAGCCTGCATCTGCAAAGCTTTGATTGGGATTGATCGTGCGTCTGCAGAACTTTGGTTCTGACAGATCCTGCGTCTGCATAGCGCGGGTTCAGATAGAGCCGGTGTCTGCAGAGCTTTGGTGCAGATAGAGCCGGTGTCTGCAGAGCTTTGGCGCAGATGGAGCCGGTGTCTGCAGAGCTTTGGTGCAGATGGAGCCGGTGACTGCAGAGCTTTGGTTCAGATAGAGCTGGTGTCTGTCTGCAGAGCTTTGGTGCAGATGGAGCCGGTGTCTGCAGAGCGCGTATTTAGATGGAGCCGGTGTCTGCAGAGCTTTGGTGCAGATGGAGCCGGTGTCTGCAGAGCGCGTGTTTTAGATGGAGCCGGTGTCTGCAGAGCTTTGGTGCAGATGGAACCAGTATCTGCAGAGCTTTGGTGCAGATGGAGCCGGTATCTGCAGAGCTTTGGCACAGATGGAGCCGGTGTCTGCAGAGGTTTGGTTCAGATAGAGCCGGTGTCTGCAGAGCTTTGGTGCAGATGGAGCTGGTGTCTGCAGAGCTTTGGCGCAGATGGAGCCGGTGTCTGCAGAGCGCAGGTTCAGATGGAGCCGGTGTCTGCAGAGCGCGGGTTCGGATAGAGCCAGTGTCTGCAGAGCTTTGGTTCAGATAGAGCTGGTGTCTGCAGAGCTTTGGTTCAGATAGAGCCGGTGTCTGCAGAGCTTTGGTTCAGATAGAGCTGGTGTCTGCAGAGCTTTGATTCAGATAGAGCCAGTGTCTACAGAGCGCGGGTTCAGATAGAGCCGGTGTCTGCAGAGCTTTGGTTCAGATAGAGCTGGTGTCTGCAGAGCTTTGGTTCAGATAGAGCCGGTGTCTGCAGAATTTTGGTTCAGATAGAGCAGGTGTCTGCAGAGCGCAGGTTCAGATAGAGCCAGTGTTTACAGAACTTTGGTTCAGATGGAGCCGGTGTCTGCAGAGCTTTGGTTCGGATGGAGCCGGTGTCTGCAGAGCTTTGGTTCAGATAGAGCTGGTGTCTGCAGAGCTTTGGTTCAGATAGAGCCGGTGTCTGCAGAGCTTTGGTTCAGATAGAGCCGGTGTCTGCAGAGCGCAGGTTCAGGTAGAGCCGGTGTCTGCCGAGCTTTGGTTCAGATAGAGCTGGTGTCTGCAGAGTTTTGGTTCAGATAGAGCCGGTGTCTGCAGAGCTTTGGTTCAGATAGAGCTGGTATCTGTAGAGCTTTGGTTCAGATGGAGCCGGTGTCTGCATAGCGCGTGTTCAGATAAAGCCTGCATCTGCAAAGCTTTGATTGGGATTGATCGTGCGTCTGCAGAACTTTGGTTCTGACAGATCCTGCGTCTGCATAGCGCGGGTTCAGATAGAGCCGGTGTCTGCAGAGCTTTGGCGCAGATGGAGCCGGTGTCTGCAGAGCTTTGGTGCAGATGGAGCCGGTGACTGCAGAGCTTTGGTTCAGATAGAGCTGGTGTCTGTCTGCAGAGCTTTGGTGCAGATGGAGCCGGTGTCTGCAGAGCGCGTATTTAGATGGAGCCGGTATCTGCAGAGCTTTGGTGCAGATGGAGCCGGTGTCTGCAGAGCTTTGGTGCAGATGGAGCTGGTGTCTGCAGAGCTTTGGTGCAGATGGAGTCGGTATCTGCAGAGCTTTGGTGCAGATGGAGCCGGTATCTGCAGAGCTTTGGCACAGATGGAGCCGGTGTCTGCAGAGCTTTGGTGCAGATGGAGCTGGTGTCTGCAGAGCTTTGGCGCAGATGGAGCCGGTGTCTGCAGAGCGCGGGTTCAGATGGAGCCGGTGTCTGCAGAGCGCGGGTTCGGATAGAGCCAATGTCTGCAGAGCTTTGGTTCGGATAGAGCCGGTGTCTGCAGAACTTTGGTACGGATAGAGCCGGTGTCTGCAGAGCTTTGGTTCGGATAGAGCCGGTGTCTGCAGAGCGCGGGTTCAGTTAAAGACGGTGTCTGCAGAGCGCTGGTTCAGATAGAGCTGGTGTCTGCAGAGCGCGGGTTCAGATAGAGCGGGTGTCTGCAGAGCGCGGTTTCAGATAGAGCGGGTATCTGCAGAGCGCTGGTTCAGATAGAGCCGGTGTCTGCAGAGCTTTGGTTCAGACATAGCCGGTGTCTGGAGCGCTTTGGTTCAGATAGAGCCGGTGTCTGGAGCGCTTTGGTTCAGATAGAGCCGGTGTCTGGAGCGCTTTGGTTCAGATAGAGCCGGTGTCTGCAGAGCTTTGGTTCAGATAGAGCCGGTGTCTGCAGAGCACAGGTTCAGATAGAGCCGGTGTCTGCAGAGCACAGGTTCAGATAGAGCGGGTGTCTGCAGAGCACAGGTTCAGATAGAGCTGGTGTCTGCAGAGCTTTGGTTCAGATAGAGCCGGTGTCTGCAGAGCTTTGGTTCAGATGGAGCCGGTGTCTGCAGAGCTTTGGTTCAGATGGAGCCGGTGTCTGCAGAGCTTTGGTTCAGATGGAGCCGGTGTCTGCAGAGCTTTGGTTCAGATAGAGCCGGTGTTTGCAGAGCTTTGGTTCAGATATAGCCGGTGTCTGCAGAGCTTTGGTTGAGATGGAGCCGGTGTCTGCAGAGCTTTGGTTGAGATGGAGCCGGTGTCTGCAGAGCTTTGGTTCACATAGAGCCGGTGTCTGCAGAGCTTTGGTTGAGATGGAGCCGGTGTCTGCAGAGCTTTGGTTGAGATGGAGCCGGTGTCTGCAGAGCTTTGGTTCAGATAGAGCCGGTGTCTGCAGAGCTTTGGTTCAGATAGAGCCGGTGTCTGCAGAGCTTTGGTTCAGATAGAGCCTGGGTCTTCATAGCTTGGGTTCCAACAGAACTGATGCCTGCAAAGTTTGGGTTCTGGTGTGTGTCTGTAGCAATTGGGTTCTGCTGGCTTGATCAGGTATCATCCGAGCTAGAGTTCTGCTGGATCAGGTGTCTGCCAAGCTTGGGTACTGATGGACCTGCTATCGTGCTGCTCCAGTTCCAGAGCTTGGGTTCTGATGGACCTGCTGTGGTGCTGCTCGTGTCCCAGAGCTTATGTTCTGATGGAGCTGTTATCTGAAGGCCCTGGTTGTTCCTTGTCTTGAACTTGGGTTCTGCTTGTTCTGGTGTCGTGAGAGCTTGGGTCTTAGTGCAGCTCCTGTCTGCATAGGCTGGGTTCTGACAGAGCAGGTGTCCAAAACGCCTGGGTTCTCGGATGTGTCTGTAGTGCTTGGGTTCTGATGGATCTGGTATCTGCACAGTTTGGATTCTGCTGGATCTGGTGACTGCAAGGCTTGGGGTTTATTGGCTTCGCTGTTGCTCCGCTTGTGTCCCGGAGCTTGGGTTGTGATGGACCAGCTGTGGTGCTGGTTGAGTCTCAGAGCTTGGGTTGTGATGGACCTGCTGTGGTGCTGCTCGTGTCCCAGAGCTTGGGTTTTGATGGACCTGCTGTGTTCGTGTCCCAGAGCCTGGGTTCTGATGGACCTGCTGTGTTCGTGTCCCAGAGCTTGGGTTTTGATGGACCTGCTGTGTTCGTGTCCCAGAGCCTGGGTTCTGATGGACCTGCTGTGGTGCTGGTTGAGTCTCAGAGCTTTGGTTCTGATGGACCTGCTGTGATTCTGTTGGACCTGGTGTGCTGCTGCTCGTGGCCCGGAGCTTGGGTTCTGATGGCTCTGCTGTGGTGCTGGTTGAGTCCCAGAGCTTGGGTTCTGATGGACCTGCTGTGGTGCTGGTTGAGTCTCAGAGCTTGGGTTCTGATGGACCTGCTGTGGTGCTGCTCATGTCCCAGAGCTTGGGTTCTGATGGACCTGCTGTGGTGCTGCTCGTGGCCCGGAGCTTGGGTTCTGATGGACCTGCTGTGGTGCTGCTCGTGGCCTGGAGCTTGGGTTCTGATGGACCTGCTGTTGTGCTGGTTGAGTCTCGGAGCTTGGGTTCTGATGGACCTGCTGTGGTGCTGCTCATGTCTCAGAGCTTGGGTTCTGTTGGACCTGCTGTGGTGCTGCTAGTGTCCCAGAGCTTGGGTTCTGATGGACCTGCTGTGGCTCTGTTGGACCTGCTGTGGTGCTGCTCGTGGCCCAGAGCTTGGGTTCTGATGGAGCTGCTGTGGTCTACTCGTGGCCCGGAGCTTGGGTTCTGATGGACCTGCTGTGGTGCTGCTCGTGGCCCGGAGCTTGGGTTCTGATGGACCTGCTGTGGTGCTGCTCGTGGCCCGGAGCTTGGGTTCTGATGGACCTGCTGTGGTGCTGCTTGAGTCTCAGGGCTTGGGTTCTGATGGACCTGCTGTGGTTCTGATGGACCTGCTGTGGTGCTGCTCGTGTCCCAAAGCTTGGGTTCTGATGGACCTGCTGTGGTGCTGCTCGTGTCCCAGAGCTTGGGTTCTGATGGACCTGCTGTGGTGCTGCTCGTGTCCCAGAGCTTATGTTCTGATGGAGCTGTTATCTGAAGGCCCTGGTTGTTCCTTGTCTTGAACTTGGGTTCTGCTCGTTCTGGTGTCGTGAGAGCTTGGGTCTTAGTGCAGCTCCTGTCTGCGTAGGCTGGGTTCTGACAGAGCAGGTGTCCAAAACGCCTGGGTTCTGGGATGTGTCTGTAGTGCTTGAGTTCTGATGGATCCGGTATATGCACAGTTTGGGTTCTGCTGGATCTGGTGACTGCAAGGCTTGGGGTTTATTGGCTTTACTGTTGCTCCGCTCGTGTCCCAGAGCTTGGGTTGTGATGGACCTGCTGTGTTCGTGTCCCAGAGCCTGGGTTCTGATGGACCTGCTGTGTTCGTGTCCCCGAGCCTGGGTTCTGATGGACCTGCTGTGTTCGTGTCCCAGAGCCTGGGTTCTGATGGACCTGCTGTGGTTCTGATGGACCTGCTGTGGTGCTGGTTGAGTCTCAGAGCTTGGCTTCTGATGGACCTGCTGTTGTTCTGATGGACCTGCTGTGGTGCTGGTTGAGTCTAAGAGCTTGGGTTCTGATGGACCTGCTGTGGTTCTGATGGACCTGGTGTGGTGCTGCTCGTGTCCCAGAGCTTGGGTTCTGACGGACCTGCTGTGGTGCTGCTCGTGGCCCAGAGCTTTGGTTCTGATGGCTCTGCTGTGGTGCTGGTTGAGACTCAGAGCTTGGGTTCTGATGGACCTGCTGTGGTGCTGCTCGTGTCCCAGAGCTTGGGTTCTGATGGACCTGCTGTGGTGCTGCTCGTGTCCCAGAGCTCGGGTTCTGATGGACCTGCTGTGGTGCTGCTCGTGTCTCAGAGCTTGGGTTCTGATGGACCTGCTGTGGTGCTTCTCGTGGCCCGGAGCTTGGGTTCTGATGGACCTGCTGTGGTATTGCTCGTGGCCCGGAGCTTAGGTTCTGATGGACCTGCTGTGGTGCTGCTTGAGTCTCAGAGCTTGCGTTCTGATGGACTGCTGTGGTTCTGATGGACCTGCTGTGGTGCTGCTAGTGTCCCAGAGCTTGGGTTCTGATGGACCTGCTATGGTGCTGCTCGTGTCCCAGAGCTTGGGTTCTGATGGACCTGCTGTGTTGCTGCTCGTGTCTCAGAGCTTGGGTTCTGATGGACCTGCTGTGGTTCTGATGGACCTGCTGTGGTTCTGTTGGACCTGCTGTGGTGCTGGTTGAGTCTCAGAGCTTGGGTTCTGATGGACCTGCTGTGGTGCTGGTTGAGTCCCAGAGCTTGGGATCTGATGGACCTGCTGTGGTGCTGCTCGTGTCCCAGAGCTTGGGTTCTGATGGACCTGCTGTTGTGCTGGTTGAGTCTCAGAGCTTTGGTTCTGATGGACCTGCTGTGGTGCTGCTCGTGTCCCAGAGCTTGGGTTCTGATGGACCTGCTGTGGTGCTGGTTGAGTCCCAGAGCTTGGGTTCTGATGGACCTGCTGTGGTTCTGATGGACCTGCTGTGGTGCTGCCCGTGTCCCAGAGCTTGGGTTCTGATGGACCTGCTGTTGTGCTGCTCGTGTCTCAGAGCTTGGGTTCTGATGGACCTGCTGTGGTGCTGCTCGTGTCTCAGAGCTTGGGTTCTGATGGACCTTCTGTGGTGCTGCTCGTGTCTCAGAGCTTGGGTTCTGTTGGACCTGCTGTGGTGCTGGTTGAGTCTCAGAGCTTGGGTTCTGATGGACCTGCTGTGGTGCTGCTCGTGGCCCGGAGCTTGGGTTCTGATGGACCTGCTGTGGTGCTGCTCGTGTCCCAGAGCTTGGGTTCTGATGGACCTGCTGTGGTGCTGCTCGTGGCCCGGAGCTTGGGTTCTGATGGACCTGCTGTGGTGCTGCTCGTGTCCCAGAGCTTGGGTTCTGATGGACCTGCTGTGGTGCTGCTCGCGACCCGGAGCTTGGGTTCTGATGGACCTTCCTGTGGTGCTGGTCGTGGCCCGGAGCTTGGGTTCTGATGGACCTGCTGTTGTGCTGGTTGAGTCTCAGAGCTTGGGTTCTGATGGACCTGCTGTGGTGCTGGTTGAGTCTCAGAGCTTGGGTCCTGATGGACCTGCTGTGGTGCTGCTCATGGCCCGGAGCTTGGGTTCTGATGGACCTGCTGTGGTGCTGCTCGTGTCCCAGAGCTTGGGTTCTGATGGACTGCTGTGGTGCTGGTTGTGGCCCGGAGCTTGGGTTCTGATGGACCTGCTGTGGTGCTGGTTGTGGCCCGGAGCTTGGGTTCTGATGGACCTGCTGTTGTTCTGATGGACCTGCTGTGGTGCTGGTTGAGTCTAAGAGCTTGGGTTCTGATGGACCTGCTGTGGTTCTGATGGACCTGGTGTGGTGCTGCTCGTGTCCCAGAGCTTGGGTTCTGACGGACCTGCTGTGGTGCTGCTCGTGGCCCGGAGCTTGGGGTTCTGATGGCTCTGCTGTGGTGCTGGTTGAGACTCAGAGCTTGGGTTCTGATGGACCTGCTGTGGTGCTGCTCGTGTCCCAGAGCTTGGGTTCTGATGGACCTGCTGTGGTGCTGCTCGTGTCCCAGAGCTCGGGTTCTGATGGACCTGCTGTGGTGCTGCTCGTGTCTCAGAGCTTGGGTTCTGATGGACCTGCTGTGGTGCTTCTCGTGGCCCGGAGCTTGGGTTCTGATGGACCTGCTGTGGTATTGCTCGTGGCCCGGAGTTTAGGTTCTGATGGACCTGCTGTGGTGCTGCTTGAGTCTCAGAGCTTGGGTTCTGATGGCCCTGCTGTGGTTTTGATGGACCTGCTGTGGTGCTGCTTGAGTCTCAGGGCTTGCGTTCTGATGGACCTGCTGTGGTTCTGATGGACCTGCTGTGGTGCTGCTAGTGTCCCAGAGCTTGAGTTCTGATGGACCTGCTATGGTGCTGCTCGTGTCCCAGAGCTTGGGTTCTGATGGACCTGCTGTGTTGCTGCTCGTGTCTTAGAGCTTGGGTTCTGATGGACCTGCTGTGGTTCTGATGGACCTGCTGTGGTTCTGTTGGACCTGCTGTGGTGCTGGTTGAGTCTCAGAGCTTGGGTTCTGATGGACCTGCTGTGGTGCTGGTTGAGTCCCAGAGCTTGGGATCTGATGGACCTGCTGTGGTGCTGCTCGTGTCCCAGAGCTTGGGTTCTGATGGACCTGCTGTGGTGCTGCTCGTGGCCCGGTGCTTGGGTTCTGATGGACCTGCTGTGGTGCTGCTCGTGTCCCAGAGCTTGGGTTCTGATGGACCTGCTGTGGTGCTGCTCGCGACCCGGAGCTTGGGTTCTGATGGACCTTCCTGTGGTGCTGGTCGTGGCCCGGAGCTTGGGTTCTGATGGACCTGCTGTGGTGCTGGTTGAGTCTCAGAGCTTGGGTTCTGATGGACCTGCTGTGGTGCTGGTTGAGTCTCAGAGCTTGGGTCCTGATGGACCTGCTGTGGTGCTGCTCGTGGCCCGGAGCTTGGGTTCTGATGGACCTGCTGTGGTGCTGCTCGTGTCCCAGAGTTTGGGTTCTGATGGACCTGCTGTGGTGCTGGTTGTGGCCCGGAGCTTGGGTTCTGATGGACCTGCTTTGGTGCTGGTTGTGGCCCGGAGCTTGGGTTCTGATGGACCTGCTGTCGCTCTGATGGACCTGCTGTGGGGCTGCTTGTGTCTCAGAGCTTGGGTTCTGATGGACCTGCTGTGGGGCTGCTCGTGTCCCAGAGCTTGGGTTCTGATGGACCTGCTGTGGTGCTGGTTGAGTACCAGAGCTTGGGTTCTGATGGACCTGCTGTGGTGATGTTCGTGTCTCAGAGCTTGGGTTCTGATGGACCTTCTGTGGTGCTGCTCGTGTCTCAGAGCTTGGGTTCTGTTGGACCTGCTATGGTGCTGGTTGAGTCTCAGAGCTTGGGTTCTGATGGACCTGCTGTGGTTCTGATGGACCTGCTGTGGTGCTGCTAGTGTCCCAGAGCTTGGGTTCTGATGGACCTGCTGTGGTGCTGCTCGTGTCTCAGAGCTTGGGTTCTGATGGACCTTCTGTGGTGCTGCTCGTGTCTCAGAGCTTGGGTTCTGTTGGACCTGCTGTGGTGCTGGTTGAGTCTCAGAGCTTGGGTTCTGATGGACCTGCTGTGGTGCTGGTTGAGTCTCAGAGCTTGGGTTCTGATGGACCTGCTGTGGTTCTGATGGACCTGCTGTGGTGCTGCTAGTGTCCCAGAGCTTGGGTTCTGATGGACCTGCTGTGGTGATGTTCGTGTCTCAGAGCTTGGGTTCTGATGGACCTTCTGTGGTGCTGTTCGTGTCTCAGAGCTTGGGTTCTGTTGGACCTGCTGTGGTGCTGGTTGAGTCTCAGAGCCTGGGTTCTGATGGACCTGCTGTGGCTCTGATGGACCTGCTGTGGCGCTGGTTGAGTCTCAGAGCTTGGGTTCTGATGGGGCTGTTCTCTGTAGACCTTGGTTTTGTTACTTGTCTAGCGCTTGGGTTGTGTCTAGCGCCTGGTTTGCCTGCCCCTCACACCTCCATTGCTCTCCTTCCCTCCTTGGACGTAACGTTTCAACCCGTGATCCTTTACCCCCAGTAATGTACTTACTCAGGAGCACCTGCAGCGCGGCCTGAAACCCAACACCGCGCCCTTCCAGCTCGGCAGGTTGGGCGCTGTGCAGAACGTGTTCGCCTGTGTGCGCCTAACACGGGTTTCACAACCGCGTCGTAGTTACTGAATAAAAAGTGTCTGCCTTTTAATCCTCGCCCCACCTTAGTCTTTGTAAGTGCAGAGGAGCACACTCTGGTCTGGTCACTGTCGCCGGGATTGTGGCTACGCAAGGCGCCGATGTGGCTAGTCGATAGCTCAGAGGGGTTCTCTGTCTTCTCCACAGGACTCCCTGCCCTCCGTGGCTCACAAATCCCAAAATCGGCTAGAGCCTGCTCAGCTTTTTACACTCCAGAGGCTGTTAAAATGCGTACCCTTGATTTTGCTATTGATGCCATATGATTTATGGCATATATGCAGGGCCACTGGAATTATGCGGCAGGAAAAGAGCAAATTATGTGGCTGAGTTTACTAAATTACGTGACAAGAAAGGGCAAATTATGCGTCGTATTTTGCGATAGTATGAAGTCATTAATTTGTCATATTTAACATGTATAACACTATCTGGGCAAATGTTTCACCTCGTTAGTACCCTCTACAGCAGTAAGCAACAGAAAGGTGACCACTTAACCTTCTATGGTGGGTCTTCTGCGCAGCAACACGTGTTGACACGTTTTTCGCAAATTCCAATCCGTTTGAGCTAGAAACACTTGTAATATAAATCTGCAGATTATGCAGCAGGCGATGGATTATGTGGCAGCTGCGGCAAATCCATAATTATGCAAAATTATGCAGAAAACGTCGTGGCTTCAAAATCGCACAATTCCAGTGGCCCAGTGTAAATGTATGAATTTCTATAGTGAACGTAACCGAAGGGCAGCGGGCTGGTTTGCGCACATTTGGGGTGTGTTGTTGCAAGTGTGGTGTTGAACCCTCTCCCTGCAGAGACTTGTCTTAAAAGTAGGGCGCAGCGCCATGACGTGTCACTGGCCTTTTATACGGGAATTCAGCGTGCGCATGACCTGAAATTTACCTATGTATTTCCGTGCATTATGCCTGTCGACATTCAGTTTTTCCTAGGCATGGGTACCACAGCCAAGTTGGCACACGGGGTCCTAAATGCGCGTGCCATGCATTGCCAGGTGAGTACACAACTTGTCCGAAATAGCTGTTCAACTGGAACACCATTATAGCGTTTACCATTTGTGTATAGGCAGACGCCATCACACTTTATATTGTTGTAAGACGGATGAAAGTCTGGGCCAGCCCTGCTTTGATTCATGCCACTGGCCCGCATGTTATTCTTGCATCTCCGCAGCAGCCGCTCAACCCACTAGGCTATCGTACTAGCTAATGAGAGATAGTGTTTAAGATTGTGAATGTGCAGTGAGATGCTTTCCAAAGCATTTTAGTAGGCACTTACCCCCTTGCCCCCTGGCACGGGCAGGCTCTGTGCCAATCTCAACCGGTTACCTGGTCTTGTCCCTTCCAAGGCCCATGTCAATATAGCTCCTTGTTGACATTGGCATGCATCTCTAGGCGCTGTGCAGTCACCACCGACAGGTTTCCCAATATATAGCTGTATGAAAGTCCAGCCCCATTGCAACCGCCTCTGAGAACAAGGAGGTACATTTTGTTTAATTAAAAACATTTATACGATCACACCGCCATGGGGAAACTGTTTTTTTTTTACTTTTTGAACACCCCAGTGCTCGGGTAAAGTTTTGAAGTGGAAGTATTTAATTAACCCTCTAACTTTGGAAATTGTACAATATTAGTGTACAGAGTTTACTTGGAGAAGACAGACATCAACGCGCTCCAGTCCAGTGTTGCCGTAAATACAAAACCAAGGGTCAGATGTGCGAACATAAGGAGAACCGATTTTCAAAGTTAAAGGGTTAAATACTTCCACTGTACAGAGTTTACTTGGAGAAGCCAGTCTTCAACGCACACCAGTTCAATATTGCCGATAAATGCCTTAAACAAACAATATTCGTAACTCAGGAAGGTGTTCTACAGACCCCGGGCTTGTTGACGAATCTTATTTCTGTGACAGGCAGTTTCTGAAACAGGTGTGTTGCCAGTGAAGGGGCTTCTAGGCACAGCATCCTTTGGAGTTTGACACTGTGGAGTTATTCACAATATTGGCGTAGAGACAACATGCTGGAGAGTGTAGTTATTTATTTATTTATTGGTAGTTTTTATCAAGCGCTGCATGTAACCCAGGGCACTTCAGGGCGCTAGCTGCGAAAGAAGCATGATAACTGAGCGAAGCTGAGTAGAGAGGGTTGAAGTTCAGCCAGGTGGATATGACGCACCTGAATCTAACATTCTGCGGAGCTCCCCTTGGTGTGCTATAGATGTAGGGGAGCTCTGATGTTGGGGGGCGGCCGGCCGGATGTGTATAGCATACAGACGCCAGCAGTCTGCGGTTCTCTCCTTGGTGACCAAGAGATTAAGGGGAGCTCTGATGTTGGGGGCTGGGTGTGTATAGCAGACAAAATCCAGCAGTCTGTGGTGCCCTCCTTGGTGAGCTATTGATCTATTTCGTGGGATGTTGGTCTTCTTTGATGACCCTCCTCTTCTCTTTCCACGGTTATTGGCACTTTGCACCACATTTCCTGTGTGTGATTGCAAGTGAAAGCTGCATGCGATTTCTCTTGTTGGGAGGCACAATACCCGTGACATAGTGTTTATGGTGCTTTCATGCAACAGAAGGTAGAACTTTTTTGTCCTTATTGATAGGTGAAGTCCCAAGAAACTAGAAAGTCCATCTAAGGTGGTGTGATCCAAGGATTACGCTATCCAACAATCGGAAGATTGTAAGTAATAGATGTCTGTTGTTTACTTTTGTGTGTGAGACGGGTGATTTTGTGCCTCAACAGTGGGACATGGTTATTCTAGTCCTCTCTTGCTAGACTTTCTCCACACACTGTTGCTGAGGAGCGCCAGTCAACTGTGTGAATTTTACAGCCCTGAGGAAGCTCTCAGTTGAAGGCCGAAACGTGTTGGCTGCAATGTCCTGTTGAATAGTCTTTTACTGATGAAGCAAACAAAGTTTGTATGGATATCATTTATTTTTGAAGGGGCATTTTTCTTGTATTACATATTGGACTACCACAGATGAACTTACCGTAAACATATGAATCGTTTTGGTATGTGCCTATTCGGTTTATGTTGCCCACTTATAACCAGACATCCCCTTATTCTGCTAACCACTTGGGGTGTTCTTTCTCATCTCTCCTCTGACAGGTATTGAGGATGGACTTCAGCCCTCCTTTGAAAAGAACCTGTAAACGAGGGTCCTGCCTGAGACAGTTGCAGCCATTTAGAGGTCATTCACTCTATACCCCATGAGTCAAGGGTGGTTCTGGGGGTGTTACTATACTTGGTACCATTGCCAAGCCCTCCACTCCCTGCCCGTTCCTGCCTTGAGGACCCTTGGTGCCCTTTGATATTTGAGGGTCCACCAGGTTCTTTCAAAGCCTTCCCCACAGGGAGCTGCTTGGAAGTGGCATCAGCAGAACGCCAGCCACGCAGTCGAAAGGGTCTGACTCAGTGGGTATAAATGTGTGGTCTTCATGCTGAAGATGGTTCACATGTTCATTTTTGTGGCGATGGGTGCTGCTTCTAGGTGCTCGAGAGTAGCATCTTAGTTACGTAAGTGCGAGAGTCCGATCGCAGCAAGCTTGATCCATGCCCTAGCAGGACTTGGTGCACATATAGACGGGTATCTTAAGTACATTGCAAGTGCGCAGTGTGGCACCTTGCAGCTGGAAGCAGGCAGGGGTTATGCAGGAAGGACGTAGGCTAGAATAGGTTAGTTTTTAGTTTGGCCATACGCGACCCAAGCCAACCGTGCTTGACTCTTCGTACAGTTGACCTTCCAGCCTGCATACTGAGGGCAGTCCGTCCCACTGAGGAACCAGGCACTGAGCTCCGTCGGTTCCATCTGTCCATGGGCTTAGTCCATAGTCTCTCTGCACTCAGAGTGAGTCGTGGCCTACTCTCTCTCAGCGGGGGAGTGACCACTCTCTTTGAACCCTTGAACAGTTGCGATCCAATTTTTTCGGGGGACATGCACCTGATGAGACCTGTGGAGCGTTACTCTACATGGGCAGGAAGGGGGTTATGTGCTGTCCACTTACCGCGGACGCCTGATAATAGTGTGGGTGACATGGAGTTGCATGTGAGGTACATGCTATTAGGTGCCTGTGGAATCATTTATATCTGCCAAGCAACACTAGCTGCCAAACAGTGATCAGTGATTCAGGGAACATAGATGTAACATAGGAACTGGTGCATTTACAGAACCAGTGGCTGAGGATCTCAAGGACCGTAAACACGCCTTTTCACAATAACGCAAACAACTTGTGCAACGCGTTCTAAGGCCATCAGGAGGAGGTAGGTGACCTAGAAATGTCTTACTAAGAGAGGAAAGCTGATAGATACATGATCTGCAAACCCTAGCACCAGTGAAATGAACAAGATGCACCCTATAGATGCTGGAAGTAATTACAAGATGAACTTGTCTGTACTAATAAAGAAAGCACCCGAGACTGCCTGAATTATTGGTGTTCTCAGATGAATACACTAAAAGTGCCATTTTGCTCAGGAATTGTCCTCTTAAAAATTACTACATCCAGATCAGACTACTCCAGGCATAAGAGTTCAAGTCTTGGTATAATTTTGAATTAACTCTTTATGACACTAAGTATCACTCATGGATAATGAAACGCAAAACCATTTAAAGATGGCACCCAGCGCAAAGTGCAATCTTGCAACTTCTGGTATACCATCGCTCTGACATATGTATGTAACAGCTTAGATGCTAGTTCGATCGTTATCATAATGATGCCTTAGAAATGCTATAGATGAATAAAAACGACAAGGATAGATTGGGACTAGTGTGCAATAAAGTTATGGACAGCCACCTAGCAGTTGTGGTAATGGACTCCACTCCAAGATGGCACCCGTAGTCGGGAAAATGTAATATTACTTGATCACCACAACTTGATCAGGAGTCAAAAAGTTGGAGAAAGGACCATTTTTGGGCATCTGCAGTTCCACAGAGGATGCCTAAAACATCCAGCAAAGTGGAGCCCGGAATGGTGGTTGGCATGCAAGATCCAGACATAAAACTCTGAAGCACCTGGAAGACGTGCAGTGTGGATGGAAACCAAGACACCGTTGGTATGCAAGACTGCGAGCCAGTGACCGATAGAGTACCAGGTGGTCGACTGTATGCGTACCACTTTTCAATTTATAAATTACACCAATAATGTTGGTCATCTTTTCCTTCCGCGTGTCATGCTATGACGCACCCGTGATATGCAGATCTTCAAAGTAGGAAACCAGAATCCAATGCCAGCATCCTTCTCAACTGCTTTCACTAATGGATCTTCAGATGTTCAAGAATCTTCTTAAACTCAAGCCAGAGAAAACTGACCACCTGATCTGCCATGGAATGATCGGAGAGGTAACAACCTTACTGTTATAGCGAAGTATTAAACGTATCTTTCTTCTCCACACCCTCAGACCCCTTTCCCTCCTACATGGCTTCACTCTCTAACTCTTCGGACCATAATCTCATGAAACCTCTGTTCACTAGGCTACTCAAAAGATCTCTTCATGGGCTTCTTAGCATCTTTTACAGGAAGTTTCCAAAGAGTGTAAAACACTGGGGCCAGGCTCTTTCACCCCAACCCCAGAGAAGCCATCTCACCGGCTGCCAGAGCTCGACAATGGCTCCTACTGGACAGAGACAAATCCCCAGTCCTATATATGGGTCACAGAGTCTGCTACGACACAGACCCTGAATTCCTCCATCTTAACCCCATTGGTGCAGTCGATGATATATTCACGTCTCCGCACTACACCTTTGTGGTTCGGAGGACGTGAGCATCACGTCCTCGCACTAAGGCAGGGAGTCGCCCTGGTGTTTGCATCAGAGGGATTCCCTTTTTACGTCCTCACATTGGGCTAAAGGGAAGAGCTTCCATTGCAGCCCATAATGCATTTTCTTCTCAATTTTACCGAAGCGCAGCACGCCCACTCGTGCGGACAACACTAAAACAGCTCAGCTGGGGCAAAAGATCTCTGGCTGCTTTTTGTTTGATCTGGACAGGAGAGGTTTCATAGGAAAGGGAAGGTTCTCTTCTTTCCAATACTACCCCTGCCTGTTAGATCCCTGCTCCCAGACTGCCGAAGCAGGGCGATCCCTGAGCAGAAATTCACTCCACTGGACACCAGGAAAGAGAATTATGGAAGGAATCAGAAAGCCCACTAGACGCCAGGGAAATTTTTATAAAATGGGGTAGAGCCAGTCTGTACGGTATTGGGCTGCCCCAACCCCCAGTGAGCCCCAGACAATCTTTCTGCCCCCCCCCTCCCCCCCTCCGGGGGCGCATATTGGTGATTTCTCCCCAATCTGTGTGCTTTGAGTGTGGGGGAAGCTGTCAGAAAGCCCACTAAACACCTGGGAACCCCCTCATCTTACTACAGCCTCCTCTGCTCTTCAGATGCCCATATCTCCCCATTACTACATCAGGCCAACCTCCCTAATGCCAACTACCCACACATCTGGCACACTTATGACCACTGTAACATCACTGCCTAGAGCAGCACAGTGGGTGAAAAACGATGGGTTGGTGTGCTACCAGAGTGACTGTAGGAGAGTAGGATCTGCTTCTTATGGTTACCCCCACTTTTTGCTGATGTTTCACTGTTTTTTTACTTTAGTCTGGCTGGGGCCCTGCTATCCAGGACCCCAGCCTAGCTGCTTCCTCTCTAAATTGATTCCCTGTACCTTAGGTACACCACAGATTGGATTCTGGGGTGCCCTTATAAGTCCCTACTATATGGTATACTATGTACCAAGGGCATAGGTACCCCAGAGGCCTACCAGGGGCTGAAGCATGTATTATGCCACCCCTGGGCAGCCTTCCAAAATGACACCAGAGGATTGCTACAGCAGCCTGAGTAAGGTGGTGCATGCACCCCTTACTGAGATATAGGTTCACTATATCTCACCCTATCACTGCACATATAAACCTATCAGTCACCCCTATGGCAGGCCTTATCAATCCTGAAGGCAGGGTCTTGGTTTTGTGTGAGAGGGTGCCCATGCATGAGCAGAGCCCCTCTGCAGCCTTCGGAATCTATCCTCAGGGGTTGTCTGTGAGGCAGCCTGACCATATACTCTTAAGTGCATTATAACCTAGCGGTAAATGCTAACTTTGGGATGGCTGCACGGAAACATGTCGTGTTTGGTGTCAAACACCTTGGAATCATATCCCCACACCAGTTAGTAAGTGGGAGTATGATCCCACCCTTCTAGAGGGAGAGACATGACAGCACCGGTATACCCGGTACCAACAAACAGAGCCCTGGCATCACAAAATGGATGCTGCAGCCACAGACACGAGTCTGGCCTCCTGCTGCTGACCGAAACTCCGGCAGGGAAGGCCTGGACAATAGGTTTCCTGTCACAGGGAGGTGTTACCACCTCCCAGACAGGCTTTAGTGTATTGGGGCTGGGTGGGTGCACTCTCAGAGTGCTTTGAAGTCCTGCACTGGGGGCACATTTGGTGTCCCTGTGCATAGTCCAGTTCAAACCAGTTGCAGGGGCTACCAGCCCCTGCTCTGGTGCAAAACTGGACAAAGGAAATGGGTGTAGCCACCCCTCTTTCCTGACCCTCCCACGGGTGGGTCCCCAGAGTATGTCCAACCCCTTCCTTAGGTTTAAGATAGGAACCCCTGCCAACAGGACTTTAGATATCCCTGGACGAAACTCTGAAACTGAATCCTGGACCTTCGACGATCTGTTCAACGCCAGATGACTGAAGAATCTCCCTTGGAGTAAAGGAGTTACTCCCCTGCTTGGCAGGCACCAAAGACTCATCTGACCGGTCTGCATCTCCGAAGCTCCCGCTGGACGCCGAAGACTTTGCAACCCAGGAGGTGGGTTTCCAGACTTCCCAGAGGCTGACCCGAGTCCCCAGCAAAGCTGAGACCCGTAGCCCTCGTGGGTACCGTGGAACCGGAACCCCTAGACACCGTGCACATTTGCAAGTGCATATGCTTCTCGTCGATCCTTGAGGCTGTGCTTTGGGTTACTTGTAGCCCTGACCCCGAGCAGTAAATTCACCGAAGAGTGGCGGCCTACCCACTCCGAGTGACCCGTGGGCCGCCATTTTGTGATTCCGCTCGAGGTCCCTTTGCGATCCCTTGTCCGTCGACTTGTGGGTCCCTGAGAAGGGTAACTTTACTTTGATTGGGCTTTCCTGGTTGCTCCAGACGTGCCCTGACTCTCCATCGCTTGGGGAGTCCCCAGGACCTTGCTGGTCCGCACCGAAGCATCTTTCCTCTTCCTGCGTGGGTTGCTGTTGCCAAGGCTTGTTGTGTCCAATCCGGGCACCGACGCTGCAGCACTCGACATCCTTCGTGGGACAGCTCGAATCCAGCTCCTGGTCGTCATCGACGCCTCCTGATCCTCGTGGCTGAAGAGTCAAGCTTCACCTCTTTGCACCTGAAACCCCCGACATCAGTGGGCATTCGACTATCGTGCCCCTGGTCACTGGCAAGTGACCCAGACTCTGTCCCCTCTGCTTGCAGGTCCTGCACATCTTTGATCCAGGCTTGGATCTCTTCGGACACTTCGCATCTTCCCGGCAGCAGCACTTCTCTGCAAGCTGCCATTGAAAACGACGACGCGACCCAACACCATTTGACACCTATGCACCCGGCTTCCCTGGGTGAGGTAACACGAGTACTCCGGTGCTCCCGTGGGTGTTGACCCTAGAACTACCTAAGTCCAAGAGGGTTTGGTCCTAGTCCATTTCAAAGTGTCCTTTAACTTTAAAACTCTAACCGCGACTTTCCCCATAGAAGCTAATGGAGTCCCGCGGCTGTGTTCTCACACTGCACACGTCCTCCGTGGGTCCCCTGTGTCACTACCTTGGGTGGTTCCTTGGGGTCCCAGCGATTCTACAGGCTCTAGGTCTTGTGCCTAGTCAAGTCGTGGTTCTTATACCACTTACTTAGTATATGGTTTGGTCTCCCCCTGGAGCCTATCGTGTATTGTGCTATTTACTGTTGATTAAATGCTTGTAACTTGTGTGCTTTGACCTCTAGCCTCATAAAGAGACTAGTGGGTAGTGGTTAGTAAAAAATACATATATTTTATATATATACCTGGTGTGGTTCTCCTTTCATTTGGTCATTCATGAGATTATAGACTGGTAAAACAAACAGCTTTACACTCCTTCAAGACTTAGCCTGAAGGCTGCTCTCCATAGCTACCACTAGGATAGCTTTCAATAAAGGTTGTCTTTAACCTATCACCTCTAAGAGGCTGTTTGGACTGGTGCAAGGTGCCCACTATAACTAGTGGACAGCATATACCAGGCCAACTTCTCACATTGGTGTGCAGCGGTTGGATTCAAGCTTGCCTTTGTTTTACCAGATAATCTCAAGTGATTGACTAACTGAAAACCACTAAAGGTACCACAGGTACATATAATTCAAGCTTAGATTACAGTAAGTTCTACTGAACTTAGAGTTGTGTGTCAAGGGCTTAGCACACCCTTTCTACAACTCAAGAGAGTTTAGTAGGCCACACTAGAGCAGGTAGTGCATACACCACACCTCACTAGTGATGTCTTCAAGGCCAGGAACCAATGGGTCCCTGCCAGAAGCCAATGGGCTTCTACCATCCAAGTATGACAACCTCCCATTCTTGGAATTGAGAGCATTGTGTAGTGCTAGGAAATTGAAGACAGGAAAAAGTGCAAACACCCAACGCCTCATAGAGGTACTGCTGTTGGATGATCTCAGAAGACCCCCAGGGTCTGAAGGGGTAGGCAGAGAGGGTGGGGCAGCAGATGAGGAAAGGCCAAGGGGTGAAGATACCCATGACCTGACCTCTGAAGCTGACCAGGAAGATGACACTGATCTTAACCTGGGAAATCCAGCTCCTCCTGCAGATGAGGAGGATGACCAGGATGGCCACCTCTTTATTCCACCAGGGAGAGTTGAGTGTGCCTAGAAGGTCAAGATCTCCTTCTCAGGAGTCTAACCATTCTGACACCTCAATAGGGACCTCTGTTTCCTCTCATGAAAGGAAAGAGAGACTGCTCAAGCATGAAGAAGCTCAGCTTAGAATCAGAAGAGAGCAGTTGGCTTTAGATAGGGAGTCCCTAGAGCTTCAGAAAACTAGAAGAAAGTTGGGACTAGAGTCCCATGGTGGCAGCAACTTCCTAGTGTTAGGGAAAGGTCTCATGACCATAGAAACCTAAGCAAGATTGTCCCTCCCTACCAGAGTGGGGATGACATCCACAAATGGATTACTGCACTGGAAAGGGCCTGTAAAGTTCAGAGGGTCCCCCAGGAGCAGTGGGCAGCAATCTTGTGGCTCTCCTTTACAGACAAAGGTAGAGACAAGCTCCTCACTGTAAGAGAAGAGGATGCTGATGATTACCAAATCTTGAAAAGTGCACTGATTGAGGGTTTGGCCTAACCACTGAACAGTATAGGATAAAGTTCAGAGATACCCAAAAGGCACAGAATCAAGACTGGGTGGACTTTGTAGATTATGCTACTAAGGCTCTGGAGGGCTGGTTACTTGGCAGTAAGGTGTGTGATTTCAAAGGATTGTACAACTTAATTATGAGGAGCAGATCCTTAATAATTGTCAAAATCAGCTGTTGCATCAGTACCTGGTGGACTCTGATCTGACCTCTCCCCAAGAATTGGGAAAGAAGGCAGACAAATGGGTCAGAACCAGGGTGAGGCAGAAGGTTCAGAAACAAGGTGGTGACCCCAAGAAGCAAGATTCTAAGAACTCTGACAAGGGTGGGGAAAAGGGTAAAGACCAGAAGTCTTCTCAAGGTCCCCAAAAATCTTCATCTGGGGGGGGAGTCCCAATCTAACAAAAGTAAAGGCCAAAAGAAACCATGGTGTAAAATCTGTAAGCAGAAAACCTATTGGACAAGTGACTGTACAAAGTCCAAAGACTCAACTCCAGCCACCATTGCCCCTAAGGCAACTGTTCCCCCTAGTGCAGCTACAATTGATGGTACTCCGAATAAGGGTGTAGTAGGGTTAACCCTGGGTTCTGAGATGGGCTCTGGCCTAGTCAGAGTTCCAACTCAGGCTGTCCTGGTCTGTGATGGAGGCATGGACATGTCCTCCTTTGTGAGTCCCAATAACTTGGGCAAATACAGACAGCAGCCTTTGATAAATGGAAAAGAGGCTTTGGCATTCAGGGACACCAGGAGCAAGCGTCACAATGGTGACAAAAGGTCTTGTGCCCCTGGGCAGATTATACTTGGTGAGATGTACCAAGTGACCAATGCTAGCAATTTCAGGACAGACCATTCCTTGACAGTTGTTAATTTCTCCTGGGGAGGGGTAACTGGCCTCAAGAAAGTTGTGGTAAGTGCAGACCTCCCTGTTGAATGCTTGCTTGGCAATGATCTAGAAACTTCAGCTTGGGCAGAAGTGGAGCTCAGGACACATGCAGAAATGCTAGGGATCCCTGCACATGTATTTGCTGTGACCAGGTCACAGGCCAAAAAGCCTAACGCTGAACAGGCCCTGGATTCTGGAAGAATGGACCAGGTGCCTCCCAAGAGGAGGAGCAGTAGGGTTAAGGCAGTGCCTTCCCCCCTGACTCAGAATACAGATCAGCCTCCTGAGGGAGATGATCTTAGTCCTGAAGAAGGAAC
Organism: Calotriton arnoldi; assembly: GCA_963921515.1. Lineage (NCBI taxonomy): Eukaryota > Metazoa > Chordata > Amphibia > Caudata > Salamandridae > Calotriton > Calotriton arnoldi. The sequence continues at coordinate 598,444 of CAWUFW010000462.1, forward strand.
TGTCCCAGAGGAGCTTGAACCTGATCAGGTTGAGTTCTTGGGACAGGGGGCCCTTCCAGGGTAGATCTGAGCCAGGAGCAGCAAAGCTGCCCCTCTCTTGAAACCCTCAGAAAGCAAGCTGCTGATGAGGCTGCTGGGAATGCTAGTGGCACCCATAAGATATATTGGGATGATGGACTCCTATATTCAGAGAGTAGAGACCCCAAGCCTGGTGCTTCCAGGAGGTTGGTAATACCTCTGAAATTTAGGAGCTTCCTATTGACACTTGCCCATGATATTCCTCTAGCAGGTCACCTGGGCCAAAACAAGACTTGGGACAGAATTGTTCCTCACTTTCATTGGCCCCACATGTCTGAAGACACCAAGGAGTTTTGTCACTCCTGTGTCACCTGCCAAGCCAGTGGGAAGGCAGGTGGAACCACAAAGGCCCCCCTGATACCACTACCTGTGGTGGGGGTTCCCTTTGAGAGGGTGGGGATTGATATAGTTGGTCCCATGGATCCTCAGACAGCCTCTGGGCACAGATTTATCCTGGTGGTGGTGGACCATGCCACTAGGTACCCAGAAGCAATTCCACTTAGGACCACCACAGCACCTGTGGTGGCAAGGGCCCTCTTGGGAGTATTCTCAAGGGTGGGTTTTCCTAAGGAGGTAGTATCAGACAGGGGTACAAACTTCATATCTAGTTACTTGACTGCAATGTGGAAGGAGTGTGGAGTGAATTATAAGTTCACCACCCCTATCACCCACAATGCAATGGTTTAGTTGAAAGGTTCAACAAAACCTTAAAGGGCATGATCAAAGGTCTCCCAGAAAAGCTTAGGCGCAGATGGGACATCCTTTTGCCCTGCCTTTTATTTGCCTACAGGGAGGTGCCTCAAAGGGGTTGGTTACAGCCCTTTTGAACTTTTGTTTGGCCATCCTGTTAGGGGTCCTTTGTGTCTGGTGAAGGAGGGATGGGAGTTACCTCTCAAACCCCCCCAAACAGGACATAGTGGACTATGTACTTGGTCTCTGCTCCAGGATGGCAGAGTATATGAAAAAGGCAACCAAAAACCTTGAGGCTAGCCAGGAATTGCAGAAGGCCTGGCATGACCAAAAGGCTGTGCTGACTGTTTACCAGCCAGGGCAGAAAGTGTGGGTGTTGGAGCCTGTGGCCCCAGCAGCCCTCCAAGATAAGTGGAGTGGCCCCCATACAATTGTTGAACAGAAGGGAGAGGTTACCTACTTGGTAGACCTTGGAACTCCCAGGAGTCCCCATAGGGTACTCCATGTCAACAGACTGAAACCATATGTCGACAGGGCAGACATGGGCTTGCTCATGGCTACTGTTGAGGGACAGGAGGAAGAGAGTGATCCACTCCCTGACCTGCTCTCTCAAAATCCTGATGATGGATCAGTAGATGGTGTAGCCTTGGCAGGCAGCCTCACTGTCCAGCAACAAACTGACTGCAGAAAAGTTCTCAGCCAGTTCAGGCATATGTTCTCCCTGACACCTAGTCAGACAACCTAGTGCACTCATGAAGTGGACACTGGGGACAGTCTGCCTGTCAAGAATAAAATCTACAGGCAGCCTGATCATGTCAGGGATTGTATAAGGACAGAGGTCCAAAAGATGTTGGATTTGGGAGTCATTGAACCCTCAGATAGCCCTTGGGCTAGTCCAGTAGTCCTTGTGCCTAAACCTCACACCAAAGATGGCAAGAGAGAAATGAGGTTTTGTGTGGACTACAGGGGTCTCAATGCAGTCACTAGGACTGATGCCCATCGCATCCCAAGGGCAGATGAGCTTATAGCAGAGTTCTTCAATCTGTGGGGCGCGCGACACCATCTCAGGGGGGGCGCTCACTCCACTCTAATCTTACCTTTGTTCCCTGCGTCGCAAGTCTTCTTGGAGAACTCCGGTATGGTTGAAGGGGGAGGGAGGGGAAATCGATGGGGCACGACCTGCCCATGCTTTTGTCTTGTTAACCGTCCCAGGAGGGGGTTAATTCATGCTTCAGCTGCAGTGAGAGGCAGGAAGTCTCCTTTGCTAAACCTTCCAATTCCATATCATAGCAGAGGAGACTCCTTGCCTCCCACTGCAGCTGAAGCATTTGAGCTCTATGAATTAACCCCCTCCTGGGAGGGTTAGCTCTTCCCAGAAAGGAGACGAAGTTTCTTTTAAAATTACACAGGCAGGCGCGCAAAATGCCAGCCAGCCATGTGTTGTTTAAACAGCCTGCAAATTGCTTGTCTTGACACTAAATATGGTTATAAATAAAGAAGTGTGTATTTATTTGTAATGTGACTTTTCTGTCTTTGTTCCTTTTATTATCAGTCATGGATCATTCAGGCAGCCCTTGAACACAAATACAAGTTCTTTCTATTTATATTTGCTGTTCAAAGTTTGCACAGATAAGTGATGAAAATACGGCTTTAGGTGACTGTTTATTTTTGTACCGTCTGGGACATTGAAATAATGAGCTGGAAACCCTAATCACAAGACTGGGAGTTTGCTGCAGGATCAGCACATTATTTATTTCCTCCACCCTGATCCCTGGTTACTGCCATAATAGCAATAGTTTAACACATTTGAAACCCTACGCCGCCGTCAATAACATACTGAGTTACTTCAAGTGTCTGGAAATGAGCCTTGCATTCAGACAACTCGTTACTCATTCTCGCCCTTCACTTTCACACTCACCCTGCACTCACAGCGATCACAATGCCCTCACACCATTCACCCACTTACCCTGCACTCACAGTGATCACTCTGCACTCACAATGCACTTGCGCTGTTCACCCTGTACCTCACCCTGCAGTCACACGAGCACACTACTCACCCTGCACTCATGTCACACTACACTCACCTGTCCCCCTCACTGCTCAATCTGCAATCTCACTCAAATAAGCCCACCACTAACCATACATTCATTCGCCCCACTCTGCACTTACATCCGCACCCAAATTCATATGGTCACCTCACTCACCATGCAGTCACTCCTCTTACCCTACTCTCACACTGTCGCATGGCTCACCGTGCACTCACATGGGCACTCCTTCCACCCACACAGTGCAGAGGTTTAATGTGCCTGATACAAACAACGTGTACCATGCAGATCACTGAACTGAGTATGAGTAAACATTGAGTAGCGCTATAAAAAAATGAAATGTTTGCCAGAAAGGTGTTATAGAGAGATGAGGTGCATCGTTGGTAAGTGGTAATGAGGAAATTCATGGAGAAGGAGGAAATGGGGAGAGGGCGCCAAAGACTGTTGCACTGTGTGCGACAAGTGCTAGGGCCAGCCCTGGCTGGAAGTGTTAGCTCCACCCGAAGTTCGGGTCTAGTTGCGCCCTGTACACAAGTATGGGCATGTCGTGCCCCATCAAGGTTTTCGTCCTAAATTACAAAAGGACACATTTACATGCACTGCAATCCAGCCTTTCAGGGGCCACTTGATAGAGACAGCTCTGTTTTTGCCCTGATGGCCTGGAATAATTCCTGAACAGATTCTTGTAAATACTGTTTTGTTTCATTTCTTTTTAATGTGATTGATGTGAGGGAGCCTATTACTATTTGCAGAGAAATGTGTTTGTTTCATGCAACAACCATAAAAAAGTTTATTTTAGATCCGAGCGGGTCCTCACATATGAGAAATTAGAGGATATCACAGATATTATTAGCTGCTGCTTTGTTACAACAGTGAAAACACATCACTATCTCTGAATATTAGATGTAAACGCTTTTAGAATTTCGACCATAGTGCCTGTGCACCGCTAGTAGCCTGGCTAAAGAGGGTATGGCAGAGTTGAAAGTAAATCATTTAAACTCAAAGCTGTACTGAACAGGGGCCCCCAAAATAGTTTTGGCCCAGGGCACCCAAAATCCTTAACATGTCCCTGCCACCACAAAGTCTGTCAGACAACATTGCTCTGAAGTAAAATAGACATCATTAATTTATTATTAGTTCTATTTTTTTAAACATAAGCCCGACGTGTCCTAAACCCCCACTGCTTCAGGCAAGCAACTTATCGTACCACTAAGGAATTCTCAATTAGGTGTCTGCTCAGCGCCCTCTCTGTGGACTTTCAACTTTGTCTTCGGATCCATAACTGGTTGGTGGGCAATTATCCCATTATAATGATTTCTAGAGAAGATTTGTTTCTCGTGTACCAGCTCTGAGCTAGGGAGTGCTCAAAAAATCTGACAACACTGTCACTGGTTTGGCTGAAAATGTCTGCAGAATATTCAGCTTTGAGAGAAACTGCTATCAAAACTCTCTTGCCTTTCAGCTTGTCCTATTTATGTGAGATTGGGTTCTCAGCACTTGCGGTATTAAAGACTAAGTACCGTTCAAGACTGGATGTGGAGCACAACCGGAGGATGGCAGTAGCACAAATCCATCCACAGATTGACCGTCTCTGTGGCGAAAAACAGGCACACCCGTCACATTTATGTTGGTGGTGTTATTATCAATCTATGTCATGTGTAAAACAAAGCATCCTAGTAAAAACAATTTGCGCACATTTTTTCTTGGAAAATTGTGTTTTGAGCTGTGTAATAAGCCTCTGTCACTTCACCACACCCACTCACAAACCTGCAGTTTACTAAACCCTCTTATTGTGTTGAACATTATTTGCTGGATATGGCCCGGGATATGCACGTGGTGGCCGATTATGTAGTGTACCAGATTCCAGAAATTTCTGTCAGGTGGTGGGGGGCCCAACATGTAAAAGAATTCAGCTGGGGGGCTCAACCTACAAAAGTTTGAAGACCTCTGGCTTATAGATACTTTGGCCTCAGCCAGGTTTCTGAGCACATTTGACTTGACAGCTGGCTACTGGCAGATCAGACTAGCCGATGATGCAAAGCCAAAGACAGCATTTTCTACCCCTAGTGGGCATTATCAATTTGTGGTGATGCCCTTTGGTTTGAAGAATGCACCTGCCACTTTCCAAAGGTTGGTGAATACAGTCCTTACAGGCCTGGAAGACTACCGTGCAGCATATATAGATGATATTGCTGTCTTTAGCTCCACCTGGGAAGATCACCTGGTCCACCTAAGGAATGTTTTGGAGGCCCTGCAAAAAGCAGGCCTAACTATCAAGGCTACCAAGTGCCAGATAGGGCAGAGTCAGGTTGTGTACCTGGGCCACCTTGTAGGTGGAGGCCAGGTTCAACTATTGCAGAGCAAAATCCAGACCATAATGGACTGGGTTGCTCCCACTACCCAGACTCAGGTGAGAGCCTTCTTGGGTACTACAGAAGATTTGTAAAAGGTTATGGATCCATAGTGACCCCATTGAATGACCTTACCTCTAAGAAAATGCCCAAAAAGGTTCAGTGGACAGTTAGCTGTCAAAAGGCATTTGATGACCTGAAGCAGGCCATGTGCACTGCTCCCATTCTGCAGAGTCCTGATTACTCCAAAAGTTCATTGTACAAACAGATGCATCTGAGTTGGGGTAGGGGCTGTACTGTCACAGTTGAATGATGAAGGTCAGGATCAGCCAGTAGCTTTTATTAGCAGAAGGCTGACCCCCAGAGAGAAACGTTGGTCAGCCATTGAGAGGGAGGCCTTTGCTGTGGTTTGGGCTCTGAAGAAGTTGAAGCCATACTTGTTTGGCACTCACTTCATTGTTCAGACAGACCATAAGCCCCTCTTATGGCTAAAACAGATGAAGGGTGAAAACCCCAAACTTTTGAGGTGGTCCATTTCCCTACAGGGGATGGACTATACAGTGGAACATAGACCTGGGAGTAGCCATGCCAATGCAGATGGACTCTCCAGATATTTCCACTTAGAACATGAAGACTCAACTGGTCAAGGTTAGTTTAATGTCCCTGCGTTTGGGGGGTTGTGTAGGAGAGTAGGATCTACTTCTTATGGTTACCCCCACTTTTTGCTGATGTTTCACTGTTTTTCGACTTTAGTCTGGCTGGGGCCCTGCTATCCAGGACCCCAGCCTAGCTGCTTCCTCTCTAAATTGATTCCCTGTACCTTAGGTACACCACAGATTGGATTCTGGGATGCCCTTATAAGTCCCTAGTATATGGTATACTATGTACCAAGGGCATAGGTACCCCAGGGGCTGAAGCATGTATTATGCCACCCCTGGGCAGCCTTCCAAAATGACACCACAGGACTGCTACAGCAGCCTGAGTAAGGTGGTGCATACACCCCTTACTGAGATATAGGTTCACTATATCTCACCCTATCACTGCACATATAAACCTATCAGTCACCCCTATGGCAGGCCTTGTCAATCCTGAAGGCAGGGTCTTTGTTTTGTGTGAGAGGGTGCCCATGCATGAGCAGAGCCCCTCTGCAGCCTTCGGAATCTATCCTCCGGGGTTGTCTGTGAGGCAGCCTGACCATATACTCTTAAGTGCATTATAACCTAGCGGTAAATGCTAACTTTGGGATGGCTGCACGGAAACATGTCGTGTTTGGTGTCAAACACCTTGGAATCATATCCCCACACCAGTAACTGGTGTGGGAGTATGATCCCACCCTTCTAGAGGGAGAGACATGACAGCACCGGTATACCCGGTACCAACAAACAGAGCCCTGGCATCACAAAATGGATGCTGCAGCCACAGACACGAATCTGGCCTCCTGCTGCTGACCGAAACTCCGGCAGGGGAGGCCTAGACAATAGGTTTCCTGTCACAGGGAGGTGTTACCACCTCCCAGACAGGCTTTAGTGTATTGGGGCTGGGTGGGTGCACTCTCAGAGTGCTTTGAAGTCCTGCACTGGGGGCACATTTGGTGTCCCTGTGCATAGTCCAGTTCAAACCGGTTGCAGGGGCTACCAGCCCCTGCTCTGGCGCGAAACTGGACAAAGGAAATGGGTGTAGCCACCCCTATTTCCTGACCCTCCCATGGGTGGGTCCCCAGAGTATGTCCAACCCCTTCCTTGGGTATAAGATAGGAACCCCTGGCAACAGGACTTTAGATATCCCTAGACGAAACTCTGAAACTGAATCCTGGACCTTCGACGATCTGTTCAACGTCAGATGACTGAAGAATCTCCCTTGGAGTAAAGGAGTTACTCCCCTGCCTGGCAGGCACCAAAGACGCATCTGACCGGTCTGCATCTCCGAAGCTCCCGCCGGACGCCGAAGACTTTGCAACCCAGGAGGTGGGTTTCCAGACTTCCCAGAGGCTGACCCGAGTCCTCAGCAAAGCTGAGACCCGTAGCCCTCGTGGGTACCGTGGAACCGGAACCCCTGGCCACCGTGCACATTTGCAAGTGCATATGCTTCTCGTCGATCCTTGAGGCTGTGCTTTGGGTTACTTGTAGCCCTGACCCCGAGCAGTGAATCCACCGAAGAGTGCCGGCCTACCCACTCCGAGTGACCCGTGGGCCGCCATTTTGTGATTCCGCTCGAGGTCCCTTTGTGATCCCTTGTCCGTCGACTTGTGGGTCCCTGAGAAGGGTAACTTTACTTTGATTGGGCTTTCCTGGTTGCTCCAGACGTGCCCTGACTCTCCATCGCTTGGGGAGTCCCCAGGACCTTGCTGGTCCGCACCGAAGCATCTTTCCTCTTCCTGCGTGGGTTGCTGTTGCCAAAGCTTGTTGTGTCCAATCCGGGCACCGACGCTGCAGCACTCGACATCCTTTGTGGGACAGCTCGAATCCAGCTCCTGGTAGTCGTCGACGCCTCCTGGTCCTCGTGGCTGAAGAGTCAAGCTTCACCTCTTTGCACCTGAAACCCCCGACATCGGTGGGCATTCGACTATCGTGCCCCTGGTCACTGGCAAGTGACCCAGACTCTGTCCCCTCTGCTTTCAGGTCCTGCACATCTTCGATCCAGGCTTGGATCTCTTCGGACACTTCGCATCTTCCCGGCAGCAGCACTTCTCTGCAAGCTGCCATTGAAAACGACAACGCGACCCGACACCATTTGACACCTATGCACCCGGCTTCCCTGGGTGAGGTAACTCGAGTACTCCGGTGCTCCTGTGGGTGTTGACCCTAGAACTATCTAAGTCCAAGAGGGTTTGGTCCTAGTCCATTTCTAAGTGTCCTTTAACTTTAAAACTCTAATTGCGACTTTCCCCATAGAAGCTAACGGAGTCCTGCGGCTGTGTTCTCACACTGCACGCGTCTTCTGTGGGTCCCCTGTGTCACTACCTTGGGTGGTTCCTTGGGGTACCAGCGATTCTACAGGCTCTAGGCCTTGTGTCTAGTCAAGTCGTAGTTCTTATACCACTTACTTAGTATATGGTTTGGTCTTCCCCTGGAGCCTATCGTGTATTGTGCTATTTACTGTTGATTAAAAGCTTGTAACTTGTGTGCTTTGACCTCTAGCCTCATAAAGAGACTAGAGGGGTGTGGTTAGTAATAAATACATATATTTTATATATATACCTGGTATGGTTCTCCTTTCATTTGGTCACTCAAGAGATTATAGACTGGTAAAACAAACAGCTTTACACTCCTTCAAGACTTAGCCTGAAGGCTGCTCTCCATAGCTACCACTAGGATAGCTTTCAATAAAGATTGTCTTTAACCTAACATCAATAAGGGTCGTTTGGACTGGTGCAAGGTGCCCACTAGAACTAGTGGACAGCATATACCAGGCCAACTTCTCACAGTGAATGCCTGTAGCGCAGACTATTTCAAGCACCTCACCATCTTTTATGTGATTGATGTAACACCCTAAGGAACCGTGGGTTTGCTCATACGTGGATCCCTTGCTCAGTGTGCCACAGAATCCAGGCTGCACATCACGGACAAGGCTTAAAAAGGCCGAAATCGGCCTGGGGTTGCTTGTATCACATTCTGGAGAGCACACGTCAGGGTGGGCTATTCCTGTGAGGAGCAGCACGGTCAGTACTAATGTGGTGGGGTCTGGCCTCTGTCTAGAGTGACACAGTAGGTGAAAAACTACGGGTTGGTATTGCTACGCACAGCGACTGCCAGTGATAACACTATTTGCAAGCATTCCTCCCATCGCCTTTTGTGTGATCGCCTTTACATCTTATCCTGTCCCCCTTCCTCAGCCATCTCAATATACCTTTCTACTCTTGCCACCCTCTCTAGCTACAGAACACCCCATTCTGA